>CM061040.1:146768300-147368300 GCA_030762985.1 Adelphocoris suturalis | reverse complement strand
GGCCGTAACAGTGGCGCAGTTGAGAGGAACCGAAATAATGCGAAACAATAATTAATTAAATACCTCTCGAGTCAAAAGACTGTAAACATCACATTCCCTGACATAGCATATCTCACTTCCTTACTCACTGGAGTCAAAGCACGCCGTGACAATGACTTCGCTCGACTGCTGAACTTCTTCCAGCAAACATCTGCTGAGCCAGGCCTACAGTTTCACTTTGTCATTTTGTCCAACCTCAAACCATCCGAGATGAGGTTGAGAGGTTTGATTACATTGGCATCACAGCTCAACCTGCTCGAGTATAGCAACTTAAGGGAAATTTCCCCTTAGGGGTTAGAACTCCTGTTGAGGTATCCAATATTTTTGGGTCGTAACAGTAAGTAGTCATTGTACTGGAACAGTATATTATTGAGCAGCTGTAAGTATTAGGTGTATTCCTGTCAACCGAGGGTGGAGTAGCCCTTGAATTCTCACTGCAATAAAATTATTAGAAATGCAATTCCTAGAGGTGGCTGTCTATTTGACTATATGTTTCAAACTATAGGAATACAAACAACGAAGTCATTTTTGTAAACTCAACAGAATTGCTAAAGATGAACTAACCTCTATATTATGGGCCTCTGTCTTCAATGATTTGTTCTTCGATTCTTCTGTAATCCTTTGTTCTTCTTCCAAAAGTGCTTCATTCGAATTGTTAGCCACTTGTGGATTGTATTGAACACCCTCTACAGGTCCTCTGGCATTTTTATCCATCCTATAACGAATCGTTAATTTGGTATTTAGTCGGTAATTATTTAAGTGCGAATTACAATGACGAATAATTGCGATAATTATTTACTGACGAATTGTTGGACGCTGTTCGCAAGTAGGAGAGGACTCCAGATTTTCGGTCTCCAGTTGAGGTTTCCAAATCCGATCCAGATCCACTCTTTCTCTTGAGAGATGGGCTGCAAGGGTATACAAATTACTATTATCCCATAGAGAGCAAATTAAGATGTATAGGAATAATTGACTTACCTTTGTTGGTCCACTTGACGGGCTCTCATCTGATCTAGTTGAGTTTTATAATCAAATGAGTTGAGGGCATACGCGATTATTGAACTTGGTTCCTTTTCATACACGACCAAGGGCATCATTGTCCCATAAGGAAGCATGTAGTGTTCTAATTGCCCAAGAGCCTGCAATGAAGTGGATATAGTAGAGTAGGAAATTTTATTATTTGAGGCATTTATTGTTAGGACACTTGCGACTAGTAGCGAAATCTAAACACTTAGGCATAGTAAACAAATTCTGAAAAGAAAAAAAATGATAATAATAATAAACTAAAAAATGGTAGACAACAACGAGGCTTCGAACTAACAATGTCTGCCACTAGGAGTGCTAGGAGGCGATGAACCTCAGGAACATGGTGGTTGACATGACTTTCCCCTAGTTGATACCTCATCAATACTGGTAAAAAATGAGAATTATATCATTAATAAATAAATTATTATAATTACACCACCTTTAATGAACCACCGATTTTCAAACTACTTTGGGAATTGAATCAAGGATCACCATAAAAAAATTCAATTACTTAGGAAGTTTTTTTTTCATCAGGTTTTACAAGCACACTACCACCTAAGATATAACCATCATTAATTATCTTCACTAATGAATTGACCAGAGAGAAAACTCAAACCCAATGAGAAAACGCCGTTCCATTTTGAAACTGAAACAAAACAAGGGCATATTGGTTTTGTTTCCTCGTCCATTGTTTTTTCCCTTAAGTTACATCTTTTCTAACCAGATTGTACACTTTATCCCTACTCTTTTTCCTAAGAAACTCATCCCGCATAATATACTTGTTATGGGAAAATTTGGGATAAAATTGGCTAAATTCTATCATCGAGAGGTAACAAAGTGGATTTTAAAATAAGCATTACTAGGTTTTGTTGAAGATAAAATCAATGTTCCGGATAAAAGTGGGGTTTATAAACTAAAATGTTCTTGTGGCAACGAATATTGTGGTAAAACTGTTAGGGAATTCCGGGAAAGAATAGACGATCATGAAGAGGATTTCAGGGAAAATAAGGGTAAGTCTGGATTTGCAAAACATCTTATACGGGGGTTGTGAGGGAAGGATGACGTATATTGGCTGTTCCTCATTTTAGTTATTTATTCTTTATTCCGAGAGCTTCCGCCCTGTTGGGCCTCGTCAGGGAAATGTCAGTTACAAGTTTGTGTGGGGGCTAGGTGTAGATTTGGTTTTCATTATATTATACATTTACGCCAGGTGTGTTTGGGATCATTGCTTCAAGTTATAATCAATCAGTCGTTAAGCTTCCCCATGCGCTCCAGTATTTTCCAGCCCTTATTTATTCATTTATTTTTTTAAATTAAATTTAAGCCACGTCTCAACCGGAAGGGTCATTAGCGGCAATCAAAAAAGGGTGTCAAAAGGACACTGCAACGGGCACGATTCTAAGGGGAGCCATGCTGACCGTCCGTAACTAAACGGATTGCCATCACGGACTCCACTGGCAGATCGGAGGGGGAGAAATAATAATAAAAATAACCCGCAAAACGAGGCATCGCCGCACTCTGCCTCAAGGGATACAGCGATGACCGTTTTGTAATCCATACAGCGGATAAAAATACCCCGCAATAAAAACTAAACTATGACTAGATGATCCTTACAAATACATAAATATTATCGATGAATATATAATGATAAATACTATACATCTTAGTTAAATAAAGGTATGACTAGATGTACCTAAATAAATAAATATATCACAGATCAGAATATCACAGCTAGTTGTAAAGCACAGTGGCTTTCAGGTACACCAACAGGGACTGGACCTTGTCTGGTCCTGACAGAACATCCACCCACAGAGGGGGTGAATGCTGGACCCTGCGGTCCATGAGGGCTGGGCAATCCTCCAAAAAGTGGCAGATAGACAAATCATCCCCACATCTCCCACACACAACATCACAAGCTACTGGATCTAGCAGGTGTCTGTGAGTAAGACGGGTATGGCCAGTGGCTACCCAATTGAACACTATTCGGTCCCTCCTTGGAAGGTCGGCTACGAAAGGATCAACCGGGCACAGGTCCTGAAGGACTCCACACAGACCAGTGACCTCGCCAAGCCATTGCTCGAGCCAGATGGAATTGGCTTTACGCTGCATGTAGGAGATTTGATCCCTAGGAGATTTAAGCTCTTAATAAATGTTAATTCATGGCTTATATTTGCTTTTCATCAATTTATGACGCAACATATATTATGATGAACCAAGTAATTTCATTGGCAGATCATTGTTTGTGTATCTCCAAAAATATGTCCTTCTCAAGAAAAAAGTGTCCAGGACACCTGCGGCTAACTTTCCCCTACCTCAAAGAATATGAACTCTATTATAAAAGGAAGCTTACAGACTGATTGATTATAAATTGAAACACTTATCCCAAACACACGGGGCGTGAATATATGATATAATGAAAAACAAATCTATACCTAGCACCTACTCAAACTTGTACATAACTTGCATTTCCCTGACGAGGCCCAACGGGGCGAAATGGCTCGGAGTAAAGAATACATAAGTAAAATTAGGAACAGCACATATACTTCATCCTTCCCTCACAACCCCCATACCAGAATTACTGGAAGGCACGACACAGACAGAATCAAAACATCTTAAGAAATCCAATCATAGTTACAAATTTGATTTTTGACAGTTAGAAAGTTTGCAGAATTTTTTCATTTTTGTGCAAAGGGAGAACGTTAAATGTACTTGAAAAATTCGAAATGATAAAAAGTAACAGGTCTGGTAAATGTTTAAATGACGATACCCCTCAACATATTTCACCATTAATAAGTCCATTTCTGTAAACCTTGGAATTTTCCCTTTTCACTGTTGAAACTAAATTGATTAATTCTTTCCCACCCATCACTTCGTCTGATTAGCTGTAACCCTATTACTTTGCTTGCACTTAATTAGTTGTACCTCCTGGCCGTTTCCTTTCTCTTGATCAATGGGATTCAATCTTCCTTCACCTGTGGCTACATTATAAACTGTGTCCTTTCTTTCGTGTGGTCAGTTATTGTTTGCAACTGATGATGACCTAACCGTCGAAATCGATCTAACATTGTAACTCCTTATTTTTTTGTGGAAATAGACAACGTTTTTCACTATCGTCCGTTTTTACAATGTTGAATCTGTTTTTTATAAGACCAATACCAACCTGGATGTGAACATTATGACTAGAATTTGGAAGTAGTTGAGACAAAATTGTTTTGACACTCTTCTTGTCGGACGGCTTTTTGTCTTCCTTATCTGAAGGCTCTTGACTCACAGTAGCGGAGGGAGCTGAGTCGCCAAGAACATCTAATGAAAATGATGGTAATTAAACAGTAACCAAAAAGATGTAGGAAATTGAGGTGAAATCTAATATGCAACAATGTACGGCTTTGTATTAAAGCATTGGTACCTACAAAAAGAAAAAACTTTTACCATCATCAGTATCGACGGCTGACTCAATTTCACTGAATACTTCTCCAGATTTGTTATCATCCGGTTCATTAGCCTCAACGCCTAGTTGGAGTTCCGATTGATCCCCACCCTCATCAATTTCCTTTTCCTAGAAACAAAAGATATTGTTACAGAGATGAAAAATCACGTTTTAATTCCACATTGAGCCTGATAATCACAGGTCAGAAGTTGAATAGCTAACTTACACCATCAATGATTTCAGATAATGCATTTTGAGGAGCTTTAACCTCTTGACTTTTTCTTTTGTCCTCCCTCTTAGCTGCAGCTTCAGCATCACACAGTCGGACGTTCCATTCTTCAACACTCTCAGCTAGTTGTCTTTTCATTCGAACCAAACTATCTTCTACAGACCACATGTGAGTCACTGAAACCATGAAGTGAACAGACATCTACATACATCTACCTAGATGTATTACTTCAAACTACTATATGTAATGAGCCACTGTAATAACTTATCAACATTGAACTGACAATAAATAAACAATGAATCAAAAAATTGTTGGTTTACATTTCAAGGTACGAAGAATCCGAAAAACTAAGAATGTTTTCTTCTATACGATTCGTTGTCCAGAAGATTTTCTCAAGATTCCGATGACCTGCATGAAAATTGCACACGAACACAAATGGACTGATAATATTCCAAGCTTGCCATTCTGAATTCTAAAGAGGTAGAGCTTTTCTAATTTTTTCAACTTAGTAGTGTAAATACTTTTCACATAAGGAGAATGTTATTTTATTTTATTAAAAAAACATGATATCAATGTATTTTTGTGTTTCGCTTAAAAATTGTTCAGTTTCCAACTTTCCAGCTCCAGTTTCGTCACCTATTTCGACTTTTCACAATATGTTCTAATTTGCATTCGTACAATGAAGCATATTTTTTCCATTTTCTATTCAGGTCTATGACCCATAAATGTTGATGAACGTACCCTTGCTGGCTAAAATATTGTTAGATGTATTAAATTATCAAGCACTAGATCTGTATAATAGAAAAGACTGGTTCCTAAGAATTCACAATGCCAACAACCATTTATTCAACACAGCAAAAAGTCATATGATTCATTTCAAATATGAGGATAGACATTTTACAATAGAATAATTTAAAGCAGTAGCTTCAACAAGAATGATAGATTATAGATAACTTGGAAGGCATTCACAGACGAATGAACTATTGTTACCAGCAGAGAAAGGTTGCTAAAAGGTTTGATTAAATTGACCAGAGTAGCCGAGTGGTGTAGCAGGTAGCCTGAGCCTACTGCCTGCAGTTTCACCCCGTCGTTCAGCCAAGGACAGCAAATATTTCACTCTTATTTTATTCCTATTTTTATGTTGAAGTTTGAAGTTATAAGTAAGAAAGTTCGACTAATTAATAATGTCAGTACTTACCACTTAGTTTTGGACTGTCCAGCACTCCTGCTGAAGGGCTCAACTTTCGCTGCATGTCTTCATATCTTTGCTTGTACTGTGCCTGATCTTTCTGCAACTGCTGCTTCAGAGAAGATGCGATACCTATGAAAAAGAACGGAAACAATTATGCGAATCTGAAATGCCTTAGGAAATACACTTCTTATGAAATCGAGTTCCTTCAACAGTGTGATGAAACCAGCTTCAATCCAACCAGACACATGATTACGTGATAGTCATGCGAGGCAATGCAATCGGTTACCTTCAGGCAGACTGAGGTTACACACTTTGGTCAACACAGAGTTGAACACTTGGTTACCCATCAACATCCATGTTTTGAGCTCTTCCAATTTCACGGCTTCATTGTAAACTTCTCGCTCGGTCAGGAGCATTTGCGGTGGCAAGCATACTTCCCAAGGTGATATTTTTGAATACCTGTTCGAAAGAAAGACAAAATTCGTGCCATCAAACACATCAACAACGCTATTCACACAAAAGATGAAATCATTAAAGTTGGAGACTTTCCATGTTTTGAAAACAAAATTCGTCAATATTTACGATAATACGCCAAAGCTAAACCACACGAGAGTCTGTACATGCGCACATGCTACTATTGATCCGACAGCAATGCAATCTATATGAGACTGTCTAGAAGCTAACCTTCGCTATCCCAGAAAATGTCATCAAAATCGTTCCATTAGACTCGGAGTTTTGCCTGTGTCAATTGTCATTACGCCACTAATCGGGATATAATTTATATGGCAGTTTTCTTGAACATATACCCAATTACCTACCCCTTACTCAAACTGGCCTCGTCAGCCCGAAAATGGTCTTCCAGTAAGACACATCTTAACATGCAAACATGACTACGCTCCTACTGAGGGCCGACAATACGAATATTAAACTGAATCGTTAGGTTTAACAAGTTATCTAGGACCTAAAAATTACTTACGTAAACGTAGCGAGAGTTTTGCTCATGGCAAAATAGTGAACGTGATCTTGATGAAGAGAATGGGGGCAATCAATGTTTCGGACCTTGTACATATCAGCATGAAAACGTAGTTCCAGATATTTAGCGAAAGACATGCACTTGGCGCCAGGGGACATACAGCGGATGGGAGTCATCTGAAATTTGAAGTAAAATGCTGTCAATTTTTTGAATATTACATTCAAAACCATTGCCAATATCCTAAAGTATGTACCGAATGTCTTGGAGCTCACCACCCAGTTACTATAGCTGATAAACTTTCTCAGTGAACTTGAGTTTTCCTATAAACTAATATATGATATGCAGACCATAACGAATTGGTGGTTATTGATCAAGAAATGCAGGGAAAATGTATTTTTCACGCTCTATTCAGTATCATAATCACTCATTTCCCAACCCTTTCAATTAATATGCTGAAGAAATTAGTGTAGGTTATGATCCATACTGAAGGCTACATTTGCACTTGGTACATATATTTTTGCATGCATTTTTGAGACGAAAATTACTTCCCAAATCATAATAATTTCGCAATGTAACATATAAAGTGTGGTGAAAATTCATTTTCTTGATTCAAATTCAAATATAATTACAATCCAACACATACCTTACTGCACTGAATGCACCAACTCCACATAAGAATACCACCAAGAGGTGGAATTTCCTTTTCTAGGTGCCTTAATTTGATGTGGACAGCACCGCCGTTGTGCACAAATCTGAGAAAGAAGATAATTACGTTGAAATAATATTACATGCATAAAATTTGCTAAAGCCATTAAAAGTTATTTAAAAAAATAAAAAAATAACCAAAACCTTGAGTTCACTACAAAACAGGAGATCGTGTTATGTTGTTCAGAGGCGTACATATTTTGAGCAAACATTCCTGGCTTTCTAACACTATTTTAACACAAAGTAGACTAGTATAGAACAGAATACATCTGTGGGCAGACATCAAACCATGTAAATAACTATCGTAGGGAAATCAGCTCGGGTAATATTTTTTCTTCAATATCTAAGTAACTTTATACACATTGCATATTAAGTTCAAAACGGCTGTCAAGTTAAGTGTGGTACATAGCTACCTACTTCGTATCCTTAAGATGACTATAAAGATCATTCAAATGATTCAATAAGGACGACTTAGAATGTACTAAGTTGTAAATTGTGAAAATATGATTGACTAATAACTATCATTAAAGTAGAAGTGGCGTGTTTGGATACTATTAGTCCGGGATTGACGATGACATTCATAAGAGACCATCTCAACCTATACTCGTCTCAATCCATTGAATAATAATGAAAACAGTAAGCATATATATTTAATTTTGGTTCGAAGGTATATACTTTTTATTATACTCGTATGTTAAAGAATTGTGGTAAAGAGAGCCTAGTTGAATAACTGAGAGCAAACTGACTCGGCTGGTGATATCTTTTAAGATATTACAAGACCCAATGGGGGTGGATAAGCGTAAGTAGGAGGTTACAAGGATAAGGAGAAGCTTAATCGTTAGTATGTGAGCTCCTGGAGCCGCTAGGTGACCCCCCCCCCCCCTACCCCTCACAGTTTTAAATACCAGCCATTCGACTGTGGAACCAGCTTTTAAAATCAAGATTCCTTGTGGATGAAGACCCACAGGCCTCTGGTTCTGCAGATGGTACATGTCCTCACTAGACCAGCCAACTCCTATAGGAAGAATGATGGAGTCTAAGAGCCCAGGTACCGATTCTTCAGCACAGATATAAGTCGAGTGACCTCTAACTCATAAACCAAACCAGGTTTTATTTCCCAGCAGAATCGAGGTGTTAAGGTAAGCACACACTAGTGTCGCAGCGAGGCAGGTCGCCTCTCATCGTATCATAGCGCATTAATGTCGATAAGCACATCAGCGGAGTGGCAGGTCATAGCTCTTCGCTCATTTCCACGCATTTTATGGATTCTTCTTTCACTGTGCACTGACGAAGGATAATCTGGCTGGATATCGCACTTAGTGCCGGGACAGGGAGAGCCCGACAGGTCGCAGTGGGCTGATGGAGAAATATGCCTAGCAAGCAATGTTTCAATCTCTTCACGCCTTGCCCTAGCTGTAATTTGCGCGTCCCCATAACTAATACACTAAACTGAACAAGGCGTATTTTGTCCTTCGATGGGGCCCACCCCACCTTGGCACTATTGAGCGCTTACCTTCACACAAGAGAGTATTCACTACCTCCATTTTGAGTAAGAACCCCTGAAGGCAATACTGGCCAGAGTGATATTCTTCACCAACCTTTTTCTATAAACTCACTAAAAGACAACTCATATGGCCACCTAGCTTAGATGGAGTACATGGGGCTTAGATACCTGTTCCTAAATTTCTTAGGATCAACCCAATTTTACTGTTGAGGAACATCCTAAACATGTAAGATTCACCAATTCATTACATCACGAAAATGGGAGAGTTGAGTATATTATTACTCCTTTATAAGATCTACTCTTGACTAAATCTCTACCTTCTTGTGTGATCCAAAACCGGAGTTTCGCAGACCTCTGACCCACAAGTGTATTCTGATCTGAAGCAGTATCTCTCTAAAAATTGTCCCAGTGGAATGTCCATTCTTCCATACATTTCCATGTCAACAATCCTGCGGCAAAATATAAAACAATAACATGGATAATGTGTATTGGTAGTCCTCTGTTGACAGAATTTGCTTTACAGGTAAACATTGACTCTCCAACTTCAAACTGTACCTATAATAGCTACTTTACTTCGAAAGGAAGATACTAATTAGATACTGTCAATAGTTCCTTCCTACAGCTTAGAGCGACCTAGAGTGAAATAAAGACAAATTTGGAAATAAGTTAGAACAGTTCAAAGGCCAAATTGTAGCAAGCACATACCATGGGTCAACGCAGAATGAAGGAGCGTTACGGGAGAGAGGGGAGTACGAGCAGAACAGTACAGCCAGTCTTTGATGGTTTCCAGGGTCAAGGATATCCTGTGAAAAATCATTTATAGACAAATAGTTAATAATGATTTTAAAATCAAAAATATTTGATATTGGATCGGTAAGGTAGGTTTTACAGTCATGCGAATCACTAAAAATCTAAATACTTAGCAGCACCCACCGAAATACCTATCAAGGATACCCTGCATTCCAATGTAACATCAAAAATCGATTGGCAGGTCGAGTTAATAGGTATTAAACATAACAATGAATCTTTTTGAAGGTTAACGAACTGAATACACAGGTCTGTAAAGGTAGGATATAGGTACTTGTATATATTCCTTTAGTGTGGATGTGTAATCTATATCTATACTATTTTATAAGAATGAAACTGCGTTTGTCTGTTTGTTTTTTTTTGTCCATGCTACACACGGCCAAACAGCACGTCTATGCACATCTACGAGTGAGGGGATCTTCTTGGATTTCTCCAAAAGGGGGAATAAGCTATTTTAAAATTTGCTACTCCCACCCGAACCATGGGCTGGAGGACGGGAGGGGGGTGGAAGCCCCTTTTAATGCGCGTTTTTTCCTCTAGCACCCGATCTACTGTCAGCTGCCACATTAAAATTTGATCGAGAGTACTTTGTATGTCAGCAACACAGTTACGTTTCTGGACCCGTAGAACACGATGGTGCTCTCTTCCCAGAGAAATCAGCGAGAATATACGAACTAAATCACTCGGGACGAAGTTGTGGTCACCCATTTCAAAACGGAAGTTAGTGAAAAACGTTGTCTATTTCCACGAAAAGAAAGAGTTACAATGTTAAATCGATTTCGACGGTTACGCCATCATCAGTAACAAACAATAACTGAAGACACATTAGAAAGGACATAGCTTATATAGTGACAGGTGAAGGGAGATTGAATCCCATTGGTCGAGAGAAAGGAAAGGGGCAGGAGGCACAACCAATTAAGTGCATACAAAGTGAAAGAGGATTATAGCTAATCAGATGAAGTGAAAGGGGGAAATAACTGAATAGGGTTTCAACAGTCTGAAGGGATAATTCCAAAGTAGAGGTTATAAAGTAGGTTTTAAAACTAAAAATAGTCTTAAAGCATTACTAGGATCCGTTAAGGACAAAATTAGTGATCAGGATAAAAGTGGAGTTTATAAATTAAAATGTTCTTGTGGCTACGAATACTGCGGTCAGACTGGTAGGAAATTTAGGGAAAGAATAGACAAGCATCTGGAGGATTTCAGGGAAAATAAGGGTAAGTCTACGTTTGCAAAACATCTTAAGGAATCCAATCATAGTTACAATTTTGATTAGACAGATAGACAGTTTGTAGAATTTCTTCATTTTTGCCCAAAGGGAGGTAACTTGAATGTAATTGAAAAATTCGAAATTATCAAAAGTGATAGATCTGGTAAATGTTTAAATGAGGATATACCTCAATATATTTCACCACTGATAGGGCCATTTCTGTAAACCTTGGAATTATCCCTTCACACTGTTGAAACCATATTTAGTCATCCCCCCCCCCCCCTTCACTTCATCTGATTAGCTATAATCCCCCTTTCACTTTGTATCCACTTAATTGGTTGTACCTCCTGCCCCTTTCCTTTCTCTCGACCAATGGGATTCAATCTCCCTTCACCTGTCACTATATAAGCTGTGTCCTTTCTAATGTGTCTTCAGTTATTGTTTGTTACTGATGATGGCCTAACCGTCGAAATCGGTTTAAAATTGTAACTCTTTATTTTTCGTGGAAATAGACAACGTTTTTTCACTAAATTCCGTTTAGAAGATAGGTACTTGTATGTATTCCTTTAGCGTGGATATGTAGTCTATACTATTTTATAAGAATGAAACTCCGTTTGTTTGTCAATGCTACACACGGCCAAACGGCACGTCTATGCACGTATGCACGTCTACAAGTGGGGGGGGGGGGGGGGGGGATCTTCTTGGATTTCTCCGAAAGGGGGAATAAGCTATTTTAAAATTTGCTAATCCCACCCTAATCATGGGCAGGAGGACGGGAGGGGGTGGGAGCCCCTTTTAATGCGCGTTTTTCCTCAAGCACCCGATCTACTGTCAGCTGCCACATTAAAATTTGATCGAGAGTACTTTGTATGTCAGCAACACAGTTACGTTTCTGGACCCGTAGAACACGATGGTACCGTCAAAATTGGAGAAAGATGCTCTCTTCCCGGAGAAATCAGCGAGAATATGCTAGAAATGACGAAAAAAATTTGTTCCCGGATATGATTTTTCCCACCGCAGAACAGTTTTTGCTAGGGTTGGTCTTAAAATGTTCGTTGAAGTTCCAATTCGGTCCCATGCGAGTTTCGAGACATGAAATTCTTTTTTCCGATTGTAGTGAACAAAAATGTAGACCGAAATGTTGGTTTGGTACCTTATTCAGTCGAAACGTAGTTGCTCTGAACTCTGTATTCGAAACCTCTTGATCTTGGGGAGGTCTACTGTTTGCCCTTCTACCCACATAGAATAATGACCTATCTCTATTAAACCTAATAAACCTTTTGGTTACACACAGTTTTATAAAATTTGATTTGTTTGTAACTAATTTCCAACAGAAAAAAACGACTGCCAAGTTGGGTGGGCAGTATAACTTCCTCACATATTGTAACATGGTCGTATAGAATTAAAGAATTGAAATGTTCTTAAAACTAAACTTTTTGTGTTCCCACATACTCTCTATTGGGTAGCCCTTCAAGGCAGATAAATGGGATATCTTTATTAAAACTAATGAACGGGAAGTTGACTTATAATAATTATTATGTTCATCAGCATTTTGATTCTTACGTTTCATGTTATGAATATAATCTGGGAAGTGTAATATCATTTTTAATAATAAAATGACTAAACAAGGAATCCAATGATGGACTGAATCCACCCAAAACTGTTTTTACCTTAGATTTTTCATAAAGAGGAGGCAGTAGAGCTGAGGCAGAATATGCAGGATCTGGCTGAATTGGAATTCGACCGCCAACAGCTCTAAAGTGAGCCAGTAGTGTTTGAACTTCTACGGAGTCTGATGGTTGGGTCAGCTTTGCGCGAACAAAAGGATGTATCTCTTTTAGCTGGAATGATATAAAACGGAGTGAGGCTCTAAGTTAGGGTTGACAATCTAGTTAAAGATGAACATGAGGATTCAATGAAGAACACACCTAATCACCAAATACTGAACATCAGTTCATTTAAGAGGAACAAAAACATTTTCAAACATTATACTTTGAATGGGAGTGCATCGTAAGTACAGGGGATAGGAGATAACACTAATAAGTATTACTGCCTAAACATTATGAAATCCAACAGTAAGGTCATACAATATGCTGAAAACAATAGTTACTTATGATCAATTCAAATAGATTTCGCTAGTTTATACATACTCATTTTAGTGAAGAGTAACTGAGGAGTATGTAATGTATCATATTCATACTTCAAAATAACGTTTAGTTCGTCAAAAGTCTATGTTTTAGCGAATTCTCGTTGTGAAAAACGCATTTTGGTTAACTATTTTAATAATGAATCTTTGTAATCGACCCAGCAAAAAACGCTGCAAATTATTACACAAATGTTTATTATTTCTGCATCAGATATAACCCTTCAACGCAGATCACTGGTCTGTAATTATTAAACCTCGTAAATAGTATGTATATTATCGAAGCTCGGGTTCTCCCCATTATAGCGACAGGGCTCCACAAAGTTACGCTTTTAACGAATTTTTGAAGCAAATTAAGCTATTGCTCTCGCCTCAAAATTTGTAGAATGTGAATTTTTGAAAACATTTTATGCAGAAATCCGTTTCAGGCTATTCTGAATCATATTCTGAAGTTTAACGCATTTTTTAATGTATGTATGTATGTATATATGTATATATATATATATATATATATATATATATATATATATATATATATAATATATATATATATATATATATATATATATATGTATATATGTATGTATGTGTCATTCCAGACGATAACTGTCCGTAGAATTGTGCTAGAAACTTCAAACAAATTTTAAAATGTTAAGGACACAAAACGAAAGTTCAAGTTCGTTGGCCAGCATCATCGGATTACATCTTCGGGTTGAAATTTTCAAAAATGTAGTCAAAAATTTCAAAATAGCCTGTTTTTGCGATTTGTTGTGCGAAATAATTTTTTCAACATACTAACCTGTGGTATATTCGGAATCAGCTTAAAATTTCCTATAAGAATATGTATCAAATTTTCAAAAATTTCAAAGTTGAGAAATCAGTCAAAAATCGAAATAATGCCGTTCGCTAGTTGTAAAAATCGGTAATATTTGCATGAAACATTGTCCAAATTCAGATTGAACTAGTCTTATGGAAGAATCCCTGTATAACCAATCCTAGAACCATGCTGTTTAAAACGTAGGTAGTAGGTGCTTGTTTAATAATTTGATTCCATGTTTGTCTATCAAAATCATAAACTAAAATTTCTCTACACGATCAATGGCGACTGAAATGTCGAAGATTTCTTCAAAAATTCGCTCATGGGGTCATGCTGCATGACTGGACTTTTTTAAAATTTAAGTTGAGAGAAAACGATGTAAGATTAAGTCATCTTCCCACCAGGTAGGGTGCATAGGCTGCATAATGATTTGAAACTATGTTTGTTTTTTGCAGACAAAATCCCAATTACAATCAATGTATTTTAGTAAGTCGATAAAAAAAATCAGCCTCAGAAGACCCTCAGCTGATAGTGGTCATCCATCCCTCGTAACTATGTTTTCAAGGTATTCGAAAGGAGCTCTATTTCAAATTTCAGCACTATTGGTCGATTAGGATAGAAATTGGCCTCTGAGGTCTCTCAACTTATCAGTTCGCCTCCATGTATTGTCATTATATTCTGCTTGTCTCAAAGTGCTCCATTTCAAATAGGTGTAGACACCTACCGAGGAGAAATGAATTAAATTAAATGACACACATAAACGTTACTGGTATTTAACACGAGTCGAACTACCAACTCAAAACTCCATTGGGGCCGAACATCAAAAGGCGAGAAAAAGTTTTGATAAAACCAGTTTCATGAAGTGATAATTCCATTGGAATTATATCAGCTGATTTGATCGTTGCAGTGACAAGGCAATTTTCACTATGTTCCACCAGCTAAGATTTACTCTCATGTTGTTGATTTGTTTCCCTAACTAGTTCGAGCCCAAACTTCAATGGAAAGATGAAGGTTGCAGGATGCTCTGGAAGTGCCACCTCAAGATGTGACACCGGAGGTGGTAGTAGCCAAAATGATTGAACTAGAGCGACATTGGACCTCTGTAGCTCTATATACTGAAAACGTCCTCCAGAAAAAGATCATCTTGGAACGGGAGAGACAGAGGAGGTAGCACATGGACCGAGAGGACTGAAGACGTTTCTCAAGGACTCGGCGTGAAGTAATGTGTTCAACAGTTCCAGGCTGAATTCCAATGTGGGAAAAGGAAGGTGAGGTTTTAGTGAGGTTTGAATCCCACATAACCCAGAGTGCAGTCTCTCAAGGTTATCTTACGAGATCCGATAAGCACCTATCGATCTTAAAGATTTCCTCACCTGCCTATGTAAAAAAAAAGTTCTATACCATAGAGAGAGCAAATGGATGAACCCGGGCGGTTTCATCCGATTCGTTAGGATGATAATCTCCATCTCTATTTTATTTATAAGAATGAAACTGTCTGTCTGTCGTGTCTATGCACGGCCAAACGGCTGAGTGGGGGGAGTCTACGAGTGGGGGGATCTTCTTGGGATTTTCCGATAGGGTGTATAAGCGAATTTAAAATTTTCTAATCCCACCCGAACCATGGGCTGTAGGGCGGGAGGGGGGTCGAAGTCCGATTTAATACCCGCTTTTCGACTTCCTCGCTTTCTGTACCCCTCTAAATGGCCGTCGAAAATTCCGGAAAAATACCGGTTTCGTAGGTTTATCTACGAGGAAAAAGACGGGGCCATCGGATCGCGAAAAAAGTATCGGGAAATGCGTAAAAAAAAAATTAAAGAGTACAGACCCGTTTTCTCGAAAATTCCAATGAAAAACTTCGTTTTTTCCCATTAAAATATACCCCATAAAGGTACGTTTTTCGGGACGGTTTTCGCGGGCGAAATACAGGTTTGGGTCCGCCGAATCTGAATCCGAAATCGGATATCGAAAAAAGTGACGGGAAGTTGGTCAAAATGCGAGGGGAAGCGAGGCGACGCGATTAAAATGAGAAGTTAATCGAGCCCGCCGCCGTTTCACAATGTTGCGAGATGGCCTACGCACACGCGCGTTGAAGGATGGAACTTTTCCGTTTGAGAGACATTTCAACGGAATAAATACGGGTTTTTTCCTACACATATACAGCAATACCTTGCGAGCAACATTCCCTAATAAACTTTTTGTGATTCCACGTAGTTTTATAAGATTTAATTTGTTTGTAAGAATTTACAACAGAAAAAAACGTCTGCCAAGTTGGGTGGGCAGTATAACTTCCTCAAGCGAGTGAAGCTAGCAACATCGCCTACAGACGTTAAACCTACCCTTAGGGATCTACCGTTTGCTAGCAAAGCGAGCAACTTAATGGGAGGCGTGGACGTGGACGTGGAGGCGAGCGAAGCGAGCCGGAGCGGCTAGTATATCCATAAATGCGACCCAAAAAACTATGCTGATACCTGGAAGGTATTCAAGATCTCGATTTTTCAATATTTCATCCTTTAAATACTTCTCTTTATGGTTGACCGAAAGTGATGCCAATGATACTGGCACATCACTAGCAAATGAATGATTATTGAGCCAGATTTCATCGTTTGTCCAGTATTTTTGGAGGAAAGCTTCAAAGCTTCTGGAAACGTAAACCAACAAATTATGAGAGGGGAAGGGGGGGTATGTGTTTTTCTTGGTCGATCAAAAAGACTCATTATTCAAAATAATGAACCAAAAGTGCAACCCCCCCCCCCCCCCATCAAAATTTGTTGGTTTAGGTTTAAAGAAGCGATACACCCAAAAATTAATTTAAAAAAACTGCCAGTTTGCCGGATACCACTTTCAGCTTTTCTCCTAAACGACAGCAAAATTTATGACCGGCAATTTTCGATCTACCCTAAAGGATAAAATTGAAAAGATTAAATATGAAAAAAATCGGAATTTATAAAACTTTTGAAATAAGGCTTTTCGGTTGTCCTTGATTTCATTTCATTCAGTTTCGATTTTTCAAAGACTCAAATGAAACTACCCGGATCCTTTTCTCGAGGGTAGGAAAAATCAAACGTCAACATGAGTGTGAATGAGAACTGGTCTGACCGTAGTAAAAACCACCTTATGAACTACTACGATCTAATCATCAGATATAATTTCAATGGAATTATCTATTCAAGAGATCAAATTATTTACAACTTTTGCTGGACTAGTGAAGCGCAGGTAGGTTTTTGAAGTGTGAACTTCTATAGGCGCACCGCGTCGAAAAATTTAGCGGGGTGTGAATACGATTTTACTGTCACGTCACGCTGTTTTTGACATGGATATGTCTTTGCTCTGGGGGGTCAAATAAAAATTTTCGTCACGCAAAATTGATGTCACAATTTCAGTGTTTTTCACGTACAACCCAGCCGTTGCTGGGGGAATGGAACTTCCGCAGGTTTCATCGCACAAAAACCGTTCGCCACTCGTTGGAAAGCGCTTGATTTATGTGATAAATGTTCACATCTCAAGCTACCAATTTCCCGATCCTTACGTACCTGGCTACATTACTAAAC
This sequence comes from Adelphocoris suturalis, assembly GCA_030762985.1. Classification (NCBI taxonomy): domain Eukaryota; kingdom Metazoa; phylum Arthropoda; class Insecta; order Hemiptera; family Miridae; genus Adelphocoris; species Adelphocoris suturalis. Next base: position 147,350,680 of record CM061040.1, on the reverse strand, counting down.
CAAGTTGATTGGACTATAAACAATTATTCTAATAAGCCGATTACAATATTCTTAACGTAAGGCAATAGCATCATTTACTCCACTCCATAGGAAGCATTTTCATCCCCTGACAACAGTCGACTGTTAACAACATAACAACAACTCATTGCGTCTGTATTGGAGAAATAACTTCAATTTATAGTATGTTTTTTGAGCCTCCAAGAATGATAAAATAAATTCTTATCCTACATTTCGTCGCCTACAGTCCAAAGTTAAAGGATTTGTTTACAACTCTCGAGGACGACCGATATGAAATCTCCAATTGAAGACATATCCATGTGACATGGTATCTGCTTGTAAAGCAGATAGTGGAACTCGTTTACGAGTTTGTTTTACTTTTGATTTTCGCGTACAACCAAGCCGTTGCTGGGAAAATGAAACCAGTATTTTTCACCGGACAAAAATCGTTCTCCACTTGTTGGAAAGCTCTCGATTTATCACGCATTTCTTTCGTACTTGTTCTTATATTCATGTCGTAGTTTTATATTTATTTATGTTATAAATGGATGTAGTAAACAATGCCGCTTGTTTTGTTGTCATTTGGTTGAGAAGTTAATCTTGCTTATAGTAATTGTAGACACGCACCATAACAGAAAATTACCTACCAGGTACTCTGTTCTAATTTAGATTTTTAAAACATTTATGTCGTAGTTTTAAATTTATTTACATTTAGGAATTAGCGGGAAGAAAGCATGTTCCATGTTTTAGCATTTTAGCCGAAGGCTCAAGGCGGAAAGTTACCGAGGGTCCAGGGGCGGAGCCTGTCCACTTTTACTTTCCCAACATCCCAACAGAGTGAAAAGTAATGTCCAATTTTACTTTCCCAACATCCCAACAGAGTGGAAAGTAATGTCCAATTTTACTTTCCCAACATCCCAACAGAGTGGAAAGTAATGTCCAATTTTACTTTCCCAACATCCCAACAGAGTGGAAAGTAATGTCCAATTTTACTTTTTATATTTAGCAGAAAATCGTCATAGAAGTTTACACTTCTCCCGTGTGGTCTTTAGCACACCTGGTTTTTTATTTATTTTTCTGCGCACGTGTGCAGATGTACGCAATTGACTCAAACTTCGTTTTTTCCTAAGAGGACCCCCATTTTTCATTTCAGTATCGAATTCTGTACTAAATTTCATGAAAATTTGACCCCTCAACCGAATTTTTCGGCTTTGCGCAACCCGCTCTAGAAGGCCACAAAGATGTGCATTAGGCCAAATTTCGGTTGTTAGCTCAAGTATGGCACGTGTTTTTTCACTATTGTTCAACGCTGAATCACGTGGTGAAGCCCATTTCCCGAATCGATTAAAGTTTAGTCGAATTATTACCGAAAAACCAACTTTTTACAGAGAATTGTCATTGTTTCCCGTTATCTTTCCCTCCTCCTTTTTCAACCGGGCTGGGGACCGGCTATGGCGGAGTTGAAAGAAAATAAAAACGTCCTGTTTCAAAAATAAAAGTCCTCTTTCAAAAAATAAAAACGTCCTTTTTTAAAAATAAAAAAGTTAGAAAAAAATATTACCTACTGGCAAAAAAAGGAAAAAAACTTGAAGCAGCTGTTCAAAGTACCGTCTTGTTGCAAGCAAAGTTCAGAGCATCGGATCTAGTGCTCATTGAGGGCACGCGCATGGTGTCGCCTTCAAGGGATTGGGCAGCTTCCACTATTCTTCCTTGAAGTTCCTCCAGGGTTTGAATGGGCGTAAAATTCCCGTAGACTTTATCCTTCAGTTACCCCCAAGGAAAATAGTCCATCGGCGTTAAGTCGGTTGAGCAAGGAGGCCAAGGCAAGGGTCCTTGACGACCTCTCTGAGAATCGATGGTTTAAAAATCGCCTAACATGGGCAGCATGATGGGCGGGAGCACCATCTAGTTGTTATTTCTAAAACTTTTTTATTTTTAAAAGAGGACCTTTTTATTTTATTTTAACTCTGCCTTAGCCGGTCCCCAGCCCGGTTGAGAAAGGAGGAGGGAAAGATAACGGGAAACAACGAAAATTCTTTCTAAAAAGTTGGTTTTTCAGTAATAATTCGACTAAACTTTAATCGAATCGGGAAATGGGCTTCACCACGTGATTCAGCGTTAAAAAATAGTGAAAAAACATGTGCCATACTTGGGGTTGCCTAACGACCGAATTTCGGCCTAACGCTGGGATTGTGCATCTTTGTGGCCTAAATAAACATGTTATTTATTATTATTAATATACTATAGGATATTATTATCATTAATTTTAAGCCTCGACGTTTAATTCTTTCTCCTGCTTATCTTGTCTATTTAGAAAAAGTTGAGTTTAAAAAGGAAAAGGTTGAATTTGATTCGGAAAAGATCACAGAAAAGGAAATTATTTATTTTTCCTGTATATTTTATAAAAGGTGCCTATATTTTAATTTATTTTTAACATTTACCTTAGTGTTTTCCAAACGTTGTTCAATCGTAGGAATTTCTTCTAGTGCAGTATTCGATCTTTGCTTCGGACAATCATCACTGAGTTGAGGCGACCAATACAGTCTTTGACTAAAAAACGAGCGGAGTGCGCATGCGCGACCTCGTTCAGTTTCCAGATAAGGCAATGAAAACTAAAAATAAAAAATAATATAATGAAATTAAATAAAAATAGAAAAAACTACATGATGTTGTACTGTGTACAAACAACACTGTAACCATACATAAATACCAAGACAACTAACTTTGAGAAATGGTGAGACTGACAATAAATTGTCGTCCAAAGCTTTTTTAAATCGATTTGGTTCATTAGGTACTTCCACTAATGCTAAATACTCTTTGTTGTGCTCTGGTTCATCTCCAAGTTTCCACGTAGAACGAAGAGGATCTGACAGATCACTAACAGTTTCTGACTGGGATTTCGGAGTCTAAAAAACATTATAGTTAATTAATAAGAATGAAGTCAGGACGATCTATTGTTATAAATCAAATCAAATGGAATGAACTAGGAAGGAATGCAATATGATCACGGATTTGCTTGGAAGAGAGGCATATATAAAATTAAAAATAATTATAACGTTAAGTATGTGACATGAATAATTTGTATACATCTTGTGAAGGTTTGGTAAGCTTTTCTTCTGGATGAATTCTCTTCGTTGGAGTGTATATTTCATCGGGAGATATTAGCTTGTCGGCGTGCGGTTGTTCATCTAGGGAATCAAGAAGAAATTCTTCCTTAGAAGTAGGAGGAAGTTCAGCAAACGAATCCATATGGTAAGAAACCTTTCGAAAAAAGAAACAACTGTCTGTTAGAAGAATATACACGCAGTCAATTCTACAATATCAAAAGTTATATACGATAAAATTTTCGAACCTCTAAACGAGCGTTATAGTATGCAAAAAGCAGAGAAGATGTAGCTCTTTTGACTTTGGAAAGCTCGTGAGTAGAAGCTCCCCTCAACAGTATAGTGCAACCCAATTCAGGGAATCGGCAACCCTCGAAAACCATCAGCGTCTTGTTTCTTCCTGCACAATAGAACTACTTGAATTTGTTCTTCATAATTGTGTAACCACAGAAACTTGAGTTCCTCTTTGGAACTGTAAGCCTAGATCATAAGGCGCAGGGAGTGCAGAACAGCAGAAAGTTCAGAAGAGACATTCACGAAATTATTAGAACAACATAAAACAGTATAATTTCACATATGTAGGAATTAAACTACAAAAAAATCTGCAAATTATTACAAAATGATTCATTATTTCACTTCAAGTCTGTACACATCCAGTAAAAAAAATCATCAACTTAAAAAAAAATGTAATAATTTTATGTTTATTAATTGATGAATAAACGAACTTCCCAGTGAAGTGCAATCATAATTATGGTACGGACTTCGTAGAAGACGGTTTACTATGGAGCCTACTCATTATACGCCTCGTCGTGGTGAATTTCAAAGAAGATATTTGAAAAACCCCGCGAAAGCGCGGTTTCAGGAAACCGTCTCCTATGTAGGCACTCCTGCGCTCCCCGGTCTCGATCCTCCAAGGAAAGATGGCCACTTTTTTCGTCCACTGGGTGCAGATGTTAAACGCACTCCTTTTCAATCAGTTTTCTTAAGATTTTATCAAGTTTTTTGTGATTTGAGTGTAGTTTCTAAAGTGTTTTTCGTCCTGTGTAACGGTAGTGACGTGTATTGGTCTCCGGGATAAAGGATTTCGAATCTGGAGGTTCTAAATCGTGGGGCTAATCTCTACACCACAACACGTAGGTTCCGCCTCCAATAGAGATTCAGCCTTTACTGAATCTTCTCACAGTCTGTTCCTTCGAGCAGACGAAATATTGTTGTGCCACGATCGAATCAATTAAACGAAATCATGGATAGTGGTGATCAATGCCGGGCACCACAATCAGTCTCCAAAATAGAAGGTACGCCAAATCCTAGCCTTGCTGAATCCTCTGATTCCGATCAACCACGGGCCAAACGACGCAAGAAAAGATCAAGGACACCATTCGAAATAGTATAAGTCAGAAAGATACGAGAGGCCAAAACGACGCCTTTGTAAAGCGAGAAGACCTTCTCCTAGGATTGTAACAGGTTTATAACGGACCCTTATTCGACTGATGGCCCAGCTGAAGCTACTCTGACTCTTCCTCCGCATTTGAAACAAATCATGGGAGTCGAAGACCCACTGGCAATTAGCCCCAGATTTGTCCATCCTACAATGGTCAAAAAATAGAGAGAGGAAATGAGAAGGGGAATAGACGAGACAATCCACTCCAATCTTCAAAAACGCTACCTACGACCTTGCGGTCCATGCAGCGTCCCTTCTGCCTCCTCAGTTGGACACGAACTTGAGAGATTGTTTTCCTCTTCCCGCCACCCGAGCAGATAGTCAGCGGATAAATGCAAGTTCTCTCTGTGCAGGCCCTAATAGCCATCGCCAATGCTCAATATTGCTTCGGCTCCTTCAATCACAGAAGCAGAACAGAAAACTCTCTGCTCAACACAGTGAGATGCCCCAAATATGCTAACAGCTAATCTCTACAGGGAATCACCCCCCCATAAGAACCCTCTATCACATCATTTACGGCCAGAATATCAGGCGGTAACAAATCAGCAGCCACGGTGTCATGGGTTCATCTTCTGATAAAGAGAAAACAAAAAGGTCCCTTATCAAGTTAAATGGCCCATGGGCCCCCCTCTTGGTCCTCTGGCCAAGAGAAATAAGGAATCGGGCAATGATGCCCCTCCAAGACGAGAGCAGGGAAACTTCAAACGTCCGATGGGCCCCCCTCCAGGGACACTACCCAGAGGGACGCCAGGAGGCATTTCAGGGGACATCGTCGAACAGAGGGGCAACGCCGCCGGTTTTAGGATCATCAGTAAGTCACCGTAACATTAATCTCAATCCCTCCTCTCTCTCGCCTTATGCGGGAAGGTTAGCAGAGTTTTATTACAATTGGAAACATATTACTAATTCTCATATTTTATTGTCATGGATCTCGGGATATAAACTTCCGTTCTCCCAGGAGCCCCCATTGTCTCTGCCTCGGGTTAATCGGACCCCTCCGCAGCCGATTGGCTCAAAGAAGGAACGCCTATAACGGTACAAATCTTTCAAGGAGTATGATAGACCTCGATCATCCCAAAAGCGGTACAAATACAGATCATTTTCTTCTCAAAAATCCCGACTGGATCGCCAACATGGTGACCAGTCCCGATCCATAATTAAATCGATTGAATAATACTCAAATGGACGGAAAACACTACACACTTCAAATCGCTGGAAAAACCTCGAAAACACGATCCAAACCACTTCGAGTGAGAAAAACTCAAAACAAAAATGTTTATAAATGTTTTAAAACACGAGTAAAAGGTAGTCAGTGACACCTGAAGCTAAAGTAAGGAACGTCGTGAGGCCGGGGGGGGGGAGGTTGGCTGTCAGGCACAGGGTGGCCAACCGACCAAACGGAAATGTCGGGCAGGCTCTATCTTTTTTTGCGACTCGTTTTTGAAATTGCCGAGTCAAAAAAGGGCTCTAAATTAGGTTGTCAGTGTAAGCTGTGGCTTACTACCAGTAATCAAAGCATCTTGAGGTATTTGGAAGATATAATTTCTTAGTGGGGCCCTGCTTCACAAACTTGGTATTGAAATCCTGCCTGAAACTAAATGATTCATGTAGCCAAAAAGCTATTTCACCAAACAACAAAAATAATGATGCCTGTGATTTTAATAACAATCAAACTAGAAATCACAAAAACACAACTCAATATCCATTCGTACGGAAAGCTTGATTTTTTGGCGCAAGAACGTCATTTTCATCTCAATCGCAAGGAAAGTTATCGTCCGGAAGGACACATAAATACGAAAAAGCAATAAACTCTAGGATTCTTTCAGAATGTCTAAAAACGGATTACAATTAAGAAATTTTTTGGAGCCATTGCAATACCTTCATTTTTTACGAAAATTCACTAAAACACAGTGGAGCTGGGCTGGTAGCAGTGAGGTGTGGTCTAAGCGGTATACTTGCCAAGTTGAATGTTAACATTGAGGTTTGCGAGGATCGCCCAACACATACATGCACTGTATCCATTTTTTGGCCACTCTTTCATGGTTCCAATTAAAGGATCACAGTTCCTTCACACGGTGTTTTTAACACGTTCCGAGCGGAATGGATCGATTGATCCAGGCGCCCTTTTGTTCGATTCACCCGGAGTGGATCGATAGATCCAGCTACAGAGAGCACATAGGCTCCTAGTTCTGCCTTCTGACAAGATTACCACGCATTCTGTTGGCTGTGGAGTTTAACACACTTATTGTAGATGATCAGGCCTCCGAAAGAATTCGTTCCGTTTTGTTTCCCATTGATATCGAGACCCCCGTTCAGTAACATTTTGGTTTTGGCGCCCTTTCATTTCTCGCCTTTTTCATTCATTAGCGATGTTTTAAAGTAGTGATGGATCATTTCCCTTGACAGCAAAAGGATTCCCAGGTAAAAGGAAGAGTGGCAAGGCAGATGAGATGTAGGCAGTGCCAAATAGAGACTACTATTGTAAAAAAAAAACGTGCTGGTACTGTCCTGCATGTCCCGAGCAACGGTCTGTGCCACGAACCATGTTTTGAAAAGTGGCACAAGAATGTATTTGTAGACGAAGATACCGAGATGTGAATACCTATTCCATCATCCGACAACATCTTTCTCTTAGTTTAGTAGTACTATAGTGTCAATTTTTTATTCAAATTTATAAACATGGACCTGTATGTTTCATACCTACCTAATTATACAAAATGTTTTATATCAAAATGAGTTATATTTTATCGTTCCTTGAAATATATATTTATAAAAATCACTCATAGAAACCGTTTTCAGTTTTATGTTAAAATTATAATTTCCTAATAGTATAGTAATAATAATAATAAAAATATTAAATTCTGTATAGATTCATCTGCCTACAAACATTGCGGTTCTGTTTTAGAAATATATAAGAATCCTAGGTTTGGTATATGGGGACATCATTCGGACGACTAGGAGGGACAAAAAATGAAACATTAGGGATAAAAAATGGGAAAACGTGTATTGTTCTTACCGGGATTTTAACCCGAGGCCTCAAAAGAACACGCAAGCATTGCGGGTTGCATAACCAGCAGTACGTTACTGCCGATCTGGATCGATCGATCTAACTTCTAAAACTCCGCGATATTCATCAAATTTCGGTTCCGCATTGTTGTTTTCGTCAATTGCTAGTCATAATAAGCAGGTATCAACAATCATCTCGAAAAAACAGGTCCCGTCACAAGGAGTTTCCACCAAAATCGGCGCCGCTCGGAACATGTTAATGCGCCCAACTAGCACCATTGTGTGCATGTATAGGTTCCCACTAGATTACCAGCTTGGCTGCCAGCCAGTATGCGACTAGCCTGGCTCTACTGTGTTTTTACCCAAAGCATTGGAGAATAATTTGGAACCGCTTTCATCACTGAACGATTTGGTGTGAATGGCTTTCTTGCATTCGTGTAACAGCTCAACTGCAAAAAAAGAACTTAATTCCAGAACCTGGGGTTCTAGCGCCCTGAACAATACAATTCAACTGCGCTTGCGCAGATCCATTAAGAACTGGCACGATTTCCACTGAGAACGAAGCTCAATTGATTTTACCTTCATAAAATTAAAGACAATTTACCCTAAGAATTAATTGATTATTCCAAAATTCAGAAACGAGTGTCTCAAGTTTGTACTTCATTGATAAGATATTACCATAGAAATAGAAGGCTACATACCAGTTTCAGTAGGTAAACTCATGATTTGGAAACGCTTGCAAACTCCAAGCTCAGGAGCACCAAGATGAGCATCAACTGATGTTAGGATATCAGCGCCGGTTGTGCGGGCTATCCGATCAACCACACTGGGTTTGACATTGAGGACGAGAGAAATACCAGCATCGAGTAGAAGCTCTTGAGCAAGTCTGGCAACAGATTTTCCAACTATGACCAGGTTGGGGCGAAGATTAACAATCTTGTAGACGATTCTTTGAATGTAATCGTGTTCCTAAAAGTAGGTTTCAAGTGAATAAAGAAATTAGTTATGCACCTAATAATTTATTTATTTATTTATTTTGTTTAGGTACCAAATTATAGCACGGCTTAGTGAAATGTCAATATACAGGGTGTCCCCCTAACTACCCCCGAACCTATCTCCGTAAGTTCCTAACTCTGTGATTTTAAGCGTAGAATAAAATTAGGACAAAATTGAGAACAAATTTGAAAGCAAAAAATTTTAGCAACGCTACACTAACTTCGTTATTTCTAATTGGATTCCCTTTTATTTATTTATTTATTATTTTTTCCATTATTATTATTTTACTTTTTCAGATTCGAATCTACATGAAATATGGACAAATGGCCCATCAGTTGAACTTTTAGGGCACAAAAGTGTACAAAATTTTGCACAAAATATACTTGGATTCTATGCCAAAAATCATGTGGAGTTACGATTTGAACATTTTTTTAGAAATTCATACTAACAGAGATATAATACAGGGGGAGGGGGTGCAGTGAGTGGGAAACCCTGTACTCGGTATTATCACCCACCAACCACATGGAAATATTCAATTGGTACTGAGAATGCATGATTTTTAGGTTAGGGTTCCCTTGTACAAAATGGCCAATGCTACAACAGCTCGCCCACGATGCACAAAGTGACCTTGAAGAAGCTGATGATGGGTGGTGCGTGTGCGGTGTCCGCAATCGCCTCTGTCTAGCCAGGATCTGTGCACGAATGGTTTAAGGGCAGTGCTATCGAAAGGCCATTATGCAAAGGGGGCTTTACCCTATGTAAGTAGAACAAGCACAGCGAACTTCCTGAGCATTTCCTGCACTGCCTACGTCACCATTGAATTTTTCAGTAACTTTTCTCCACTTGCTTCATCGTTTGCTCTACCTAATATTGAAGGCATTCTGGTCCAAATAACATAACTGTTATTTAATTCTACCCCATACAATCACATTACATGTATAAAAGTCAGCTCTTTCCAAGCTGGTTCTCGCTTAATAACAAACGGATCTGAGAAAAATTGCAACAACCTCTGCTAGGCAAATATTTGTAAATATAATGTACTACTTACTTGCATAATGACTGGTTCCAGGCCAAGATATTTCCCTTCATCCCGTTGAAACATTATGGATGAGCTCAACAAGAGGATCCTTGGTTCATCCATAGTAGTTGGCATCTTTCTGTGGCTGAGATTCTTCGAGCACACTACCCCAGTAATGATTTTACACTCCCGCTTATCGCCTCCACCTACCTTCTTAATCTGGACATATCTAAAAACAACAGTGCTGGTATGAGGTTTCAGACAGTTTTTCCACCCTATATTCAATTCACGAGAAAGTTTTTTGGTGGGCTCATTTGGGGGTGGAGGGCTCATATAGATACCAAAGTATTTGAACAAAATGCAATGAATGTCAAAGACTTGAATGAATAAAATTATAGGCTGGATATTGTTTATGTGTCCTTTGCCTTTACATGCAATATCTGAGTTTGGAATCAAATTTCAAAACAAGACTTTGAATCATTTTTACGTAATGCAGTCAAGTTCACTAGTTTTCATTCAGTGTGAGCCATTTAAACGATAAAACTGAAATATCACACAGCAAATTTGATGCCTATTTTTGTATCCAAGAATTGCCTAGCGATTCACGGTCGTGTTGCCTATCTTTTTATTAAAATAATATTATTTCAACTCAACCCTCTTGTAACGCTAATTTGATTAGTAATGAAATGCAATATCACCCTATGATACTTTTTGAGTACTTTCGAAAGATGTTCCAAGTCAAGAGCGAACTTGATAGGTGCAGGATGGTATTCCTCCACCGTTGGTTCGCCATTAGTTCGTCGGCGTCTTGTTCTCCATTGATTTAATGTGCACCGGTTTTCAGTTAGTAAACCATTTCAATTTACGCATTTATTTCTGCCTATACCCAACACGGTAGTTTAGTAGTGTACTGTAGTGGCATTACATTCAACAAATTAAGGCCTAAGAATCCATGTAGGAATGCATGTATATTGCATTCTTCAGGTTGATATTCGATTTTTGAGCAACATTTTGTGAACGACGGCAGACCTGCTGTTTAAACGAAAAGCAAAGAATAACAGGCAAGGACAGTGAGATTTTGTGTTCTATTTTTTTCAATAACGAACCTTTGTAGTCGATTCTATTCTCGCAATCTACCCATTTAGATTCACAAACCAATGAATATTGAGTAAAGTTATGGAAAAAGGAGTTTTTGGGGCGGTTAAGAAGGTTTCACTTTGTTATTGTAGAAAATAACAAAGTAAAATGTACTTTGTAAAGTATGTTCTAGTAAAGAAACAACGATTTATTAGTACACCTCAGCAGAGTGTTTCTTCTTGACGTATTTTACCATTAATTTTACCTTTGTACTTGCCTTACTCTAAAGTAAAGATAAAGCGAAAAACAGTATTGAGAGAGCTTACTGCCTTATATCCATTGCTTCCATCCAATTTTTAGACTTCTCTGGGCGGATATTCTTGACGATTTGACAAGCGACTGGCGTGATGATTTCTGCCCAGCTTTGCGGAACACCTTGGTTATTCAATATTTGTCTTAAAAAATTACTGCAATGCGTGGAGAAGCAGGACCTATAAAAAAAACATATAAGCACAAAAATTTACAATTTGTCAAAAAAAAAAAAAAAAAAATTTGTAGTGGTCAAAAAGCGAAACTTGTGCAGAACCCACTACATTACAAAGCAAGTTTCCAACACGAGTTTTCCATACGCTCAATCAGGTTTCAGTTTTTCTGAATATCTATATTAATTTCGATCGGTGTTGTATGTGTGTACATATGCATGTGTAACCACGCTCAAATGGCAGGACCAATTTGAATGAGTGTTTTTGTGAAAGTATACAAGTTCTTGAGATGATTTTTGGCTGGTTATTCATCATTATAAATTAAGCTAACTACAACTAGGTAAAATCTCTCCTATATACCCTATGAAGTTGAAATTTGATAGGGAGCCTCACTGGGACATCAAGAGACGAATGAAATGTCGGACTCCTTCCTGACCAGCTTAGTGAGCTAAATTATTCCCTATTTAGGTTAGGAAGTTGAAATTTGGTAGGGAGCATTTCTGGGGCAACAAGAGTAGACTGAAATGATAGTTCTACCATTATCAGCAGAGTGAGCTCAAATTTCTCCCGTTCTCCCTTAGGAAATTGGCAACAAAATACTATGGAGTGACGGACCCTATCATGATCAGAGATAGAGAGATGGTGATCGACATGTTTCATGTTTTTACATATTAGCTGATAGATTCTAACTAGCACCAAGAGGGGTCCCAGTGTCCATCCCGGGCGAGGTGCAGAGTATATGTGAAGCTAACATGATAAAATGAAGCTAAAAACGCTGCAAATTATTTCACAATGGTTTATTATTTTTTCAATTGAGTATGATCGTAGTTTTAGTTGGCTTGCTTACGTCATAAGGCCCGTCCAAACTCCTCGGCGTGTCCTATTTCGAGTTGCCACAACCTATACTTCTATAATTTATTATATACGCATGTTTATATTTCTCGATTTGAGCTCCTATCTATTCAAATAGTTATTGCCTTAATAATATCATTATCTAAGTACGTACGACTTAATAATATCATTATCTAAGTCGAGAGGATATGTTATTAATTATGCGTAGGAAAAGCATTGGTATTAACACACAAATATGACCTAAAAAATACATATATTCATGCCTAGAAGGAACGCCGCGCGCCGTACCCACCACAAGGTGCCGCGGCGCCTCCTCTCACTCCACCCCCCGCTCACCCCCCTCACCACCCACCGTGACCCCCTGCCAAGCGTACCAGGCGTGCGTGCGTGCGTAAGTCTAACACTCAAAGCCTTGAAAAAGACACTTTTTCGCCCGTTTTTGGCCCATAGCATCTATGCGAGTAAAGCGATCGGGATGGTTAAACGTTAGGACCAACTAGACCCCAAATGGAGTCTATGTGCGAAAGAACGGGGTTTTTAAGTCAATTCTTAGGCCTTTTATGGCCCGGACGGCGGACGGACATTTCAAATTTGGATTCTACGCACCTTGAAACGTAAAGTGAAAAAGTTTGAGGGGGGTTATAAAAATTTTTTGCTACACGATCACATAGGCTTATTGGAAATAAGAAACCAAAATATGTAGGTAGCGATAAATCTATACACCCAACCTGAGCAACAGCCAGGTAAACCACTAGTCTATTTAATATTGATCTCTGTTTGTACGCATGTATGTATGTGGTAAACTCAACCAAAAAACCTGAAACGTCTGGGCCGATTCGAATGAGGATTTTTGCAAAATTATCATTAAGTTTTTGAGATGATTAAAATTCTCTAAAGCTCCAGTAACAAAAAAAGCCAAACAACACTTCAGGGGAGTTGTTTATTTTCTCCCAGTAGTTGCTACTCCACAACCGTAATAAACGAAGTTGCATCGCTCTGCACATATATTGAATTAATTATTTGATGCATAGACACATAGTAACTATTACGTAATGGCCATTCAAACTAGTAAATCTTGTTCTCGAGTCTTCATTGATGAATCTGATTGCATCCATTTTGAGGTTCTGAAGGATAATAAACTAATAAGATATCTATAAATTAGGAAACATGACAATACTAGATTAAGACTTACCCGGGTTATAATTAGAACGTACCAACAGAAAAGTACTATCCTTAACTTAAACGTACCGAAACTCGTAAACGAGTTCCACTATCTGCTTTACAAGCAGATATGGATGGATATGTCTTCGATTGGGGATTTCATAACGGTCGTCCTCGAGAGTAGTAAACACATCCTTTAACTTTGGACTGTTTGTAGGCGACGAAATGTAGGATAAAGAATTTATTTTATCATTCTTGGAGGCACAAAAAGCATACTATAAATTAAAGTTATTTCTCCAATACAGACACAGACGCAATGAGTTGTTGTTAACAGTCGACTGTTGTCAGGGCATGAAAATGTTTCCTATGGAGTGGAGTAAATGATGCTATTGCTTTACGTTAAGAATATTGTAACCGGCTTATTAAAATTGTTTATAGTCCAATCAATTTAGTTTAGGAATGTAGCCAGGTACGTAAGGAGGGGGAAATTGGTAGCTTGAGATGTGAACATTTATCTCATAAATCAAGCGCTTTCCAACGAGTGGCGAACGATTTTTGTGCGATGAAAACTGCGGAAGTTCCATTCCCCTAGCAACGGCTGGGTTGTACGTGGAAAACACTGACATTGTGACATCAATTTTGCGTGACGGAAATTTTTGGTTGACCCCCCAGAGCAAAGACATATCCATGTCAATAACATCGCTGATCAACATGTTAGAATAGGACTTCAATTAATGATATCTTGATTTACTATTGAGAAGGATTTCCACAACTTTAAGACACAAGAGTATTAGTAAGTACAAAGTTGGAAACGAAATTTTGGCCAAGGACATTTTATGTGAATGAAATCTGTTTCTTATTATTTTACTTCAACTTCCAAATATTATTAAAGATATTGGTAATTTTCAACTTCTCTATGAACATAGTACGTACCTTAGAGTCAAAAGTGCTTTTTTCTTATCCTCATCCAGCGTGCATGGATCTACCGTGTTCCAATCTATCGTATCTAAATTCACTGATGATGTCACTTCAGAAACAGCTTTGGCGCCGGTTTCCCCAACACCATCCACCTGATTTTTCTCAGAAGCTTCAGATGGGTCTGCAAAAAATAAACATAGGAACTATCACGAAAATATGAACACAAATTTAAAATTATGTGTGATCCAAAAGAAAAAACGCGGCAGGCCGCTCGTACTTTCTCTCTTATGAGAGAAGAGCTATGAGCATTGAAAATATCTCAGTAATTTCAATGTTTTTTATTGATTTAAATAAAATAACAATTAGAAAACATAAATTAATTATTGACACACAATCACTGAATTAGCTGTAAGCAAGTCTCGAGGATGCCCAATTCTTCCACGAATATGAATTCACAGGTAGGTAATTTTCTGTTATGGTGCGCGTCTATAATTACTATAACCAAGATTAACTTCTCAACCAAGTGACAACAAAACAAGCGGCATTGTTTACTATATCCATTTATAACATAAATAAATATAAAACTACGACATGAATAGAAGAACAAGTACGAAAGAAATGCATGATAAATCGAGAGCTTTCCAACGAGTGGTGGACGAAAACTAAAGAAAATTCATTTCCCCAGCAACGGCATTGTTGTACGTGAAAATCAAAAGAAAACAACACCTAACTTGTTTATAGGCTGTGTGACGGTTTTTTCTTTGCGTAACGAAATATCCGTCGACTAAAAACTATTATAATAAAACTACGACATGAATAGAAGAACAAGTACCAAAGAAATGCGTGAAATGTATTTTAAATTCAACTATTAGCTCGGCCCCTCGAACAACCAACAATAAGCAGTTATTGTAGAGAGAACTTACTCAAGTCTCGCTTGCCATTTCCACAAGATAATTGTCTAATAAACGCCCTGAACTCGTTCTTCATGATGCTCAATAATGATATTGCAGACAGTGCTATTCCTTGGTCACAAGTTTTACTATCACTGCCCGGTTACAAGTTACAGGAAGAAACGGGATAAGAACCTAATCGGTACGGTAATCATAAACTAAATATATACTTAACCAGGTTCAGGGTGGGAACAAGAACAAAATATGATATTGTTCCCCGAGCAGATACTCAAATCTAACAACGGTCTGAATTGATATGTTTATTGACGTTGGAGTAGTAGTTCTATCAAGTGCGATAACATTTTCATAGATGATCCGATATCTACTGCTCAGTTATATTGGTTGAGTAACAACATAGGGTGTAACAAATACGTTGTAAATCACATTGACTCAGAAACTTTTCCATTCCTGGAGGAAAATTCAAGAGAAATTACACAGTTTTTCAAAATGATTGTTTCAGCAGACCAGTTGTAAAAATATAGTTCTAGACTCGAGCGCTAATTATAATAACAAATTTTTGTTTAAATAAATGACGCTACTGAATAGCTTCAAAATATTTAAAATAAAAATATTCGAAAATTTTGTTCGTTGAAATCCGTTTTGAGGCATTCTGAAACTAATCCTCAATTTATCGCTTTAACATAAATGCACATATGGGCCATTCCAGACAATAACTCTCCTGAGGATTGAGATAGATATATTCTGTTCTGGGGCCAGAAAATAAAACTTTCCAAATAAGAAGTATGCCAAAATGGAAGAATGGGTAGTTCGAACTTTCCGAATGATGAATTCGTTAACCAGCACTTTTTGAACACGCTAAATTGCTCAAATGAAAAAAATAAAATAAAAAATGCGCTTAAAAATTACTAAAAATGGCAAAAATTGTTACATTTACATTTTCAAGCAGACTTTTAGTATAAAAAGAGTTGTACACAATGAACTAGAACATAAACATTTATCCATAAAATTATGCTGAAAAATGTGCTTAAATTCCATTAATATTCCCTGAAAATTCTATAAAACCTACAAAAAAGCTAAAAATTCAAAATCTTGTTGAATCACAAAATATTATTTTGCCTTAAAATTGGTAGTTGACAATTTCTTCGCACTCAAAGTGCTCAAGTCAAAACAATGTGTCATAATAATAATACGATAATTTACGAAAATTTGCTCATACGATCATGCTGCATGACTGGAACTTTTTACAACTACCGTATATGAATGTTATAATAAGCCATATTTGTGCACTTTTCTAGTGTATCTGCAATTTTTTGCAGAAAACAATCGCAACGATCCTGTCCCACCAGATCATACCATCACCAAACTATGAAAAACTTTAACAAATGAGTAAAATAAATCCTACGCCTTTAGGGTACCTACCCAACTTCCTAAAAACACATCGATTCAGCAGATGAATTCTAGAAAGATGTTGCGACGACAATAATTCAACTTTAATGAAACGATCAATAAAAGCCTGACCATAAAACAACCAATAATGATGTTGTGTTGAAAACAAAACATCCCCACACCCAACATGAGAATGCAACCATAGAAAAAAGGTTCCGAGAAAAAAAATTTTTTTTTATGTAAGCTCCAACTTACTGGTTATTTGTTGACTAGACTCTTGAGGTTTGCTGATGTGAGCAGTTATGTTATCAACGTTCAAGTCCAAATTGTAACTAGAGGTTGAGCTTCTTGAGTTTTTCTCTAAATCAGATTCTGTCAATTAAAAAAATACGATTTGAGCAGTAACAATAGAATTCAATCACCTTGAGGTACACAAAAACATTGAGAACAGATTTACATTCGAATGAAACGTCAGAGAAGATTGACAAAAAAGTGTCTGTATGTATTTATTGCAATATCGAAAAGCAATGAAGATGGTGTTAATAGTGGTATCAGTAGCTAAACAATACCCCAACTCGAATAGCAAAATGGCTCCATCAACTTACCGATGGTGGAGTCAGGGATTTCTTCTCTCAAAGGTTCGAAGGGCATTATTTTATACAATACGTTATTATCAGCGAATACAGCAGACTCGTGGCTAACAGACTCTATGTGACCTGATTTCTGCAACGCCTGGCCCATTACAATAGCTTGCTGCCTAAGTGCATACAAGAACATGAATATCAACAAATAATATTATGCTGATGCGCTTGGTTTGGTGATATTATTGTTTCAGTTTCCAAATATTTGAACAATGCTTGGGGTTCAATAGGTGACCATATAAAACGAAAGTTGAATTCAGTAATATATCTAGCAGGATTAATTCCTCCTAGTTATCTTCCTATAACTGCATCTGGTTCCTTGCGACGTTATATGTGTAATATTTCATTGTTATCCAACTTTTCAGTTTGACCTGCACATGTGTAAATCGACTTCCATTTATGCCTGCAAAAATCCTTGATTTCTTTGCGAACGAATTTCGCAATTTAATTATTCTGCAGTTCTTTATTGCTCCAACAGAATAGGTAGTACCAAACTACTTATTTTGTTGGATCTATTAGCCAAACATTTACGCTTCAAGGATAATGTGGTTTAATATTATAATGTGCTTCAACCTGGATGTAGGAGAGAGAAAGGAGAAGTCTGATGAATTGTTTACTACAAATATCATAACTGTAGCATAGACAACTTTATCGAATCCAATTAACGTTAACATTGTATTTAACAAAACAAAAAGCAATTCAACAAGCCTGGTCCTCGTCCTTGTGGTCGTCGGGCATGTTATCTTTCGCATCCATTAGCTGCTTTGCTGAAAGACGAGCTTCAGTTTCTTCCAGTTCCGTAAGAGGAGTGAAGAAAGATAAGAGTAGAGGTAGTCAGGAGTCAACGTAGATATGAGTCCTTTCACGTTAAGGGCATCAGGGCTCCATCTTCTAGCCCTAGACACCGGACTCTCTGTCTCGATCCTCTGATTCTCATGGAGACGGCCTGTATTACTGCCATCTGCGTCTTCACTCTAACCCATTGTATCACATGGGAAAGAGGCTTGTCCCACTTGTCAGCAAGAACCGTCGCCATTCTCTTGAGAAACGCACTGTATTCCTTGTGTAAGGCACCGTCACAAGACACAACCAGGGGATGGAATGAGCCTCTTAGGTCTTCAGCTGCAGTGTTGTACTTCCTATGCTTGGTATTTGCTGCATTCTGAGAGACTGTTGGCCATGTTTGTGAGCTATAAGAGCAGGCGTCAGCGTTGATAACGCGAGTATCTAAACACGCCGTCCTCTCAGCATCTCACAGACCATGGATCTTCAAGTCAGCAACAAGTCGTGGGGTCCCATCCGCATCTTTTCTCATTACTGGCTCGATCCCGACTGAATTCCAGGCCAACTTAGCCATCCTTGCGCACTGATCACGGATTTGGTCATGACCCTGCTTGACTAGGCCCCCTTTTTTGCAATTCAGTGCGTGGCAGAGGTTCATGGGCTCACTGCAGCCATCACACAGCCTTGGCAGTCCTTTTGGTTCTCTACCATACCGTACAGCCAGAGCATCCCTGAACTGCATGGGAGAGAGATCCAAATCATCTCTTGCCAAAGGCACGACAGTCAGCCACTGGGATGGGTGGTTCTCGGCAATCCTCTCAACTGTTCTGTTCTGTTTCGGGGGAAGCGAGTGGAAGAGCCTTTCTTGTTTGGCTATGGCTACCGCTGTGTATAGGGTTCTTTCCTCTGTTTGAACAGTCGCCATGTGCCGCTCATGGTCATCCACGTTCACATTTTCCCCCAATCTAGAGAACTTGAGTAGCCCTCTTAGAAGCCTTGAAGTTAAGAGGTGCTGACTTCACTGGGTCATCTATCCCCAAACCAACCATCTTCACTGGAAGTTCCAAGATCTCTGACTCGGTATTTGTCACATTGAATTCCAATATAGAGGGGATGAAGTGAAGTTTGATGCTATCTCGCAAGGGTCCATATTCGCCATCACAATCGCCTATCACCCTCACAATCGCCTATCACCCTCTGCACAAAGCTCCATTCCTTAGAGAGAGATTTAGTGAATGCTCTGTATGCTGCTTGGGGGCTCCTTTTGGCTGCATCTGCCATTTTTTCAACACTTGTCACCCACCCCCTGGACCTTGTGGTTCACATATTCATTCTTTTTTTCTTGGCTTCCAATCACCCCTCCAAGGAAGGAGAGTAAACGACCTTTAATTCTGAATCTCCAAAAAGGGAATGTGCCTCTTCTTCTAAGCGAGGTTTTATAACCAAGTAGCTCTTGCTTGGTTGAGGAAAGTAACCCCATTTTGGGCCTTCTGTTTGAAGGCTTGTCAACCAACTCTTCAGGTCACTGAGTTTTCCAATACAAGCAGAGTCATCCGCATACCAATTCTGCTGGTATTGCCTGCTTTTCAGTTTGCGGATGAGTGGTTGTGTCCCAATGGCATACA
Source organism: Adelphocoris suturalis (assembly GCA_030762985.1). Classification (NCBI taxonomy): domain Eukaryota; kingdom Metazoa; phylum Arthropoda; class Insecta; order Hemiptera; family Miridae; genus Adelphocoris; species Adelphocoris suturalis. The sequence goes on along the minus strand of CM061040.1, from coordinate 147,331,282 downwards.
TGAGCATTCCAAGAGGATCACCCTGTGTCGTTCCCTCTCTGCTTAAGATCACGTTGCTACTTTGCCTGAAAACGTTCATCGGGTAGCCCCTGTAGGAATTGAAGAGGAACCTTGAGCATCTTGGCCAGAAAATACGGGCATTCCACAGAGCTAATGGCCGGTTAAGGGAGTTAAATGCATTAGAGGCATCAATGAGAAGCATACCTTCAGTTTCTATTTCTTCATATTTTTTTGTCATGCCATGTAGTGCGCTCTTTACTCCCGCACATAGTTGTTCAGCCCCACACTCCTCTTTCAAGTAAATTCCTGTGACCAGCACCATGGTCTTAGCACATATCCTGTGAAGGACTTCTCCAACTCCAATTGGCCTCACACCTGGATTTTTGTCTAGGGCAACGCCTCTGCGAGCAAGAAGAGCTGCTATATTGTCCCATTCAACTATCCCATTGGCTAGACGCCTTACCAGGGATGCAACAGCTTCACGTAGCTGGTGACTATGTGTACCAAATCGCAGGAGCATGTCCCTCCAGGTCTCTGAGTCTGTGCCACTTGGACCTGCACTTCCTTGTAGTGTGTGTGCGATTCTAGAGATGTGGTCAGCAGACACATCTATATCCTCCAATGGTGGGCAGCTCTACATCGGTTATAAACGAGTCTGGAGTGGGTGTAACTTTATCGAATTCATCCAAATATGGTTTTATAGAAAACATTACATTATTTTCGACAATTTGCAAGAAGTTACCACAACTGAAATTTATATAAACCTCAGTTCCCTCTAAGTCTCGGAATTATTCATTGGGATAGAGTAACAGACAAAGGAGTACATATGCATGAATAAATTGCATGTGCATAGGTAATTGATGAGCTAGCTAGCTTTGTGTTCAAACTGAATAAATTACCCCCACAATCCCAGAAATAACATCTGCTTCAAAGATAAGCATATGCGTAGTCACAGGAGACACATGAGATCAAATGTTTACAGAACTGCTACTTTCAGGGAAAGCTCCAACAGTCGAAGGGGTTTGATTACATTAGCCTTGGTAGCACAGTGGATAAGGGTGCGGTATTTCCGAAACTTTCTCTCTGGCATAGGAAAATGTATGAGTTTGAATTCTGGCGCAGTCAGCAGAACCCGAACATCAATATGGAAGGCTTCCTCTCGGTCCAGTCTGTAAACATCACAATCCCTGATGTAGCATCTTTTAGCAGTGAATTCCTCACTCACTGGATGAAAACACCCTATGACAATGACTTCGCTTGACTTCTGTGACAGTTCCCGCGAGATCCAAGAGAATGCGCTGCGTGTCCGTTGCTTCGGCGCCAGGCGTTCATTCTCACGTTTTTGAATTGCTATGGTTGGCGAGATAAGAGGATCCGGGAACCGGAAAATCAGCTTCTCTGAACATAGTACATATGCTATTAGTACAAGTTGTATCTCTTATGGTACTGTCACAGCTCTCTCTCTCTATTAGTGAGGATTTAGGCCCCCATTGCACCTCTGGGGCGTCCTAAATTCCTTACACTTCTTCCAGCAAGCAACTGCTGCTACCTGCAGTTTCAATCCGTCTTTCTTTTGACCAAAATTCAACCGAGATGGCTGATATTTGACTCTGGGGAAGTGTTATGTCAGGGAAAACTCCAGCAAAGAAGTTTGTTTACATTGTTCTCAGTAGCGCAGTCGAAAAAGCGTGGTCTTTTCAAAGCTTTCTCTAACAAAAAATAATAGTGGACGTTTTGATTAGAAAAAACAATGTTTTCGTTTGACATCTACAGAAAGATACTCTCAAATATTACACATGAACAATATAGCTTTCATTTAACACGATGATTAAATCATTATTTCATTGGCACCACAGTAATATGTTTGATGGAGCACCCTAAGGCACCCAGAAAATAACGAACGTTAGTGAATATTATATGATGAGCAAAACACTTACCGATTGCCAGCTTTATTTTGGGCCACCATACTGTCAACGAGTTGAGATGCAGGGAAACACTGGCTGTACGTTCTAAGGCGCAATCTGTAAAGCAATTAATTTGATGAAAACGAGTTTTCTAGCCACAGATATTATTAATCAACAGTATGATAAGTAACAAAACCTCTGTTGAACCTTTTATAACTCACAAAAACTTTGCCATACAGTTTCGAAACGAAGAATGTCAAGAATGTTCAAAAACATGATTATCATGAAATGAACTCGTGAATAAACTAAGTGAAACATGCGTGATGAGCTCTTGTTGATGATTTAAAAATGAACGTAGATTCCAACTGAGAAATTCAAAACCAAATACACTCTCATGTCAACTAAGTAGTTTTTTAACTATGATTTTTTTTAAAGTTGGGTGCACTGGGGACGTCAAACTGGGCAATGGGTCCCACGTAGGCGGGAGGGATGCAATGAAATCATCAATGAACCAAACTTCGAAAAATAGAAAACTCCACAAATCCTACAAGCTGCAGAGTGACGGGACAAAGCCCAATCGGGTATAAAGGAACATCACATTTGGCAACATTCTAATAAACTCGAAAATTACTGAGCCTGGCTAAGATACCCCCACAGCATCCCTACTTCCACTAACTTTTCAAAATAAATATTCTAATAGAGATTTGGCACTATCATCAAACGCAAGGTGAATTCCCAGTACAGTAGACAAGTAAACTCAGTACAGTAGACAAGTAAACTCTCTCTCAACCGGCTACCTTGACACTACAGACTAGCCGATTGGCGTTTTGGCTATTTAATCCGATGTGCAGGATTTTTTGTAAAAAGAAAAAAAAGTGTATGTAACTACCTATATAGTACGTGATTACATGGTTTCGTAAACAAGTATTCATTTAGCGACTACAGTCGAGAAATATCTTTTATCTCAACTTTGAGTTCTGAGAATGTTTGCCTGCGCATGTGTGACACTCCATAGAGTGGGGCAAAAGTCTTGCGTAGAAAGTGAATGAGCGGTGAATGATTTTAGTAATTGTATTTTTGTTCACCTTCCTGTGATTCATAGAAAAAGAGGCGAGGAATGTTTTTATCCTTCTCCAGGAAGGCCAAGCAGTTCCGAGATAGGTATGACCAAAACAGATCTGACTAAAATCGAGAAATATATTTTTCTTTGCTTCATGTTCGAAGAATATTGCCCAAGCATGTACATGTACACCACATAATGTGGGGCAAAATTAATTCGTAAAAAGTGAACAAATAGTGAATGATGAAGAAAGGAGCGAGAGATGTTCTTTCTCTAGTCTATACCTTCCGGAAAGGCCAGCGCGAGATACGCAAAATAGGGAATACATGGAATAACAGAGAAACATAGATGATCTTTCAGGAAGGTCATGGAGAGTGAAGACTGTCATCAGGGGGAAAATAAAGGCAAAGAAAAGAAAATGGATGGCCGGTTGGTTAAGTCTATTGTATATGCTAGGAACTACAGATTTCCAGATCCGAAAGTATCAATGAAGAAGATGTGCACCCCTCTGACAGCCAAAGAGCTTATAATAGGATACAGAGGGCATGTGTCTATTAAACTGTGGGAGCTCATGAAGCCAGTTTTCTCGAAGGGGCAGAGCCTACAATCGTATGGTCGAGGGGTAACCTCCAACACTGTTATAAAACCTCATTTCAAAACTTGCTTCAGTCGCGGCCTCACCCATAAACTTTGTGATCGTAAACTCTGAACTTTGTGAACCCTCCCGCCATGTAATAATGATTGTCTATGCAAATTCGATTGACTAAGATCTGAGTTCGAGTTGTGGCTTTATCATTCTTCTGTTATTTTCATTTTAATAGTTTATTATATTATTTTCATCTGTGACTTCCTTTACGGCTATCCTAGAGCAAGATTTTCTCTACAGTAACTGTAAATGAACGTCCTCGCCAGTAGGTTCCATTAGCTATTTCCCGCAATGGGTCAACCCCCGCCCCCCTGGGATTCCAATCGATGGGAACACAAGCTCCGAATGAACACCGTTTCTATCACTTTCATGGAATAATTGTTGTTAATTATTATACCCAACTTCCTGGTAACATAGATAGTTCTATTTTACTATACATATCCCCCTCCCCCCTAACTACCTGCCTATAAATTATAATTTCGAAGTTGAATAAAACTATACTGTACCTAAGTGACATTGTTTCATTAATTATTAAAATACAACTCGGTACCTTAACTACATTGTGGATTTTAATGAGAAATACCCATGGGTCAGTAAAGCTTAGGTAGGTTACCTAATTTTATTATTTTATAACGCAAATACAGAGAATTCCCACACCAACCACATTCTCTTATGAAGAAAATACATAGGTAAACACTAAACGTGAGTACCATGATTGCGAAAGGTAGGTAGGTACCTACCATCTAACATGATATAGCTTTAGATAGGTACCTACCCAAAACTGAAACGAACGAACAACGTAATAACGTGAAATATGTTCATAATAACGGAATACTGCAGAATACCTACTTCCTAATAATAACTAGCGAGGCAAATTTCATTCGAAGCAAAGTTGAAATTATTTACAAGTCATATTCCTGTGACTGCATGAAAGCCGCCGTTTATGTGTAAACGACATGGACAATTCAAAATAATTTGATTTTGTGTCCTATGAAGCCAAAAATCATTATTTTTTACAGGATTTTAACAGGAAAATCGTTATTTTAACCCACTTTGCCCAGTTTGATTATAATCAAAGGAGTGAAGTTTGAAGCTTACTCGTAACCATAGTATCGAAACCAGGATGTGGTAAAGTCAAACGTACCTGTGTGTACCACAAACGAGAGCTCCTGAAGACAAAAGTTCATCAAGAAGGCCTCTCAGTGAGCAAAGTCCAGTGCTTTCAGTTCTGTAAGCAAATGGAACTGTATAACTGGGAATATTCAAGTTACACAATATTCAAGTTATACAGTTTCAAGTTATTAAGTAAATTTCCAAATGTTTTCAAAGAGCCAAATACCTGGTAGAACTTCCAAACCTCTCCTCCTGGTAGCCGACAGATGGCTTCCTCCTTACTTCTTCTCTATCAGGAGTCGCTAATACCCTACCTTCTACTTCTATATCATTGGAATCACCAAATTTTCCCTGGAGTTCATTCAGGAGGCACAGATGCTCAGCTGACAACTCGGAGTTGAGCTCTGCTGACTTTAGATAACTAAGAACGACGCGTCCACAGTAGACACAAACACGCAAATCACCTAAAATATAGTCAATTCCAAACATTTTACTGTTGAACAATAATTTTAAAATCTCAAAAACATTGTACACTCTGCCACCAAACTTACCAGTGCAGTTCATGATTTTTCCAGGAATTTGTTGATTGCAACATCGGGAACAGAATATCTGCCCACATACCTGTAAAACCAAAAATTTCCAACATTAGATAATTTGAAATTTCACTCAAACAGCCATTTCGACTTATTTTTTAAATCCAGACACTCTAAATAACAGGGTAATTCCATTTTCATCGCAAGGTAAAGACTTAGAACCGAGATTTCATCCAATTCCTTCCTGGCATTTCCAGGATTCTAGCATTAAAACAAAGAAGTAAACAATCATTTTTTATGAGAAGGAATAGCTTGAGACTTTTCCTAGGTAAAATGAAAGTGAACAGAAAGAAACCACGGCTTACTCGACAATGATGTCTTCTTCTAAAAGTGGTGAAGCGCTCCCCACAGTTGTAGCATTCCTTGCTGACAGAATCCGGCATCCAATATTGCTTCAACTCTGTATCATTGTACGACTGTCGGCCCTACATAGGCATTACATCAACAATTTTGAAAATATGTCAAAGTAAATGTGGACCTTGATTAAATTATAGTTGATAATCACCTTCAAAAATATGTGAGAGACTGGAGGATATTTTTGACCCCTAGGGCAGGAATCCAACGTCATGAAACCAAATGAAACGTGTCACCCTTCACGCCTTTCTCAACCCTTTTTCTTTGTTATGCTGGCTCACTTCGGTAATTTGTTGGTATAAATAATTTTATTTATTTTTTTTAATTTTTATAACAGGCTGAATATAACTGGCTTGAATGAATTTAGTAAGCTTCATGAGGAGGATAAGGGAAGATCACCTCAGAATTGAAAAACCCCGTACAGTGGAGAAAGGAGATTGCCTCAGAATTAGAAACCCTGTACATCATAGGATGTTACTTTAGAATCAGAGACCCCGGTTGGCATCAGGAAGCCACCTCGGAATTACCTCGGTACATACAGTGGAGGAAGAGTGCTTCGGAATTAGAAATCCCATTCAACAAAGGATGATACTTCAGAATCGGAGATCCTGGTCAATATAGCCAACCTTGAGAGCATTTTCATCCTCCAAAAGAGGGCAATTCGCATTGTGCTAGGGCTGGCTCCCTCAACATCCTGCAGAGGCCACTTCAAGTCGGGGAACCTCTTGACTCTTCCCTCTCTTTTCATACTTGAGTCACTCATGTATTACCTCAAACATAAAGCACAATTTGATGACCACAAGTTTGCCCATGAGTACTCGACTAGAGCCGGCGCATCAACTCTCAGGGTGCCCCACCACAGCAAACAATTTTTCAAAAAATGCCCAGCCTATAGTACCATCGCTGTAGTGAACCATTACGTCCTACACGTACAAAAAGCCGTGATCCCGCTGGACGCGCCCTTACGACACTTCCGGAAAGCAGTGCGAGCGTTCCTGACAAAAAAAGAATTCTACCGTGTGGGCGATTTCTTCGATTTTAGATGCCCAACGAATTGACTTTGTACCTGCTTATATATGTATTATTTATTTATGTATTATTATATTATCACTTTGTGTTTCGACGTTTGCTCTATCCACCGGATGTTTTACGGCAATAAAGAGTTTATTATTATTATTATAGGGAAGTCACCTCACACTTTTTGACCCTGCTGGGTGTAGGAGGTAGGAAGGTGAAGTTGATAGGAGAAATGTTGAGCGTAGAATGGATAACCAGAATGATACCAACCGGTCATAGGCGCCAGGTATCCCATGCTGCCCGGGTGGTGCTGGAGAGTTGGGTGACTGCCGAATTTGTAATGGTTTTATTGGAAAGATTACTAAAGCAGTGCATAACAGCTCCAGAGCAAGTTGGCTTCAAGCCAGCTGAAGCATTTCGCAAGTCACTTCAAGAATAGCGGATGTTATTTGGGATTTTAGCAATGAGAAACGTCAAATAGTGAGATTAGAGATCAAGATAGACAGGAAGAAAAGTCTAACACTGCTAAACCCCCCCCCCCCCCCCCCCCCCCCCCCCTAAATCTGAATTTCCTTTTCACCCAGTCCATCGATTGCGTCAAGCAGAACATTTCTTTTCAAAGAAGATTATTTAATGCACCGGCTTGTTTATTGTTTTGTTGATGCTAATGTTTAGAAGAAAATCACGTGGTTATAAGCGGATGTGAGGGAATTGATCTTCTCAAAAGGCTTCGTTTGGGCCTCAAATATCTTGATAGTAACTGAAAGGAATTAGTTCCTACAGATCTGTGCCAGCATTGAAAAATTAATAACTTGACGCTCCTCTCTTTCAAATGGGATACCTATATGGTTCATTGACCTTCCATCAAGCTATTATAGAATGTTTTAGCAATCTTCAAGCAGACTCGCTTTACCAATAGAGGTCTCATTGGTGCAATCATACAACACGGAATAATGTACCAATGTTAGATGTACCAATGTTAGGAAGTGGCCAAGATACCTGACACATATTTTATTTTAAGGCAACATCTCGTTTCACCATTGGTGCATGACATTTGGATGTTTCAACCTCAACATGATACAAATTAAGATGTCTACATTGCATTTAAATTTTGCTGTAAGGATATTCTGCGACTCGTGGAATCATTTTCTAGTTTCTGTCATTCCGAAAGTGACTATAAAATTCCTTGTCTCACTGCAATTCTTGAAATAGACACGCACTCAGGCTTCTCTTGAGCTACAAATATGATTTTTTTTATTAGTACAATGACTCGGTCTTCAACCATTAGAATTCCGCCCACATATGAGTGGAGAACTGATAGAGAACTTGATAAGTAGAAGACAAAAGCACAGCCAGAAGAACCATCCATACAACTTTAATCAGTATATAACTGAAACTCTGGAAGTTCTGGAACTTCAACTTCGCTCAAACTAACACAATGTGATGGATAAGTCCTCAATCCTGTTAACATGTGACAGATTACAGCATAAAACGACCCCACCTCAGCACAACTCTTCGTGTGTTTCACTCCAGACAATTGAATCTTCTTCTTCTCCTCTTTAGAATCGAAAATTTTAAAAATCCATTCATTAGCCGAGAAATCGGGCATAAAAAAAAGAAAGAGTGAATATTTCAGTGCTTTTTTAGAACAAAAGAACTCAAATTATGTCAATAAAGTTTTCACCTGAGATCTAGGTTAGCCGTAAACGTGCTCAAATTTCAGCAATTTTCGAAGAAAATCGCTAAAAATTGAAGTTGGATGTTTTTTTTAGCAGAATACTACAGCCTTGAAAGATCATAAAAAATAGCTAAATCATTTCATACTTGTATTTGTAAAACACTAAAAATAGTTTTTTTTTTTTTTTAAGCTGAATACTATTATCAACAATTTTTCTGCCACAATTTTAGACAACAAATTACTTGTTCGAAATGTCCTGAATGTTTTATGGAAACTTTATATAAATTTTAAAAATAGATCAAATTACGAAAATTTGGTCATGAGATCATTGTTACAATCAAGAAGAACTCTCACAGTTGAAGACGCTTGGTTACATAGGACTTGGTGACAGTTGGCTATAAACCTCTAGTCTTCAAGAGCTTCTCTCTCAAGAAGGTATAATGGCTTGAGTTCAAACTCCGTCGAGGTATCAACTATATTAGCTTTTTTCCAACAAGGATAAAAGGGCGCCCTAGAGGAGCTCAGAGCTCGAAATTGCGTTCTAACAAGGTTATGGATTTGAGAGCTCCGAGTTCCAACAGATCTTAGAGCACCCCCAGAGCTGTTCCGGGGTCCCCCAAGCAGCCCCACACTTTTGACGGGGTCTCGTCGAGAGCTCCGAGCCCTACGCAACGGCATTTTGAAATAACCTGCCACCCTTGGGTAAACTACATATCTGCGTAACCTTATCTAAACTGATTTCACCTTCTCTACTACGTTTGTTCTCTCTCCAAAGTGTTCCAACAAACATGAAAGTGGGCGACCATGGAGCTAACCCCACAGTAGCTCTGGAGGAGCCCTGGGGGTCGCTCTCGAAGCGTTGTTGAAACAAAGCAATTTTTGCCGTTACATTTGGCACAGCCAGTAGGACCCATACTTTAATATGTAATAATCTCTCTCGAGCTATGACGTAGTATCTTTACTTCCTCACTCACTTGAGCCATAACATCACCAGTAAGCATTTGCTGAGCCCACAGCCTGCAGAAAGTTCACTTCATAATTTCATTTTTGTTTGTCCAACCCCAAATCAGTCGTGGTGGCTGATATTTGACTCTGGGCAAATGTTATGTACAAGAAAAACTCCCGCAGTCAAAGAGGTTGGAAGAGATCTGCCTCGGTGGCCAAAGCCCAAGTCTTTAAGAGGATATCTCTCAAAAAAGGTAAAGGCACGAGCTCGAACTCTGTCGAATTATCAAATATTTTGTGCCGCTACATTTGGCACTTCAATAGTACTTGTAGATACGTACCTATAAATCTAACTTTATAAATACTAGATAATTACGTCATTCTGAGTAAGCAATGAGTGAGACACATTAGCAGATTTCCTTCAACTTACTGTACTTTTAAGAGCGAGCAGATTTCCAATTCTCTTGCGCACACTTGGTAGACTTCTCCCCTCTTTTATGTTAATTGGAAGACCATCCTCTTCTTTTTCATCCTTTTCATCCTGGAAAAATATCATTGCGTGCGTCAGAAATACGTATGAAAATTACTGAAGGAATTGAAGCTGACTCAAAGGTAAAATATTTGTTTGCAACTACTGGAAACAAAGTCCTTCCACACAAGAGCGCATGAAGTCTTTACTTATGGGTATGATCGTGTACCAAAAATGTACATTTCTATTAGTAATTCATTTAACCATACTCCTTCATAATTCGAATTTCTAAATAAATATTTTCTATTGTTTTTTATTAAAATTTACTGGAAAAAAGCAGCAACAATAAGGATGGACAGCAAGTTCCATCAACGTATACGAAAATTTATGTTCTCACTTGATTTCGTTATTCCAAAATGTAAGGGCGTGTTCACATGCAACCTCTTTTCAGGCAGTGTGAAAACCAATTTTGAGAGTGAAACTCATATCATATTCAGGCCTGAACATAGTGGGGCAACTTCTTCAGTTCCAGTGTTACTTATCAAAGAAACGGACATAGAAAGTAAGATCAAACTATGGACACGTTGCACATGAATAGGTGCAGATGCTCAGCTTAGGAAGGATCCGTGCTGCAAGATGTAGCAACGAGTTAATGTGCTGGATGCTGAGGGAAAGACGGAGTTAAGGAGAATTACACAGTCTTTGGACCTAAGTTTTGTATGTAAGGAACGATACAAGCAATACCTGGGAATGCTATCATCAATGGTGGTAATACCTAGTGGGAGGTCATGGAGGAGTGTGACAGTTCCCGTCAGAATCCAAGAGGATCCGCGACCGTCGCTCCGGCGTCAGGCATGATTCTCACGTTGTTGAAAGGCTGCATTTGGCGATAGATGGGGATCCGAGAACCGGAAAACCAATCTTCTCCAAACATAGCGCATATGCTATTAGTACGAGTCGTATCTCTTATTGTACAGTCACACCCCTCTCTCTCTCTATGAGTGCGGACTTAGGCCCCATTGCACCTCTTGGGGCGATCTATGTTCGTTACAGGAGCGGTTGTGTCGTATCTAAATGAAGCAGGTTTGGATTTGGAGAAAAGCTGTGGGGTTGGCATCTTGGGAATACATCCTCAAACAGATTCAAGTCAGGCTTGAGTTCGATGGTAGGAATGAGCACATGAATAAGGTAAAGTGGCAAGGTATGTACAGTGATAATGTATACTGATTTACCTAGGCCAACGATAACTTAAAAATAGCTTGCGAGGGTCAAACAGCTCAGAGAGTTATGTAGATAGAAAATAATGTAGAAGACCCCAATAATTTTAATTGTCAGAAGAGCCATTAGCGGCATTGAACAAGGTGTTTAAAGGGATACTGCAAGTGGCTCGATTCTAAAGCCGCGTTTACACTAGCGAAACTTCCTCGCGAAAAAGTTGCGCGAGGGAGACTCGCCCATGTAGACGCCCCTCCACTTGCGAAACATTTCGGGGTGAGGACGCTCGCAGTGAGCTGGAGGTCAGTCGGTTTTCGTCCGGGCATCAAAGTGTTTCGCCCAAAACAAACTCGCTAGTGTAAACGCGGCTTAAACGTTTCGCGAGTAAAATGGAGGGACGACACAAGTTTCCACGATCACTACGAAACCTGATCTGAGTCTTTTCGAAGGCCCCTACTCGCGGTTTTACCCTACTCACGCAACGTCTCGCTCTGAGTTGTGCTCCGTTTTGGGAGGTGCAAAATTTCTCTCGCAGCGAGGAAGTTTCGCGCGGGAGTTTCGCGAGAAAGTTTCGCTAGTGTAAACGCGTCTTAAGGAGCCAACCGGGAACCAGTGATTCCTTCCCGACTGCCAAAAAGCGTGGCCATTCCTTCCCTTAAAAGTTATGGCAAAATTCTTTTGGGTCACTCAATTTCTCCCCCTATAAGTTATGGTGATTCCTTTCAGTCACTTGATTTCTTCCCCTATAAGTTATGGCGAGATTGTGGAGAATTGGGAAGCTAGTCTTGGGCCGGTGTCCGCTCAACAGATGGTTTTACCACAGAAGCATATGATTCTTTTTTGGATATAGAACAGCCCCACATTCGATGGGATACAAGATAAGGGACTTGTTCAGTTGCCATAATGGATTGGATGGCAACTTCTATTTTGAAGTTCAGGCCGTCCTTAGAGAGTGTTCAGTGCTGGCCTTGAAGTTGGCATACTTTGGCAGCTTTGAGCATGGTGTTTCGCCTTATTGTGTCGTGGAAGAATGCTTGGGATAGTGGATGTTCTAACCTAACATTACATTTGACGCAAGCTACAACAATGGGATACAAGATAAGGGACTTGTTCAGTTGCCATAATGGATTGGATGGCAACTTCTATTTTGAAGTTCAGGCCGTCCTTAGAGAGTGTTCAGTGCTGGCCTATGAAGTTGGCATACTTTGGCAGCTTTGAACATGGATTGATCCTAACTGTGTCGTGGAAGAATGCTTGGGATAGTGGATGTTCTAACCTAACATTACATTTGACGCAAGCTACTAAGACAATAAATGGCTCACTGTTCGGAGACTGAGTGGGTGAACCAAAGATAAGATTTTCAAACCTTCAATTAATAACAGTTGATAAGATGACTTAAGACAATTAAGCTAATTGAGTAAATGGCCAGGGTTTTTTTTTTTTAAGATTGAATCATTAACTGTGTATGTCCAAGTTTTGGATCAATAGTGTGGACCAGTTTACCTTATCTTGGTCTCCCCATTCATCGTAGGAGCTGCTGGCTGCCGACTGCTCGAGTGTATCTTGTTTATGCCCACTTTCTTCCGTAGCTGAAAAATTGTATACACAAAACTTCAATCGAATAGGGATTAAATTGAGTTTAAATTGACAAATACCTAATCAAGTGTGCTAATTATATGGCAAATAGGAATAAACAAGAAACTTACCTTTGCTACTTCGAAAGAACCTGGCAAATATTCCGGAAATACCAGAGCTCTCCTCCTCAGCGGGTGACAGAGGTGGAAACTCTGTCAGCTTGCTAAGATTATTGGGTTCCTTGTTCATACTTCCAATACAATACGCTAATACTCCCTATTAATGACTAGAACAAAATCAAGTGACCTGTTTCAAAACAAAATATCTAATAATTATTTACCTACGCACAACGTCTCATTTTTCGATTTTGAATCCATCTACCAATTACCATTCAGTACACCACTATAAATACATCACATAAATCACAATAAATTATTTATGTTAACTTTGTACATTGATGGGCAAGGTAGGTTTACAGCTGTGTAGTGTAAATAGTACCTAAGTACTCAAAACACAATCACAACATACACACAGGAAGTTTGACTTCTTCTTCTTCTCTCTTCTTTCTGCTAGAACTATCTCCGAGAGATGTGTGTCCATCGGTAGGTACGTGTTATGTGGTAGATCCCATATTTTTTCAGTTCATTGCATGTTGAGTAACGGCCCAAAAATATTTGATACCGACAGGAGTTCGAACTCGCGTCGTCACAACTACGAGAAATTATTATTAATTTCCCGAATCAGAGCCATGAGGCCAGGGTTACCAAACCTCTTCGACTGTGAGAGTTATTTTCCTGGAGCGTAACATTTCCCCGGAGTCAAATACCAGCCGCCTCGGCTGGTTTGGGGTCGGAAGAATGACGAAGTGTAACTGCAGGCCGCTGGCTCAGCAAATGCTCGCTGGAACAAGTCAGCAGTCGAGCGAGGTCATTGTCACAGTGTGTTTTGACTCAAGTGAGTAAGGAAATGAAAGGCATAACAACAGGAAATGTGATGTTTACAGTCTTTTGGCTTGAGAGGGATTTAATTAATTATTGTTTCGTATGATTTCGGGTCCTATTTCGACTGCGCCACTGTAACGGGCTAAAAATATTTGATACCTCGACAGGAATTCGAACTTGCGTCGTCACAACTACGAGAAATCACGGGAAATCCCTCGGAGTTGCGACACTCTAACGATCAGAGCTAAGAGGCCAGGGTGATCAAACCACTTCAACTGTGAGAGTTATTTTCTTGGAGCGTAACATTTCCCCGGAGTCAAATACCAGCCGCCTCGGCTGGTTTGGGGTCTGGACGAAATGAACTCGAAGTGCTGGTATGGTTCATTCGTTTGTTGTATGTTGACCCTTCTTTTTGTAATCACTTTTAATCGCTTTATTGTAATCTCATGTTATTGTTGTTATTAAACCTCCTTTACTACACATTACATAGCCTTTGTATTTTGTTATTTAGTAACTGCAAGTTATGTTTTACCTCTGTTATGTATTGCATTTCTGTATTGTATCTTTCATGAACCTAGGAAGGGAAGGATTTCCCTTCCTAGGTTCATGGTATCTTTCATGTGTGATTTTACTATGTCTGTATGTTGACTGATACCCTTCTTTATTGTTTTGCTTATTGTCTCTTGATTTATTCTATCTCTCCTCAATATCATAATCAGATAACTTTATTTTAACATTAATTCTTTTGTTATTTTAATCTCTTCTTTATTAATAACAACATTGCCTTAAATTAATACACTTGCCAGTCACGCTTTCTTCAAAATTTTTATCAACAATTTACTGTATTTTATCAATTAAATGTAGTAATATAATTTGGCTAGGTATATAATATTAATAAATTAAATGAATATTTTCATAACTGTTTATTATTCCACCCTAGATCAAAACCCCAGCCTCCATCATGGTTTATTTAAGTTTTACAAGCTTATTATGTTCCGTTAGGCCATCCTTCAAGTATGTAGCGGTTATGTTCGCTCTCTCATCAACGTTCTCGTACCACGTTTCGTCCAGCAATACCCTCATGGTGGCTTCGGTTTTTACACATACCAGCATATTTATGGTGTAACACATCCTGGATGGGTTTAGTATCGCAGTACTGGCACCAAGGGTAACTTCTCTTACCAGTCTTACCCATTCTCCACTTGAAGAAAAACGAAGGAAGGCAAGGCCCTACAACTGTACGTGGATCTCAGACGCCGCCTAATGCAAATTGAAGAGAGCATTGGCGGACATATTGGGGTCAACTTCACGCGCCCTTTTTGAATTGTAAGGCTAGCTAGTTTGTGTATAAGTGTTTGTAAAAAACATATTTTGTATTATCTTGATGAAAACTAGTCTAAAATCATTAAAAACGTCAATTATTATGATGACAACACAGTTTGTGAATGAATTTTATGCAATATTTTCAACAGAGACAAACTGTGGGAGCTGCTTGTCTTTGGAATATCTAACCAAATATGACAATTTACAAACTTATTTAGGCCACAATTCTCGTCCGATTTTCGTGATTCTTTTTTTGTTCAACTATGAATTTGGTCTAGTTTTGGATCTTATAACAGGAATTTCAAATTTGATTATGAAAAAGGGTGAATGGAGGGGGTAACAGTAAAATATCATGATGTTTCAACTAATATCGTCAGATGTTTGTGATTCTTTTTTGTTCAACTAAGAATTTTGTCTAGTTTTGGAAGGTTTATTAGTAGTTTCAAATTTCATTATGGACGAGGAAGATTGAAGGAGGTAATAGTAATAAATCATGATGTTTTAACTATTCAAGTCAGATTTTCGAGATCATTTTTTAAATTCGATTATAAATTCGGTCTAGGTTATAAAAATATGTCGGGAGCTTCAAATTTCATGTGTAAGTTTTATTATTTGAATTTGCTGTCGGTGGAGGGAGTTAATTGGGGGGGGGGGGGGTCGAGAAGTCATGATATATTTGTTTTTTCTCTTATTTTAACTCTCACCAAATATATATAAAATCCATTCATAGGGACGTCCGTGTAATGCATGCATTACTTACCAATATGATTTCATGTAGTTTTGTGTAGTGGCGATATTGTACTTTTCATACCATACTCATAATAGTTAGGGCATAAGTTAGTTAGGTATTTTAAAGTGAAAGATCCTTCCATTATTCAAAAGCAATTTATCTCAAAACCATTCTAAGGCTTTCATGATGGAGCAGCTATAACAATGGGTTTGAGACCTTCATCTCGTACATAAAAAAAAGGAAGAAATGAACACAACCGAATAAGCCTAGCAAAGGAAACAAGAGAGAGAGAGAAAAAAAAACCAACCGGTCACCACCCAGTGCCTAAGCGAATGAAAGAGAAGAATAAAAAATTTATAGTAAATTGAAAAAAAAAGAAAACAAAAACCATTCTTCCAAAGTAACAGAAGAATCGCTCTGCATTTCAATATTGAGACAATATCTTGTACATAAGACACAGTTTTACAAACACCATGGGTTCACCTGGATGTGGCAAGGAGTATGATCAGAGGAGCTGAACAATTGAATAAGTAAATGAATAACTACATCATGGCACTTTCTATGTTATTATATTATTTTCATTTCACATACGATTTCATACAATTCTGTCAATACAATATACAATAGCACAATACAATGTCAATACAAAAAACAATTTCATACAATTCTCTCAATTTCTTGTTAAAGGAAATCTGTGGAAAAAAACAAAACAAAGTTTAGATTAATTTGAAACTTTGTAGCTCATGCATATTGATAAGTTAGTAAAAAGAAAATTATTACCAACTACAATAGGTACTGCGTTACCACATCAAGAGGCCTACAACAGACCAAAATAATCTTTAGGAAATCTTGAAAATTTATACTTACTTGTGAAATGAGAGTGTGCAGTCTTCAGTTTTGCGATTTATGCAGTTAAATGCTGCACACACTTTAACCATTGTGCATTATCAAAGAAATTTCATGAGTAGATAAGCTATAATAATACAATCATTGCACATAAATAAACGATGTTGCCCCCAATATGGCCGACTACAGACCGTTCAATTTGCAACGCGACACTAGCGCTACGAGTGGGTCTAGTTTACTATTACAATGTCTTTGAAGAAAGGAAAACGTGATCTACCTCAGGGGGTACCAACCGAGCGGTTCTAACTGAATACCTATTCCTGCTCCGAATACCGGTAAGGTGTTCATTCTCCTGCTCTTGCTCAATGTAACAGCTTTATTAGTGGTCACGTGGATGGGCTTGGGACGTCGAAAGTCTCATAGTCCCATTCCAGCCTGTGATTCCAGCTTCCGTTGTTCGATTTATCCTGTTTTGCCCCTTATCCCTTATGGATAATTTCTAATTTCCGTGTTCTTATTGTGGGTTCTCCACCAAGTAGATATAAAATCCAGCTTGAGATCACAAGTGGAGAACTACCTTTTAAATTAAAAACGCTGCAAATTATTTCACAAAGGTTTATTATTTTTTCAATTGAGTATGATCATAGTTTTAGTTGGCTAGCGTACGTCATAAGGCCCGTCCAGACTCCTCGGCGTGTCCTATTTCGAGTTGCCACAACCTATACTTCTATAATTATATACGCATGTTTATATTTCTCGATTTGAGCTCCTATCTATTCAAATAGTTATTGACTTAATAATATCATTATCTAAGTACGTACCGTAAACCGGGGTGAAGGCGATCAAAATTTCAAGTTTTTCTATTATTTCTCCCTATTAAATGGATACAAAAATTCTGCAAAAAATAATATAAGTATATTCACATTTCACAATTGCAATGATATAATTACATTAAATTGATCATGTTATTTACCATTTTTTTTAATTTATTTAAACACTGATCGGCTTCTCCCCATGGATAGGGGTGAAGGCGATCACTCATGTTTTTACACTTGAAATCGCCTTCACCTTTCTAGAAAGTTGAAGGCGATCAAAATTAAACTTAAAAAAAAAAAAATTTAATAAACATTCAAGGGCAGGAAAATTGGTTTGGATGATTAAAGCAGATTATTTAGCAGGAAGATAAATGAACATGACTCAGCGTCACGAGACATCAGTTTCAGAATGGTTGAAAATAGATTTCATTTATTTAAACTTTAAAATCACATTATTTAAAACATTTCATGTAAACATAATAACTAGTAATCATAGGTAGGAATAGAAATTGGTAAGTAGGTACCATTACCTGTCATGGTAACACCTTAAAATACAGGCCCTTCAATGATTAAAACTAGAACTTCACTTATTAGTCAACATTATCAGTCTTTTCGAGTTATTGCAAGCTATGAATACATGCATTAGCTAGGAAGACTTTGAAAATAAGCGGTATTATTAGCAAAACATTTTCAGAGATAATAAAACTCAGCAAACTAGAATAAGTTAAGAGAAGGAAAAACAGGAGCTTGGGCTTCTCTATGGGGGGTAATCTATGGGCTTGGCCCTGAGGCTATGAATAGAAATAGTACTCTATGGTAATATAGAATATATTACCATGCTTTGAGTTAACTAGAACATCATCTAGGAATTTTAAATGTATTTTTGAAGCATGATCGCCTTCACCCTTGTAAAATGAAAAAACACCCATTTGGTACTGCATAGACAACAAAGTTACTCCAAAAGTTATGTTAGCAACGGTTTTCTCTTCTCTTACCTTCAGAGAACGAAAATATTTAAACACAATTACAGGAGTTTAACTCTTAAACCATCATCCACAGAGGTTTTTCGGTTATTAATAATCTTGCCATGAAAACGTGATTCACAAAACTGGCTGATAAGGTACTAATAAGGTTTAAAAACGCGCGAAAAACTTCATCATCGTGTTGATAGACCGTAGTGGATATGGACTGCTCATTCCATGGAGCCATCAGTGATCACCCGCAAGGAGCACTAGAGTAATTAGTGGGTAAAATCAAAATGATCGCCTTCCCCCAGTATATCGCCTTCACCCCGGTTTACGGTACGCAAAGTCGAGAGGATATGTTATTAAATATGCGTAGGAAAAGCTTTGGTATTAACACACAAATATGACCTTGAAAAAAAACATCATATTCATGCCTCGAAGGAACGCCGGCGCCGTATCCACCACAAGGTGCCGCGGCGCCGGCGCCTCCTCTCACTCCACCCCCCGCTCACCCCCCCTCACCGCCCACCGTGACCCCCTGCCAAGCGTGCCAGGCGTGCGTAAGTCTAACAAAGCCTTGAAATGACACTTTTTCGCCCGTTTTTGGCCCATAGCATCTATGCGAGTAAAGCGATCGGGATGGTTAAACGTTAGGACCAACTAGACCCCAAATGGAGTCTATGGGCGAAAGGACGGGTTTTTTAAGTCAATTCTTAGGCCTTTTATGGCCCGGACGGCGAACGGCGGACGGCGGACGGCGGACGGACATTTCAAATTTGGATTCTACGCACCTTGAAACGTAAAGTGACAAAGTTTGAGGGGGGGTTATAAAAATTTTTTGCTATACGATCACATAGGCTTATTATTGGAAATAATAAACCAAAAACGAGGCAGGCCACTCGTACTTTCTCTCTTATGAGAGAAGAGCTATGAGCATTGACAATGTCTCAGTAATTTCACTGTTTTTTATTGTTTTAAATAAAATAACAATTAGAAAACAAAATAATTATTGACACACAATTACTGAATTTGCTGAATTTGCCAGTCTTGACGATGCCCAATTCTTCCACGAATATGAATTCACAGGTAGTTAATTTTCTGTTAACTTCTCAACCAAGTGCCATCAAACAAGCGGCATTGTTTACAATATCCATATATAACATAAATAAATATAAAACTACGACATGTATAGAAGAACAAGTACGAAAGAAATGCGTGGTAAATCGAAAGCTTTCCAATGAGTGGAGAACGATTTTTGTCCTGCAAAAACTAAAGAAGTTTCATTTCCCCAGCAATGGTTTAGTTGTACGTGAAAATCAAAATAAAACAACACCTAACTTGTTTATAGGTTGCGTGACTTTTTTTTTTTTTTTTTTTGCGTAACTAAATTTCCGTAACGAAACTATTTCCGGTTGACCCGTCGACTAAGACATTTTCAATAAAAAAAAAAAAAAAAGCCATTCATCAAAATTTAGTCCGTATCGTTTCAAATTTCGAAAAAAATTAAACTGACTTTGAGTAATTGAACTCAAGACCTTCATTTCAGGAGTGGTGCTGTACCATATGACCACAGTGATGGTCATTTTTCTAACGGACTACTCAGAAGAACTAGACTCCGGGATTCGTTTCAAAATGCCTCAAAACAGATTTCGACGAAGAAAATTTTCGTAAATTTTAATTTTAAAATGTTTGAAGCCATTGCAATAGCTTCATTTTTTACAGAAATTCGCTAAAATGCTAAAATTTGTAAAGAAGAGAAATTGTTAACCAAGATTTCACAATTGAGAATGATGGACAATTGGAGATAGATCCAGTTTAATCAGCTTGAAGAAGAAGAAGAAGCCATTCGCTGATATCATTGATAACGGTATTGTCGTATGTCACTGTTTTAATTATAAGTAGGTAATATTGAATAATTGAATTAATCTCGGCTATCAACTACAGTGATCTGGCTCTTGTTCCTTTCCTTTGTTTCAAAAAGATTTTGTGATATCCATTTTATCGTTATAAAAGGCATTGATTATTTATGAATCGGATTTGAGGCTTGTTTCCTCCGGCAGTAGCCTTGACGTTGTGTGACTTGTGTATTTGCCGGCTTCAAGTGATCCTAACTACTCAATATTTATCCTCAAATAAACTTCTAATGAGAAAAATCATCATCGTCATTCTCTCTCGAGGAAGCAAAGTGAAATTTTGCTGACCATTCAATTTCTTTCCAGTTGTTAGAAAACTAAGGTTCAAAAAGGTGCGTACTTACCTACTTCACCAATATTTCGATTTGGACTCGGTATCGTGTTTTTCGCTCGTGCGCTAATCCGCAAAAAACTCTTCTTAGTGCTTTGAAAATATTTCATAGTTCACTGACAGTTGAATACTCTTAATTGCCTGCTTATCTCTATACGTGGACGTAACTGGTTACATCGTGTGTCTAATTGATCCTGCCAAGCATCGTTTCTCATTCACCACACAACAATAATGTCTGTGAATTCCAAATTATTTACCTACGACAACCTGGTTCACGCCATGTCAGGGGCTGTGGTAAGTTGAATATTTAATACTACCTAATTTACAGTTTGCTAAAATAATCGATGATTTACATAGCCCGGTGAAGTTAGCAACGGTTTTCAGCAACGGTCCATAATTCCGTTAATATTGGTCGAATTGAGTCCAAATTTCGCACATACACTCAGTACCCAGACTCGCACCCTCGAATGAGGTCGGGCACGGCGTACCTACCTCGGGGGCGGCTGTGGAGGCGGCTGGGGGCGGTATTACGCACTTCCCGTGGATGTGCCGCTAAAATAACTATCAGAATCGGATTCAGCACCCTAAAAAACCCCTATGGCACTATTTTCGTATTTACTCGCAGTTTGGGAGAAGGGGAAATTTTGGCATATTAGACTGGAGGGGCACGAACAAGCGGACTAATAGCATGATAGCGTCATACCTTAAATATTGGTCGAATTGAGTCCAAATTTCACACATACACTCAGCACCCAGACTCGCACCTCCGAATGAGATCGGGCACAGCGTACCTACCTCGGGGGCGGCTGTGGAGGCGGCTGGGGGCGGTGAAACGCACTTCCCGTGGATGTGCCGCTAAAATAACTATCAGAATCGGATTCAGCACCCCAAAAAACCCATATGGCACTATTTTCGCATTTACTCGCAGTTTGGGAGAAGGGGAAATTTTGGCATATTAGACTGGAGGGGCACGAACAAGCGGACTAATAGCATGACAGCGTCATACTTCCAGCAACGGTCCATAATTCCGTTAATATTGGTCGAATTGAGTCCAAATTTCGCACATACACTCAGTACCCAGACTCGCACCCTCGAATGAGGTCGGGCACGGCGTACCTACCTCGGGGGGCGGCTGTGGAGGCGGCTGGGGGCGGTATTACGCACTTCCCGTGGATGTGCCGCTAAAATAACTATCAGAATCGGATTCAGCACCCTAAAAAACCCCTATGGCACTATTTTCGTATTTACTCGCAGTTTGGGAGAAGGGGAAATTTTGGCGTATTAGACTGGAGGGGCACGAACAAGCTGACTAATAGCATGACAGCGTCATACCTCCAGCAACGGTCCATAATTCCGTTAATATTGGTCGAATTGAGTCCAAATTTCGCACATACACTCAGTACCCAGACTCGCACCCTCGAATGAGGTCGGGCACGGCGTACCTACCTCGGGGGCGGCTGTGGAGGCGGCTGGGGGCGGTATTACGCACTTCCCGTGGATGTGCCGCTAAAATAACTATCAGAATCGGATTCAGCACCCTAAAAAACCCCTATGGCACTATTTTCGTATTTACTCGCAGTTCGGGAGAGTTGGAAAAGGGGGGCTCGAATGGGGGCGGCTGGGGGCGGTTATGAAGACTTCCTATGAACATGACGCAATACCAACCGTCAGAAATCTACCTAAATACATATATATCTATAATCTGTGTTGATTCTGTTCACTTAGATGAAGGCGTACATTTTGCGAATTTATTGCAGGGGCACGAACAAGCTGACTAATAGCATGACAGCGTCATACCTCCAGCAACGGTCCATAATTCCGTTAATATTGGTCGAATTGAGTCCAAATTTCGGACATACACTCAGTACCCAGACTCGCACCCTCGAATGAGGTCGGGCACGGCGTACCTACCTCGGGGGCGGCTGTGGAGGCGGCTGGGGGCGGTATTACGCACTTCCCGTGGATGTGCCGCTAAAATAACTATCAGAATCGGATTCAGCACCCTAAAAAACCCCTATGGCACTATTTTCGTATTTACTCGCAGTTTGGGAGAAGGGGAAATTTTGGCATATTAGACTGGAGGGGCACGA
This sequence comes from Adelphocoris suturalis, assembly GCA_030762985.1. Lineage (NCBI taxonomy): Eukaryota > Metazoa > Arthropoda > Insecta > Hemiptera > Miridae > Adelphocoris > Adelphocoris suturalis. The sequence continues at coordinate 147,308,759 of CM061040.1, read as the reverse complement.
ACAAGCTGACTAATAGCATGACAGCGTCATACCTCCAGCAACGGTCCATAATTCCGTTAATATTGGTCGAATTGAGTCCAAATTTCGCACATACACTCAGTACCCAGACTCGCACCCTCGAATGAGGTCGGGCACGGCGTACCTACCTCGGGGGCGGCTGTGGAGGCGGCTGGGGGCGGTATTACGCACTTCCCGTGGATGTGCCGCTAAAATAACTATCAGAATCGGATTCAGCACCCTAAAAAACCCCTATGGCACTATTTTCGTATTTACTCGCAGTTTGGGAGAAGGGGAAATTTTGGCATATTAGACTGGAGGGGCACGAACAAGCGGACTAATAGCATGATAGCGTCATACCTTAAATATTGGTCGAATTGAGTCCAAATTTCACACATACACTCAGCACCCAGACTCGCACCTCCGAATGAGATCGGGCACAGCGTACCTACCTCGGGGGCGGCTGTGGAGGCGGCTGGGGGCGGTGAAACGCACTTCCCGTGGATGTGCCGCTAAAATAACTATCAGAATCGGATTCAGCACCCCAAAAAACCCATATGGCACTATTTTCGCATTTACTCGCAGTTTGGGAGAAGGGGAAATTTTGGCATATTAGACTGGAGGGGCACGAACAAGCGGACTAATAGCATGACAGCGTCATACTTCCAGCAACGGTCCATAATTCCGTTAATATTGGTCGAATTGAGTCCAAATTTCGCACATACACTCAGTACCCAGACTCGCACCCTCGAATGAGGTCGGGCACGGCGTACCTACCTCGGGGGGCGGCTGTGGAGGCGGCTGGGGGCGGTATTACGCACTTCCCGTGGATGTGCCGCTAAAATAACTATCAGAATCGGATTCAGCACCCTAAAAAACCCCTATGGCACTATTTTCGTATTTACTCGCAGTTTGGGAGAAGGGGAAATTTTGGCGTATTAGACTGGAGGGGCACGAACAAGCTGACTAATAGCATGACAGCGTCATACCTCCAGCAACGGTCCATAATTCCGTTAATATTGGTCGAATTGAGTCCAAATTTCGGACATACACTCAGTACCCAGACTCGCACCCTCGAATGAGGTCGGGCACGGCGTACCTACCTCGGGGGCGGCTGTGGAGGCGGCTGGGGGCGGTATTACGCACTTCCCGTGGATGTGCCGCTAAAATAACTATCAGAATCGGATTCAGCACCCTAAAAAACCCCTATGGCACTATTTTCGTATTTACTCGCAGTTCGGGAGAGTTGGAAAAGGGGGGCTCGAATGGGGGTGGCTGGGGGCGGTTATGAGGACTTCCTATGAACATGACGCAATACCAACCGTCAGAAATCTACCTAAATACATATATATCTATAATCTGTGTTGATTCTGTTCACTTAGATGAAGGCGTACATTTTGCGAATTTATTGCAGGGGCACGAACAAGCTGACTAATAGCATGACAGCGTCATACCTCCAGCAACGGTCCATAATTCCGTTAATATTGGTCGAATTGAGTCCAAATTTCGGACATACACTCAGTACCCAGACTCGCACCCTCGAATGAGGTCGGGCACGGCGTACCTACCTCGGGGGCGGCTGTGGAGGCGGCTGGGGGCGGTATTACGCACTTCCCGTGGATGTGCCGCTAAAATAACTATCAGAATCGGATTCAGCACCCTAAAAAACCCCTATGGCACTATTTTCGTATTTACTCGCAGTTTGGGAGAAGGGGAAATTTTGGCATATTAGACTGGAGGGGCACGAACAAGCTGACTAATAGCATGACAGCGTCATACCTCCAGCAACGGTCCATAATTCCGTTAATATTGGTCGAATTGAGTCCAAATTTCGCACATACACTCAGTACCCAGACTCGCACCCTCGAATGAGGTCGGGCACGGCGTACCTACCTCGGGGGCGGCTGTGGAGGCGGCTGGGGGCGGTATTACGCACTTCCCGTGGATGTGCCGCTAAAATAACTATCAGAATCGGATTCAGCACCCTAAAAAACTCCTATGGCACTATTTTCGTATTTACTCGCAGTTCGGGAGAGTTGGAAAAGGGGGGCTCGAATGGGGGCGGCTGGGGGCGGTTATGAGGACTTCCTATGAACATGACGCAATACCAACCGTCAGAAATCTACCTAAATACATATATATCTATAATCTGTGTTGATTCTGTTCACTTAGATGAAGGCGTACATTTTGCGAATTTATTGCAGGGGCACGAACAAGCTGACTAATAGCATGACAGCGTCATACCTCCAGCAACGGTCCATAATTCCGTTAATATTGGTCGAATTGAGTCCAAATTTCGGACATACACTCAGTACCCAGACTCGCACCCTCGAATGAGGTCGGGCACGGCGTACCTACCTCGGGGGCGGCTGTGGAGGCGGCTGGGGGCGGTATTACGCACTTCCCGTGGATGTGCCGCTAAAATAACTATCAGAATCGGATTCAGCACCCTAAAAAACCCCTATGGCACTATTTTCGTATTTACTCGCAGTTTGGGAGAAGGGGAAATTTTGCCGTATTAGACTGGAGGGGCACGAACAAGCTGACTAATAGCATGACAGCGTCATACCTCCAGCAACGGTCCATAATTCCGTTAATATTGGTCGAATTGAGTCCAAATTTCGCACATACACTCAGTACCCAGACTCGCACCCTCGAATGAGGTCGGGCACGGCGTACCTACCTCGGGGGCGGCTGTGGAGGCGGCTGGGGGCGGTATTACGCACTTCCCGTGGATGTGCCGCTAAAATAACTATCAGAATCGGATTCAGCACCCTAAAAAACCCCTATGGCACTATTTTCGTATTTACTCGCAGTTCGGGAGAGTTGGAAAAGGGGGGCTCGAATGGGGGCGGCTGGGGGCGGTTATGAGGACTTCCTATGAACATGACGCAATACCAACCGTCAGAAATCTACCTAAATACATATATATCTATAATCTGTGTTGATTCTGTTCACTTAGATGAAGGCGTACATTTTGCGAATTTATTGCAGGGGCACGAACAAGCTGACTAATAGCATGACAGCGTCATACCTCCAGCAACGGTCCATAATTCCGTTAATATTGGTCGAATTGAGTCCAAATTTCGCACATACACTCAGTACCCAGACTCGCACCCTCGAATGAGGTCGGGCACGGCGTACCTACCTCGGGGGCGGCTGTGGAGGCGGCTGGGGGCGGTATTACGCACTTCCCGTGGATGTGCCGCTAAAATAACTATCAGAATCGGATTCAGCACCCTAAAAAAATCCTATGGCACTATTTTCGTATTTACTCGCAGTTCGGGAGAGTTGGAAAAGGGGGGCTCGAATGGGGGCGGCTGGGGGCGGTTATGAGGACTTCGTATGAACATGACGCAATACCAACCGTCAGAAATCTACCTAAATACATATATATCTATAATCTGTGTTGATTCTAATCACTTAGATGAAGGCGTACATTTTGCGAATTTATTGCAGGGGCACGAACAAGCTGACTAATAGCATGACAGCGTCATACCTCCAGCAACGGTCCATAATTCCGTTAATATTGGTCGAATTGAGTCCAAATTTCGGACATACACTCAGTACCCAGACTCGCACCCTCGAATGAGGTCGGGCACGGCGTACCTACCTCGGGGGCGGCTGTGGAGGCGGCTGGGGGCGGTATTACGCACTTCCCGTGGATGTGCCGCTAAAATAACTATCAGAATCGGATTCAGCACCCTAAAAAACCCCTATGGCACTATTTTCGTATTTACTCGCAGTTTGGGAGAAGGGGAAATTTTGGCGTATTAGACTGGAGGGGCACGAACAAGCTGACTAATAGCATGACAGCGTCATACCTCCAGCAACGGTCCATAATTCCGTTAATATTGGTCGAATTGAGTCCAAATTTCGGACATACACTCAGTACCCAGACTCGCACCCTCGAATGAGGTCGGGCACGGCGTACCTACCTCGGGGGCGGCTGTGGAGGCGGCTGGGGGCGGTATTACGCACTTCCCGTGGATGTGCCGCTAAAATAACTATCAGAATCGGATTCAGCACCCTAAAAAACCCCTATGGCACTATTTTCGTATTTACTCGCAGTTTGGGAGAAGGGGAAATTTTGGCGTATTAGACTGGAGGGGCACGAACAAGCTGACTAATAGCATGACAGCGTCATACCTCCAGCAACGGTCCATAATTCCGTTAATATTGGTCGAATTGAGTCCAAATTTCGGACATACACTCAGTACCCAGACTCGCACCCTCGAATGAGGTCGGGCACGGCGTACCTACCTCGGGGGCGGCTGTGGAGGCGGCTGGGGGCGGTATTACGCACTTCCCGTGGATGTGCCGCTAAAATAACTATCAGAATCGGATTCAGCACCCTAAAAAACCCCTATGGCACTATTTTCGTATTTACTCGCAGTTTGGGAGAAGGGGAAATTTTGGCGTATTAGACTGGAGGGGCACGAACAAGCTGACTAATAGCATGACAGCGTCATACCTCCAGCAACGGTCCATAATTCCGTTAATATTGGTCGAATTGAGTCCAAATTTCGCACATACACTCAGTACCCAGACTCGCACCCTCGAATGAGGTCGGGCACGGCGTACCTACCTCGGGGGCGGCTGTGGAGGCGGCTGGGGGCGGTATTACGCACTTCCCGTGGATGTGCCGCTAAAATAACTATCAGAATCGGATTCAGCACCCTAAAAAACCCCTATGGCACTATTTTCGTATTTACTCGCAGTTTGGGAGAAGGGGAAATTTTGCCGTATTAGACTGGAGGGGCACGAACAAGCTGACTAATAGCATGACCGCGTCATACCTCCAGCAACGGTCCATAATTCCGTTAATATTGGTCGAATTGAGTCCAAATTTCGCACATACACTCAGTACCCAGACTCGCACCCTCGAATGAGGTCGGGCACGGCGTACCTACCTCGGGGGCGGCTGTGGAGGCGGCTGGGGGCGGTATTACGCACTTCCCGTGGATGTGCCGCTAAAATAACTATCAGAATCGGATTCAGCACCCTAAAAAACCCCTATGGCACTATTTTCGTATTTACTCGCAGTTCGGGAGAGTTGGAAAAGGGGGGCTCGAATGGGGGCGGCTGGGGGCGGTTATGAAGACTTCCTATGAACATGACGCAATACCAACCGTCAGAAATCTACCTAAATACATATATATCTATAATCTGTGTTGATTCTGTTCACTTAGATGAAGGCGTACATTTTGCGAATTTATTGCAGGGGCACGAACAAGCTGACTAATAGCATGACAGCGTCATACCTCCAGCAACGGTCCATAATTCCGTTAATATTGGTCGAATTGAGTCCAAATTTCGGACATACACTCAGTACCCAGACTCGCACCCTCGAATGAGGTCGGGCACGGCGTACCTACCTCGGGGGCGGCTGTGGAGGCGGCTGGGGGCGGTATTACGCACTTCCCGTGGATGTGCCGCTAAAATAACTATCAGAATCGGATTCAGCACCCTAAAAAACCCCTATGGCACTATTTTCGTATTTACTCGCAGTTTGGGAGAAGGGGAAATTTTGCCGTATTAGACTGGAGGGGCACGAACAAGCTGACTAATAGCATGACAGCGTCATACCTCCAGCAACGGTCCATAATTCCGTTAATATTGGTCGAATTGAGTCCAAATTTCGCACATACACTCAGTACCCAGACTCGCACCCTCGAATGAGGTCGGGCACGGCGTACCTACCTCGGGGGCGGCTGTGGAGGCGGCTGGGGGCGGTATTACGCACTTCCCGTGGATGTGCCGCTAAAATAACTATCAGAATCGGATTCAGCACCCTAAAAAACCCCTATGGCACTATTTTCGTATTTACTCGCAGTTTGGGAGAAGGGGAAATTTTGGCGTATTAGACTGGAGGGGCACGAACAAGCTGACTAATAGCATGACAGCGTCATACCTCCAGCAACGGTCCATAATTCCGTTAATATTGGTCGAATTGAGTCCAAATTTCGCACATACACTCAGTACCCAGACTCGCACCCTCGAATGATTTCGGGCACGGCGTACCTACCTCGGGGGCGGCTGGGGGCGGTATTACGCACTTCCCGTGGATGTGCCGCTAAAATAACTATCAGAATCGGATTCAGCACCCTAAAAAACCCCTATGGCACTATTTTCGTATTTACTCGCAGTTTGGGAGAAGGGGAAATTTTGGCGTATTAGACTGGAGGGGCACGAACAAGCTGACTAATAGCATGACAGCGTCATACCTCCAGCAACGGTCCATAATTCCGTTAATATTGGTCGAATTGAGTCCAAATTTCGCACATACACTCAGTACCCAGACTCGCACCCTCGAATGAGGTCGGGCACGGCGTACCTACCTCGGGGGCGGCTGTGGAGGCGGCTGGGGGCGGTATTACGCACTTCCCGTGGATGTGCCGCTAAAATAACTATCAGAATCGGATTCAGCACCCTAAAAAACCCCTATGGCACTATTTTCGTATTTACTCGCAGTTTGGGAGAAGGGGAAATTTTGGCGTATTAGACTGGAGGGGCACGAACAAGCTGACTAATAGCATGACAGCGTCATACTTCCAGCAACGGTCCATAATTCCGTTAATATTGGTCGAATTGAGTCCAAATTTCGTACATACACTCAGTACCCAGACTCGCACCCTCGAATGAGGTCGGGCACGGCGTACCTACCTCGGGGGGCGGCTGTGGAGGCGGCTGGGGGCGGTATTACGCACTTCCCGTGGATGTGCCGCTAAAATAACTATCAGAATCGGATTCAGCACCCCAAAAAACCCCTATGGAACTATTTTCGTATTTACTGGCAGTTTGGGAGAGTGGGAAAACGGGGGGGCGAGTGGGGGCGGCTGGGGGCGGTTATGAGGACTTCCTATGAACATGACGAAATACCAACCGTCAGAAATCTACATACATATATATATCTATTATCTGTGTTGATTCTGTTCACTTAGATGAAGGCGTACATTTTTCGAATTTATTGCAGGGGCACGAACAAGCTGACTAATAGCATGACAACGTCATACCTCCAGCAACGGTCCGTGTATTTCCGTTAATATTGGTTGAATTGAGTCCAGATTTCGCACATATACTCAGCACCCAGACTGTCACCTCCGAATCAGGTCGGCAACGGCGTACCTACCCCGGGGGCGGCTGTGGAGGCGGCTGGGGGCGGTATTACGCACTTCCCGTGGATGTGCCGCTAAAATAACTATCAGAATCGGATTCAGCACCCTTAAAAACCCCTATGGCACTATTTTCGTATTTACTCGCAGTTTGGGAGAAGGGGAAATTTTGCCGTATTAGACTGGAGGGGCACGAACAAGCTGACTAATAGCATGACAGCGTCATACCTCCAGCAACGGTCCATAATTCCGTTAATATTGGTCGAATTGAGTCCAAATTTCGCACATACACTCAGTACCCAGACTCGCACCCTCGAATGAGGTCGGGCACGGCGTACCTACCTCGGGGGCGGCTGTGGAGGCGGCTGGGGGCGGTATTACGCACTTCCCGTGGATGTGCCGCTAAAATAACTATCAGAATCGGATTCAGCACCCTAAAAAACCCCTATGGCACTATTTTCGTATTTACTCGCAGTTTGGGAGAAGGGGAAATTTTGGCGTATTAGACTGGAGGGGCACGAACAAGCTGACTAATAGCATGACAGCGTCATACCTCCAGCAACGGTCCATAATTCCGTTAATATTGGTCGAATTGAGTCCAAATTTCGCACATACACTCAGTACCCAGACTCGCACCCTCGAATGATTTCGGGCACGGCGTACCTACCTCGGGGGCGGCTGGGGGCGGTATTACGCACTTCCCGTGGATGTGCCGCTAAAATAACTATCAGAATCGGATTCAGCACCCTAAAAAACCCCTATGGCACTATTTTCGTATTTACTCGCAGTTTGGGAGAAGGGGAAATTTTGGCGTATTAGACTGGAGGGGCACGAACAAGCTGACTAATAGCATGACAGCGTCATACCTCCAGCAACGGTCCATAATTCCGTTAATATTGGTCGAATTGAGTCCAAATTTCGCACATACACTCAGTACCCAGACTCGCACCCTCGAATGAGGTCGGGCACGGCGTACCTACCTCGGGGGCGGCTGTGGAGGCGGCTGGGGGCGGTATTACGCACTTCCCGTGGATGTGCCGCTAAAATAACTATCAGAATCGGATTCAGCACCCTAAAAAACCCCTATGGCACTATTTTCGTATTTACTCGCAGTTTGGGAGAAGGGGAAATTTTGGCGTATTAGACTGGAGGGGCACGAACAAGCTGACTAATAGCATGACAGCGTCATACTTCCAGCAACGGTCCATAATTCCGTTAATATTGGTCGAATTGAGTCCAAATTTCGTACATACACTCAGTACCCAGACTCGCACCCTCGAATGAGGTCGGGCACGGCGTACCTACCTCGGGGGGCGGCTGTGGAGGCGGCTGGGGGCGGTATTACGCACTTCCCGTGGATGTGCCGCTAAAATAACTATCAGAATCGGATTCAGCACCCCAAAAAACCCCTATGGAACTATTTTCGTATTTACTGGCAGTTTGGGAGAGTGGGAAAACGGGGGGGCGAGTGGGGGCGGCTGGGGGCGGTTATGAGGACTTCCTATGAACATGACGAAATACCAACCGTCAGAAATCTACATACATATATATATCTATTATCTGTGTTGATTCTGTTCACTTAGATGAAGGCGTACATTTTTCGAATTTATTGCAGGGGCACGAACAAGCTGACTAATAGCATGACAACGTCATACCTCCAGCAACGGTCCGTGTATTTCCGTTAATATTGGTTGAATTGAGTCCAGATTTCGCACATATACTCAGCACCCAGACTGGCACCTCCGAATCAGGTCGGCAACGGCGTACCTACCCCGGGGGCGGCTGTGGAGGCGGCTGGGGGCGGTTTTACGCACTTCCGGGGGATGTGCCGCAAAAATAACTATCAGAATCGGATTCAGCACCCCAAAAAACCCCTATGGAACTATTTTCGTATTTACTGGCAGTTTGGGAGAGTGGGAAAACGGGGGGGCGAGTGGGGGCGGCTGGAGGCGGTTATGAGGACTTGCTATGAACATGACGAAATACCAACCGTCAGAAATCTACATACATATATATATCTATTATCTGTGTTGATTCTGTTCACTTAGATGAAGGCGTACATTTTTCGAATTTATTGCAGGGGCACGAACAAGCTGACTAATAGCATGACAACGTCATACCTCCAGCAACGGTCCGTGTATTTCCGTTAATATTGGTTGAATTGAGTCCAGATTTCGCACATATACTCAGCACCCAGACTGGCACCTCCGAATCAGGTCGGCAACGGCGTACCTACCCCGGGGGCGGCTGTGGAGGCGGCTGGGGGCGGTTTTACGCACTTCCGGGGGATGTGCCGCAAAAATAACTATCAGAATCGGATTCAGCACCCCAAAAAACCCCTATGGAACTATTTTCGTATTTACTGGCAGTTTGGGAGAGTGGGAAAACGGGGGGGCGAGTGGGGGCGGCTGGGGGCCATTGTGAGACCACCACTACATAACCTACACGAACGGAGGTGGTATCGACGCTATGTTAAAACATGATCATTAGCATATAATACATTCTGGGAAAGCATACTTCAATTTTTCCTGATTTTAGAAATAAATAAATGGTTCTTGGAAATGGCCCTGTCTTGTAAAATCGTAGTTGTCAACTTGCATTAATAACAAAGTGTCAGTGAATCACAAAGTCTCATTATGCTGGACTCATTGGGAATATGTGTCCAGGATTATGGGACACAATGTGTCCTGGTTTATTGGACAAATTTACGATGAATAATTAATTATTTATTATATTATTAATTTATTTACTTAATTTTATTTTTAATTGTTGTTAAATTTTCAATAATGATATTTAATAATAATTAATAATTAATATTTATAATAAAAATGATATTATAATATTTATGATAAAAATATTATAATAATATTATAATATTAATATTAAAATAATATTATTATAATAATATTATAATTAATTAATTATAATATTATAATATTAGTAATATTAATATTATAATATTGAAATATTATAAATATTAATATTATATTAATATTATATTAATGTTATTTATAACATTAGTTATTTATTATTAATTCTTTATTATTAATGTTATAATATTAATAATATGATTATTATAATATTAATAATATTATTATAATAATATTAATAATATTACTATTATTATATTAAAATATTATAATATTTATAATAAATAATAATATTTATAATAAAAATAACAATTAATGTTTAATACATTTTTAATTCTTCTCATTTACCTTCATAGAGCACATTTTGATGAATTTTAATGAATATCCAGGGGCTGTAGAAGGGGCTCAAACAAAATGGCCGGATTCTTTTTTGAACTATTCCGAAGCACCTACAAGAGCTGGGGATCCCAAATTTGGTATGTAGCCTTCAAATATTCTGTAGAAATGGCGTAAACAATTGTTTTTCGAATTTTCATGAAATTGTGGAATGTAGCGAACGCCGCCTCTGAGAGCAAAATGGACTTCAAATTCGGATTCAGCGCATCAAAAAATGTAAGGATACCAATTTTGGTGAATTTTAGACAATTTCCAGGGGCATTTTGGGGAGATTTTCATGAAATTCATGAAATTTTGAATATCCGGTGAACGAAGCGTCGTAGCGCAAAACGGATTTCAAAATCGGATTCAGCGACTCAAAATACTTACTGGAACACATTTTCGTCAAATTTCCTGTGAGTTTTAGGTGAGAAATTGCGAATTTAAGAAAAAAAATGAAATTTCAAAACAGAAAGTTTTTCCAGAATGAAGGCCAGGTGGGTTAAGTAAGTGTTCGCTTGGCTTTTTTGGCAATTTCAGTTTCGCAAATTTTTTTTTTAATCTTCATCTTTTAGGTAGGTTATCCGTATATATTATTGAATATTTATAGTGGGTTTTCACCACCATACAGGGGTGAATCAGTGGGTGGGGGGTGGGGGTAGGTCTGAAATGTTTGATATTTTTAGTTGTTGCTTATGGAGCACCTACTTGTGATGAGGATATGAAATTTAGGTTTTCCCTTTCAAATCACCCAAAAAAACATAATTTGAAGGAATTTTTGAGATTTTCATGAAATTGTGGATTTTGCCATTTGCCGGTGAATGGATCGTCGTAGAAGGAAACGGATTTCAAATTCGGATTCAGCGCCTCAATTTACCTACTAGAACACATTCTGATGAATTTTGAACAATTTCATGGGGCATTTTAGGGAGATTTTCATGAAATTCATGAAATTTTGGAAATCCGGTAAAATGAGCGTCCTAGCGCAAAACGGATTTCAAACTCGGATTCAGCGCGTCATAAAATACAAGGATACTAATTTTGGTGAATTTTAGAACCTTTCCAAGGGCATTTTAGGGAGATTTTCATGAAATTCATGAAATTTGAGATATCCGGTGAACGAAGCGTCCTAGCAAAAAACGGATTTCAAATTCGGATTCAGCGCCTCAATTTACCTACTAGAACACATTTTGATGAATTTTAATCAAATTCCAGGGCGTGGTGGGGGCAGAAAACGTATACCCCTCTTGCATATAATGTGTCCTAGAAGATGGGACACGGCGGGAAATGTGTCCCTGTTTATAGGACACAATGTGTGCAATAATCTGGGACACAAATTAAGATGTGTCCCACAAATCAGGACACATAGGGATTGTGTCTCATTATGCTGGACTCATTGGGAATATGTGTCCAGGATTATGGGACATAATGTGTCCTGGTTTATTGGACACATTTACGATGATTAATTAATTATTTATTGTATTTATTTATTTACTTAATTTTGATTTTAATTAATTTATAATTTTAATTGTTATTAAAATTTTAATAATGATATTTAATAATAATTATTAATGATATTTATAATAAAAATATTATAATATTATATTATTATTAAAATATTATAAATATTAATATTATACTTTTATTATTTATAATAATAATTACTATTTATTATTAAATATTTATTATTAACAATATATATTAATATTATAATATTACATTATATATATATATATTATATATATATAATATTATATATATTAATATTATAATATACATTACACGGACGTCCCTATGAATGGATTTTTTATGTATATTTGGTGAGAGTTAAAATAATAGAAAAAAAAGTCCAGTCATGCAGCATGACCCCATGAGCGAATTTGTGAAGAAATCTTCGACATCAGTTGTGATTACTTTTTTTTTTTTTTTTTAAACAAGCACCTACTGCCTACGTTTTAAACAGCATGGTTCTAGGATTGGTTATGCAGGGATACTTCCATAAGAGTAGTTCAATCTGAATTTGGACAACGTTTCATGCAAATATTACCGATTTTTACAACTAGCGAACGGCATTATTTCGATTTTTGACTGATTTTTCAACTTTGAAATTTTTGAAAACTTGATACATATTCTTATAGGAAATTTTACGCTGATTCCGAATATGCCAGTTGTTAGTATGCTGAAAAAATTATTTCTAGGCTATTTTGAAATTTTTGACTACATTTTTGAAAATTTCAACCCGAAGATGTAATCCGATCATGCTGGCCAACGAACTTGAACTTTCGTTTTGTGTCCTTAACATTTTAAAATTTGTTTGAAGTTTCTAGCACAATTCTACGGACAGTTATCGTCTGGAATGACACATACATACATACTCGTACATATATACATCCATATATATATATACATACATATATACATACATACATAAAAAAATGCGTTAAACTTCAGAATATGATTCAGAATAGCCTGAAACGGATTTCTGCATAAACATTTTTCAAAAATTCACATTCTACAAATTTTGAGGCGAGAGCAATAGCTTGATTTTCTGAAAAAATTCGCTAAAATAACTGTTTTCTATATTGAATTATTATTTATACTTCATAATTTGTAAATTTTCATAAATGTCGGAATTACCAATATTTCTGCATTTAAAGTAATATTTAAATATATATATATATATTTTTTTTTGTGGATAATAAATTAAGCCTTGTCTCAACCGGAGGGTCACTAGCGGCAATCAAAAAGGGGTGTCGAAAGGACAGAGTATTTAAGTGTAATAATTTATATATTATTATATTTAATTTATATAATATAAATTATTATAATTATTATAAATATAAATTATTATAATTTATATTTATATAATATTTTGCGATTTTGCGATTTATGCAGTTAAATGCCGCACACACTTTAATCATTGTGCATTATCAAAGAAATTTCATGAGTAGATAAACTATACTAATACAATCTTCATTGCACATAATAAACGATGTTGCCCCCAATATGGCCGACTACAGACCGTTCTGATTAAAATACTAGAACCATGCTGTTTAAAACGTAGGCAGTAGGTGCTTGTTTAAAAAAAAAAAAAAAAAAAGTAATCACAACTGATGTCGAAGATTTCTTCACAAATTCGCTCATGGGGTCATGCTGCATGACTGGACTTTTTTTTCTATTATTTTAACTCTCACCAAATATACATAAAAAATCCATTCATAGGGACGTCCGTGTAATGTATATTATAATATTAATATATATTGTTAATAATAAATATTTAATAATAAATAGTAATTATTATTATAAATAATAAAAGTATAATATTAATATTTATAATATTTTAATAATAATATAATATTATAATATTTTTATTATAAATATCATTAATAATTATTATTAAATATCATTATTGAAATTTTAATAACAATTAAAATTATAAATTAATTAAAATCAAAATTAAGTAAATAAATAAATACAATAAATAATTAATTAATCATCGTAAATGTGTCCAATAAACCAGGACACATTATGTCCCATAATCCTGGACACATATTCCCAATGAGTCCAGCATAATGAGACACAATCCCTATGTGTCCTGATTTGTGGGACACATCTTAATTTGTGTCCCAGATTATTGCACACATTGTGTCCTATAAACAGGGACACATTTCCCGCCGTGTCCCATCTTCTAGGACACATTATATGCAAGAGGGGTATACGTTTTCTGCCCCCACCACGCCCTGGAATTTGATTAAAATTCATCAAAATGTGTTCTAGTAGGTAAATTGAGGCGCTGAATCCGAATTTGAAATCCGTTTTTTGATAGGACGCTTCGTTCACCGGATATCTCAAATTTCATGAATTTCATGAAAATCTCCCTAAAATGCCCTTGGAAAGGTTCTAAAATTCACCAAAATTAGTATCCTTGTATTTTATGACGCGCTGAATCCGAGTTTGAAATCCGTTTTGCGCTAGGACGCTCATTTTACCGGATTTCCAAAATTTCATGAATTTCATGAAAATCTCCCTAAAATGCCCCATGAAATTGTTCAAAATTCATCAGAATGTGTTCTAGTAGGTAAATTGAGGCGCTGAATCCGAATTTGAAATCCGTTTCCTTCTACGACGATCCATTCACCGGCAAATGGCAAAATCCACAATTTCATGAAAATCTCAAAAATTCCTTCAAATTATGTTTTTTTGGGTGATTTGAAAGGGAAAACCTAAATTTCATATCCTCATCACAAGTAGGTGCTCCATAAGCAACAACTAAAAATATCAAACATTTCAGACCTACCCCCACCCCCCACCCACTGATTCACCCCTGTATGGTGGTGAAAACCCACTATAAATATTCAATAATATATACGGATAACCTACCTAAAAGATGAAGATTAAAAAAAAAATTTGCGAAACTGAAATTGCCAAAAAAGCCAAGCGAACACTTACTTAACCCACCTGGCCTTCATTCTGGAAAAACTTTCTGTTTTGAAATTTCATTTTTTTTCTTAAATTCGCAATTTCTCACCTAAAACTCACAGGAAATTTGACGAAAATGTGTTCCAGTAAGTATTTTGAGTCGCTGAATCCGATTTTGAAATCCGTTTTGCGCTACGACGCTTCGTTCACCGGATATTCAAAATTTCATGAATTTCATGAAAATCTCCCCAAAATGCCCCTGGAAATTGTCTAAAATTCACCAAAATTGGTATCCTTACATTTTTTGATGCGCTGAATCCGAATTTGAAGTCCATTTTGCTCTCAGAGGCGGCGTTCGCTACATTCCACAATTTCATGAAAATTCGAAAAACAATTGTTTACGCCATTTCTACAGAATATTTGAAGGCTACATACCAAATTTGGGATCCCCAGCTCTTGTAGGTGCTTCGGAATAGTTCAAAAAAGAATCCGGCCATTTTGTTTGAGCCCCTTCTACAGCCCCTGGATATTCATTAAAATTCATCAAAATGTGCTCTATGAAGGTAAATGAGAAGAATTAAAAATGTATTAAACATTAATTGTTATTTTTATTATAAATATTATTATTTATTATAAATATTATAATATTTTAATATAATAATAGTAATATTATTAATATTATTATAATAATATTATTAATATTATAATAATCATATTATTAATATTATAACATTAATAATAAAGAATTAATAATAAATAACTAATGTTATAAATAACATTAATATAATATTAATATAATATTAATATTTATAATATTTCAATATTATAATATTAATATTACTAATATTATAATATTATAATTAATTAATTATAATATTATTATAATAATATTATTTTAATATTAATATTATAATATTATTATAATATTTTTATCATAAATATTATAATATCATTTTTATTATAAATATTAATTATTAATTATTATTAAATATCATTATTGAAAATTTAACAACAATTAAAAATAAAATTAAGTAAATAAATTAATAATATAATAAATAATTAATTATTCATCGTAAATTTGTCCAATAAACCAGGACACATTGTGTCCCATAATCCTGGACACATATTCCCAATGAGTCCAGCATAATGAGACTTTGTGATTCACTGACACTTTGTTATTAATGCAAGTTGACAACTACGATTTTACAAGACAGGGCCATTTCCAAGAACCATTTATTTATTTCTAAAATCAGGAAAAATTGAAGTATGCTTTCCCAGAATGTATTATATGCTAATGATCACGTTTTAACATAGCGTCGATACCACCTCCGTTCGTGTAGGTTATGTAGTGGTGGTCTCACAATGGCCCCCAGCCGCCCCCACTCGCCCCCCCGTTTTCCCACTCTCCCAAACTGCCAGTAAATACGAAAATAGTTCCATAGGGGTTTTTTTGGGGTGCTCAATCCGATTCTGATAGTTATTTTTGCGGCACATCCCCCGGAAGTGCGTAAAACCGCCCCCAGCCGCCT
This sequence comes from Adelphocoris suturalis, assembly GCA_030762985.1. Taxonomy (NCBI): domain Eukaryota; kingdom Metazoa; phylum Arthropoda; class Insecta; order Hemiptera; family Miridae; genus Adelphocoris; species Adelphocoris suturalis. Next base: position 147,292,454 of record CM061040.1, on the reverse strand, counting down.
CCACAGCCGCCCCCGGGGTAGGTACGCCGTTGCCGACCTGATTCGGAGGTGCCAGTCTGGGTGCTGAGTATATGTGCGAAATCTGGACTCAATTCAACCAATATTAACGGAAATACACGGACCGTTGCTGGAGGTATGACGTTGTCATGCTATTAGTCAGCTTGTTCGTGCCCCTGCAATAAATTCGAAAAATGTACGCCTTCATCTAAGTGAACAGAATCAACACAGATAATAGATATATATATGTATGTAGATTTCTGACGGTTGGTATTTCGTCATGTTCATAGGAAGTCCTCATAACCGCCCCCAGCCGCCCCCACTCGCCCCCCCGTTTTCCCACTCTCCCAAACTGCCAGTAAATACGAAAATAGTTCCATAGGGGTTTTTTGGGGTGCTGAATCCGATTCTGATAGTTATTTTAGCGGCACATCCACGGGAAGTGCGTAATACCGCCCCCAGCCGCCTCCACAGCCGCCCCCCGAGGTAGGTACGCCGTGCCCGACCTCATTCGAGGGTGCGAGTCTGGGTACTGAGTGTATGTGCGAAATTTGGACTCAATTCGACCAATATTAACGGAATTATGGACCGTTGCTGGAAGTATGACGCTGTCATGCTATTAGTCAGCTTGTTCGTGCCCCTCCAGTCTAATACGCCAAAATTTCCCCTTCTCCCAAACTGCGAGTAAATACGAAAATAGTGCCATAGGGGTTTTTTAGGGTGCTGAATCCGATTCTGATAGTTATTTTAGCGGCACATCCACGGGAAGTGCGTAATACCGCCCCCAGCCGCCTCCACAGCCGCCCCCGAGGTAGGTACGCCGTGCCCGACCTCATTCGAGGGTGCGAGTCTGGGTACTGAGTGTATGTCCGAAATTTGGACTCAATTCGACCAATATTAACGGAATTATGGACCGTTGCTGGAGGTATGACGCTGTCATGCTATTAGTCAGCTTGTTCGTGCCCCTCCAGTCTAATACGGCAAAATTTCCCCTTCTCCCAAACTGCGAGTAAATACGAAAATAGTGCAATAGGGGTTTTTTAGGGTGCTGAATCCGATTCTGATAGTTATTTTAGCGGCACATCCACGGGAAGTGCGTAATACCGCCCCCAGCCGCCTCCACAGCCGCCCCCGAGGTAGGTACGTCGTGCCCGACCTCATTCGAGGGTGCGAGTCTGGGTACTGAGTGTATGTCCGAAATTTGGACTCAATTCGACCAATATTAACGGAATTATGGACCGTTGCTGGAGGTATGACGCTGTCATGCTATTAGTCAGCTTGTTCGTGCCCCTCCAGTCTAATACGCCAAAATTTCCCCTTCTCCCAAACTGCGAGTAAATACGAAAATAGTGCCATAGGGGTTTTTTAGGGTGCTGAATCCGATTCTGATAGTTATTTTAGCGGCACATCCACGGGAAGTGCGTAATACCGCCCCCAGCCGCCCCCGAGGTAGGTACGCCGTGCCCGACCTCATTCGAGGGTGCGAGTCTGGGTACTGAGTGTATGTGCGAAATTTGGACTCAATTCGACCAATATTAACGGAATTATGGACCGTTGCTGGAGGTATGACGCTGTCATGCTATTAGTCAGCTTGTTCGTGCCCCTCCAGTCTAATACGGCAAAATTTCCCCTTCTCCCAAACTGCGAGTAAATACGAAAATAGTGCCATAGGGGTTTTTTAGGGTGCTGAATCCGATTCTGATAGTTATTTTAGCGGCACATCCACGGGAAGTGCGTAATACCGCCCCCAGCCGCCTCCACAGCCGCCCCCGAGGTAGGTACGCCGTGCCCGACCTCATTCGAGGGTGCGAGTCTGGGTACTGAGTGTATGTGCGAAATTTGGACTCAATTCGACCAATATAAACGGAATTATGGACCGTTGCTGGAGGTATGACGCTGTCATGCTATTAGTCAGCTTGTTCGTGCCCCTCCAGTCTAATACGGCAAAATTTCCCCTTCTCCCAAACTGCGAGTAAATACGAAAATAGTGCCATAGGGGTTTTTTAGGGTGCTGAATCCGATTCTGATAGTTATTTTAGCGGCACATCCACGGGAAGTGCGTAATACCGCCCCCAGCCGCCTCCACAGCCGCCCCCGAGGTAGGTACGCCGTGCCCGACCTCATTCGAGGGTGCGAGTCTGGGTACTGAGTGTATGTCCGAAATTTGGACTCAATTCGACCAATATTAACGGAATTATGGACCGTTGCTGGAGGTATGACGCTGTCATGCTATTAGTCAGCTTGTTCGTGCCCCTCCAGTCTAATACGCCAAAATTTCCCCTTCTCCCAAACTGCGAGTAAATACGAAAATAGTGCCATAGGGGTTTTTTAGGGTGCTGAATCCGATTCTGATAGTTATTTTAGCGGCACATCCACGGGAAGTGCGTAATACCGCCCCCAGCCGCCTCCACAGCCGCCCCCGAGGTAGGTACGCCGTGCCCGACCTCATTCGAGGGTGCGAGTCTGGGTACTGAGTGTATGTGCGAAATTTGGACTCAATTCGACCAATATTAACGGAATTATGGACCGTTGCTGGAGGTATGACGCTGTCATGCTATTAGTCAGCTTGTTCGTGCCCCTCCAGTCTAATACGGCAAAATTTCCCCTTCTCCCAAACTGCGAGTAAATACGAAAATAGTGCCATAGGGGTTTTTTAGGGTGCTGAATCCGATTCTGATAGTTATTTTAGCGGCACATCCACGGGAAGTGCGTAATACCGCCCCCAGCCGCCTCCACAGCCGCCCCCGAGGTAGGTACGCCGTGCCCGACCTCATTCGAGGGTGCGAGTCTGGGTACTGAGTGTATGTCCGAAATTTGGACTCAATTCGACCAATATTAACGGAATTATGGACCGTTGCTGGAGGTATGACGCTGTCATGCTATTAGTCAGCTTGTTCGTGCCCCTCCAGTCTAATACGCCAAAATTTCCCCTTCTCCCAAACTGCGAGTAAATACGAAAATAGTGCCATAGGGGTTTTTTAGGGTGCTGAATCCGATTCTGATAGTTATTTTAGCGGCACATCCACGGGAAGTGCGTAATACCGCCCCCAGCCGCCTCCACAGCCGCCCCCGAGGTAGGTACGCCGTGCCCGACCTCATTCGAGGGTGCGAGTCTGGGTACTGAGTGTATGTGCGAAATTTGGACTCAATTCGACCAATATTAACGGAATTATGGACCGTTGCTGGAGGTATGACGCTGTCATGCTATTAGTCAGCTTGTTCGTGCCCCTCCAGTCTAATACGCCAAAATTTCCCCTTCTCCCAAACTGCGAGTAAATACGAAAATAGTGCCATAGGGGTTTTTTAGGGTGCTGAATCCGATTCTGATAGTTATTTTAGCGGCACATCCACGGGAAGTGCGTAATACCGCCCCCAGCCGCCTCCACAGCCGCCCCCGAGGTAGGTACGCCGTGCCCGACCTCATTCGAGGGTGCGAGTCTGGGTACTGAGTGTATGTGCGAAATTTGGACTCAATTCGACCAATATTAACGGAATTATGGACCGTTGCTGGAGGTATGACGCTGTCATGCTATTAGTCAGCTTGTTCGTGCCCCTCCAGTCTAATACGGCAAAATTTCCCCTTCTCCCAAACTGCGAGTAAATACGAAAATAGTGCCATAGGGGTTTTTTAGGGTGCTGAATCCGATTCTGATAGTTATTTTAGCGGCACATCCACGGGAAGTGCGTAATACCGCCCCCAGCCGCCTCCACAGCCGCCCCCGAGGTAGGTACGCCGTGCCCGACCTCATTCGAGGGTGCGAGTCTGGGTACTGAGTGTATGTCCGAAATTTGGACTCAATTCGACCAATATTAACGGAATTATGGACCGTTGCTGGAGGTATGACGCTGTCATGCTATTAGTCAGCTTGTTCGTGCCCCTCCAGTCTAATACGGCAAAATTTCCCCTTCTCCCAAACTGCGAGTAAATACGAAAATAGTGCCATAGGGGTTTTTTAGGGTGCTGAATCCGATTCTGATAGTTATTTTAGCGGCACATCCACGGGAAGTGCGTAATACCGCCCCCAGCCGCCTCCACAGCCGCCCCCGAGGTAGGTACGCCGTGCCCGACCTCATTCGAGGGTGCGAGTCTGGGTACTGAGTGTGTGTGCGAAATTTGGACTCAATTCGACCAATATTAACGGAATTATGGACCGTTGCTGGAGGTATGACGCTGTCATGCTATTAGTCAGCTTGTTCGTGCCCCTCCAGTCTAATACGGCAAAATTTCCCCTTCTCCCAAACTGCGAGTAAATACGAAAATAGTGCCATAGGGGTTTTTTAGGGTGCTGAATCCGATTCTGATAGTTATTTTAGCGGCACATCCATGGGAAGTGCGTAATACCGCCCCCAGCCGCCTCCACAGCCGCCCCCGAGGTAGGTACGCCGTGCCCGACCTCATTCGAGGGTGCGAGTCTGGGTACTGAGTGTATGTCCGAAATTTGGACTCAATTCGACCAATATTAACGGAATTATGGACCGTTGCTGGAGGTATGACGCTGTCATGCTATTAGTCAGCTTGTTCGTGCCCCTCCAGTCTAATACGCCAAAATTTCCCCTTCTCCCAAACTGCGAGTAAATACGAAAATAGTGCCATAGGGGTTTTTTAGGGTGCTGAATCCGATTCTGATAGTTATTTTAGCGGCACATCCACGGGAAGTGCGTAATACCGCCCCCAGCCGCCTCCACAGCCGCCCCCGAGGTAGGTACGCCGTGCCCGACCTCATTCGAGGGTGCGAGTCTGGGTACTGAGTGTATGTGCGAAATTTGGACTCAATTCGACCAATATTAACGGAATTATGGACCGTTGCTGGAGGTATGACGCTGTCATGCTATTAGTCAGCTTGTTCGTGCCCCTGCAATAAATTCGCAAAATGTACGCCTTCATCTAAGTGAACAGAATCAACACAGATTATAGATATATATGTATTTAGGTAGATTTCTGACGGTTGGTATTGCGTCATGTTCATAGGAAGTCCTCATAACCGCCCCCAGCCGCCCCCATTCGAGCCCCCCTTTTCCAACTCTCCCGAACTGCGAGTAAATACGAAAATAGTGCCATAGGGGTTTTTTAGGGTGCTGAATCCGATTCTGATAGTTATTTTAGCGGCACATCCACGGGAAGTGCGTAATACCGCCCCCAGCCGCCTCCACAGCCGCCCCCGAGGTAGGTACGCCGTGCCCGACCTCATTCGAGGGTGCGAGTCTGGGTACTGAGTGTATGTCCGAAATTTGGACTCAATTCGACCAATATTAACGGAATTATGGACCGTTGCTGGAGGTATGACGCTGTCATGCTATTAGTCAGCTTGTTCGTGCCCCTCCAGTCTAATACGCCAAAATTTCCCCTTCTCCCAAACTGCGAGTAAATACGAAAATAGTGCCATAGGGGTTTTTTAGGGTGCTGAATCCGATTCTGATAGTTATTTTAGCGGCACATCCACGGGAAGTGCGTAATACCGCCCCCAGCCGCCTCCACAGCCGCCCCCGAGGTAGGTACGCCGTGCCCGACCTCATTCGAGGGTGCGAGTCTGGGTACTGAGTGTATGTGCGAAATTTGGACTCAATTCGACCAATATTAACGGAATTATGGACCGTTGCTGGAGGTATGACGCTGTCATGCTATTAGGGCCGGTTTATCAATCACATTTATCCAATGGATAAGGGGGATTTATCTAAGGTATAGCGTTATCCTCCAGATAACACGATATGGGGTGTTTATCAATCCCTAGTTAAACCTTATCTGGCGTTTAAATTTATCTGGTCCCTGGATGGCTGGATAACTATTATAACTGGAGGTTAATGAGATATCTAGAGCTTTCTAACCTCTAACAAGTTTATTTATTTACAAAAATCGTATTTGAATCAAGTTTGATTGTCTTTATTTTTGTACCTTCCATTGGATATATTTGGGAATTTGTCTTCAAACAGCAGCAACGGCGAAGATTTTATCGTAGCATAATTCGTTGAATGGAAAAGAAGACCGTATATAGTAAGACCCCATGTAGATCACCTACTAAAATGGGTCGAGTGCACATTTTTGAGGTTTTGGTTGTACAAAGATACCGTTCTTTACTTTATAACACATTTCAAAGATGAAATTAAGTCCACAACTTACTGATCACAATAATTCAGGTTGCAAGATCGCAACTCATACTGGTATTTCTCTCTCTACAAATGAAGCAACAGCAAAAATATGGTGTCTTTTGTCTTATTATTTGCCGAGCTAATACTGTCGATGATGACACTGTTGTTTTGTGGACGTCAGACGGTTCTTCTAATGGTCGATCCATGAAGAAAATGTACCTCCTACTCTACTCTGTGGTAGTTCCATGTGTAAATCGCCCTTATTTTGTCGCCTGCGGACACCAATGAGGATGCTAACGGCGCTATCTGCCAGACAGAATTTATCTGAAGGATAATTTTATCCGCTAGGTATTTCGGCATTGATAAACGACTCACATTCTTTATCTGGAGTATAGCGCTATACTCGGTATAGCTATCCTGCAGTTAATGTAGATAATTGATAAACCGGCCCTTAGTCAGCTTGTTCGTGCCCCTCCAGTCTAATACGCCAAAATTTCCCCTTCTCCCAAACTGCGAGTAAATACGAAAATAGTGCCATAGGGGTTTTTTAGGGAACTGAATCCGATTCTGATAGTTATTTTAGCGGCACATCCACGGGAAGTGCGTAATACCGCCCCCAGCCGCCTCCACAGCCGCCCCCGAGGTAGGTACGCCGTGCCCGACCTCATTCGAGGGTGCGAGTCTGGGTACTGAGTGTATGTGCGAAATTTGGACTCAATTCGACCAATATTAACGGAATTATGGACCGTTGCTGGAGGTATGACGCTGTCATGCTATTAGTCAGCTTGTTCGTGCCCCTGCAATAAATTCGCAAAATGTACGCCTTCATCTAAGTGAACAGAATCAACACAGATTATAGATATATATGTATTTAGGTAGATTTCTGACGGTTGGTATTGCGTCATGTTCATAGGAAGTCCTCATAACCGCCCCCAGCCGCCCCCATTCGAGCCCCCCTTTTCCAACTCTCCCGAACTGCGAGTAAATACGAAAATAGTGCCATAGGGGTTTTTTAGGGTGCTGGATCCGATTCTGATAGTTATTTTAGCGGCACATCCACGGGAAGTGCGTAATACCGCCCCCAGCCGCCTCCACAGCCGCCCCCGAGGTAGGTACGCCGTGCCCGACCTCATTCGAGGGTGCGAGTCTGGGTACTGAGTGTATGTGCGAAATTTGGACTCAATTCGACCAATATTAACGGAATTATGGACCGTTGCTGGAGGTATGACGCTGTCATGCTATTAGTCAGCTTGTTCGTGCCCCTCCAGTCTAATACGCCAAAATTTCCCCTTCTCCCAAACTGCGAGTAAATACGAAAATAGTGCCATAGGGGTTTTTTAGGGTGCTGAATCCGATTCTGATAGTTATTTTAGCGGCACATCCACGGGAAGTGCGTAATACCGCCCCCAGCCGCCTCCACAGCCGCCCCCGAGGTAGGTACGCCGTGCCCGACCTCATTCGAGGGTGCGAGTCTGGGTACTGAGTGTATGTCCGAAATTTGGACTCAATTCGACCAATATTAACGGAATTATGGACCGTTGCTGGAGGTATGACGCTGTCATGCTATTAGTCAGCTTGTTCGTGCCCCTGCAATAAATTCGCAAAATGTACGCCTTCATCTAAGTGAACAGAATCAACACAGATAATAGATATATATATGTATGTAAATTTCTGACGGTTGGTATTGCGTCATGTTCATAGGAAGTCCTCATAACCGCCCCCAGCCGCCCCCATTCGAGCCCCCCTTTTCCAACTCTCCCGAACTGCGAGTAAATACGAAAATAGTGCCATAGGGGTTTTTTAGGGTGCTGAATCCGATTCTGATAGTTATTTTAGCGGCACATCCACGGGAAGTGCGTAATACCGCCCCCAGCCGCCTCCACAGCCGCCCCCGAGGTAGGTACGCCGTGCCCGACCTCATTCGAGGGTGCGAGTCTGGGTACTGAGTGTATGTGCGAAATTTGGACTCAATTCGACCAATATTAACGGAATTATGGACCGTTGATGGAGGTATGACGCTGTCATGCTATTAGTCAGCTTGTTCGTGCCCCTCCAGTCTAATACGCCAAAATTTCCCCTTCTCCCAAACTGCGAGTAAATACGAAAATAGTGCCATAGGGGTTTTTTAGGGTGCTGAATCCGATTCTGATAGTTATTTTAGCGGCACATCTACGGGAAGTGCGTAATACCGCCCCCAGCCGCCTCCACAGCCGCCCCCCGAGGTAGGTACGCCGTGCCCGACCTCATTCGAGGGTGCGAGTCTGGGTACTGAGTGTATGTGCGAAATTTGGACTCAATTCGACCAATATTAACGGAATTATGGACCGTTGCTGGAAGTATGACGCTGTCATGCTATTAGTCCGCTTGTTCGTGCCCCTCCAGTCTAATATGCCAAAATTTCCCCTTCTCCCAAACTGCGAGTAAATGCGAAAATAGTGCCATATGGGTTTTTTGGGGTGCTGAATCCGATTCTGATAGTTATTTTAGCGGCACATCCACGGGAAGTGCGTTTCACCGCCCCCAGCCGCCTCCACAGCCGCCCCCGAGGTAGGTACGCTGTGCCCGATCTCATTCGGAGGTGCGAGTCTGGGTGCTGAGTGTATGTGTGAAATTTGGACTCAATTCGACCAATATTTAAGGTATGACGCTATCATGCTATTAGTCCGCTTGTTCGTGCCCCTCCAGTCTAATATGCCAAAATTTCCCCTTCTCCCAAACTGCGAGTAAATACGAAAATAGTGCCATAGGGGTTTTTTAGGGTGCTGAATCCGATTCTGATAGTTATTTTAGCGGCACATCCACGGGAAGTGCGTAATACCGCCCCCAGCCGCCTCCACAGCCGCCCCCGAGGTAGGTACGCCGTGCCCGACCTCATTCGAGGGTGCGAGTCTGGGTACTGAGTGTATGTGCGAAATTTGGACTCAATTCGACCAATATTAACGGAATTATGGACCGTTGCTGAAAACCGTTGCTAACTTCACCGGGCTAATTTACATGGGCACCACTGGTGGTTGGAACCTGGCGGTATTGATTATTTATATTTTTGTGTGTAACAATGGTTTGTATAAGTGGACTGGCAGTAAAATTTAAATTCGTATTATTTTAGGTACGTCATACGGAATTTACGTGGCGTATCCTTCATTTTTGTATTCTAGGCGCAAGTACACTTATTAGGTACGTTTATAAATGACTGAGTATCGTGGTATTGTATATATTATCCTAAGAATCAGGGACAATCTACCATGACGAAATTCGAGTGGAACAAGCTTAACTGGTAAAGGGTAGCTAATATGCAGAAGAGGCGTATCGTATTTTGCATACGCACTTGACATCAATTTACTTACACTTCACTAGTCAATTTATAAGTGACAAGAGTAATAATGATTTATTTTATTTCAATTTTTGGATCTGCGTATTCGAAATCTAAACCTACACATTTTGAAGGGTGTTCAAAAAAATTTGTCTGTCAGTTATGTAATCCCGCTGGAGGAAAAACCTGTCCTTCGCCATGACGGATTTTTCTGCGTCTTTACACGGCGTATTTTAAGGGAGTTATAATCTATATGTATGTATATACCCTATAAATATGTATATAAATATATAAAAATTCTAAACTGTCTCTGTTACATGATGAGTGATTGATTAAATAAAACACCCTGTAAATGAACTTGTCAATTTTTACCGCTAACACGGAAAAAAATCGTGGCATGGGTATATTTGATTTTCAATATATATATATATTTCAAATGACATATGCGAAGTGAACCATGACAGGTGACAAAATACAGGCTACAGTTGTGAAATGACCCATACAGGTGACATCCATGTCAAAATGTCTCAATTAAATTAGTCCAGTCAGCTGATCAGAAAAGACCCAATCAATTCAATCTCCCTATCTAATTTCAACTTCCTAGGGGAGTGACAGAGTTCTCGTCAGAATCCCAGAGAAAGCGCTGCCGTCGCTCCGTTGGAAAACAACGGGCGTCGCACGCCTCTGCTCGTGTTCTTGGGAAGCTGAGTTTAGCGGTGGATGGGTGATCCAGGTCCTGGAAATCCAATCTACTCCGAACATAGCTCATTAATGCTATTAGTAGGAGTGGGTTATCTCTCTGACAGGATACTGTCATCCTCCCCTACCTCTTTCTCGAGGATCTAGGGCCCCATTGCACCTCTGAGGGGCGACCTAGATCCTTGATATGGTAGCGGAGTGTGGTTAGGATTATGGACTCCACTAGTTTTGGGGCGTTAATGTTTCAGAAGAAACATGGCCCGGGTTTTCCAGAAGGAATTCCCATTATCACCCTTTGGTATATAAATAATTTCGTTGGTCTTTGACTAATAATTTCTCTTTTATTTCCCTCTTATATTTTCAATTTTCATACCTACAATATACCTGGCCTTTGCCATTTTTATTTTTATTCTTTATTCCCAGGCTTGGTTCCCAATTTAAGTCCCCAATGTGGGCATATTAATTTATATCTATTTTATTTTCCTTAAGGTATAAGTCTCCATAGTTGAGCCACCGTCTATTCCCGATTGTTCCAATCTTTGATTGGGGGTTAATTACCTAATGAATACTTCATATGAAGATTAATTGACAATCCATCCTGTTTTAATTTCTCTTTTCCCATCCTCAATCGCCAATGCAGCTATTTATTAATGAGCATCAGTTCTCAGCCAGTAAACTATTCCAAACTAAATCACTCGCGACGAAGTTGTGGAAACTCATTTAAAAACGGAAGTTAGTGAAAAACGTTATCTATTTCCACGAAAAATAAAGAGTTACACTGTTGAATCGATTTTGATGGTTAGGCCACCATCAGTAACAAACAATAACAAGTTATAACAACAATACCTAAGTTATAACAAACAATAACTCTTTATTTTTCGTGGAAATAGACAATGTTTTTCACTAACTTCCGTTTTTAAACTATTCCACCTGGTTTACATACTTGCTCTTCAATCAAGTATGTTTAAGGGGGGGGGGGGGGGGGGGGCATCCTCCCCTACCTCTTTCTCGAGGATTTAGGGCCCCATTGCACCTCTGAGGGGCGACCTAGATCCTTGATAGGGGTAACAGGAGAGAGTTTAGCTCACTCAGCTGATTAGGAAAAATCCAATAATTTCAATCGTCCCTTAGTGTCCCAGAGAGTCTCCCTTTCAAATCTCAACTTCCTAGGATGAACAGGAGACAATTTAGCTCATTCAGCTGAGTAGGAATGAGCCAATCGTCTCATAATTTTAGCTTCAGAGATTAAATACGATAGAAATCATCAGCTTTAAGAGCCCATCAGCTGATCAGAGGTACATGCATCGTCTGGTACCTACTGCTAACAAGTAACTTCTACTCAATATTGTACCTACCATGTACCTAGTGCCTTCTTTTCACATTATTTGTACATTATGGTTACTTAGCAATATCAGTTTATAACTTTGCGTAGTAAATCAGCTTTCCTTGACGCTACAATGGCTTAGGGATCATTCCAAAAATCGGCGAACGATTTTCCTGCTATGAAAACTAAGAGAGTTAAACTTTGCTAGTAACGCAGTGGTTGTACGTGAAAATCGATAGAAAAAAACAGTTTCATTTTTCTATACTAATTTTGTACTCACGTAGGCCAGCCAATAGACATATCCATGTCAAAAGGGAGAAATGGGAAACTTAATTGCTGTGACTAAAGGGGAAATTCAGATTGTTTATAAAGATCATTCCCTCAAGGGAAAGGGGGAGAGTTGATAAGAAATGGGTTGCTTAAATTAATGGTGACTGCGGTCGTGGAAATCAGTATCCCACCGCTGCCACCATTATTAAGCTGTCGAAAAGGGGAAACTAGTTGCTAAGTGGAGATTACACAAAGGGGACTCTAAACAATATAAAAGGGTTAATTTCTGAGTAATCCCAATACCTCCGGTAAAAGTTTCCACCAAGGTGAGAACGGAAAGTCAAAGATATTGGTGTTTAGGCGTGATTGCTGACCGGAATTACCACCAACGGGTTACTTGGAACGTATAAGCAATTCATAATGGATGTGTATGGATCGAATTGCCAGGAAACTGGGGGATCTTATATCCAACGTTACTGCTGTGTCAATAGAGAAGAAACGTGTGGTTGTACTAGACACTAACTAAATCAAACTAGAAATAAGTGTATGGGGGTAGTTACACTGCTGATAATCAAAAGTTACTTTGGACCAATTTATGGGAAAATGGATTTCTGGATCCTAATGCTATGGTAATGTAAGGGGATCTCTATGGGGGGACTTTTGGCTGTAAGGGCAACGATTAACAAGTATAAACAATGATTGTAGAACTGATCAGAAGAATCGGAAAGCACTTACCGTAGTGGGTGATCAGGAGTCAGCTGTGAGGACTATGTTTCTTCTGACCTGAAATTGTTTCTATTCATGGCGTTACTCCAAATGAGTCGAGTGTTAAGGACTCTTACTTTTGTCCTAGTGTTGCTTTCTAATCACTGAATGTGATTGCTCAAGTGAAAGGTAAATCCAAGTTTCTATGAATCTGGAAGCCGTTTACACCGTGGTAATGGGTTTCAGATAGCTAATAGTTACTTTTTTGCAAGAGGTAGTCAGACTAGCTTTTTTAGGAAAGATTGCTTCTAACATGGAACAATATAACATGGGGATAAACTGGTTACATGTACAGGAAATGAAAATGTGTTAATTTTAAGATGTGAATTACTTAAGGCTATGTTGCTTAGGTATACCTGTCACAATCAACTGAATGGGGATGCTTCTTGGAGGCTATATAAGTTCAATATATGGGAAATGCGTTACTTTCAAAACACGGCTCAACATGCATTACTTTCTTAATAAACCTCCAAGGGGTGCTGGGGCTCAGCATGGAAATAAGACATAACTCTAATAAACAATGTCCATGAAGTGGTTTATATGTACAGCAATTGGTTTCTTCATTACTTCAACTAAACTTGAGTACTTTCACATGTAAGATGAGTGTTTACTTCACCGATTCCTAATTACCCTTGGGCATCAATGAAAAAAGAGTTGCCTTATATAAGCTTGACAAGATAGTTACTTTACCGGAATCTAATTTCTCGTAAGCTACAGTAATGGGTTGATTTTGTGAGAGTCAAAACAATGAGTTACTTGACCGACACTGGTTGCTCTTTTGCATCGGTAGATAGTTGCTATTAACCCTTTCATGATCGAGCACTCGTGAGGGTACCCACTCTCCCAGCCCAACATTACGAGCTTTGGCTGTAGCTGTGGACTGACTTTTTTTCAGCCTTCTTGCGAGATATGCCGGGCCTCTAAAGATGCTTCAGCTTCGTCAAAAAAGGTCCAACCATGCTCAAATTTTGATGGGATACTCTTAATAAGTGGATATCAAACTGCTATATTAAAATAACGAAGTTCAACGGTTTTATATTAATTTTTGGGTCATGAAAAAAAATTCATTTAAAACGTAATAGTGATTTAATAATGTATATTATAAAAGTTTCAGTCTTTCTCTTCATCATTCAAATCATTGGTATCGAATTCTCGTAACTCTTCATTTGTGTTAACTTGTTTATTCAACATATTTTTCAAACACTAGCATGCTTGTCGCAATTTTCACTCTCAATTCCAATGGCAAAAAAACTCCCCAATTTCTTTAACACTAAAATGTTTTTTTACTGTAGTCTCTGAGAAAGATGAAAATTACGGAAATTTAGTGAGAAACATAATGCGAGCATATTTGTCACTGGGCAACAGAGGGTGATTGGATTTTGGGAGTATACTCGTCACTAGGCCGCAGGGTTTTGCAAGTATACTAGTCGCAGGTCATGATCTCTATACAAGGGCAGGGTCTCTATACCTTCAATAGTTACTTTTGACAACACATATAAAAGAAATGGATAACTGGAAATGGATCGGATAGGAATGTTACTAGCCTATTTGTCCCTTCTTCTGGGTCAGTATTCTACGACAAGTTCCTTCCTAATATCAGTGGCCAATGTGAAAAGCTTTTAATTACTCACTGTTGATTTCTTCAATCGTTCAAGAGACGGAAATGCGTTGCTTTCGCAGAACACATGGGGATTTTCAGTCTTTTCTGTTAACACAGTTAAGGGACCAGGACGAACTGGACTGCCATATACACGTGGGACTTGAGTAGTAGGCCTCACACCTCTGGTAACGTGTTGGTTGGGATGAGCAAGGGAGCACATCAAATACACGAGGGGCCTCACAGCTATTGCTCACAACCGTTGAACTAAACGAGGGACAACATTGCTGGTGGCAAACTGTGTGGAGGGAATCTCAACTCGATGTCTCCTAGGGCAGCCCTTCTCCGACTCTGCTTCCTTGGTGTTGGTGAGCGGACCACAGAGTAGAGTAGGAGTTAGGGATGGTTAGCGAACACATCGCACTCCGGCAAGAAAAGTGACTCTTCTAAAAAAATCCTGTTTTTAGTTAGCACTTTCATTGCGTGCTCCAGACTGATATCTACCAGGGGAAAAAGTTGTTTTGGCTGTAGTAACAACACTGGCCGTGGAAAGTCGCTAGTGTCAGTTTTCCTCGCACCTGTTTCGGGCCAACTCCCAGCAAGAAAAGTGACACTTCGAGAAACTTTTCCCACTTTTATGATCTCAAGGGTTTGGCACAGCAAACTGGAACTAATTATAGTGAAACCGTTAATGGAAAGTCAATTAAAATCATAGACCTAAGGGTTATGAAGGGCCAAAAATCGACTCAAGGGTTTCTGTTTCTTTTAAAAATCTGGTTTCAAAGATGAATTTTCGGAAGTGGTCAAAAATACTCGAGCCTCTTCAAGGCGTGATTCTTCGTCCCATCCTTGCGAGCTCTGTCTTTCCCCTGCTTACTCAAGCAAGATACCACTAGCAGATTGTAAGAAATCAGATATTAATGATTTGATTGCTGACCACCTGATTCCTCAATTTTATGAATCCTACTATCGCGCCTTATTTAACTGACTGCGAATGACTCATATGTGACTCCGAATTTCCTAGTCTTAGCTCTAATGGCACAACACTACTTCGTGCCAAACTCTTTTTAATTAGTTTCTACCGTGTCAGTTGTTGGTGCTTTAGGTATTACCAATACCTTTTGGTTTATTATTCTTTAATAAACCATTGTAATCTCTTCAGAAAAAACTTTTTTTTATTAAATGTTCCTTGGTTTTATGAACCATTTTTTCTTAAATGCGTGAACTTCTTTGCAGACTGAAGTTGTTTTTTAAATGGATGTATAAGTTAGTATTGTGTTGCGTTCTCTAGTTCTTTAAATAATTAATTTAGTTTGAGAATAATGACATTTATCTGGGAAATTTTAAGACTAAGTACCTAATCAAGTGCCACCTAAAAGTGCCTAACTTTTTCAAGTGCTGTGATTAAGGTTCACTGTTCCTTCTGTTCTATTAAAATGTTGCTGTTACAACAAGCCAACAAACAACAACAATGTTGTTTCACACCCTTTTTTTTCAATTTAAAAAAATGGAAGTGTCGTTTTGCATAGTTAGTTACAACTCAATTTACTCGCACCTTTTGAACTATTCCGGCAAGAAAAGTGACACATCGACGAAATTCGCCTTTTGTTGGCCGAATAATCAATTCCTGATGACATTAACAAAACAATTATTAAGATATCTGTTATCTGAATTGCTTCTTCCGTACAATCAGTTAAAATGGCAGTCCCAAGTAGCAGCGTTTGGACGTAATCATCATTATTGTGTTACTGATTTCGGTTTTTTGGCTTTCCTGAAAAGTGAGGTTTTTTAAAACTGCCACTTTTCTTGCTGGGGTGCGACATTATTGCCCCCGTTGTTTGTTTGGGCATGCAGCAACGGGACCCATTGCAATAGGTGGAGTCATCCTTGGTGCATGGATCAGCTAGCATGGGCATCTCATCTTAAGACCCATTTTGCGAGAGAGGAAACAGGCCCTCTCCCACCAGGGGTGTCGGGTCGTGAGGGGGCTCACAGTTACGAAGGTTTATTATTTTGAATAATAAACCAAAAAGTTATCAAAATCTTCCAAAATCTCAAACATTTGTTACGCTCCAGGAAAATAACTCTCACAGTCGAAGAGGTTTGGTCACCCTGGCCTCTTAGCTCTGGTCGTTAGAGCGTAGCAACTCCGGGAAATTAATAATAATTTCTCGTAGTTGTGACGACGCGAGTTCAAACTCCTGTCGAGGTATCAAATATTTGTAGCCCGTTACAGTGGCGCAGTCGAAATAGGACCCGAAAATCATACGAAACAATAATTAATTAAATCCCTCTCGAGCCAAAAGACTGTAAACATCACATTTCCTGTTGTTATGCCTTTCATTTCCTCACTCACTTGAGTCAAAACACACCGTGACAATGACCTCGCTTGACTGCTGACTTGTTCCAGCGAGCATCTGCTGAGCCAGCGGCCTGCAGTTACACTTCGTCATTCGTCCGACCCCAAACCAGCCGAGACGGCTGGTATTTGACTCCGGGGAAATGTTACGCTCCAGGAAAATAACTCTCACAGTCGAAGAGGTTTGGTCACCCTGGCCTCTTAGCTCTGGTCGTTAGAGTGTCGCAACTACGGGAAATTAATAATAATTTCTCGTAGTTGTGACGACGCGAGTTCGAACTCCTGTCAAGGTAAAAAAATATTTTTAGCCCGTTACACATTGCTGCACAACTGGTACTTTTTTTGGTATTTCAACTTCAGATTTACTATTAGTTTTGCCCAATCCCTGTAAGGGGAGGGGCTTGGTCCAAATTATCTATTTGCAAATAGATTTCATTCTTACTTATTCCCGTTGACAAAAACATGTAAGACTATCACACGTCAAACTTTCTGCTGAATGTAATTGATTTAAACATTTTATTTGCAGGGCAGCATGGTTGGAATGGTGGTTTTCTACCCTTTTGATACCGTTCGATGTCGCTTACAAAGTAAATAATGTTTTATCATTACTATAAATTATCCTAATAACTCACTTATGAATGTCATAATATTAAATTTAATTTTTCAATGTATTTTCTTTTGAAACCATGTGGTGTTGCATACGCATACCTGTTGCATTTATGTTAACAACTTGTTTTATATTGGATTATCGATTATTGGATCGATTATTTCATTTAAGTGCTAACTTTTTTGTGTTCTTCTTTCTCGAAATTGTATTCTTTATCGCTTCCGACTCTATCCATGGTAACGGAAGCATCATATTCATTTTCGGGAGATGGACAGTTTTTTGTCTCCAAAATCCAAATTTCCGCTAGCATCTTACGTTTTAAACCATTTTGAACAACTTTTGTTTCGTGTCTGTCTGACTGTGTCTGTCGTGTGTCCACAAATCCTTTTAACAAGCTTAATTTCTCGTTTTCATTCCATTTTGGTGAAATTTTCAGAGAATGTGCGAGTTAGGCTGTCGATGGTCCTGCACCAATTTCTTCGTTCTCAATTCCATACCTACTTCACTCTGCATACATCATTTTCTTGTTTCCTTATTGTCCGATTTTGATGTTTTACCCTACATTTTGATTTGCTATTTCCCACTGAGGAATTTTTCAGGATCATTTAAAAACGTGTTCAACGAATGCATATCATGGATACGGGGGAGCTATGTGCCACACCCAACTTGGCAGACTTTTTTAAAATAACTTTTTACCATTTAAACAAAAAAAAAAGAAGCTTTTGATTAGTAGTTTTTCCCTTTTTACGCGTTTATGTATTTACTTATTGTTTTGCTTCGAACTAGTCATTAATTTTCGTGATAATTACCAAATTATACTCCAAGTAGTAGATAAAGATAGTCGCAGTCTATAGGTAAATATCTGATGGGGTCATAGTCGGTAAAGTGTGGTAACTAGTTATAGAATTTTTTCTAATTTCGTAGAGCTTAAACCTGTATCTTATAAATCGATTGCAGTCAATTATAAGCTAAGAGATACGAAACACGATAAGTGATAGCTTGGCGATTGGTCTAAGCTTCTAAGATGCGTTTAGAAAAACAAAATTGTTTGTCCAGAAAGGATTCTCTCTTCATTAAACCCGAACTACATCCCAATTGACCCCCGGTCAATTAAAATTATAATATTTATACCTTTAGAAACATCTATGAATCTATCAATTGGTTGATATTTTTGTTTCAGTTGATGACAGTAGGAGAGCTAAAAACACGTTCAAAATTATTACTGAGATTGCCCAAGAAGAAGGAATGTGAGTATATTCTATTCATTAATATTTGGTATAAGGCGTGTGAATACAGACTTATTATGTAGGTACAATATAATACCTAGGTACTTATATCTATTAAATTTGTGTCAGTGAGTTATTTTATTTTTATCAATGAGTAGGGGGGCAGGTACCTACTGATAAATTTGTCTAGGTGTTGCTTATACCATCAAAAAATTGTGTAGTTGCTCCCACAAATGCATTTGCGCAAATGCACTTACTGGTGGCGATTTGGGGGAGGTAGGGGGATTATGAAATACCCTTTTACTATCCCAAATATTTATATATACTCGTAAAAATAAGAAAAAAGTGGGGTGACTTGAGCATTGGGAACAAAAATTTTCACAAACGTATAATATTGGAGCTTTACCATGATGGTCTGGTAAGTGTCAGTATTATTGAGAAGGTTTTGTTCAGTATTATTGAGGTTTTGTTCTGCCACTAGTTGAATATCATGTTGAACAAAAATCCTAATGAATCGCAAAAGGAAAGTTTCAATATTGTAGATAATATTCAAAGAGGAAAATTACGATTTTTTGTCTTCATTCAACGTGTTGTTGCCTTACAGATGGTCCCTGTACCGCGGTATCGTACCCGTCCTTCAGAGTATTTGCGCTTCGAACTTTGTTTACTTCTACATTTATCGTGCCCTCAAAAGCTCGGCCAGCGCTAAGGAAAAGAATATGGACCTCATTCTCGCTTCTCTTGCAGGTAGGAGACCCTGGATAGTAGACTTAGCTACATATGTATATCAACCGTAAAAATACGCATGTATCTGTGAATCTTGCTGTAATAAGTGCCTAGTTTTTCTCAGATTGACTGGTGGGATCTCTTCTCCCAAGTAATGTAGATATCTAAAATAATTTTAACGTATTCGCTATCACAATTTGATGGGTGAATCATCAGGATCATTCCAAAGAAGAGGAGGATGATATGAGGCCAAGAGTTTTATAAAAACCTTTAAGAAAAGCTCAAGATATCAATAGAGCAGAGAATCTGAGAAAGTTCCATGATAGTTTAAATGACCTTTCATTAATGTAATGTCCTGGGTGTGATTTTGATTGGCCAAGGGGCAGGCAATAGGAATACACAAGGGTGGTTGTGCTTTCACAAACATTGGCACCATATTCAGAAAAACGAATGTGTCCTTGAGAGATGCCACCCAGTAGAAGATGGACCGCTAAACAAATTTTGATTCAGAAAAACGTTTCTCTTCTGAACGTCCGGCAAAGGGTTGTAAGCACTTTTTTCTATTGCAAACCCATAATATGTATTCATAATTAGACTTAGGATTTCTTCGCTCTTTGATTACGATTGTTATATCAAAATCTGATACGCAAGTAATCACATTCTATTTTTATGTCAATAACCTAGACATCCTCAAGATCTGGGCATAGATTTTTTTCACTGAAGAACACTTAGAAGAACACTTGTTCCAAAAATAAAAAACTAATATCTAATTTCATAGACTTGGAAAGCGTGGAAAGAAACATGATTTTTGACAGTTTAGGATCAAGAGGGATTGTTTACTGAACTTGGTGAATAGTGAACTCCACCATTCCTGATCAACAACAAAAGGTGTGTTCGTAGACAGTTCAGTATAGAGCTGTATTCTGAAAAGGGGAGGGATAGAACCGTAAAGAATCGAGTCCTGGGCTGTCTGTTCGATTGTGCACTGTTGATTCTGAACGGATAACTTGTACCAAAGCCTAAACGACACCACCTAATTTATTTTTTTCATAGAATACGGAAGGAATTATCTATCAAAAGGGAATATATCCACTTTTTGAGAAAATTCTTTCTTTTTTTGCACTTTCTGTATTTTTTATATGGCCTCGATAGAACACTTAAAACACAGTGTCTTGAAACGGTGTCCAGGACCAGTTCCGACACTGTCCGTACACATGAAATGGGATGTGGCTTGGGTAGATCAGTCCAGGTCTGCCTGTCAAAACAAACCTTAACAAACCCTCGGCTGGATTCGAACTTAATCTGTTTTCTGAAAGAAGCCCTAAAGAAAGGGGCTTCGGAACTATTCATGTACATATATCACAATAATGTTATGGACGATTAGATCGGTCGACTGTCGAAAAGTACATAATAAAACTTCATTTTTTTCTTCCACAGGTGTCGTCAATGTTCTGCTGACTACTCCACTATGGATGGTGAACACGCGAATGAAGATGTCAGGTGTTACCCACACCTACCAATATAAAAGTCTACTCGGTTGGTACCTAACTTATCAGTTATACAGCAACTGTTTCTGGATACTGTTGAATATCTACATAAATTCAAATCAAAAGTTAATTTACGATTTCCAACAAGATAAATGATTCACGTAACACTAACTTTTGTTTTTTTGGTTGAATAAAATTATAGTAGGTCGAGGAGAAGACTGTTTAGTGCCCACCCAGGCTGGTGCCTTTTTTCTACCACCCAGTCATTCACTTGCAATATTCAGCGATTTTCAAACTAGAGTGAGAAACAAGTTGCTAGCATGGTGAGGGCGCAGGATGGCCAATGTAAGAGAGCAAGAATTCTGTTTTTATTTCAAAATCCGCGCTTTTGCGGGGTTTTCCAAATAGGTATTTTCTTTAAAAATTACCACGTGCTGGGTGTAAACCCGTTCATTACCGTCAGCTGCATAAGTAAACGGTCTTCTCCTCGACCTAATATAATTTTACTCAACCTTTCCCTAAGTTGAGTTGGTAATTATTAGCATTAGTACCATTGCAAAGATTCGAATACAGAAAAAAACCGAATCTTTCCAGCCGAGAAATGAAAATAAACCAAAAGTATCATTTACTTCTAAGTAGATTTACTGTAATATTTGGTCTTGTTGCAGATGGTCTGATGAAAGTAATAAGAAATGAAGGCATGGGAACTTTGTGGGCTGGCACACTTCCTTCCCTAATTCTTGTATCAAATCCAGCGATCCATATGGCCGTGTACCAGGCAATCAAGCGTCGTGTTCCTGAGGAAAACCTGGGCGCCTTGTCCTTCTTCTTGATTTCGGCTGCAGCTAAAATGGTCGCCACTGTTGCCACTTACCCTTTGCAACTTGTGCAGACTAAACTTCGAGTAAGCTTCTTGAAACACTAGCTTATTTTATGCCCAGGAGTGTTAGTTTACTCATTGAATCTTTAATGTCACCTGAGAAATAAAATTTGATACCTTCCTTCGAAGTTATATGTTATGCAATTCAAAATACTAATAATCAAAAAGTCAAACGTAAAATAAATATAAACAAAGTTTTCTTTGTGAAATTGCTCAAAATAATTATGAGGTTCAGGTAGCCCTCAACTGTGAATATTACCAAAAATTAATCCTTGTAATTGACCATGGAAAACATCAACAAACACCTCTCCAAATAAATCAACCAAAATGACAAATAAGGTCCTCCTACTGCTCGTACCTTTTTCACAAAGCATTGTGAATATCACCATAAGTGTGATATCACCAACTTTGGCTCTGAAACTTCGGGGTTAAATCTACTTCTCTAAACGGCAAAATTTGAATGTTGAAATGGTTCAAGTGAGGAAAACCTCCTGGAAACTTATTGTTGAGTGGTTGCAATTATTATTTTGCTGCCAACTTCACTATAGTATTCCAGAATAAATATTCTCATTACCGTAGAACGGGGTTACAATGGTACATTTTTCATGGTTTTTTATAGGTGTTTGATTGAAGATGAAGATTTCCCATTGAAATTCATACAGGTGAAACTAAAAAACATGTGTGAAGTGCTTTCTAAGTTACAGGTCCCTATCATTACCCATAAGGCCGTGGTGAACCGTCAAAGTTGTACTACTTTTACCCCATCAAACAGGGTAACTGTGATACACCAGCTCTATTCTGTTTCTAGTGCCTAAAAGCACGCTCTGTACTAATGTTACCCCGTCCAGATTGTAGTCGGGATTTTTTAAAATATAAATTAGAAATTCTCTTCTGAAGAATACTTCTGAAGAGTACTTTTGCCGATATTGTACCGAGAAGAAGCTTTCCTCACTGACAGCCTACCACTCTTGATATCCTCCAAAGCATTTCTCATTGTCTCTTTGGTGAAATTGGCATAAGGCCATGATCCCAATTTTCTTTTGTACTTTCTCATGATTGAAAACTGAAACAATAGAGAAAAAAAAATCCTGCATGACCGAAAATTGACAAAAACCCCGGTTTTTAGGTGTACCACTGTTGCCCCGTTTACCTTCCCACTTTCATATAACCCTACCCTCTGGAACCTGATAACACCTGATCAAATTAATTCATACATGAATATCACTGTTATCCAATGCTAAAACCATACTTAAGCCAGAAATTGAAGTCAAGAAGCCTGGAAAGCCGTGAGAAACACAGTTTGCAGCACACCTCCCAATTGTTGTCAAAATACAGAACTGACCTTAAAGGGGTTGTTTTTGCTGTCATGACTAAAATCCATTAGGCAATAATCAAGTATCAAATGCCACCCTTGGCTGTTTTCCTAAATTCAGTAGGTAGGTAATGCAAAAATTTGAAAAATATGAAAAATGACGTCAAGTACCACTAATACCCCGCAAAAGTAAAGTAACCCCGTTCTACGGTAATGAAAGAAATTCATTGGATTTTATCAAATTTAATTTCCAGTTGTTCTTATAACGAACATGTACTTGTATACTTTTAAGACCAGACTGATTTCATTTGGGAATTACTTTGAAAAAACTATAATTATTATTTATTTTATGCAGCATGGACACACCCTAAATGATCTGCCATCTAATGCTGGAATGCTGCAATTGTTCATATACTTGCTGAAGTAAGTATACACCTCCTAAAACTTTCCAAGCAAATGTTTATTTTAAGAATATTTTTACTTAAAATTAGGGCATTCCAACTTGACTGGACGCTACCGCACTACCACGACTAATTAAATTAGGGTGGAATTAGGTACAATAAAGTAAATTTTATTAAGTTAAGTATATATTATATCGACTCGTTTTACATTAGATTTTCACTTTCAGGAGACAAGGCGTTCCTGGTTTGTACAAAGGGATGGAAGCCAAGCTATGGCAAACAGTTCTTACCACTGCACTGATGTTTATGGCGTACGAGAAAATAGCTCTTTTTGTTCTCACAATCATGAAAGGCTCAAAGTCGAAGTAAATAACCTCTAGTTGAGGTCAGGTGCCAAAAACAACCAATCCCATCATCAGGTTCCTGCAACGATTGGCGTGATATCCCATTGCTGTTGTGGCGTACTTCCTGTTTTTTTCGACTTTTTGATTTTCGGAGTTTTGACGTCATCGGGTGCATCGGAAATCACAACTTCACCTTCGTTACCGGGTCTGTTGCGATTTTTCTTCTTTTTGCGCTTCTTTTTTGCCTCTTTCAACTCTTCTTCACTGCCGAAACAAGAAGAATCTATGTTAAATTAACATTCAATAGTCCACAAGAATTTAGATAATGATGAAATTTGGTGGCAAGGGAGATAAGAAATTGTAGAGGGAGCGCAAATGCCTGGTGGTGGAGAAGTTTTATTTTTTCTGCACTTTTCCTAACACTTATTGGAGGCTACTATTGAGTGACATTCACTAGGATTGAACATGACTTATCACAAACATAAATGAACTGTGATAAAAACCCAACAGACGTCCTTATCTCTCTTTCTTCCCTTAAAACAATGAGTATTCCTAGACCTATGCCCCTCTATTTCTTATTTTTAAGTTACCAGTCGTTAAATTTCCTGTTAATAATGGTTTCCTTAGTGGTACTTTCCTTTTAGACGGTCTTAGAGGTACTTCCTGTTACCAATTACATATTGTAACAGACGATTTGATGATCGGAGAGCATTGTAGTACCTCTCGATTTGTGGTGTAACTTAACTAGAGTTTATACAATATTCCCTTTCACTATCACAATCTATAACAGACCAACCATTCAAATAATTTGAAAAATATCAATCTCAAGCCTACAGTTGAAGAGCGTTATCAACGTATTAGTTTTATATTTTTAAATTAGAATAGATTCCATTGCAAGAAGTTAGAAACCAAACGCACTCCCTTACGATAAGTAGTTCTCTTTCTAGGATTTCTCAAAGTTTCCTACAGCCATTACGTCACGTAGTCTTCTGTCAAAGGGAAGTTATAACATTCCACACACCACACCACAATAGTTAGTTATTATGACGTTCTCAAGGCTCAATATACCTTACAACTTTATACTCCAGTGTAAAAAAAAGACGCTCGTGTTCCATAAGGCCCATTACAGGATCAGCTAGATAAATAACTGGCCCTGTGATGAAGTTTAGGACGTAGGTATTTTACGACAGCATGTATGATGTAACTTTTTGGTACCAAATACCTATGAAGTATCAACTATCCGTTTTCAGAACTGTTTCTGGTATCGAAAAAATAATACTTGAACAATTTTTTGAAACACTCAAGGAAATTATATTAGCTAATAACTTCATCACACAAAACAAGTCAATTCGCAGTCACGAAGATTTTTTTTCCCCCCGAATTCTTTATTAGAAACATAATATAACAATTGTTCTTAGCCCATCATCAAGTTAATTTACTAGAGAGTTTTTGGCGACTTCAACTCAACGTCACCCGTTACCGTAGTCTTGAGGGAGCAAACGAAGATGCTAACCCAAAAGGAGCCGGGAGAACGGTTGCCTTAATTTTGATGTCACGTTAACGGTGGTTGGGTAACGCGATATTTTTTCCCAGCTATCTTGTTGTCTAATCGACTTCTTTATTTCGATGTGAAATGCCGATTTTCAATCCTAAATTCGAATTTCATGTTAGTCTCAGTACAAATACGGGATAGTTGGCATGGATTTAACACAAAGATAGTAAACCTCAAGTGGGAAACACCGCGATTTAGTTGCACTTTTAGGTCTTTAGTCGTTACGAACTTCATGTTTTTGGGTTTTTGGTTGGGTAATATATCAAGAAGTATGAAAAAGTATTCATCTCTATGACAATGAACCAGGATTTTACCTGATAATCATCAGTGGAGGCAGCACTTCACGCAATGTTCACGAGAAAACAGCTGAGATCAGGCTAACTAAGAACAATACTGCGAAGAAGTAGTGTCTTAAAACTCAGGTTCCTCATTTAAAATATGTGAAATTATAATAAAAACAAAGCTCTAATCGACCAAATAGAGCCTGTGCGCAAAAGAACGGATTTTTTTCGATCGAGTTGAAGGCTAGTAAAGCGCGACGGCGGAGGCGGACTTCAGATGGCACATTCGGTTTCTATCTACGCGAATTGAAACGAAAAATAACCAAGTTTGAGGGGTGTTCAAAAACCTACCCTCTACATTAACAAAATTAGTTGGTAATGAGGCATTTGAAAAGAAAAACTACTATTATTTATTTCACCAGTATTCGAGTAATTTTGAGGTGCCCAGTAGTGTTACATTTACAGGAAGGTTAGGCTGGTGTCGTATGCCTTTAGGTCCCCAAACGGGTGACGTTAAATGAGCCATTCTAACGTACGACGTTGCTAACGTCCCCTCAAGGTCACGTACTCTTGGGTACGGTAGGGTGACGTTAAGGGTACGTTAGTGGTCACCAAAAACTCTCTAATTTCGTTGGGTAGGTTGCCTTTCCATGTCCATGGTTAGGTAGGGGAGTGTAAGGGGATGATTAGAATTAGGCTCTTATAAAAGATGAGAATAAGAGCCTAATTCTACTCATCCCCTCACACTCCCCTAACCATGCTAATTAACTTTAGTTCAGTAAATTATTATTGAACAGTGTTAAGAGTTCATAGCCCAACGGCAACTACTCCAAAAAAAAGTCACCGGGTCGAGAGGCTGTCAAGACGTCGGATGACGTTGCTGTTGTTTCATAGACGTAAAGCTCCTGGGTTCATGTTTTCATGCTTGTGTATGACAGTTTTTAATAATTTCACTGACTGTTTCCATCTTGAAATTCTGATGGAGGTCATCATTTCGTATGTACCAAGGAGCATTGACGATACTCTTTAGAACCTTGTTCTGAAATGTTAGTTTGATCTTTGAACGGCGAACTCTGGGGTAATGTCCAATTTCGTTGCACTCGGAACAAATATTTTCCTGTGCAGGGCATTGAGCAAGCCGGTCATGCCAGGTCCCCCCCACAAAAGAAACATTGATGATTCAAAAGATTTTAGTTTGGTTGCATTGCAATGCGGGGTGTTTGGATCAGAAGGCAGCCCTGAATTCTCAGCCACATATCTTTCTGAATTTTTTACAGCCGTTTCAATTGAACGCGTTTGTACGATTGCTTCATCTAACCCCAAGATTTGTTCTCAAGAAGACGTTGGCGAATGGTTGCTGATTGAAGTCCTGCTATAAATGAGTCGCGAATGTGGTCATCTTTATTCTGTTGGGCTGAAACTGCCTTGAAATTACAGTCTTTGGCCAGGGACTTGAGGACCACCACGTATTGGTCGATAGTTTCATTGGAACCTTGCTTACGAGTGGCGAGTTCGTGTCTAGCAAATATTTAGTTTTTGCCTTTTACATATAGGGCTCTGAGGGCTGTAATGGCTATATCATACAACATACAGTCGTTAAAGCAGAAGTTTCCCTCAACTTCAGCTTTCTCGAGGAAATTTTCAAATGTACGAAACAAGTGAGACCATTCCCACTGTGCTGCTGGGTTGTCAGGGTCTGTACTGAAGTGTTCTGGCCGCAAAATGTTGTCCATTCTGTTTGTGAATTAAATCGTTGTACTTGGTGACAGGTTGATAAAAATGTCTGAATCACCACACTATCCTAAATGTATTTTGTACTTTCATGATTTTTTAGATAAATCAACATTCTATTGTTATGCTTTTGTTCATTTAACATTTCAAACATCAAAGTGAGCATTTTGTCAACGGGTGAATTTGTGGTATTGCTACTCGCAACACTGGCGTACAACATAATTATGTTTAGTACTAATGAGGGCCGTATTGGCTTGGTTTGAGGTTCCAAAGCGGTTTTTGGGGTGGTGTTTCCCCCACGCGAAGATGAATTTTCATATACACACTCTGGAGTAATATGAAGGGACCTTGGCGTGTGTTTTTAAAATCGAAAATTCTACTTACTGTTTGAGTTTTCTCAATCTTTCTGCCTTCTTCCGCAGTGCTTAATTTTCTGAAGGGATATGAAGGGACCTTGGCGTGTGTTTTTAAAATCGAAAATTCTACTTACTGTTTGAGTTTTCTCAATCTTTCTGCCTTCTTCCGCAGTGCTTAATTTTCTGAACTAACTCTACTAACTTAATTTTGAAGGAAATTTCCCAGATGTGTGGGTCAGCCTCTCAACAATACCCACTGCCCATGAAAACTATATTCCAAGTGGCTCGAGTTCAGAAACTCATTTCTCCCACTGACCAAAGATGGGTTTCTGAGCTCAAACCAGGGAACTAGTTCCTTCAGCAGGTTAAACTCAAGGACTCAATCTAAGGTGCCTGGAACAAAGCTTATAACCTCCCTTAGACCTTGCTATTATTTTCTTTTTGGCGAATTTTGCAAGTAACTAAGCTCTCTTTAGGCCGTTCAAAATGATTGAAAATGTTGTATACATAGGTAGCATGACGCAATACAGGTCGTAATTTTGAGTTCAAAATTCTGAGTAACACGTACTCATCGTCAATCTTGCTTGAGGTCATTGGGCAACGGTGTAGCACCACAAATAGGTGTTCAAATTTTGCCATCTTCGTACTCCTTATAACACTAACTTTTTTAATGATATAGATACGATTCGGCGATGCACCAATCGATTCTACGTCAAAAAATCCACAGAAAACGTTGCCCCACTTACCAAGGTTGAGTTTGAAGTGGCCAAAAGTATGAGCTAAAGGAGTTGGTGGTCAAGTCACCAGTTCTTTATGTTTTTAAAAGCTTCGTTCAGAGTGTGCGTTCTGCCAGTTCGGAACGCTTCTAGGCAAGCGCAGTCGAGTTTTGTCGTTTGCTGTGCCAGAACCCCCAGTTCCAGAACGCCAAGAACGACGTTCGCAGTGTTTTGTGAACCCAGTTCTGAACGGTTCTGACAGTCCCGTTTTTTTTTTTTTCGGAACTGTCGGAACTCAAACGCAAGGACGTAGTTAACGCATGCGCATTTCACAATTTTTTGGATCTCATGGACTCTCTTCTTCTTCATTGAAATCATACTTTAGCTAATCTTTGATCGAAATGACAACTAGCTCGTCAAGTTCGGAAAGCGATAGTTTTGACGATGGTTGTTTCATGGTTTGTAGGCGAGATAGAAGTTATAGTTGGGTCTTGTCTACATCCAAGAAACTCAATTTTTTTCGAGTATACCCGAATGGTAATAGGTAAGTAATATTTACAGGCATAATAAGTAATATATTCAGGGGCACTAAAAATATTCTGAAAAGGAGCACCAGAACGTAATACTTGTTGAGTGAGGTTACAAACAACACAGGTTATTCCAATTCCAAGTTCTGAAATCGTTTGCAGTGCAGAATGCGGTTCCACAAGTTCCGAAACGCCCCGGAATTTCTCGTCCCAGTTCTGATGAGTTCGGGACTGTCAGAACGCACACTGAGAACGAAGCTTAGGTGTTCAAATCAATGGAACTACTGACAGAATCATAAACCTTGTATTTGAGCCCAAGAGGTACATTTTTTGGCATTAATCGGTCTTTTGAGGTCTCATTTCCCTCCCATTCTGATCTAAACAAACATAACTACCAACCGTGTAATAAAAGGTCAACATCCATACATCCCAGGAATACTTCTACAATCCCTCAGAGACTGGATTAAATACTTTTGTTTTTAGGACGTAATTACAGTAAGAAAGATTTATAAGTTATTGCAGGTAAAAGAACCAAAAATATTTATAGTAGCCAGTATATTTCCACTACTCGTTTGTGGATGTCACAATAAATAAAATGTTTCTTTTTCGTACTTACGTAATTTGTTGAAATATGTGAAACATGGACGTATTGATACTGACTGGAAAGTAAATGAGTCAATGTAAAATTACTTTCTCATAAAAATAACTCATGTTCGATAGCCATTTGATAACTGGAACCAACATTTTTCATGTACCCATATTCCACAATCCTTTCAGAAAATGGACTAAACTAAGAATAAACGAAAATACTGAATCATCTTAATAAAACACTATTAGGTTTTGATGTTTATAACTCTACTTCACATAATATGAGAACACAGTTCGGGTTAAGTGGGACAGGTTGAATTTTGCTCAATTTATTAATGTTAGTATTACGTCACTAGTTGAATTTCTTATATTTTCCTGCTCATTCAACATTTTATTTCATGGCTTACACGTAGCTTTTTTGCACTGCACTCAAATTACTCAGTGAATGATTTAGTTCTCATTTCTAGATGTTGACCACTAAACATTAAAATGTGGGTTTATTTTAGATAAATTTAGCAATAATTGACAAGAAAAGAGAAACAAAGTCGTGTGATTGAAATTGAGAAAGAAATTGTTTAGAAAATAATAGTGGCGCTAGAAAATGAGTTGTGCGTACGAACAGCTTGATTAAGAAGGAACTAAATTATTGAGGTCTCTATTGTACCAAATTTGTTGAAAATTAGTCTAGTCTTTGTTATTTTCTCATGAGAAAATTCAGCCATAGCTGTCATTTTGTATAAAAAAATATAATACGTTGTGAAAAAATAATTACTGATCCATTATTCTTCCTTGATTTAACTAGAGATCTCGTAGAACATGGAGTGAACCAATATCTAGAAAGACCGTGGCCCCACAAATGGAAAATCCCGAAGAGAACTAATGTTTGGAATACTGTATTGAGTACTGGAGAGCTTGTGAATGAGCCTGTGGGTTGAGCAATGACGATCCATCGAATGGAAGGATATGATCCACCTGCAGGCCCGGGGAAAGGGTGGGGGCATTGGGTACATTACAACCGGAGCCCGAAATTTTCATCAAAAAGAGAGGAGAGAGAAACTTTGAAACATGTAGGTACGTGCAAATTTTAAAAAGGACTTTTCTTATTTCTAATGTTTTTTGGATCCCGATTTCTAACATTTAAACCCATCAATTTTCGCTCTTTCGCTGATCCAAAATACCTACTTTACTTACAGTGTTTTCTCCTGGAGAATCTTTCTGTGGCATTGATTTTGCGGTAATCAAAAAACTGTTTAACTGAAATGTACACCGAAGAACTATAACAGGGGTGCTCAAACGGTCGATCGCGATCGACCAGTCGATCGCGAGTGCTTTTTGAGTAGATCTCGAGAAGAAAATTTTTTTCAACACTGAGATGTTGAAAAACGAAAAATGGCTGACTGATTTGGCATTTTTGACTGACATCACAATGCACTTAAACACCATTAACTTGGAGCTTCAAGGTAAAGGAAAAACTATTATTGAGATGATTAGCGCAGTAAACGCATTCAAAAGTAAATTGCAACTTATGATAGATCAACTGAAAAGAAAGGATCTGAAACATTTTCCGCCTTTGAAAGCAAGGATTCCTCAGTTGAATTATGATACGTATGAGGCTGAATTATCAAATATTTTGGGACAATTCGAAATCCGTTTTTATGATTGAAGTAAATTGGCAAATATAGCATCATTTATGAGTTATCCTTTTTCATGTAAAAACATTGAGGAATTAGCTACTGAAGTAGCAAGTCAGTTTAATATGAACTCATGTTCTGTTGAAAATGAGTTGGTGCAGATTATATCAGATATACATCTCAAAGCTACAGCATCTGATACAAATTTCTGGTGTTTTATATCTGAAGATAAATATCCGAATCTAAGGCAAATCGCCCTTCAACTGACGGCAATGTTTGGGTCAACTTACTTGTGCGAGTCTGCATTTTCTGAAATGAAGATAACTAAGTCAAAATATCGCAATCGACTAACTGACGATCATATGTCATCATGCTTGCGATTGGCACTCAGTGGTTACGCACCATCTTATGGAAAGTATGCTGAGGACATGCAGTGCCACGCTTCAACATCCAAAGTCACTCCTTAGTTGAGTTTAACACTATATGTAACTCTTTTGTTTTGTAACAACGAATAAACTCGCAATTTTGAATAACTAGGAGTTTTTTCATTGATATTGTAGAGAAGAACTTAAGTAAACCTAACCCAAACCTTGACTAAAATAATGTAAATTGTGCGGAAAGCTAATATCTATATACGCTACGGTACACCCTACCTAGGTAGGTAGGGTGTATCGTGTATGTACGACAACCCTGCATCACACATACTTGCAGCCTCTCAGAGTCGATCGTAAGTAGTCTAAAAATATTGAGGTAGATCGCCAGCAGTTCAAGTTTGAGCACCCCTGATCTATAAGTAAGCCAGGGAACAAGACTGATATAACCCGAAAATGGATCATACGTTCATTTCCAATCGAAAGTTTTCCGTAGCTATTTCCTTAAAACCCCTGAGTTTTCATAGTTTTATTTTATTTATTTATTTTTTTTCTTTTTTTTCTCGTAAATCACGGTTTACCATTCAAAATTGGCAAGAACACCATCCTGCATGAAAAAATAGATTTCGCGTAATTAAAAAATTGTCAATACTTTCACCGCACTCAAGTTTCGAAAAGTGTACTTCAATTCTACTTGCCTGTGACGGGAAACACTTTACTTGTACCACAGCTTGTTTTCCAAATTAATCGTAAAATTTACGTTTACTTTGCTAATTAGGGGAGACAAAAACGTGGCTTTCCTTAAATAAATTCTGAGTTTCCTTGAAAAACGACCCTCCACTTACCAAAGAGTTTTGGCAGAGTCGGATGGAAAGACTAGCAGATCTCTCAGTTTCTGCTATAAGCAAGTTTTGCTCTTTACTCTACAAATTTTGATTTTTTTAATGCACAATGTTTTGTTTGTTTTTGTTTATTTATTCTAGTTTCTCAGGCTGAAGTAGGGAGGTTATGAAATAAAAATCACATATATAGACTCAAGTTCCTACAGACCAGGGGTGCTCAAACTTGAACTGCTGGCGATCTACCTCAATATTTTTAGACTACTTACGATCGACTCTGAGAGGCTGCAAGTATGTGTGATGCAGGGTTGTCGTACATACACGATACCCTACCTAGGTAGGGTGTACCGTAGCATATTTAGATATTAGCTTTCCGCACAATTTACATTATTTTAGTCAAGGTTTGGGTTAGGTTCACTTAAGTTCTTCTCTACAATATCAATGAAAAAACTCCTAGTTATTCAAAATTGGGAGTTTATTCGTTGTTACAAAACAAAAGAGTTACATATGGTGTTAAACTCAACTAAGGAGTGACTTTGGATGTTGAAGCGTGGCACTGCATGTCCTCAGCATACTTTTCATAAGATGGTGCGTAACCACTGAGTGCCAATCGCAAGCATGATGACATATGATCGTCAGTTAGTCGATTGCGATATTTTGACTTAATTATCTTCATTTCAGAAAATGCAGACTCGCACAAGTAAGTTGGCCCAAACATTGCCGTCAGTTGAAGGACGATTTGCCTTAGATTCGGATTTTTATCTTCAGATATAAAACACCAGAAATTTGTATCAGATGCTGTAGCTTTGAGATGTATATCTGATATAATCTGCACCAACTCATTTTCAACAGAACATGAGTTCATATTAAACTGACTTGCTACTTCAGTAGCTAATTCCTCATTGTTTTTACATGAAAAAGGATAACTCATAAATGATGCTATATTTGCCAATTTACTGCAATCATAAAAACGCATTTCGAATTGTCCCATAATATTTGATAATTCAGCCTCATACGTATCATAATTCAAGTGAGGAATCCTTGCTTTCAAAGACGGAAAATGTTTCAGATCCTTTCTTTTCAGTTGATCTATCATAAGTTGCAATTTACTTTTGAATGCGTTTACTGCGCTAATCATCTCAATAATAGTTTTTCCTTTACCTTGAAGCTCCAAGTTAATGGTGTTTAAGTGCATTGTGATGTCAGTCAAAAATGCCAAATCAGTCAGCCATTTTTCGTTTTTCAACATCTCAGTGTCATCACCTCTTTCGTCTAGAAAAGCTGTTATTTCGGGCAATAATTCTTGAAACCTTTCTAGAAATTTTCGGCGACTCAACCACCTGACGTCCGTTTGAAGAACTAAATCAGTGTGTTCAGCTTAACACACTTAAAGAGCCGCCGTTGCAAGCTACGTGCACGGATGTTATTCACGGATTGAATTAAAGACGGCTTTTGCCGCAAGCAGTGTTATTACGTAATAAATTTTTGTAGTTTAGTTACCTACTTATTAAAAAATTTTTTCTTCTCGAGATCTACTCAAAAAGCACTCGCGATCGACCGTTTGAGCACCCCTGCTATAGACCCTTACCACCTTGAAAAATAAAAAATGAATAAATACAAAATAAATAATAAAAATTAAATAAATAAAGAAGACTATGAAACCTGACGCATGCAAGGGCATGCTTGTCTTTCTGGTTATACCTAACCGTCTATGTACGTGTGATGACTGACTATACGAGTAGAGACTAATCTACGCAAAAAATTTATCTTATACAGGGATAATAGACAATAATTGTGTGTCTGATAATTTGCCTTATTTTAAGGGGCCCTTGGAGTTTTGCCCCCGGGGCCGGGTTTTCGTTCTACGGTCCTGACCTCCTGTTATCGTTATTTTACTCCGTGTTGCAAACGAGATTATTCCTAAATTCGTATAATAGACACTGTGACAGATGGGAAAAATGAAACCAATAACAGAAAAATAAGTAGTCGTTGGTTTACATTTAAGTACACTTCTTGGTCTGAGCATTACTTTTGCTATGACGGAAATTATAAAAATGTTGACATTTCTCCCAAAAATTTCACATACCTAATATCCTCCATATCTAATAAAAACTCACAACACTTTCAAGATTTTTAAACCTTTAGACTAACCACCAATGCAAGTGTCATGCAGCTTAGTTTAATACAACCAAGTAATTGTGAAATGTTTACCTTAGGAAGCGAGACAAAGCAAGGCAGGTAATCCTACAGGAAGAAGCGATTGAGACTTTCTCTTTGGGCCTTTTGTCCTTCTTCATGGCATATACGAAGATGTTACCTAAACATGGATGAAACCTTACATTTACTGGGGTAGATAACAGGTTCTTGATTGGAGATAGTGCCCACCAAGAATAAGAGGGAACGAGGGGGGGGGGGGTGGCAAGAGAATATTGAAAGGACTAAAAATTATAGTCACACAAACACGAAACAGAAACGACCGATTGACCTGGAACTGCGCGAAAACCAACAAAAAGCAGACTCAAAACAAAACTCATTTCTTCATATTCATTCCTAAAATGGAATACTCGGACATATTAGAAACTTCTAGCTTCTTGAAAACAGACTCATATTAGGCAGATATAGAATAAAAGTGTCCTGAGAAAAAAGGAACGCCCCCTTTCGATTTTTGCTTCTTCTATAAAATAATGTTTTTCACTCAACTCGGCAATTTTTCTCAGCAACTGCTGATCCGATTTATGATTTTTTTCTTTCTTTTTTTTTTTGCTCAGAAGGTTTGATAGGAGAGATAGACGGAGCCTTTTGAAGAATTTTACACTTTAAGTTGGTACATAATAGACTTAAAATAAAAATAAAATCGTTTACAGCACCTGAAAATTTTTCCTTTGCGTACCTATTTTGGAAAAGCGATCCATCCATAGTGTAAAGAAATGTAAAATTGAGAATATCCTGGGGAAAAAAGCTGAGAGCTGAGAAAAAGGTAGTACGTGGAATGACGTCTATTAAGCTTAGTCCAGACAGAGACTTTTTGTTGCATAACATTGTTGCGAACCTGTTCCAAACTGTCCCGATACAATGTGGCAGAACATTTTTGAGCTGCTCCACATGTTTCGTGTCCACACTAGGGGAGCAGTTTCATTCGCGATGTCTCGGAAAATAATTCTCGCGGCTGCTGCTGCACCGATTCTGGGTAGGTGGGTTCGTCAGCTTTTCAGGGCAAGTCAACATGGCCACGATCTCCTGGATACTCTGAGATTGGAGGATGGAGGTGGATTTGTCAATTTCACCCAAATGGGACCCATCGAGTTTGAGGAACTTTTGCAATTGGTGGATCCTCAAATTTCGAAAGGGTGCACTAACTACAGAGAAACGATTTCTCCTACTTACAGACTTGCAGCTACGCTTTGATTCCTGGCCAGTGGAAATTCGTACACCAGCTTGATGTACTCAGATTCATTTAATTTTTTATGCTCCCGTCAAAATTGACTCTTCAGTGTGTAAATTTTTTTTCGACTTCAGCCACCAACACTTTATATTTGGCAGCCAATCCCACCATGGCCGCATTGCTTTTGTCCCTGTTCTTATAATCGGAGGAACCGACATCCCACAAACAACCATTTACATGAAGATCCTCAATAAGGTTCAATGTTACTTCGGTGGACCACATGTTGAGTATGCGAGTTGATAAAGATTTAAAAAAAATCAGTTGATAAGGAAGGTTGTGACGCACGGCAGTTCAGAACACGCGTCCACAATGAACTGTTGTGCAACATTGTTGCTATGAATCCCATTTTCAATGGGACTCAAGAATACTAAGTTTCAGACCCGCAATACACCCCTACAACAATGTTGCGGTGCGTTTGGGAGCTGCCCCAATTCTGCGGCGATTCAGACTCGCAACAATGTTGTGCAACAAAAAGTCTCTGCCTGGACTAAACTTTAGGGTGGCAGGGGGGTAGTAGCCGGGTGCCCTTAAGCTGTAAGACCCTCAATAATTATTCACAATTATGTAAAGTAATTCGGAAAGCATGTTGACATGAGGACAAAAAAATCTGGTACGAAATACTTTCACCAACAAGTATCATGGTTGCTATAGATGTTTTTCTGTGAAATAAAACTTTCAGCTCTAGCAAGCTGTTGTATTGGTTTAAAAATCGACATTGTTCTTCGTAGAAATTAGATTTAGAAAGAAATATGGATTTGTTTGTAGGATAAACTATACAGTGAGGTATACCGGGCGGTTTGATTATACCGTTGGAAAGCTGAAATTCTAAGGGAAATTCTAAGGTAGTTTTCTTGAAGATGGGGATTCAAACGCACTATAGTAAAACATTCAATAAGCTGTAAGACCCTCAATAATTATTCACAATTATGTAAAGTAATTCGGAAAGCATGTTGACATGAGAACAAAAAAATCTGGTTCGAAATACTTTCACCAACAAGTATCATGGTTGCTATAGATGTTTTTCTGTGAAACAAAAACTTTCAGCTCTAGCAAGCTGTTGTATTGGTTTAAAAATCGACATTGTTCTTCGTAGAAATTAGATTTAGATAGAAATATGGATTTGTTTGTAGGATAAACTATACAGTGAGGTATACCGGGCGGTTTGATTATACCGTTGGAAAGCTGAAATTCTAAGGGAAATTCTAAGGTAGTTTTCTTGAAGAATACTATAGTTTTCAAAAGCACTATAGTAAAATATTCAATAAGTGGATTCAAAACAGTGAAATTATGTCAACTTCTCAAAATTATGACTTAGACCTCATTTTTCATCTATCGGAGCTGCTCAAAAAGTCTTGTTTTGGCATTAGAGAGATAGGGATTCAACGATCTTTTCGAAGGTGTAAACAAATTTTAATTTGCTCATTAAATTAAGGGAGTTATGACGAGAGAGAAAAATGTTGAATGCAGACATACCTTCACTATTTCCAACAACAAGCCACTTGTCTGCCGTTGCAACCGATTTTATCCTCACTTCATTTTTCGATTCTATTTCCCAAATTTTTTCACCAGTGAGAAAATCAAAGCAAATCACAGCACCTTCCCAAGTACCGACACACAGGCGTTGATTCTAAAACATCACAGAGTACATAGACATTATACATAGATAATACATGGAGAGTTCCGAATGTTCAATAATTGATTTTCGATTCATGATAAGGAATACACCGAAACAAACAAACGAAACTATATAAACGCAATGAAAAATAATAAAAACAACGGACGGTAGACCTACGGTTCTACAGTCAGATCATTTAATAATGATTAATTTTACACATTATTAGTTCATAATGGATACTTAGCAATTTTAGTTTATAACTTAGCGTAATAAATCAGCTTTCCTTGTACACTATAAAGGCTTAGGGATCACGAGATGTTGTAATAAAATTAGAGCATTCCAAATACCGGCAAACGATTTTCCTGCTATGATAACTAAGGGAGTTACACTCCCCTAGTAACGCAGTAGTTGTACGTGAAAATCAATATTTTCGCCGTGACGTGACGGTCGGGGGGAAAAAATGGAAACTTCCTGTTAATCATTATTAAATTATAATAATTAAGGAGGGTTAAAAGGTAAATACCAACCTCTAAGAACTGGACACATGTGATTCGGAAGCCAACTTTGACAGTGTTGTTAACTGCACCAGAAGCCATGCTGTAGATATCCACATTG
Organism: Adelphocoris suturalis; assembly: GCA_030762985.1. NCBI lineage: Eukaryota > Metazoa > Arthropoda > Insecta > Hemiptera > Miridae > Adelphocoris > Adelphocoris suturalis. Next base: position 147,254,802 of record CM061040.1, on the reverse strand, counting down.
TTTCCGTACACCAATCCGAAATATTCCCCACACCGCGACCATTCGATGAATTCTGGTCGTGGCACCACACTAAAAATCAACAAAAGCTATCAAATACTCTACAAGACACCATTATTGATCATAGGTAGGTAATTCCTGCATCAAACTGTTGTAAACAATAAATAAATATACATTATTTCATTCCAGCAAGCTTCAAAGCAAAATTATATCAATAAAACAAGTCAATTGCATACCTTGATATATTTGTAGTATAAGCATGTTTGCCTTTTATGAGGTTCCAGGTTTTAATGGTTTTGTCAGCTCCAATTGAGAGGGCAAGACGTCCTGAAGGATGTATTGTGATCCAGTGAACAGCTAAACAGATAAAAGTAACATTCACTTGGTTTTTCAACAGCATAAAACATCTGAAGAACACACGTTTGAATTCCCGGTACCAGTTGTATATGCGAGCTCAGCGCACTTTCAACCTCCAATATGCGATCTCAAAGATCTGGATGCGATCTCAACACAAAACGCCAAACTTAGGCCTTTCGCCTTCCTTATCTCTCGGTTCCTACTCTTTTCATATGGCCAGTAAGTGTCTAGTCAGTATCAAGTGTCGGGTCATTCAGTGAAATGCTCCTCCACGAATTATATACGAAGAAGCATGCCAAATCCGATTCAGACACACCCCATGACGATGATGTTATGATACTCAACGGAACTATGAATTATGGCACAAGAGTGCAAGGGCCATGGGTCTTCGGTATGTGTTGCAAGCAGGCGGCCATTTTAGAGCGTCGGTATGTTCATTGTAGAGAAATGAGACAAAAGGACGCTGCTGCCAATCGTCGAAAACGGGATCAAAGTTGGTTCTGTGATTTATTCGGACAAGTGGAAGGGCTACATTACACGTAGCACCGAGGGGTATACCCACAAGACAGCAGCTTGACTTATATCCTGTCACTCCAATTCAGGAGCATAGGGCCTGTGTGAAGTTGCCCCATTCTTCCCTCTCTCTGGCCAGGACCTTGATCTCGCTCCAAGTTTTTCCAGCACGGCTCGCTTCTTCTTCCACGGATTTCCTCCACGTTTTCCGAGGGCGACCTATCCGCCGAGACCCTTGTGGGTCCAGTCCAGCGCTCGACGCTCCACGGAGTCCTCATTCTTTCTAAGGGTGTGGCCGATCCACTTCCATTTTCGCTTCCTAATCTCGGTTGTGATAGGAGATTGTTTTGTTCGTGCCCACAGTGCCTCGTTCGAGATACTTCAGGCCACCACACCCCTAAGATCCGTCTAAGACAATGGTTCACAAAAGCTTGTATCTTCTGGAAAGAACCACAGTGACCTTCCACGTCTCACAGCCGTACAGGAGCACTGACTTGACATTCGTGTTGAATGGACGAAGTTTCGTCCCCAGAGAGATGTTCCAGTCCTTCCATACAGGGTACAGTTGAACGAAAGAACCATTTGAATCGGTATGTGTTGCAAGCAGGTGGACATTTTTGAGCATCGGTTGTTCATTGTAAAGAAAAGGGACAGAAGGATGCTGCTGGCAATAATCGAAAACGGGATCAAAGTTGGTTCTGTGATTTATTCGGACAAGTGGAAGGGCTACAGTACACGTAGCACCAAGGGGTATACCCGCAAGACAGTAAACCACTCAAAAAATTTTATCGACCCACTTACTGGAGATGACAATCACACCATAGAATCCTTGTGGAGGCACGTAAAAGCGAGTTATGATATAAAAGTAAATGGAGCTGGGGGCATGTTGGACAGACAGTTTATTGAAGAGTGGTGGCGCTCGCTGGACCGGTCACAATCTTCACTTATCTCTACGACGCTCTTCACTTTTGGAGAGAAAGGTAAGATTGCCCCTTTACCCCCATTTTGGTGAGCAGGTTATCGATAATCCAAGTGAGATCGCATACTGAGTCCAGACAACGTGTTGCGTCGATCACAGGTCGAACTGAGATTGCATATACAACTGGTACCGAATTCCCCCTCCCACATAGCCCGCTTTTGAATTTCAAAATAATCGTTGTACGTTGAATTTTAGAGCCAGCTTATTCACATTAAAGAAAACGATCCGTAGGGATTCGTCAATAAACAAGGTTTTGACGAGAATCCTCTTCAACGTTCCCCAGGTAACCTCAGAGAGCCTTGCAGAGTTATTTCTTGATGAACATAATTTGAAGTTAGTTCTCAGACTTATCTGAAGGTATTTTGAAAAACTAATTTATAATAAAAATTACTACTATATTAATCTGTGAACAAGTATTCAATACTCACCTTGCTCTTTGTGGGCTTTTGGCCAGATCTTGCGGAGCATCCAGCTTCCCACGGCAACTATAGCGATTGATCCGTCTTCTCCACATGTCACCAAGTGGGAACCGTCAGGTGTAAATTTCATGCATGTTACAGTACCTATGGAAAAAAGGCAGGTAGGCACTTTTCACTATGATTTTTACAAACTTGTACCGACTAATAAAACGACGATTTTATTCACTGAAATAAACTGGTTAAAACAAAATACTTTCACTCATTGTTGGTAACTCCAATTCTAAGATAGTACCTAATTCAAAAGCAGTTTGATTAAACATGAATAGGATGAAAAAGGCTTAAGAGAAAGGAAAGGAATATACACATGGAAAATATAAATGGACTTAGCAGAGGTGACGACAATGACAACTCGAGATAAGCGAAATGACTGGGAGGAGATTGTCCTGTCTCACCTGAATGATGCATCAGCATTCCACCTTGTTTTCGGGTTCTCAAGTCATAGAGGTGGATGTTTTCATCGGATCCCCCAGAAGCCAGATATCTGTCGAATGTGGCAAGACATTTGAGGCTACCTTTGTGCGAATGGTTGGCCACTGTCTGAACTAATTTAGGAGCCTGAAAATATAATTTCTGTGTTATCTATTGATTCAATTTGAAACTTCAAAAGTAGATGCAAGCTGTAATCATCAGGAAGACAGTCTGACAAGTGACTTCCGTATTCCTTAAACTACGCAGATGAAAAACAATTGATAATACTTAAAAATAGGGTGTTGGCGAAATCTGCCATCTGCTGCACTTGTTAATGTTGTGTTTTCTTTCATTTTCCTATTGCTGACGTTTATTTCTATTTCTGACGCTCGGAGCTTTTTTCTTTCTTGGTCTGAGCTATCAGATCGAAACCGGTACAGTTGGTCGATGGTAAACGTATAGACCATAGGGCCTCTTAACGCGTCCCCCGGTTGAGGCCGGGGAAACACCTATACAGTTAAAAAAAAAAAAAAAAAAAAATATATATATATATATATATGGGTGGTTGAATGACCAGTCTAGTCTTGAGTTTTTTTAGGTGTTTAATCACAACGTTTCAACCCAGCAGCTGGGTCCTATTCATGTGAATGATTGATGTGCTGGATCTTCCAAGTCAGATGTTAAGACTTTTGAGAAGCCACGTGTTGTTGGTGAAGCCAGTTGACAGTGTATGTCAACTGGCTTCACCAACAACAAGTGTGTTACTTTACATCTGACTTGGAAGATCCAGCACATCAATCATTCACATGAATAGGACCCAGCTCCTGGGTTGAAACGTTGTGATTAAACACCTAAAAAAACTCAAGACTAGACTAGTCATTCAACCACTCAAATATAGATATATATCACTAGTCAACCAAATTATATATATATAAACGTCACTCTACCTTACGGGGGAAGTAAGGAAATTGAAGATTTCTCTTCCCATACCCCTGCTGGGATAGAACCGCAGATTTTGCCATCACTCTTTTTAGGTATTGTTACTTCCATATTCCTTTACATGTAACCAGCAAAGTATGAAATCCAGGAGCATATTATAGCTTGAACAATGCTTTTAACCGTGCACAGAGTGGTACCAACAAATGTGTTTCGTCCAAGGAAAACTCCCGCAGTCAAAGATCACAAATTCACATCTACTCCGCATCTCGCCTGGGTTGGACCGCGGGACCTCTCTTTGTGTTACTTAGAATCTTACGGCTATTGTTTAGAATCATGAAACATTCTGGCTTTCCGTATCTGACCAGGACAGAGCCCGTCATGTCATACTTCTCTTGTTGCTCTAGAAAGGCTCCCAGTCAAATTAGAACTACCTAGGGTGAACAGAAGAAATTGTAATTCTCTCTCTGCCCTTTGACATTAATTGACAACAAATTACCTAGCAAGATCTTTAAAGAAGCAATTCTGTATTAGAAATAACCGATATCCACTCGCAAATTTATTCCACTAGATCCACGGGTAATCCGTAAACCTGATGTCTTGAAACAAGGATTTTGCAGATACCTCCTTTTGCCATTTTCCCTAGATATGACATCATTTCATCATTAACTTCCCGTTTCTTACACAGTTTCCAATGAATTCGTTGTTTGACATCAATAGGATTAAGCATAGTAAAAACCTTTTAATTGAAAACGTTAGATTGGTATGTGCGGTTCCGAAAGTGGTTTTAAAATATTGTCTAGGAAGTCCTAGTCCACATAAAGACATTTCTTGACATTATTTGTAATTGGAAACGTGCCCCTCTTTCCTTACCGAGTTTGGTTAAACACACGTGTGCAGGAATTGTCGCACTGGGTTCGGAAGAGCGAAATGGCCTGTACGCCGATCAGCTGGGAGGTATTACCGAAGTTTTCAGGTAAGCAAGTAATATGTCTAGTATGCAATTGCGTGGATTATGATTTGGAGTTACACGCCCTTACATATTTCACAATAACCTGGTATTATGCAACAAAAAATTACAAGTTTACCTAAATGGAAGAAGCTCGAGAGGCAGAACAAAATGAAGCTACCTACTGGTACCAAAAAAGGGATCCTCAATTCAACAGTCGAAAGGTGTATTTCCTTTCGCTGTTTCACGAACAAAACAACCACATAAGTTAGAGTTAAGCCTCTAAGAGACTTCTCATAACAAATGCCATAGATAATTTATTTCTCTTCTATTCAATCTACGATGAACATTTAAAGTGAAGCCTCTGTTGGGTAGAACGTTAGGGAATATTCCCTAGAAACATGATGGCTTACTAATCTCATCATCGTTCATCGATGCAGAACTCATCTAATACTACTCTGTCCGGAAAGTTCGTATAAATATTTTCTGTGGGGGGCTGAGGGCTAGAGGGATGAGCAGCTGACCGGTTTCTCCTCTCTAGACAACCCACAGAATTTTCAGTGTGAGCCCAGCAGTTCTCGGAGAACGTTCGAGTCTTGATCGAAATTTTCAACCTAACCTACTTTTCACACGCGCTGTCGGAAGGAAGGTGGCATGCTGTCAAGACTGGTAGGAAGCTGAAGAGGGTGCGAATTTTTGAACCGCGCCATCTCTAGAGATTCGAAGAACCACCATCCTCTTCAGCTTCCTACCAGTCTTGACAGCATGCCACTTTCCTTCCAACAGCATATGAAAAGTAGGTAAGGTTAAAAAATTCGATCAAGACTTGGTCTCCGAGAGCTGCTGGACTCACACTGAAAATTCTGTGGGTTGTCTAGAGAGGAGAAACCGGTCAGCTCCTCCTCCCTCTATAGGCCCCTACAGAAAATATTTATAGGTACGAACTTTCCGGACAATACGTAGTGCCTTGGTGGTATTGCTAACCGTAGGAACCATGATCAAAGTTTGATCCAAGAAAGGTGAGGGGACATACTCGTAGTTATGGCCACATCTACTTACCAACTTATAAAGTTATGGTAAAGTATATTAAAAGTTCCATCGTACATACCTATGTGCATGAAAAAAGCATGCTTCGTAAGAATACAATTTCTGTTGTATTCCGACTTAACCTTGATTTTACGGTAAAATAACCTACCCACTCATTTTAGCAATAATTTGTTACTTACATCGTCTGTCAAAATAAATTTGTATCCGACGAGATATTCTTCGTAAGTGCCGAGAATGACTTCAAAAACACTGTCTTCCTCATTTTCCCTCTTCATAGTTGGTTCATCAGTTTATTCGTACAGCATTTACTATATTACCATGAAGTGTTTGGCGTTCCAACACGATTTACTAAGAAAAGAAATATTGTTTATTGAACAATAAGAGAAAACTAATATAGATTCGTATTTACCCACAGTCTACTAAAAGTTTAATTTAACGTGAAAACGACACGACATGCTTCACGCTGTGATGAAGTGTCACGTTAGCGTTGTATGATTTAAACCTTCAGTAACCTGTCATAGTCTTCTTCGCGTATTCTCTTCATAGTACTGGCAGATGGGTATTTCATCATGGACCTATTTCGTATGGATTTGCCTTCTTCCAAAATGCGGCCACTGTCACGGAACAGTTGGGCATGACCTGTATGAAAATCACATAATCAGTAGTTCGGGCTCTTTTTCGTTTGTTTAGTTGATTGGGTGAATCTTGACATTTGACGTTCAAGACCCTTCGTTCATTTCCAAAGGCCACAGTTCCTTCCTTGCTTGTGGTGGGGACTTGGAAGTGCTCTTATGAACTGCTCAGACAGGGAAATGTGATGAAAGGATGATCATTTAAGTGTTGAATACCTACCTACTAATATGCAGGAATCGGAGATGATCTCCTATGGAGTAGGTAGGCACTACCTACTGAACCAAAAATTGTTGTTTCCTATATTTCAGAGAGCAGTTTTTTAGTCTAGAAATTATAAATTTGTATTGCCAACGTAATTAAATACGTGAGTACTGTGGTGAACCCACCACCTCACTGGCCTTTTCAGGGCCACCAAAAATAAGTTCACACAGTAGAACTATACAAAAAGACGTCAGGCTACGTCTAGACGAAACAAAACAAACAGCCGAAAAGATTATACGAAATTCAGAATCACGAGAGAAATTAACTCGTCAAAAGTCAAAAACACGACAAGCTAAACGCTCACTGCACGAGCAAAGCTTGACGAGCCGGCAAACAGGACACACAAAAATCGCCTTGAATCAAATGTCCTTCAAATCCGATCAAGGGCAAACTAGGTCAGACGCGATCTACGGAGGAGAGGCGAAAGATCATGTTTCAACTTCCGCCCGCCGGGCGCAATCAATCAAACCGGAACAGATCTCTACTTCCGCCCACGCAAGCGCTAGAGGTAAACTGATTCGGCCAATCAAATGCAGGATCCGACATCCGGATTGATATAAATATAGCATTTGATGGGCCGTCGATTCATACCATTCTCCACCTCTTGATCTGACGATTCTTCTCTCTACGACGAAGCTTTCTACACGATCTGGAAACGAGACCTTCTACCTTCTCATTCAAGACTTCTGGTAGCTCGAGCCTAATACACGTTGTATAACTCACTACCATCGATCTTCAATCAGATTTGTCACCCGGTTTGGAGAATCCTTGATTCACTGAAGGTCCGTGGGGCATTTCGAGAGGAGTCGCTCGAGCATACGATTTCCCCATCGTTTGCTGTCCGCTGGGGCTCGCCAGTTGATCTAAAGCAGACCCTCACACGGGTTGATCAACTGCTTACAAGCGTTCTTTTCAGAACGACCGGAGGACCCTCTGATAATTCATTATTGGAAGCGAGTCCCCCGAATTACGAGCGTTCTTATAAGAACAATCGGAGGACCTTTTAGTTCGCTAGAAGCGAGTCCCCGACCAAACCTCTTTCCTTCAGAGAGAGAAAAAATATTCCTAGATGGAACGGACCCCCTCGTTCCATTTTCTAGAAGATTCGATGCAATCGAATACAACTCACAGACTCTGAACGAGGTGACAGCGGACACGTGACCTACACCCGCATTCCAAGGCCGGCTCGTGCCATTGCCCAGGGGAGCGAGAGGCCTAGCCCCGACGGGCCATTAAGCACCCTCGAAACCACCTCCACGCGAGACGCTGGTTTTTCTCATCTGTCTGAAACATCTGTCTAATCTGTCTGAAGATTTCACTGCTAAGACAGAAATCTCTCCACAGCTATCCACTGGATACGCGAACGAGGCGAGTGCTTTTCACACTCCTACTGTGCCTACTGAGCACAAACATAAAGGTACTTTTCAGTACCCCAAAAGTACTACCTCATATTACAATGAGAATACTCAGTTAGAACCTGAGTATCGATATTCCGGAAAATATAGGTCACATTTCGACTCTCACAGCGAGTTTAAAACCGGTACAAATTTGTTACAGGATTCACACACATCCTACCAAACAAAATATAATAACACTGGAGACAACAACGGTACTTTCTCGTACCTTTCGCCCGAACACCTTCAAGGGTCAAGACCACATGACCAGTTCAACTCGGTGACTTACAGTCTCCCGCTAGGAATTCCGACTCCTAGTCAAATGTATGTAAATCCACTACAAGTACTGCCACGGTCTTTACTGACCATTGGTGCATCACTAGCAGAAATGAGCTGTAGGGTTCCTATGAGATTCTACTATTGAAATTGACCATTTCACCTAGAAGAACGTTTACAACTTTTTCCCATTGCCGTCATCGGAAGCAAAACGGCGAGTTGGCACCAGCTTTTCTTTCATAGCTGGAAGACTGGCGCAAAATTACAGCAATCAACATGCCTTAATCGCGTGAAGCGGCTTCGCGAATTCCTACTAACTGCTCTCCGAACTTAGTCTGCAGTGTTTAATTTGCTATGTACAACCATGGGCGTCCCTGGAACTTAAGTCTCAAAAACAAGACCCGGTCGTGCGGTATGGTAGAATGAGATTTTTACTGAATTTCGAGAGAAAAAAATGTTAAAACGTCTCCAGACATTTTAAAACGTCCGTCTAGTTGGATGGGGAGTATAGCATGCGAGATGGAGCAATAGCTCTCGAGAAATCACTGTTTTAGATAAGTCAAGCTTGCGCATGAACATTCCATCGATTTAACGGCATTCTTCACCTGAGGTATAATCATAAGGATCAATAAAAGCAATTAATGCCAAACCATTTCTTCAAAAACGGTCTGTTAGTCTCCGATTTTTGTCTGTGACAACCATTTTCAGGTTTGCGGTACTCAGGGGCAATCACCAGCAACCAATCACAACCTCAACGCAAAAAATGCTAAAACGTAACCCTTGCTATTGTAGTGTGCCCAATCACACCATTACTTGTCTTCCGCATATTCAATATTATTATTATTATTTTTTTTTTTTAGAATCTAAGCGGTGTCTCAACTGGAAGGGTCATTAGCGGCAATCCAAAAGGGGTGTCAAAAGGACCTGAACGGACACGATTCTAAGGGGAGCCATGCTGACGGTCCGTCACTAAACAGATCGTTATCACGGACTCCATTGGCAGATCGGAAGGGGAGAAATAATAATAATAATAATTAAATATTATCGATAAATATATTATAATAAATACTAATACCTACATCTTGGTTAAATAATGGTATGACTAGATGTACGTAAACAAATAAATATATCACAGATCAGAAAATCACAGTTCGTTGTAAAGCTCAGTGGCTTTTAGGTACACCAACAGGGACTGGACCTTGTCTGGTCCTGACAGAACATCCACCCACTGAGGGGGTGAATGCTGGACTCCGAGGTCCATGAGGGCTGGGCAATCCTCATGGACCATTTGTCTATCCGCCTCAAAAGTGGCGGATAGACAAATTACCCCCACATCATCCACACACAACATCACGAGCTACTGGATCTAGCAGGTGTCTGTGACTAAGACACCTGCCGGCCAGTGGCTACCCGATTGACCACTATTCGGTCCCTTCTTCGAAGGTGGGTCACAAAAGGATCAATCGGGCAAAGGTCCTGAAGGACTCCACACAGACCAGTGACCTCGCCCTGCCATTGCTCGAGCCAGATGGAATTGGCTTCATGCTGCATGTAGATTTGATCCTCAATGCGCATAGGCAGCATTTCATTTCGATGTAGTCATCACGAATGGATCTCCTTGCTAAAGCATCAGCACGCTCATTGTCGTGAATACCTACATGGCTTGGCACCCACATAAAAGTTATGATTGTGCCCAATGTTGTCGCTCAGTGTAGAGACACATGCAGGCTTTGTATAAGGGTATCATATGAATATGTGTCCCTAATCGCCTCGATGGTACTCAGTGAGTCACTACATATCACATAATTTCCTACTCCAGTTAGCTGGCAGTGTCGAATAGCCAGTGTCACTGCCCACAGCTCTGCTGTGAACACAAATGCAACAGGTGGTAGGCGTCTAGTGACTTGGAAGTTGGAGCTCCATAGAGCAAGGCCAACACCATCAGGCGTTTTCGAGCCATCAGTGAACAAGAGTCTGTCCAGCATATCACTGGATTGCCTCTGAGTAGCGACATCTGAGGATGTGTGGGGGTGTATTGCCCTTGACCCCAATCCTCAAGCGAAAATCAATGCGCATCCCAGACAAGGTCCACGCGGGGACGGGGGACTTCAAATGGGACCAGAGGGTATCTCTCTATGCAGTCCCACCTGGTGAGCTCCTGAACACGAATGTCCGATGGGCGAGTTCGAGTCTGGAGCCTAGAACATGTTTCATCCAGGGGTGGTAGAGTTACCATGGTATGCAGAGGGTGCCCTGGGAAATAACGAAGGAGCTCTGCATAATGGAGTGTCAGTAGATTTCGCCTAATCTTTAGTTTTCTGACTACGCCTGAGCACCTGAAGGGAGGCCGTCGGGGTAGTTTGAAAGGCCCCAGTGACCAAACGAAGGCCCTTGTTTAATATAAGTTCTCTACAGAAGCTAGAAAGAAAGCCTTTCTTGCTGATCCATAAATTGCAGATCAATACCTAATCAATTCTTGATTGCACCACAGCATGGAAAATCCTTATCAATAATGGGTGCGAGAAGATCTGCTCCCGATAGTTCTCAATGTTGGCTTCTGATTGGCTTCTGGATGCTTCTCTCGATGCCATAAATGATCATTGATGATTTGATAGTAATGGTGACATGGCTAGCAACCTCAATGTTTTCCTATTATATAGATGTTATATCCCTGCAGAGCAGTTCTATCGGAAAATGGCATTGAAGAAGACAAGTGGGAACTAGGAGTTAGGAGTCAAAGTTCCTAAACATCTCTTATGGCTGTTTGTGATTGGTCATGCAGGAACTATGACTCAGAAAGGGAGTTATTCTCAGACCGACCTGGATTCACTGTTGATAATAGTGGGGATCAGTTCTCATCAAACAATAGTGTTGGAGGCAGGGGAGTAGGAGAAGGAATGAGAACTGCGATTCAGGTGTATACCTACAATTCTTGATAGAAATTGAACGATTTCATTCCCAAGCCTTCAAGTGAAATGAACATCTACACATGGCAAATGTCTGTGAGGGGGGTGAGTGCCAAGTCCGGAGGAAATAGAGACAGCGATTATATGGACCAAAATCCTTTCTTCTTCTTTCTGTTTCACCATCTAAGCAAAACGCAATGAAACATAATTATGCATCGATCATGCTTGATTCCATGGACCTATAAGCAAGACCTTGCACCTCCTTTAAAGTTCATGCTCCATTCCATGGACCTATAAGCGAACCCTTGCTCTTAGTCACAAGTTAATGCTTGAGGTGTCTTTAGGTGTGCACTCTGCCCTGATAGCTGGGGAGGCGATTCGGGAGATAGGTATGTAGGTACCTACTCAAGGTTACGAAATTTATCACACGTTATATTATCACAAATCGTATTTATCTTTTAAACCTCATCTTATGTAAGTAGAATATTTAGGTTGGGATCTTACCTGTTGAGTAATACCTCAGGATGCACCGGGTCAGTCGAAACATTTTTTGAAGAAGAATTTGATTTTTCATGAAAGACACTTGCATAGCTTTTTTTTAGTGGTTTATTGGGCAAGCAATCACATTGCAAATAAGGGTGACATGTGTTATTAAAGCAGCACCTACCTTCTACTATCTTATAAAAACTCAATAAGTATGAATGTTTTCAAGTAGGAAAGTATTATAAACATTCGTTTTTAAAAATTTGAACAAAAGGAATGAAAAAGTCCTTAATGACGACTAGACCCTTTACCTACCGCCTACCTACTCTTAAAAAGTACTACTCACTGTTTATTAAGTGAAACTACAAATTACATAATTGTCATTTACGTAGGTACCTTTCAGAGGAATCCGTTGTCACTACCAAATCGAGTAGGAAGGGGCGAGCGCTTTCGCGAGACCAACAAGTGAGCACGTAGGTAGGCATATTTCCGAAGTTTCTCAACTAAAAATTGTCAATTTTTATTTAGAAAGTTTTTTTCGAAGGTTTTCTAATTTTTTTTTTTTTAAATTTAGGGTGACTACGGGCGAGTGTGCTCCACATTTTTAAAGTTCAACTTTGACGGTCAATTCTTAGTGGATGCTTCAACTCACCCACTAATTCCTATTTCTACTCCATCCAGTAGTTAATCATGAATCGATTGGTATGTACATTATAATTTTTCATAGGGTTTTTGAAGGCGAAAATTCTGTTCTAATGAAGCACGTTCATGGAGCGCACTTGCGCACTGGGTGCAGACAAGTGCGCTCATCTAGCCTGTGAGCAAGTGCGCTCGTATATTTTTCCTAAGAATAAGTTCATAGTGTACGATTAAAAATACAATTTTAGCGGATTTTCGTAAAAAATGAAGCAATTGCAATAACTATAAAAATTTTAAAATCAAAATTTTCGATTTTTTTTTCTTTTTTCACTGAAATCCGGTTTGAGACATTCTGAGACGAATCCTAAAGTTTAACACTTTTTCGTATATATAAATCATTCCAGACGATAACTTTCCTTAGGATTAAGATACAAATTCCGTTCTAGCGCAAAAAAATCAAGCTTTCCATACGAAAGAATTAAATTGGTCAAATTTCAAAAACATACTAAAAAATCACTACAAATGGCTAAAAAGGCTAAAAATCGTCAAATTAATATTTTTCAGCTGAATATTGCTCAAATAAAGTTGGTGAACTATAAAATAGAACATTCAAAAATTTATGTACAAAGTTATGCTGAAAAATGTACTTAAACATAATTAAAATTTGCTTAAAAATCGATATAAATTGCAAAAAAGCTAAAAATTCAAAACCTCTTTTTGAATAGTAGATTATTATTTAGGACACGTTTTTTGCCATGAAATTAATAGTTAACTATTTCCTTGCATTCAAGAAACTCAAATTTCAAAACAATTTAACATTATAGAATACTAGCCCCTCCGGCTCGCTACGCTCGCCTCCACGTCCAGCCGGGGGGCAAGCCCCCCGGACCCCCCATTAAATTGCTCGCTTCGCTCGCAACGTGTGACGTGTGGGGAATATTGCTCGCTTCGCTCGCAAAGTGTGGCATGTAGGAAATGTTGCTCGCTTCGCTCGCAAGGTGTGGCTGCGCAGATGCGATGTATTACAATTGAAAAATGCAGGGGATGTTGCTAGCTTCGCTCGCAAACGATAGATCCCTAAGGGTAGGTTTAACTTCTGTAAGGGATGCTGCTCGCTTCGTTCGCTTGAGGAAGTTATACTGCCCACCCAACTTGGCAGACGTTTTTTTCTGTTGGAAATTCTTACAAACAAATTAAATCTTATAAAACTACGTGGAACCACAAAAAGTTTATTCGGGGATGTTGCTCGCTTCGCTCGCAAGGTATTGCTGTATATTTGTAGGAAAAAATCCGAATTTATACTGCTCACCCAAGTTGGCAGACGTTTTTTTCAGTTGGGAATTCTTACAAACAAATTAAATCTTATAAAACTACGTGGAACCACGAAAAGTTTATTAGGGAATGTTGCTCGCTTCGCTCGCAAGGTATTGCTGCATATGTGTAGCGAAAAACCCTACTTATTCCGTTGAAATGAGTCATCGAGTCCCTCCAAGACTTAAGTGCGTAGGCCTGCTGGCAACAATGTGAAACGGGCGGCCCGGCTCGATTAAAAATGTCATATTAAACGCTTCCCTCGCTTCCGCTCGCAATTTGACCGAGTTCCCGTCACTGTTTTTGATATCCGATTTCGGATTCAGATTCGGCGGGATCAAACCTTTATTTCGCCCGCGAAAACCGTTCCGAAAAACGTACCTTTACGGGGTATATTTTAATGGGAAAAAACGTAGTTTTTCGTCGGACTTTTCGAGAAAACACGGTCCGTACTCTCGCATTTTTTTGATGCATTTCCCGATACTTTTTTCGCGATCCGATCGCGCCGTCGTCTTCCAACTTGGCAGACGTTTTTTTCAGTTGGGAATTCTTACAAACAAATTACAAACAAATTAAATCTTATAAAACTACGTGGAACCACGAAAAGTTTATTCGGGGATGTTGCTCGCTTCGCTCGCAAGGTATTGCTGTATATGTGTGTCATAAATTGAGAAGATTTGAATATAAATAATACAAAACCAAAGTGGTTTTTATTCACTGTAAAGTTCACGTAATAAACCAGAAATGAAAATCAATAATTGACATAATAACAAATGATCAAACATATGATCGGACAAGTGGTTGAGGGGTTCATTTTAACACTGTAGTACATTCACCCCCCCTAATTTTGAATTTTCGAATCAAAAGGAGAATTTAGGCATCAAAACGTAAAATCTATCTCGTTGGCAGATATCCTAATTCGTAATCTTGTAGGCGCTTCGGTCTTGCAATGGTACGTCGAGGGCGCGGTGGAGATGGCGGACTAGAGCTCTGCTCAAGAGGAGATCCGTTTTCATCGCGAAAATCTCGAGAAGGTCATTACTTTTAGGAGTAGTCGAAGATCTCTGAATCGAATGGTCCGTTTGTTGCTCCGACTGTACTTGAGGTTCAGGTTCGGTGATTTCTGGACGATCTACGTGGGGTTGTAAGAGAGTGTGATCGCCACGAGGAGCCAGATGTCTCAAGGATACCGTAGCTTCTGTCCCATCGGAACGACGAACAGTTGCATATTCCGGGTTGACATTTAGTAAATCAACCTCTTCGACAGGATCTTCATACTTCGAATTCCTCACGTGCTTCTTGAGTAGAACCCGAGATGAGTCTAGAATCCAAGTGGGAAGGGAACAGCCGTTTGTTGATCTTCTAGGATGAATAAAGAAACGTTCGTGAGGGGTACAGTTTATAGCCGTACAAAGAAGAGATCTAATGGAATGTAAAGCATCACAGAGAACTACTTCCCAGTCTTTTGTATCAAGGCCTCGTGATTTTAACGCTAGTGTTATTGATTTCCAAATAATGCCGTTAAATCTCTCGATTTGACCGTTCCCCCGTGGGTTATAAGCAGACGAATGACTTGTTGAGATTCCATGAGAATGTAAAAAATCAGTGAAATCTCGTGACATAAATGAAGATCCTCTGTCTGAATGGACGAAAGCAGGATTTCCGAAAACCGAAAATAGCTGGGAGAAATGTTCAATAAGGGTCGCTGCACTCATATCTTTGCATCGAAAAGCGAACGGGAATCGAGAAAATTCGTCAACAATTGTGAGGAGATAACGATTTTGTGACTTCGAAGGTAAAGGCCCTTTGAAATCGACATTTAATCGTTCGAAGGGCGAGGTAGCTTTGATCAAATGCCCTTGATGATCATGGAACCGAGGCTTTACCTCTGCGCAAATAGGGCACGAGTAGGTTATCTCACGAATTTCATCGAGGGTGTAAGGTAAATTCTTACTTTTTACCCAATGATTCATTCGAGTTATTCCAGGGTGGCAAAGGCTTTGGTGTAAACTGAATAATTTCTGTTTATCCACACGAAAATTAGCTCCACAAAGTCTGGAGATCGCATCAGCTTTGTCGTTTTCTTTCCCGGGACGGTATATCGAGTCATATCTAAATTGAGAAAGTTCTAGACGCCATCGCCATATTTTTTCGTTTTTAATTTTGCTCGAGTGCCTCCAGTCGAAAATGAATGAGAGAGCTTTTTGATCAGTCACTAGTGTGAAATGTTTTCCTAATAAGAAGTGTCTCCAACTTCTGAAGCATTCCACAATAGCCGCCGCTTCTCTTTCAACTGGAGGGTGATTTTTCTCCGAAGGACCCAATGTACGTGAAAAAAACGCAACTGGACGACCACCTTGACTGAGGATAGCAGCAAGAGCCACTTTTGATGCATCGGTTTCTACAATCAAGGGTTCATCGGGAGAGATCGACGTTATGATAGATTTTGAGATGTCTTTCTTGATAGTTTCGAAATCGTGGACGGCGTGAGCTGGCATGGGAAATGTGGTATTATCGACAAGGGATCGAATTTTGTCAGAGAACTGAGGAACCCATTTAGAATAGTGAGCGAAGAGTTTTCTGTAAAGACTTTTTGTTCGAAGGCGCTGGAAGATTTAACAGTGCACTAAGTCTTTCAGGGTCAGGGCGAATTTCTTTATGTGACACAAGATGTCCTAAAAGTTTGATAGATGTTTGGCCGAATTTACTTTTTTGTTTGTTGATAATAAGACCGTATTTATCTAAGGCCATTAACGTTTTATTCAAGTTCATAGCATGATCTTGTTCGTTTTTTCCGCAGACGGTAATATCATCGAGGTAAGCGTAAGTTCCTGTTAGATTTTCGCGAGAGATCACGTCATCAATGACTCTCTGAAAAACGGGGACTCCATTCGTTACTCCGAACGGGATTCTGGTAAATTGGAATAGCTTACCACATGCTTCGAAACCTGTGAAATGTCTTTCATTTGGTAAAATTTCAATTTGGTGATAGGCCGATTTAAGATCGATAGTGCTATAGACTGCATACTGAGCAACTTTCTCTACCAGCTCGTCAATTCTGGGCAAGGGGTAAGCGTCAAGTAAAGTAAAGCGATTAATTGTTCGCGAATAGTCAATGACTAGGCGCTTTTTACGAAATTCACTATCAACTACGAGGACTTGTGCCCGCCAAGGAGAACGACTTTCTTCGATAATACCCTCAGAAATCATTTTTTTGATTTCCGTGTTGATAAATTCCGAATCGTCCTGACTATACCGTCTAGATTTTATAGATATAGGCTTACAATTAGGCAGCAAATTAGAGAACAGTGATGGGGGTTCAATTTTAGCTTTAGCCCCAGCACAAACGGAAAGTGTGGGTTTATGTCCACCAAAAAATATTTCCACATTAGCATGATTCCTCATCAGATCATGTCCTATCAAAACGTCAGCGCATAAGTTCTTTAGAATCGCAATTTTGAATTTAGGGTAGAAGTGGCCTTGAATGTTCAGGTCTACGATTGCGAAACTGTCAATATTAGAACTAAGAGAGGTCGATGCCATAGACACTTGACAGCTTTCGGGAAATGTAGCTATTTTGAGCCGATTTATGAATGATTGATCAGCAAAACTATTTGAACTCCCAGTATCTACTAGACAATTGGCATCGTGATCGTTGACTTTAATTTTGACAACTGCTCTTCGCAATATTCCAGTACTGTTAATACTGATTAATGAAGATGCTGTGATATTTTTCTTCGATAAACAGACTGAAG
Organism: Adelphocoris suturalis; assembly: GCA_030762985.1. Classification (NCBI taxonomy): domain Eukaryota; kingdom Metazoa; phylum Arthropoda; class Insecta; order Hemiptera; family Miridae; genus Adelphocoris; species Adelphocoris suturalis. The sequence continues at coordinate 147,237,479 of CM061040.1, read as the reverse complement.
GAAAGTGACCGACTTTTTTACATATGCCTCTCTTCACCTCCACAGAAAAAGCATTTCCAACGTCCGAGTTTTGTACCACCTAAAATCTCGGAAACCGAATTATCCAAATCATGAGGGCTAGAACTTGAGGAGGTTTGAGGTAAAGATACGGCGTTTATAGAGTGAGAAGTGGGTTGGGAAAAAGCATCTGAATGTTCTTTTGCCATTTCAAGTCCCTTGGCCTGCTTAATAGCGTCATCTAGTGCGAGTTTGGTATTTTCGAGAAGCCTTTGTCGAATGTAAGGAGAAGAAAGGCCGCTAATAAGGGCATCACGAATATATTCTTCCTTATATTCTAGAGCACTTACATTTCTAAATTCACAGTCTTTACTTAATAGTCGTAGATTCTTAACGAATTGATCTACACTTTCTCCTGCTTGTTGCTTACGAGTAGAGAGCAGGTGACGGGCAAAAACTTCATTTTTAGCTTTGATGTAAACGGAATTCAGAGCGTCGATAGCAGCAGAGAATGTAGTACACTCGCTGATCAGCTCGTAAACTACGTGAGATAAATAATTGGCAAGTACCTTAAGTTTGTCTCTTTCTTCATCGATCCCAAACACCAGTTCATCCTCCAAAGTTCCCAAGAAATTTTCGAAGGTGTTTAGCCAGTGAGTCCATTCCTTAGATGCTGTAGGGGAATCCGGATCAGCATCGAAACGACAGGGTCGAAGGTACTTCTCCATTCAAATTTAAACAGTGAATAAAATTGTCATAAATTGAGAAGATTTGAATATAAATAATACAAAACCAAAGTGGTTTTTATTCACTGTAAAGTTCACGTAATAAACCAGAAATGAAAATCAATAATTGACATAATAAAAAATTATCAAACATATGATCGGACATGTGGTTCGGAATCGAGGGGTTCATTTTAACACTGTAGTACAATGTGTAGGATAAAGTCCGTATTTATTCTGTTGAAATGGCTCTCGCTTCGCTCGCAAGGTACCTATGTGTACCTGCTCGCCTCGCAAGGTTGTGAAACACCTGTGTCATCGAACCCCAAACACGTCTTCCTAGAGCCTTCTCGCGTCCACGGCACATATAATTTCTCATTTTAATAGCTTAGTCTCGCTTCCGCTCGCAATTTGACCTACTTCCCGTCACTTTTTTCGATATCCGATTTCGGATTCAGATTCGGCGGGATCAAAGCTGTATTTCGCCCGCGAAAACCGTTCCGAAAAACGTACCTTTACGGGGTATATTTTAATGGGAAAAAACGTAGTTTTTCGTCGGACTTTTCGAGAAAACGGGTCCGTACTCTCACATTTTTTTGACGCATTTCCCGATACTTTTTTCGCGATCCGATCGCGCCGTCGTCTTCCTCGTAGGAAAACCTACGAAACCGGTATTTTTCCGGAATTTTCGACGGCCGTTTAGAGGGGTAGAGGATGCGGGGAAGTGGAAAAAGCGCACATTAATTCTTACTTCGACCCCCCTCCCGCCCTACGGCCCATAGTTCGGGTGGGATTAGAAAATTTTAAATTCGCTCGTTCCCCCTTTCGGAAAATCCCAAGAAGATCCCCAGACTCGTAGACTCCCCCCACTCAGCCGTTTGGCCGTGCATAGCATGGACAGACAAACGGACAAACAAACAGACAAACAGACAGACGGAGTTTCATTCTTATAAAATAGTATAGATATAGATGATTATTTACGAAAATTCGCTCATACGATCATGTTGCATGAACTTTGGAACTTTGGAACTTTGGATGATTAATGGAATTTAATTATGAGTTATCAATGACTAATTATGAATGCCTGATTAAAATTGATTTGGTAGTCCTTTACACCCACTTGAGGACGAAAACATGCCCGAGGATGGTAATTTCTCTGAAAATCAAGTGCTGTGCGCACTTGCCCGCATTCTTGAGAGCGCACTTGCCCTTATAGTCCCAAAACCGTTGGGAAAGTGCGCTACCACAATATAAAATGCAACTGAGACTTTTCTTTTGCTACAAAGAACGAATTGAAGGTAGAAACTATTGAAGAAATTGGCTGCAAACCAAAAAAGGATGTATAAGGTGGAAAAATAGTCCATAAAACCAATGTTACGTGACATACCTACCTACCTTCAACAACGAAACTCAGTTTCATGAACCAGGTTTCAAACAAGAGTCATAATTTCATTCACACAGCAGCAAAAAGCTCAAAATTTTATCAAAATCCCTTAACCCCTTATCTCCTAGCTGTTCTCCTATAAATCGATTTCGTACAACCTACATCGGGAGGGTACTTAATGAATATCTGTATCAGGATAGTGCCCTATGAATTTCATCGCTATTACTAAAATAATAACTATCGCGTAAGCGCAAAACTAAAATTGGTAGTCACAGGTGAAACTCTGAGACAAATTTACCGATTAAATGATGAAATTTACAGGCATTATTTGGAGTATCCCCGACATAATCTCCCATTAATTCCCTTACCGTCTGATTTATAAATAGAAACGTGAATTTACGTGAATACGCAAACATGAATTTCCCGAAACATCGATTTTTTACGATTTATTATCGAAGTAAAATTTTGTGGGTGCCTACCTACCTACTGGTTACAATTCTCGCGATTGTATCTTAATAATTTCGTTGCAATTGGTTGTAATAGTAACCATTGCCCATGCATAAACTTTAAATTGTTATAATTTGTTGGATTATAATTAATTATAATCCATTATAATTTATCGATGCTGGTGATGTGTGTGAATAACAAATATGGATTATAGCCCTACTTTATGTAAGTATCTACTTGTTTATACACATATATTCATGGTCTACTTCGCATTCATTAATTTGTTTCTCAACTAATTCCACACGTCCATGGTAGAATGTGAGGAAAATATACTGCCCTACCGACTTGGCAGATGTGTATTCCTTACTTAAGTTTCAGAACCTTCTAATTAAAGGGAGCTTTGAAGTGAAAAACGCCTTTAAGTCTATTTTGGCATCCGATTTTACTCATACTTCCAAATTTCAAAGTTTTGCTACCTTTTGCTGCTATCACACCCTTTAACTACTCAACATAATATATATAGGTACACAACATATACGCAACAGCAAATACCTACGCAACTGTCCCGTTTTTCCGTACAATCGCTGCTCAAAACTCTTACATTTACAAAGGTCTTACTTCTTTTAATAAATTGCCAAACGATATTAAAACAAACTTACTGGATCAACCAGAAAAATCACATATTATAATAAAAACGTATAAATTTCTTAAATAAAATATAAATTTCTGTCTAATAGGTAATTGGTGAATCATTTAAACGTATAGGTATTGTAATTTAATATATAGAAATTGTAACATAGATATTGTGTAAATAATTAAAATTTGATTCTAAGTTTAACCCTGTTCAATCTATAGAAATAGTACGTTGTTTTTTTTCCATGTGATTTGGTACAACTGTACTATTGTACTTTTTATTTTAATTTATTTCAGAAATTTTTTTCCTTTGATCTTTAACCCCCATATTGCACACAACAACTGCAAGGGCGATTCATCTTCCTACCGCGGGCAATGCCCATATAGGGGATTAATTTTAGCACACGTATTAACTCAATAGCTTAGGCAATAATTATAGAACTCAAAAAATCTTCTTAGACTTACCGTAGGTTTTTGGTTAATCAAAGATCATTTTTAATAAGGAATTAGTAATCGACGAAGAAAAGTATTATTATTTTTACCAATTATTTTTCTCCTTCTCAAAATTTGTTGGATTCCTTAGTTTGTGGAGGGTTAGATACAGATTGAATTTTAAGGATGACTTAGGTCGTGAAATTTTAATGTTTTTAAGCAGGATAGCCTTTGCCATCCTGCGCGCATCCAGCATGTGCATACATGGAGCGCGCAAACGCTGGAGAAGTGCAGAAGAACTTATTGGGTTTTATGACGGCGCAGCAACCCATTTTCACTGAGATATTTACCGACATATTTACACACACATCACAAACAGTACATTAAACGCCTCCTTTCCCCAACAACTTTTGAACCACAATCACCAATGCTCCATCAGACCACTATCCCACACTAAAATGTCGAAATAAATGTTTTGTTGATTTTCAAAAAAAATAAATAAAACTCGTGATTTAAAACATTATTTGTTGAACCAGGGGTGGTGACTGGTTCGATGTAGCCCCCGTTTCAGTTTTGTGAAGCCATCTAAGTTTTTCTAGACAAGCTAATAGAGCTCAGCGTAGAGCTCAGGTCTCAATGTAAGTACCCAGGTGGCTGGAAACTGACTTCAGTTCAACTAGTGTTCTACAGTTGAATGATTTCAGGTCTACAAGTCCTCAATTTGTAGAACACATCTAGAACTGACGCCATCTTCCAACGAACAAAGTACCTAAAGCAAAACAACAATAAAACATCAATAAAACACGTGAACTAAAAACTTGGTATAGATCCTATAAATAGTTGAGTAATAATACCTCCACCTTTAAATTAAGGTAGGTACCTTTTCAATTCAGGAAAGCATAGGTACCTATTTTCCATTTCCTTGACAAAATCCCAAGTTGATTCTAGTAGTGGGTGTGCTGGCTGGAAGGCCATCTATAGACGAATTGCGGTGGGTGGGATAGAGTTCTTCCTTCCTCATCAAAATTCTATTGAGACGGAGAACGGCGCCTCTGAAGTGAAAACAATATCAATTTCTGGCAGAGCTTCCTCTCGGCGCGGTTGGCGGGCGGGTTCCTCCTATTATTTCAGTTGATGAGGCCGGCGAACCCACAAAGACGATTCAGTAGGTGAGTGGAATCTCCGACCGCTCGAGGGCATTCCGGTAAATCGCATAGCTACACCCTGCTACGTTCATAAACAACGTCAGGGAAGGCAAAACATAGGTGGAATTGGATTGATAGAGTCATTTGAAAGTAAATACCTAAGTTTCCATTTTGATAAAATTATCATCGATTGACATTGAGCAGTTCGTACAGATGGCTATCGAACAATAGTTAGGTAGGTATTTATCACATACCTAAGTATGTGATACGAATATGAGATACGAAAGAGAATAAAGATTAAAGAATTACGATAAGTTAGTCCAACTCTTCTCACAATTCATCAAAACTACCTATTATAGGAATTGAATTGCTCCAAAAAACTCAATATTTTGCATTTTACAGTACCAGCTCTACTATTCGAGAAGTGGGTGGTTTTTACATTCAATTTCACGCAGATTCCGAATCTGCAATAGAAAAAAGTTGAATTAGCATTGCTGCACTGTGGTGCGGTCCAATAGAGATGCAATTAGGATGTAATGATGCAGAATTAAACAATTTCGTTTATATGTGGATAATTGAATGAGTAGGGTGACTACGGGCAAGTGCGCGTTACGGGCAAGTGCGCTCTTCACTTATTTCTTCAGGCATGTTACTCCAGTATTCTTTCTAACAATTTATTTTAATAGATCAGGTGTTTATTGACCACTGAATAAATTTTGAGCTCTTTTGCTGCTGTGTGAGCAGCCATCCTTAAGTGCCACGTTTGGCCAATTTTTGGGTAAAAAGCCACTTTTTGCCAATTTCTGGGAAAATGCCACGTTTGTGCCATTTTTCGCCTGATTTCTTGAAAAAAATTTTTTCCCCCCAAAATTTCTTTATTAGAAACATAACATAACAACTGAGCTTGGCCACTCAAGTTAGTTTACTTTAATACTATATTCGACATTGTGTAGAGTTCCATAGCCCAATGGCAACTACTCTATAGGATCACTTTCTCACGCCGGATGAAAAAAAAAAGATCTTCATTTTGTAAGTCAACAAATGTATTACGAATATTGCTAAAAGTAAGAATGTTATGTATGAATAGGGCGAATTGAAATCCAGAATAACTCCCAACAGAAGTTTATTTATTTCATTATTATTATTTGTTTGATCAGACTAGATTAAGTTGGTGTATTCGTAGAATGTGTTTTATTTCCTGAAATTCAACATAAATTCTTGATTGAATATTTTGTATTCGTTTTTTTTTTTACTCAAGAGCTGATTTATTGAATGGTTAACAGTGCTTACCGGAATACTGATTTTGTATTGTGTTTTGTACAAACAGAAATAAATTTAAGTGCCACAATTTACAAAATTTTGAGGGGGAAGAAGATGTAATATCCATGTATCTCTTTTCTATGTAAGTAATGACATGTGGCAACACTGGGTTCGAGATGAGCCCAGAACATTCGAGAACAACCAGATATTATAAATATCGGATGGACAATAAAAAATGGTCATTCTGTGATTCTGTATCTTGTAAATTGTGCTTTTTAAATCACCCGTATCCAGACTTTTCAAAGTCCTTAACCACTTCGCTAACTGTTTTCATCTTGAGATCCCGGTGGAGGTCATCATTTCGTATGTACCAGGGAGCGCTAACAATACTCCTCAGTACCTTGTTCTGAAAAGTTTGTATGATCTTCATGTTTGACTTTTTCGTGCAGCCCCAGAGCTGGATGCCATACGTCCAAGCGGGCCTTAGAATTTGCTTGTATATAAGCAATTTGTTGTGTAGGGATAGATCGGAGTACCTGCCGAGCAGCCAGTACATTTTTTTGAACTTGATATTTAATTGATCTCTTTTTTTAATGACATGCTCCTTCCATCTTAGTTTTGTATCAAGAGTCATTCCTAAATACTTTGCTGCATTGGCGTAAGGGATCTCACGCCCATTCAGCATGACTGGTATTTTTGTTACGTTTTTGTTTGTAAAGTTAATATGTGTAGATTTCTGTTCATTGAGTTTGAGCCGCCATTTTTTGTCCATGTACTGACATTGTTAACAATAACTTGTAATTTCCTAGTTGCTTCCTCTACCGTATCGCCAACCGCTAACAGGGCAGTATCATCAGCAAAAGTTGCAATTGTTGTGTCGTCATCGCTGGGTACATCACGTGTAAACAGAAGATAGAGCAAGGGCCCGAGCACGCTACTTTGCGGAACGCCTACCTTTATTTTCTTGAGACTGGAATACTCTCCTTCGTGTTTCACTATAAAGTGTTTCTCAGAGAGATAAGATTTCAGAATTAAGTAGAATTGCTTTGGTAGATCTCTCTCAAGTTTGTATTCAAGGCCTTGGTGCAGGACTTTATCAAAAGCTTGGGAAACATCCAGGAAGGTGCCTACGCAAACGTTTTTCCTTTCTAAGCAATTTTCAATTATATCAGTGATACGATGCACTTGATCTATGGTAGAGTGTTTTTCCCTGAAACCAAACTGGTGATCGGGGATTAGTTCTCTCTCTTCGACAGTAACTTCTTCGTATAAGTAATCTCTCAAACAGTTTCGAGATTACTGGTAGCTGAGATATCGGTCTATAAGAAGTTTTGTCCTTAGGGTCTTTCCCCGGTTTCAGAATCATGATAACTTCCGCCACTTTCCAGCAACGTGGTACATATTTCAGCCTCAGTGCTGCGTTGATAAGATACAGAAGCATTCGTATGCCTTCCTCTGGAAGTTTTTTAATTACATTACCAGTAATGAGATCATACCCAGGTCCTTTGTTCGTTTTAAGGACACGAATCCCATCTTTAAGTTCACTTAGTGTAACTGGTTTTATATCTTCTAAATCCGTAGAGGGGATGATAGTCGGTAGTTCTCCATCATTCACATGGCTAGAGTTCGGGACAAATGTTTTTTCAATTTCCAATTGCCAATTTCTGGGAAAATGCCACGTTTGTGCCATTTTTCGCCTGATTTCTTGAAAATTTGTGAAAAAAAAAAAACATTAAAATTCGCAATAACTTGGGGTTTCAATTATATTTTCAAAAATTCCTTTATGGGGAAGGCCGTCCTCTCCAGGAGTTGTGAATGGGAGGAAATGAAGAACGTAGCTGCCAATCTGGCAGGGAAGGTAGCCACCCAGAAGGAAGACTGGGAAGCTGCAGACGTTCTCTCAATGAAGTTTGCCCCGTCAACATCTGCTGACGTAGAGAGGTCATTTTCAAAATTGAAATGTATTTTAAGTGACCGACGTCTTGGTTTCTGCATAGATAGCATCTCGGCCCACCTGAAATTGTTCTACAACAATTTTAACCCAGAGGAAGAGATTCTTCATTCTCCTATATAGATTTAAATCAAATTTTTTGTAGTCAATTTGTAATTTGTAGCATACTCTTTGTAAATAAAAGTACATAATGTAATTAAAATGGTCAGTTTTAATTTTCCTATCAATTGGGGGGGGGGGGGGGGGGGGGGGGGGAGGAAGAAAAACGTTTGGATTTTGAAGAATAAATGCCATGTTTGGCCAAAATAAGTGCCATTTTGCCATGTTTTTTAGAGCCACGTTTGGCAAAAATAAATGCCATGTTGTGAAGGGCTCTGATTATGACTCTTGTTTGAGACCTGGTTCATGAAACTGAGTTTCATAGTTGAAGGTAGTAGGTATGTCACGTAACATTGGTTTTATGGACTATTTTTCCACCTTATACATCCTTTTTTGGTTTGCAGCCAATTCTTCAATAGTTTCTACCTTCAATTCGTTCTTTGTAGCAAAAGAAAAGTCTCAGCTGCATTTTAAATTGCGATAGCGCACTTTCCAAACAGACTATAAGGGGAAGTGCGCTCTCAAGAATGCGGGCAGGTGCGCGCAGCTTGATTTTCAGAGAAATTACCATCCTAGTGCACGTTTTTCGTCCTCAAGTGGGTGTAAAGGACTACCAAATCAATTTTAATCATGCAATCTTAATTACTTATTAATAACTCCTAATAAATTCAATTGAAATGCAAATAAAGTTCCACTCATGCAACATGATCGTATGAGCGAATTTTCGTAAATTATCGTATTCTATAATGTTGAATTGTTTTGAAATTTGAGCTTATTGAATGCAACGATATAGTTAACTTTAATTTCATGGCAAAAAACGTATCCTACATAGGTAATAATCTAGTATTCAAAAAGAGGTTTTGAATGTTTAGCTTTTTTACAATTTTTATCGATTTTTTAAGCAAATTTTAATTATGTTTAAGTACATTTTTTCAGCATAATTTCGTACATAAATTTTTTAACGTTCTAATTTATAGTTAACCAACTTTATTCGAGCAATATTCAGCTGAAAATTATGAATTCAACGATTTTTAGCCGTTTTTTAAAAGTATATTTTTGAAATTTAACCAATTTAATTCTTTCGTTTGGAACGTTTGATTTTTTGGCGCTAGAACGGAATTTTTATCTTAATCCTAAGGAGAGTAATTGTCTGGAATGATTTATATAAACAAAAAAGTGTTAAACTCTAGGATTCGTCTCAGAATGTCTCAAAACGGATTCCATTATTTGTAACTTCATCTTCATTCCATTTTTATCCTCTGAGATTATGGGGGAGATTTAGTCAGCTTGATTCAGAACTCGTGTATTTCCGACCGTTCCCGCCAGAAATGCCTCCTCGGGAAACACGAAAGAAAAGGGGGAACGAGTTTTTCCTTTTGTTCGCATATCCTTAGGCAGAAGATTCTTGGTGCTTTTGTTAGAATGTTGGCTGCGGATTTACTTGCTTATTAACTTTTTACAGTCCGTTGACGGTATACATAACATATAGATGAAAACTCTAATCTTTGTACAACAGGGTTAAGTCCGTACAACGAGCTTTCTAATTCTAACGAAAAAATGTTTGCTATAAATAAGCAGCATGAATGCATCGCATTTCCTAAGTACCTATGATCTCCACGGCATTCCGATCAATGCCTTATTTGTGGAAATGGTGTCTTGTTTCCGCCATTTTAATAATATAATTATTAATAGTTCATTCTAGAACTTATACATACCTACATAAACATCTCAAAAGAATTATGGGATCATTTTTCCTAGTAGACGTCTAACACCCCTGATCAATCGGACAAAGTTCACATTATCAAATTCACATTCCAGAGGATTTGATTAAGTCTTTTTTGATGGATCGTCCACAGGTTACAAGAATCGATGAGTCTTGTAGTGATGAGGTCATAAATAACATCGTTGTACCTCAGGGTTCAGTTTTAGGTCCTATTTTGGGCAATTCTCATAGGAGTAGATTTTCATAGCCCCGTTGACTTTAAGCAATTAATTCAATGAAAATAAAGACAAACTATAGTGAATCCAGGCTGAAATATATATATATATATATATATATATATATATATATATATATATATATATATATATATATAAACAGGTTCCACTGTCATTAGATACAATTTTCCTTTTTTTTGTATTATGTTGCCCTACTTTTATGTTTGAACACACGACCGTCCCTTGTCCCCAGCCGAGAATGCTAATTTTAATCACAGTTTTTCAGTATTTTGCTAAGGGAAAGAAATATTTAAAGTCTTTAGTAATTAAAGAGTACATTTCTTATTACTATCATGTCCTTCAATAATAATTTTCTCTAAAAGAATTGCTGAAAAACAATAGTTTTACTCTGTCCCCCGTGTCAGACTCACAACCGTCACAGTAACTATTAGTTCTCTTAACTGACGCTAGATTGCTCTAGTAGTCCTGCCTCCTAGCTGGAGAGAACAGTAGAGTTGTTGTGACTGTGAAATGTGTGAATTTGTTTTGATTTTGTTTGGAGTTTTCATGAATTTCCATCAGTTATGTAAGTATTCATGACTATGTAACCATTTTTACTCACAGCCGTCACGCATGTATTTACTTGAAATCATAGATTACCTAGATTTTCAATTAATAACAGTGTATAGGATGTGTCACTCATGTGCTGGTTGGAATCCCTTTTTCTAGGTTATGTTCTGCATGGCCTAAAAACATCGATACACCATGCGTTCTCACAACCGTCACACTCACGACCATCACAAGACCGTCACACCTAGAATGTGACGGTCGTGAGCAGAGTTGACCGGTCGTGAGGATAGAGGGGTTTTATGCTAAATGTGTGTTAATTTGGTGTATTTTACATCTATATAAATTAAATTAGAGTGTTGTCTAAAAAATAGTTGTATATTTTCACCATTCCTATTGATGCCAAAACAGGTCTTATCTCAATTTTTGTTTGTCTGTCTGTTTGTGTGTGTCTATCAGTGACGCTCAAGATGGCATTTTACGCTGCCTACTCCTGGAAAATGAGTGCACTGACTTTGATGAAACTTTGATTATTTATTCTATGCATTAGTGAAAAGGTTTTAGGCTAATTTAAACTATCATACACCTTTTGGAAAAAGAATGGCTGCCGTTCAAAAAAGTGATTTCGTGCGGTTTTCAAAGCTAAGAATTCAATCTTAATCGTTAAAAATCAATTGTTTTAATAAAATCATAGTTTTAAACAAATTTAGTTAACCCTATAATTGGTTTTACAGCAGATGCATAGTTGAAGAAAAGGATTCGGAAAAAAGAAGCGGAAATAAATAGAATATGGCGCGTTGTAGTGACCCAAAAAAAGCAGCAGCTGAGAGAAAACGAAAAGAGCGTGAAAGGATTCGACAAGACCCTGAAAAATATGAAATGATGAAAGCAAAAGAAAGAGAGCGCAGTAGAAAAAGGAGAGAACAAAAAAAGATTCCTAGTATAAATGACTTGACTGAACGTGGAAAGAGGAAGCAACGAGCAGAATGGAGGAAGAGGTACCATAGACATGCAAAAAATAAACGTAAACAACAACGAATCGAGGAATTAGTTGAAAATAATTCCCCACCAGCGTTTGAAGCTGGTGATTTGCAAGTTGAACCTTTTTCGACAACCAGAAAGATAGTAAAAGGGTTAGTAGAAAAAAAACTAAGAAAAAGCAGAGACAAATATAGGAATAAAATCAAGCAACTAGAAAAACAGCTCAAAAATCAAGAGAAAAGAGCAGAAAAGTGGAAGAAAAAACATTCTCGAGTCTTGTCTAAACAGAAACTCTGTAATAATAACCTTCTATAGGTAAGAGACTGGTTTGATTCTAATGATACGGCTTTAAATGTAGATAAAACCTCTGTGCTACGATTCAGAGTAGGTAATAGAACATTTCCCCGTCATCACTGTATTAAGCTTTGCGCTACAGGATACTGTGCTAGTCACAAAACTTGAAGAATAATATACTTGATAAGTTAATTCATTCGATTCACTATCCTAAAAACTACGATAATACGAATTTTTGAGAGTTTTTGTTCAATATCATCGACGTATGTTGACGATAAGATCGTCGTTGCATCCAATGTATCGCAGTGAAAGTCGTCCTAATCGATTCAACTCATCAAAACGATCGAAATCCATATACCTACTGAACACGTAGGTACCTACCTATGTCTTAGGTATTTCGGTCGACGACATCTCCTCATCTTCTCGGCTTGGCTCTCAAAACTATACATACAAAATATTCTGGGTGCTTACCGTATTTCGAGTCTACAGCTTCGAAATAGTGACATGCAGTGCGGAACAGACAGGACCATACACACACAGAAAAATGAAGGCCAAGTTAAAGTAGACTCCCTTTGTTCGTCAAGTACATTCTAATACTAGGTGGGTATGTCCTAATTATGCCGCGATCGAACGAGCGTGCGTTCAGCGACGGTCGGGCGCTCGTACGAACGTAAAACAAAACTTTGTAAACAAAGGAAGAATTGAATGTCCGAATTGAAACAAAAATACAATCGTGCGATGAGGGGGGGTTTGATTTGTGAACGTATCGTCCAGTTTGTACGAACTCTGCTTGAACGCATGAAAACAAACCTTTTCACAGAAGGGATTTGTCCTAATTGGTCTAGGAACTCCAATCGTTCGCACGATCCGCATTTGGATGAACCTATGCGATTAAACCAGTTTGACTTTGTTCTTGCTTTCGCTCTTCGGGAAATTTCAATTTTTCAAATTGTGAAAATGAATTTCGAAGAGGGACTCAGAAGTGAGATTGAATCCTACGTTTTGGGACAAAAGGTGCGAAGGTGACAAAAATCGGCAACAAAAATCAAATAATCTTAAGGTTAAAAGCAATCTTTCTTCGGCGCTGATTGGTTTCTTGAAATTTGTGGTTTGGTGACTGCACTCTGGTTCAATCGCCTTGCAGATGTAGTCGAACGTTGTTTTTGACATGCTTTTATATTGATAAAATACATCCTCTTCTCTCCGCTGGTCGCGATATATGGTAAATAATTGACCGAGTCTCCCCCGAGTTTTGTAGATTTTATTCACTGGTTTCCTTCTAATGCTCGTTGGAGGCTCTAGTTCAACCGCATTTACATACCTAAATGTTGCCAAATAATGTAGCTGCGTCATTGACCATCTTCCGCTTTCCGCATGAGCTGCTAGTACGAACGGGTAGCGCAACGCTGGGTCGTATGAATAGGTGTTTGCAATCAGGACACACATTTTCATTGGACGACCACCACACGATGCGTCCGACCACCGCTGAACGCACGCTCGTACGGTCAAGGTCCTATTAGGACCAGTGACGGATTAAAAGAATTTCGTGGGTGGGAGCTGAAGTCCTGGGGGGAAAACCCCCATCAAAAAGGTGGTCCTTTTTAAAAAGGTCCTTTTAAAATTAAAAAGATAAACATAATTTTTATTTATAGAAATACCTATTACCTTGGCTACCAAAAATTCATGTACCTACACACACACACACACACACACATACACACACACAAAAAAAGACTGAAAATAAAATTATAATAATTTTTTGGCAGAATTATATCGGATGAAACGTAAAACGCTGGAGTTATAAATCAATAGTACATAATATCTTGATGTAATATTATTTATAAATTGCATATATGTAGTGTAAACACAGGATCAAATAATAATACACTCTTTATTTTTTCAATTTGCTTTATTTAGAAACAAAAACTTTATTAAATTCTCACGATAAAATTAAATGAACAAAGTACATTTTTCATTCAAGATGAAAATGCAAATACAATATTACATTGCTTAAATTTTTCTATCTATTACTGGTGAAAGTAAAACAGTGAATTATTCACTTCTACAGAAAAACACTGGTTGTAATCATCAGTTAAGAAAACATGATTCGTTTCGTTCTTCATCGAAAAAGTACTGATTATATATTCTTACCGTTATCGAAAGCTGTAGACGAGAGACACAGTAGGTACCGTAACTTGTTAAGTAAACTGATGAACACAAACTTTTTTTATTTTTTATTTGGTTCATTGAAACATTTTATAATATACACACAAATTATAATACTAATGAAATTGGCTACCTCTTAAACATAACAATATGCCTGAATCTTCATATTTTCAATGTACCTATTGCTAGGTGAAAGGCTAAGCCAGTAGGTACCTAGCAGGCGCCGCTATCTAGGCTAATATTTAGTCCAAAAATCTCTTAGTACTTAACTATAACATAAATAACTCACACATAAATTACTTACTATTCACAAAAAAAAAAAAAAAAAGATATGATTGAAAGAAAATAAATAAAAATCGCTTTAAGACACAACTCCTATTCGAAAAAAGCCAACAATCAATCCACTTAACTAATGAACATAATATATAGGTACTACGCATAACCCTATCGCCACACACATATCCCTTTCAACAAAAATTGCCGATGGTAGGGGTGGTTTGAGGGGATGAGCATATTAGTAGGCAATACTCACACTCATCGTGGTTTATTAGTGCCCAAATACTTTCGCCTGAAATAGGCCTCATCAAGGATCTGAAATATATCAATATGCTGCTCTTAGTCATAAGTCTCAGTACTAGGGTTCAGACTGCAAAGAGTTGACTAGAGTTACAACTTATATGGTAGGAACTGGTTGGGGTTCTTACAGGTACGCAGTTTGGGTTTGTTTTTGGTCTTGGATAATACAAAATCATTGTTGCGCCAGGTTGTGTAAATGATCTGTAATGAATGATATTACAATGTTGTTAAAATTGTGAGGTAATAGTAGAAAGGCAGTAAGTCAGGGATATGGGCTTGGTTAAGTAATGCTAGTCTCTGCTCACCAGTACTTGGTGATTGTCCACTCTTTATGGTCTAAAATGTTTTTGCTACTTCCCACGATATAAATTATTTATATTATATAAATTTATATATATATATTTATATATATAATATATATATATAAATATATATATATATAATATATATATATACCTTAATATATATATATATAACTTATATATATATATATATATATATATATATATATATATATATATATATATATATATATATATATATATATATATATATATTATATATACTATATAAATTATATAAATTATTTACTACATTAAACTTTTGCAAACCTCCACCTCATGGAACTACAACCAGGCAATAATTTCTTCTCATACAATCAACAAGTTGTTGCCTCCCTGCAATACCTCATAATTTTAAGAACATTCGAATATCATTCATTAAAGAACAGTTACAATCTGGTTCAACAATGATTTTGTATTATCCAAGACCAAAAACAAACACAAAGTGCTCACTTACCTGTAAGTACCCCAACTACTACACCTACCATATAAGTTATCACTCTAGTCCACTCTTTACAATCTGAACCCTAGTACTAATACTTATGACTAAAAGCAGCATATTGTTCTTTATATTTTACCTCCCTGATGAGGCCTGTTAACAGGCGAAAAAATACATGGACTCTAATAAACCACGATGAGCTACAGCCTAGCAAAGTGCTCGTCTCCTCAAACCAAACCACCCCTACCATAGTCAATGAAAGGCAACACACGCATAATTATAAAAATTGTGTTATGTTAAAATGCCTTATGTGTTTTAGAGAAGAAAGATGTTATCTTCGATGCTCGTTTCATGAAGGAGCTAAACTCAAACACTAAAAGCACCTTAAGTTCGCATTTAACCTGAAGTTTGTTTTTGGTTTATTATTTTCAATAATAAACCTATGTGATCGTATAGCAAAAAATTTTTATAACTGTTGCATCATGAGTTATAATGATTGTTGTTAAGTAGTTATGTAATCATATTGTGCATAGTTTCTCCGAAATACATTTATTATTACACCAACTCTTGACTCGTAAATATTGTCAGTACGTGTTACACTTCATTGGCGACGAGGGGAAGTTGGTATGGTCACCAGAAGAGGAGGCAGACGCAGTAGACAAGCGGATGTTTTAGAAGAGGTTGGATCAGGAGGGGACGACCATCCTGATGTAAGATCGAACAGAGTGAAGATAGATATTAGGCCATTCAACCCGGAGACTCAGAGTTGGGAGTACTACTTGCCCTATTTCGAATTAGAATTGAAGTTGGCTAGAGTCACGAACGAATATGATCGGCGGGATTTTTTGCTCACAAAAGTAGGTGAACAAGCTTTTAAAATGTTAATCGATCACTTTAGGCCAGCTATGGTGACGGAAAAACCATACAACGAATTGATCGGAGTAATGAACAAATTTTATATAAAGCAGTTTACGGTAACTACAGATCGAGTTACGTTTGCTAGGCGTAATAGGGCGGAGGATGAAGAGATTTCAAAGTTTATCAGTGACTTAAGAGCATTAGCGGGAAAATGCCAATTCGGAGCATCGTTAGAGGAAAGAGTAAGAGACCAGATCATTGTAGGCATTAATGACAGCAATTGGCAAGGTGAGTTCTTGAAGGATTTTCCAAGCAATGACCATACGCTAGCTGAAGTAGAATCGTTGGCTATCAGACTTGAAAGGGGCAAATTGGAACAGAAGCGTCTGGAGTCAATGAGAGAAAGAAAAACCTTAATTAATGAAGTAAAGGCCAAAAGAAGCAATCAAAATCGATCAGACTCCAAATATGTTTTAGTAAGAGGACAACATTGTTTCCAATGTGGGAAGAAAGCCCACAGTGACCGAAATGCATGTCCTGCTTTAAATAAAACTTGTGACCTGTGTCAGAAAAAAAATCATTTTGCTCTCGTCTGTTTCAAGTATGGACGTACCAGAATCCTTCCAGAGAAAACAGGAAAGAAGATGGTAGTGAACAAGTTACAGGAATCAAGACGGAAGGATGGCAGTTCAACATCTGACAGTGATTCGGGGTCAGAGTTGGGAATTCGGCAGCTTACTCGTACAGGGACCAAGGTCATGCTGTCGGTGAGTCTAAATAACCATGAGATAAAAATGTTATATGATCCAGGAGCTCATCACTCAGTAATCAGTAAGAAAGTGTGGAAGCAAATCGGTAGGCCAGTATTAACGCCATACCCAAATTTAATTGCATACACGAATGTAGAGGTAACCACTGTGGGAATGACAAGAGTTCAGGTTTCGGCATTTGGGCGTGAATGTGAGCTACCGTTAATAGTGGTAGAGAAGCATGATGTACCACTATTTGGTTTGGACTGGGTTTTGAGATTTGATCTTCCGTTACCGCCAGGAGCGGAAATTTGCGCCACCAAGAGACAAAACCCCATTGCTACAGCTCCGCTCTTCCCAACATCAGATCATAAGGGTGTTCCAGATGACATTAAAAATATTTTATCACGTTATCCTGAGTTGTTCAGTTCTTCTACAGGTAACATTAAGGGCCACCAAATAGAAATAGTTTTGAAACCTAACGCATTACCAAAAGTGTTTAAACCTAGACCGGTACCATTTGCCCTAAAGCCAGCGATAGAAAGCGAATTGGATAGGCTTTTGTTAGAAGGAATAATTGAACCTATAGATCCAGCTACAACATACATCGAATGGGCTTCGCCGTTGGTCATAGCACCAAAACCAAATGGCAAAATCAGGCTATGCGCAGACTTTAAAGTGACTATCAACAAGTGGATAGTAATGGATATGCATCCACTTCCCACTTTTGAAGAAGCGTGTGTTTCAATATCAGGAGGAGAGCAATTTTCGGTGATTGATTTAAAGGATGCCTATTTACAATTAGCTGTAGCCGAGGAATCAAAAAAGTATCTGGTAATATCGACACACAAGGGGTTCTTTCGATACAAAAAAATGCCATTTGGAATCAGTTCTGCCCCGGCCAAGTTCCAAAAAACAATGGAAATAGTGCTAGCAGGAATTGAGGGCGTACAATGTTACTTAGATGACATTATCATCACGGCAAAAGACAGAGAGACACATATTAATAAAGTTAATACCGTTCTCGAGAGACTGAACACAGCGGGGATGAGGGTGCAGCTAGGGAAGTGCAAGTGGCTTCAAGATTCTGTAATCTATTTGGGACATCGATTTGACAAATGGGGGATTCATCCTACGGACGATCATGTACAGGCTATAAGACAGATGCCTGAGTCGTCGAATGTGAAAGAACTGAGATCGTTTATGGGCAGCATTAATTATTACCAAAGGTTCATCCCTAGTTTGCAAGGCCGTTGTACATTGCTTTATAGTTTGCTACAAAAAGGAGCTAAATGGAACTGGACAGAGCATCATAGTAAGGTTGTAGAAGAACTGAAAGGAATATTGTCATCGGCCGAGACCTTGGTTCATTACGACCCAGCGTTACCCTTGATACTCTGCTCTGATGCTAGTGAAACAGGAGTAGGGGGGGTGTTGAGCCACCGTTTTCCAGATGGGTCTGAAAAGCCGATAGCGTTCACATCGCGAACCTTGAATAAGGCGGAGCAGCGCTATTCCGTAATCGACAGAGAGGCGCTGGGGATCGTACATGCAGTCAAAAAGTTTGAAAGGTACCTATATGGAAGGAGTTTTACACTTAAAACTGATCACAAACCACTGACGTACTTATTCGGAGAAAAAGCGGAGCTGCCTAAGTTGGCATCCAGTCGGCTAAGCAGATGGGCCCTCTTGCTCATGGAGTTTGATTATGTTATTGAATTTATTTCGGGAAAAGATAATAGCCCCGCAGATGCTCTGTCACGATTGCCACTAAGCATTGTAGATGAGGAGAACAAATTGGAATACGGACGAAAAATTGCACAAACAAAATTGAGAGACATTGGTGTATCGAAGAAATTGTTAAGAACACGAACGGAGGAAGATGTAAAATTGAATAAAATAACAAGATATCTACATCAGGGTTGGCCAAGAAAGGAGTATTTAACTGAGGAATATTGGACATTTTATGAGAAGAAGGAAGAATTATCTTATGAAGAAGGAATTTTGCTGTGGAAAGGCAGAATAGTGGTGCCGACATCCCTGCAAAAGGATGTCCTGCAAATATTACACGAAGGACATCCAGGAGTTTCGGCAATGAGGTCCATAGCCAGAATGCACCTTTGGTGGCCCTCCATGGATAAGGAAATTGAAACATTCTTGAGGTCGTGTAAACCATGCCAGGAAAACAGGCCTTGGGATCCAGAATCACCCTTGTATTCTTGGAATATTCCCTCGGAACCATGGTCACGTTTGCACGTTGACTTTGCAGAATCTTTCGAGGGCCACAATTGGTTGATTATGGTGGATGCTACTTCCAAATGGATTGAGATTGTCCCGATGAAACTGATTACGTCGGAGAAGACAATCGCTGTTTTGGAAGACATTTTTGCAAGGTTTGGGCTGCCGAAGGTTATTGTTTCAGACAATGGCCCACAATGGACTTCTGAAAACTTCAGGGAGTTTTGTAAACATAATAATAATGTGAAACATGTGCTCACTACGCCGTACCATCCAAGATCAAATGGGATAGCAGAGAGAATGGTTAGAACTTTCAAGCAACGTTATGGAGCCAGTGAAGGCAACAAGCACGACCTTCGGACACGGTTAAATCAGTTTGTTTTCTCATATAGAATTTCTAGTCATAGAACAACTGCACGAACACCAGCAGAACTGTTATTAGGGAGACAACTACGAACAAGAATCAGTCTCTTGCAGCCAGATTTGGCTGGGAGACTAGAGGAAGAACAAATAAAGCAAAAACTTCAACACGACCGAGCTCCATTGAAAGAATTTTGTGAGGGGGAGACGGTGTGGATAAAACGGAAAAAAGACGACAAAACATTTGCAGAAGCGATTGTGAAACGGAAAACGGGACCTTTATCGTATGTGGTCCTCATCGATGGCGTCGAGCGTCGGGTTCACGCAGATCACATGAGAAAGGCTCAGGGTTCCTAAAGGGGGAGGAGTTGTTGCATCATGAGTTATAATGATTGTTGTTAAGTAGTTATGTAATCATATTGTGCATAGTTTCTCCGAAATACATTTATTATTACACCAACTCTTGACTCGTAAATATTGTCAGTACGTGTTACACTTCAATAACCCCCCCTCAAACTTTGTCATTTTACGTTTCAAAGTGCGTAGAATCCAAATTTGCAATGTCCGTCCGCCGTCCGCCGTTCGCCGTCCGCCGTTCGGGCCATAAAAGGCCTTAGAATTGACTTAGAAAATCTGTTCTTTCGCACATAGACTCCACTTGGGGTCTAGTTGGTCCTAACTTCTCGCCAGCTCTATCGCTCCACACCCATGGGTGCTATGAGCCAAAAATAGGTGAAAAAGTGTATTTTTTCGTATATTTCAAGTTGTATAGAAATTGGAGATTTATGAGTGAAAAGAAAATGTTAGCTATTAATTTTATGGAAAAAAAGTATTCTAAATGATACTCTTCTATTCAAAAAGAGATTTTGGATTTTAGGCTATTTTTTGCAATTTTATAGATTTTTTAAAACAAAATTTAATGAAGTTCAAGTTTTTATCATAATTTCGTACATAAATTTTTGAATGTTCTATTTCATAGTCGATAAACTTTATTTGACCAATCTTATGCTAAAAAAATATCAATTTAACGATTCTTAGCCATTTTCAGTGATTTTGTCAGCACATTTTTTGACATTTCACCAATTAAATGATATCAATATGCAGTATAGGGAACACTTTTATGTGTTGGAAAGATGACTTGGTAATAAATTGTTTTGTTTATCAACTATATTAAAAAGCGTAAAATTGTGAGACTCCGCTGCTGTAATGGATTGAACCCATTTGTGAGGTCCGAAGCTCCGAGTTCCGATACTTAATATGGACCCGTTTTCTCGAAAATTCCGACGAAAAACTTGGTTTTTTTAAATTAAAATATACCCCATAAAGGTACGTTTTTCGGAACGGTTTTCGCGGGCGAAATAAAGGTTTGATCCCGCCGAATCTGAATCCGAAATCGGATATCGAAAAAAGTGACGAGAACTCGGTCAAATCACGAGCGGAAGCGAGCAAAGCGATTAAAATTGTGCCGTGGACGAGAGAAGGCTCAAGAATTGACGTGAAGGGTTCGATGTCACAATGTTGCGAGGCGAGCAGGTATACATAGGCGAGCGAAGCGAGAGCCATTTCAAATAATAAATACGGACTTTGTCCTACACATATACAGGTATACCTTGCGAGCGAAGCAACATCCCCGAATAAACTTTTCGTGGTTCCAGGTAGTTTTATAAGAATTAATTTGAATGTAAGAATTTCCAACAGAAAAAAACGTCTGCCAAGTTGGGTGGGCAGTATAACTTCTTCAAGCGAGCGAAGCGAGCAGCATCCCCTACAGAAGTAAAACCTACCCTTAGGGATCTACCATTTGCGAGCGAAGCGAGCAACATCCCCTACATGTTTCAATTGTAATACATCGCATGTATACAGCCACACTTCGAAGCGAGAGCCATGTCAACAGAATAAATTCGGATTTTTTCCTACAAATATACAGCAATACCTTGCGAGCGAAGCGAGCAACATCCCCGAATAAACTTTTTGTGGTTCCACGAAGTTTCATAAGATTTAATTTGTTTGTAAGAATTTCCAACAGAAAAAAACGTCTGCCAAGTTGGGTGGGCAGTATAACTTCCTCAAGCGAGCGAAGCGAGCAGCATCCCTTACAGAAGTTAAACCTACCCTTAGGGATCTATCGTTTGCGAGCGAAGCGAGCAACATTCCCTACATGCCACACTTTGCGAGCGAAGCGAGCAATATTCCCTACATGCCACACTTTGCGAGCGAAGCGAGCAATTGAATGGGGGGCCCGGGGGGCTTGCCCCCCGGCTGGACGTGGAGGCGAGCGTAGCGAGCCGGAGCGGCTAGTATACTATAAGCGGCGTTTAATAATTATGGACCAGAGATCTACGTAGGAGGGCCAGTGGCGGCCGGTGGTCTGCAAAAGGAGTGGGGCACAAAAATATTTACCTATTTGACAGTCAAGAAGAGCATTGAGGTTTTTCTTCCATTAGTTTTGTTTTCAGTGTGAATTAACTTTGACCTAAACACATGATACATAAATCCCACTTGGGTCATGTCATGCCTTGGGCAACTGTTATGAAAGAATATGGCTACTAAATAATAATAAATCATTATCATTAAATATTATTGATAAATTAAATATAAATTAATTAGATAAATAAATTGAATTAAAAATACTATCTTATAGGTAGGTACCTACTTACTAGGTATCTAAAAGTTTTAGAATGGACTATATTATTATTAAAAGTACTAAAAATTATCAAGGCTTCAATTCAAATCATCAATTCAACAGCTTCCTAGAGTGTAAAACATAGAAATTAGCTTCAAGAGCCACTCATCTTATCCGAACCCTGGGCATCGTCAAGTAAATGTCCTAAAGAGGCTACATAAGAAATTACAGCTTCCCAGAGTGTAAAGCATAGAAATTAACTATTAAAATGATTTAACCACCGCTTCACAAATCAAACCGTTCTCGCAATTTTGGATCACCTGCTATTAATCAAATCATCGAAACACCAGCTCAATGAAATCATCAGAAATTGACAAGCGGTGGCAATCATGTTCACAATATCAATTATTGAGAATGATCACCTGAGTGTACACAATTATTCAAATAACCTTGCTCATAACTCAGCTTGTTGGCCACGCACTTTGCAGTAGTTAACATAATATGGTTGGATAAATCGAGAGCTTTCGAACGAATGGTCAACGAATTTTGTGGGTTGAAAAACGACGAAGTACCATTTCCCTAGCAACGACTCGGTTGTAAGCTGAAATCATCAAAATATTTTTGTGAGCAATTTTCCGTGACGTTTTTTAGTTTATGTGTCATAGCAAAGACATAAAGAAACTAGTTGATTGTTCTCTACGCAATACAGCGAGTCTATTTTATTTATTGGTATCGCGTGAGCAAGTTTTCGTGACGATTTTTCAGTTAATGTGCCAAAGCAAAGACATGAAAATGTCAAAATCAATACCTGACTAAACTTCTACTTACGTAAATCCGTCGATGAACGTCGTGCTTAGGTGAGAATTTTATTCAAAGTGATCGTTGATTTTTCTTCATTCCACAACATAGAACACATAGAACAACGCACTCCAACTCGACCGACAATACAAAGGACTTTATTACAAAAGATGTATTCAACAACTTAGGTATGTATTCAACAACTTATAGGTACTTATAACAACGCTATAATACGGACTTTACTTTAGATTAGAGTAAATTCTTGGGAACAACCAAACGAACTTAAAGAAACATCACATATTACTTGCAAAGACAACAAAACATAGACGAACATACCCAACAGGCTAAATCAGTTTGGCTAACGGAATAAACCAAAACTCCTCTAGTGGAAGCGACTCATAACGTAAATTTCATTCTACGGTCTTTAGAAAAGTTGGAAACCCTGTCTGGGGCAGAGCCCCCCAAAATCATGAAAAATTTCCCGTTATGACCTCTTTTCCCGTTCCTTGCCCCGTATTTCCCGTTTCTTGCCCTTTATTTCCCAATTTTTCCCTTCAAAGTCTAACCTGAATCGACGAAATTTCCCTCTTGATAGAGTGATATCATCGCAAATCGCAATCTACGTACTTTTTCGCTGGTAGATGGATCTTAAACCTCCTTGGATGGAGCGTAAACCTAGTCCTTCTAGCATTCACCTTGGAGCCACAGCATGGAGCTGTTTGTAAAGTCTTCATTCCAGTTTGTTACTTTTTGCCCAAATGTACTGGGGCAATGTCCCGATGCCCCCCCTCACGGGCCGCCCCTGAGGAGGGCTGTCTAATACATAAATAATAAACCTTTGTGTTATAATTTGCAGCGTTTTTAGTGCTCTTCTACTCACGAAATGGCGACGACGGACGATAGCACGACGCGGACACAACACCAGCGCTGATGATTTTCCCCTCAAGCGCTTCTAGAATTCTTCGAGTTTACCCATGAACATTCTGACACTACCCGCGTCAATCCCCGATTGATCCCTCACGGACACCGACATAATTTGTAGGAGTACCAAAATTCAAACGCACAGATTAGTAAGTTGGCCGTGACAGATTAGTCATTTTTTCTTCTGCCTCTCGGGAGGGGGGGAGAGGATCCCCCCCCCCCCCCTTTAATCCGTCCCTGATTTGGATATAGTGTAAAGATAAATACGATCATGACATAAGTGAAATGTTTATTCTTTATGTATCCGTCGATTTTATATAATGTAGTTTGTGCTAGAATACAAAATATCATCTTGTACGTAAGTGCACATTTGTGTAATCCGCACTCAGTTCCTACATAATTTTCTCGTTATTAGTGGTACGTAAAAAATACATTCGGGGAAAATAAACTACTCCTTTCACCAAACAATGTACCAAGACCGATTTTTATCGCCCTCGTCTTCTGATTTCAACACTGTATATCGCGTGGAATACTAGCGCGCATTTGTAATCCATTAGTTTTTTAGTACCGAGGTTTTTATTGTGCTTGTAAACAAATGTTTCTGAAAGAACTACAAATACGGGAAGCAGAATCAATCTGGAACAAGATCATATATCAACTCTGATAGCTTATCAGTTTCTGAAAATTACAACCTGCTATTGTTGCAACACGCAGATGATAAGTTGGAGCGTTTGGGGATTTGCGTTCAGAAAACTTAAAACTCGAGGGGTTGCATCGATCAGAGCGGGGTTACCAGACAGGCGAGGCGGCTACTGGGAGGTGAAGGGTTGTTTTCACTCAGAGCCCTGGAAACTTCGTAGTTCCGCGAGCTCTGCCAATTACTTCCATCTAAGCTCGAGCCTCTAAAAAATATCGCTGAAATCGTCAGAAGTAATAAAATCTATGTTTTATTTTGTTATAGTGAACAACCAATATAATTATTATACAGGGAGGATTAGGAAAGGCGTGCAATTTTTTGTTGAGAATAACAAGACAAAAGTCTCAGTAAAATACCGTCAAGCGCAATTTTCTATCTCAACCCGTCTTCAACATATGATTTTGTATAGGCTTTGTCCCAAAAACCACGTTTTCTGTCATAAAAATCCAAATTTCTCTACTTTTTATAAATTAATTTTAACTTTTGACCATATTTTCGAAATGAGCGTTAAATTTCCCTAAAATAAAAGTGACCGTTGGTTATCAAAAAGTACCATCTAAAAGACCGTAGCACCAGCCTAATCATAAACAATTTGAAACCAAAACTAAAAAAATCAAATCTTAAAGTCTTCCAAACACTCAAAAAATCCTGGAAACTTGTTCCGCCAGCTCTCTCAATACATCCCAAGTATTACTCTAGTCTCTAGAAGTATTGATGATATCGTTAGGTAGGTACCAGTAATAACAAATATTCAATGGTACACAGATGAAGGTATATGAATACGAACCGGCTAGTTAATCAGTACTCCCGTTATATCATCAGTGCTCCCGTTAGTTAATCATCAACACAAACATAACCTTGTGCACATCACACCATTGATTCTACAGTTCTGAAATGTATATGTTCAACTCCTATGTACATATACTTACCTATTAATCACAACGAAAAAAAGAAGACGTTTTCATAGCAAGGTCACGGTAAAATCGTGTTCGACGCTAAAAAACCTAAATCTATGTATCATGATAGCAAATTCTAATTTGTGATGAACCGTTAATATTAAGAGGACCTTTCTGATAGCAAACCGAATATAACCGAGGATGGCCGGCAACGCTAGTGCGTACTAACGTTACAGATATGTACGCCATCCACATTTATTCACTCGCACCTGTTTTGGAATGTAAAGCCTGTACGCGGGGGAAGGGGGGGGGGGGGGGAGAGAGAGAGAGAGATCAGACCGTTGGCATGAACCTCAAACCACATCTAGTTGTCACTAATTATCTTTCCTCAATGACTAAACTTTCCCAAAGTCGACTTGACTGTATTACTCACTATGAAACAGGTGAAATCCGAAAAATCGGGAGTGGGCTTTAAGGGGTAGTTAAATTTGTTGTTGTGCAAGGAAATTCGTTCATTTCGTCATGCTGCATGACTGATATTTGGAATATTATTATGATTTGGATTATTAATTTCGGGTCTTGAGTAGGGGAGAGTGGGGTAATACCGCCAAGTCGGGGAATACCGCCACCCCATATAATTATTTAACAACCTAAGTGACAAATCTTTCAGCCTAATGTCGTCATCTTTAGATCAGCAGTAATGTTGGAAAAGTTGGTTTGGGGTCACTAATTTGTTTTCATAAAAGATAAGCGAGCTCACAGTTGTTGAAGCTTGTCGTTCTAGTTTTACTGTTGTCGAATTTGCGTGGTAAATAATAGTTTTTCATGTGAATTTTGCTGTGAACTGAAGGAGAGCACAAATTTAAAACTTTGAAAGCTGAAATTAATTAAAAGCTGAGAACTTGGAAATGCTATATATAATATTTATTTTTCGAGTTCCGCGTTGAACGTTGTCAATGATACAGTTCCTGTGAAGAAACAACATTATTTTACCAGTATTTAAGTAAGTATTATGTTCCAATACTACTATTCTACTACTATTCTACTATACTACAACTATTCTGATTTGGTTGTTTGTCAACCTTTACTGAATCCTTTTCTTGTCAACTACGTTCCCAATATGGTGAGAAGCTACCCAGGCAGAGTTTTTGAAATTTCCCCAGCTAGCTAGGGTAATACAATACCACCATTTACAAGGGTTTCGTAAATTATTTTTTACTAATATAAAGTTGCTACTCAACCAGCAAAAACGTTGTAATTCACTACTGGAGAAGTGTTTTTACAATTTGCTTCAAAATCTGAAGCTCCTGAGTGCAAACGTGGGCTGTGATAGACAAATATGCTTAACGTGGCGGTATTACCCAATTTTCCCCAACTCTTGGAGATTCAGTGCACCAATATTATGAACGGAATAGAGAAGTGAATAGCTGGTATCTGTACGTGTGACTGCATCATTTCTTTTCCGTGTGATATTCACTAGAGGGATCCCCAGTCCCCCAATCATATCTGTTTCAGAGTTTCACCCGTTTTCCCTACCTTCGACCCTCCGCCCCAGTCCACGGGAATCAAATCAGATCGGCTGTCAGAGGGCGGCAGACAAGTAAGGACAAAGGGGAGGTTGACACCATAAGCGAAAAATATCGGCCAAGAATGTTTTTCAGCACAAATCATCTGCAGTAGGTAGGTAGGTACCGATCGACATTGCAAAATATATCCTACGTTACTTGGGTGATACATTTATCATCGATGCCAAAGAGATAGAACAACTTTCGTTTGTCAAAGTTCGCAATTCCTCTCGACTGCAAATTTACAGTTCAAAACTCCAAATGGTTTAGGCGAGGGGGGGGGGGGTTCACCCCCAGCGCCCAAAAAAATCGGGGTTTCACCCCTGGCCGTCCTCCAGGAGAGTGGTTTCGCTTCCGCTCATGACAATGTGAATTGGCGTTTCGCTCCTTGTAAATTTGTGGGTTTTCACTCCCACCTCCAGAAAATCTGTTAGTGGCACACCAGTAGAGGGCACCAAAGGGAGTGGTTTTGTAATAATTTTTCGACATAATTGATACAAATTTAATATTAGCAGCAATTTAGCCTTAGTTGTTGACGCCGCCCAATTGCTGCAATTGTACGTACCTACAATTTAGTGGCCCAAAAAAATGCTTTAAAAAAATCGGGTTTTTGACAATAGGGCATGAGAGGTGGTATTATAATAGGGTTTGATAGTCGGAGTATTTTTCAGCGCTGAGTCGACTGTGACCACTCCCAGATCTCTGATTCATAAATAAGTGAAAAAAATCGATTTTTAGGTGAAAAATGCCCATAATTGACAAAATTGTTGTAGTTTTCAAGTCGTGTTGCGTGCACTGAAATTTTCACTGCAATGCCATCACAGGGTAATCCCAGCACGATTATTGAGGACATGGTTGGCCTCAATGATCAGAATTTAAGTGCCTAATTTAATTTTATCCTCAACTTTTCTTTAAAAATTCGCTTTATTAGCCATGCTGCACGACTGAGTACTTTCATTATAAATGTACAGATATTGATGATGATTAAATTAAGCTGATCGCCAGCTTCATTAGTAGTTCAAGCTTGCTTTGAGTTCAAAACTATACCCACTTTTTCTTCATACTTTGTGAATGATATCGACGCATAACCGAAAGTGAACCACCAGGGGCCAATTTTATAAAACAACAAGTTACAAGTTAACACCAAGTGTTTCACCAATACAAAGAGTACAAGTGTAGAAAAGTTACAGTTGTAGAAGCTAAGTTTACAAGTGTGCTATTTCTCATGATCTCAATCAGGAACACGAGTCATCTAAGAAACATATTTCCGTTGCATATATGCAGGTCAAAAGCTAACCGACCAAGAATTAAAATATTCCATTTATGATAAATACTTTTAGCAGCATTGGAGGACATAACTAAATTTAGATTTTATGTTGAACATATCAAATTTACATTGTTTACTGACAATAATCTATAGAAACTATAACCAAGCAGGACAACCCTTCACCCATTGTCACACCCCTCCCTTCACTTCATCTGATTAGCTATAATTTCCCTTTCACTCTGTTCGCAATTGATTAAATGTACCTCCCAGCCCTTTTCTTTTGCTCGACCAATTGGATTCAAGCTCACTTTCGATTGTGACTCGTCGTGATAGTCGAAATCAATCAAACATTGTAACTCATTACTTTCGTGGAAATAGACAACGTTCTTCAATAAATTCTGTGTCTTTAATTAAAATACCTTCCACGACTTTGTCGCGAGTGATTTAGTTCGTTTCTACATAAAAATGTTCGATGTGGGACTTTTTTCTTTCAAGTTCAACCACCGACAAAATGTCCTTGTGTAATTTGCACGGTGGAACTCGGAGAAACTCCGAGCTTGGAAGGCGCAGAATGCGGTCGCGTCATGCCGTAGGATGGGAAGTGGCCGTCATTCCAACTCCTCAAACCCCCAGCGATAACGAACGGGACGCTCAGACTTGAACCTGCGAACGTGCGAATCGGTGGAGATCTCCCGTCTTCAAGGGCACGTCTCCACCAAAAAGCCTTTTACCCGTCGCTGTTCCTCTCCGGGAGGTTGCGAAACCGCGGTAAAACCACTTTGTAAAGTAAAGTCTGAGGACTGGGCTGTCCCTAGCGCTACACCTCCTTAGCGATGACCTAGATGCGTGCGTAACGTCGTGAGATCATTACGCGGCGTTATTCGGCTTCGTTCCATTGTCTGTGGACAAGTTCAGCAATCTCGTGCAGAATGAAGTTGTCTTTAGAATAGAAAGAGATTTTGCCAACCTTCTAACGTCATCTATCTAATGTTGTTTATTTCGATATGAAAGTGGTGGTCCACCTGGGGCCTATTTCATAAAACAACAAGTTACAAGAGTACAAGTTAACAAGTACAGGTACTTGTAATGCACGGTAAACTAGAACAAGTTTTTCACCAAAACAAAGAGTACAACTGTAGAAAAATTACACTTCTAGAAGCTAAGTTTACAAGTGTAGCAGAAAATTTAAATTTAAATTTAATTTAAATTTATCATCGAGCTTATATTTATTTGCAGATGATATCGCTCTGATTGTTGATGAGAATACGTGGGATGAAGCGAAAAGCACCTTGGAGGTTGATTTTATGAATATTAAATTGTGGATGAGCTTGAATAAATTAAATTTAAATGCAAAAAAATGTAATGTACTACCCATAGTTTTGACCGAGAAACAATGGCCAGATACTTTGGAAATACGTATTCATACCGAAAGTTGTAGTAAAGATAAATGCTCTTGCACTTGTGATCATCTAAATTTAGTAAAGAATGTAAGATATTTGGGGGTTTATATGGATTATAAGTTTAAGTGGGATGAACATATTAAATTTCTCTGCAATAAAATAAGAAAAATAGCATTTATCGTGAGAAAGATTAAATTCTTGGGTGATCAAGTTAAAAAACCCGTTTATTACGCCTTAGTGCAATCTTTATTACAGTTCGCCATTATAATGTGGGGGGGTACCTTCGGTACTGTGCTGGACCCACTTTTCATCTTACAAAAAAAAGTATTAAAGGTTGGGTTTCACAGACATGTGAGGCATTCAACTCTTGCCTTGTTCAAAGAATTGAATATTATGAGCGTCTATGCATGAGTATGAGCTCTATACCTTTAATTTGGGGAAATACATATTAAAGAATAAATGTGATTTTAAAGAAAATATTAGGTATTTAAGAGGAAAACCATATAGAATGGAACTCCCTTAACAATGGATAATTTGATATTATATACTAATGAAGTAAGATACCCCAAGTATGCGCTCAAATAATATAAAGTGGATTATTGGGTTACAATAGAAGAGCTTGAAACAAAATCAAAACAAACAAGAACGTTTTTTCTGTCCTTTTCATGAGTAATATTAAATAGTGAAATAGTTCTAAATCGGATTGCTGAATTTGGCTCATGTATGCCAGCACAAGCTTAGCTTTTAGGCATACATTGTCCTTCAATAAGTGGACAAAGAACTGATTTATTTTTAAACACCATGTAGTTATTAATTTTATTTATTATGTATTTTTTCAATTTATATATAATTGGAAATTGTTATCTATACTCGATATAAATTGTATGTATCAAGAGGATGGAAATAAATTTCATTTCATTTCAAAAGAAAAATGGCGTGTGGGGACAAACGAAATGAACAACGTCAAGCGGGATGCCGACATTGAAGTTTTGTCAGCGAATCATAATATAAATACGGTGTTAAGTACACGATAGGATGTTTATCGTACATGACAAGGTGTAATGATTGGAAGACAGACAAATAATAAACTGAAAAGTGGAGAAAGTGTGTTTATTTGATTTCCACATATTCTGATGGATAATCGGATTTTTCTCCTTCAGTTCATCAAGTCTTAATGCTGCTGGGTTAGGAATGTCATCTGTCAATTCGAGATGATCTTCACACTTCACTTTTTGTCTTCAATGATGGGGATATCCTCAATACCCGATCAGGAAACACATGGTCACGCACCTTTTGAATCTTTCAAGGGTCTCGGAAGACATCCTAAATCTCTCGTTGAGCTCAAAAATACCCACGAGAGAGCTCCGACTGTTCAACTCAAATTTATTATACTGCAAATAAAAACCAATATCCAAACTCAGTAAGCAATGTTTACGCCTACTTATGCTTGATGCTAAAGAAAATATAATACATGTGGATAAAAGATGAAAATAATTATATAACAAGTAAAACATTGTGTAAGAAACTTCAATAATAATTATGTACCTATAGAATGTTCAACTGATATACCTACTTAAGCACATATTTGAATTTAATGTTATCTATAGATAGCTATAAAGTCTGAGATTCCAAACCCCAGCACGAGTTTTACCTACTCTTCGGGGTTAGCAGCATTAGTATCCTTGATTTCCTTAGCTGTCAGTTAAATCATCAGTCTTCAATATACTAATTTCTAATATTCATTTATAAGATATTCCTAAACATTTCATGATACTGCATAATTTGTATAAATTAATTTTCAAATCAAAATGCTAAAACATGGAACATACTTTCTTCCCGCTAATTCGTTGATGTAAATAAATTTAAAACTATGACATAAATGTTTACTAATCGAAATTATCGAAATTAGAACAGAGTACCTAGGTAGGTAATTTTCTGTTATGGTGCGCGTCTACAATTACGATAACCAAGATTAACTTCTCAACCAAGTGACAACAAAACAAGCGGCATTGTTTCCTATATCCATTTATAACATAAATAAATATAAAACTTCGACATAAATAGAAGAACAAGTACGAAAGAAATACGTGATAAATCGAGAGCTCTCCAACGAGTGGAGAACGATTTTTGTCCGATGAAAATTAAAGAAGTTTGATTTCCCCAGCAACGGCTAGGTTGTCCTTGAAAATCATAAGAAAATTTCGTGACGATCTCTTGTAACGTTTTTCGCTAGTTGGTCCAAGGCTAAAGCATGTTCCATGCTAAAAACTCGGCGCTTTGGGCCTCGGCGGGGGGCTCCGCCCCCCTGCACCCCCCCGGTTTATTTCTTTTTCCATACTCTGTATGAAATCATAGGAACACAGAATGTGTTTTTGCGATGATTCTATTTCCTTACCAACGGCTTGGTTGCACGTGAATAATAACAATATTTGGCAATAATAAAATAAATAATTGTTAGACATTTAATTTGGTCTAAAACCCTATAAATATTATATAAATAAATATGTAACTACAAGAAAAATACTATATAAATTGAGAGCTTTCCAACGAATGGTGAACGATTTCTGTGCGATTAAAATTGCGGAAGTTCCATTTCCCTACCAACGGCTCGGTTGTACGTGAAAATCATAAGAAAATTTGCAAGCGGTTGCAATCATGTTGACAATATCAATTATTGAGAATGATCATCTGTGTGTAAACAATTGATTCAAACCATGCTCATAACTCAGGTTGATGGCCACGCACTTCGCAGTAGTTAACATAATATGGTTGGATAAATCAGGAGCTTTCCAACGAATGGTGAACGATTTCTGTGCGATTAAAATTGCGGAAGTTCCATTTCCCTACCAACGGCTTGGTTGTACGTGAAAATCATTATAAAAGGCGCATAACGGTTTTTTCTGTCGGTTTTTTGTGACGATTTTTTTCCGTAGGTCATCGCAAAGACACATTCTGTGTTAAAAACTTCTTCAATAGCTAGAAAAGACGTAGATACATGTCTAGGGATAGACAATGAGTGTACCTACCGGACCGGGGTGTTGGCCCCTCTCCGGAGATAAGAGATCTGGCTAACCTTGCAGCGGCGAGGCGGGGTTCGCACAAAGAAGCGTCCGCTGAGACCGCGGGGTGCCTGCTGCCAAAGACGGACGCCATCAACCAGCTGAACGAGTAGGAATTTTACGACTTCGCATTAAAAGTTTCTCTTGTCTGTATGTCCGTCAGTGGGACGTTTGGAACTACGAGAATGGTAGAATGGACGCTTCGACTGGATGTTTCTCAGGCTCAGGACGTAAACGCCGATAGGCGACTTTATGGTACAGACCATCTAGTAATTACTAGGCCGAGGCTATCAGCGTTATACGATTCAAATCGGTCCTTCCAAGTAGGTACGAGAACTCACCTGTCGACACTAGAGAAACTGCTCTTTGTGCGCAGGTTACTTTCAACTAACTTTCGGGTCAGAAGGTCTGTATATTCACTTCGTAAATTTTTTATTGCACTTGACAACTGAAACTGATTTTGTTATTTCGTTATGTAATTGGGTTCGCCTGTTTGATTAATAAATAAAAAATAAATCTCCTACGTGCAACATAAAGCCAATTCCATCTGGCATGAGCAATGGCAGGGTGAGGACACGTCTGCGTGGTGTCCTTCAGGACTTTTGCCCGGTGGGCTTATCCTTAAACCAACTTCCAAGGAGGAACCGAGTAGCGGTCAACCGGGTTGCCACTGGCCTTACCCGTCTTACTCACAAACACCTGCTTAGTGCGGGAGCTCGAGATATTGTGTGCGGAAGGTGTGGGGGTGATCTGTCCGTCCGCCACTTCCTGGGGGCTCCCCATAACTTATAGACCTCCGAGTTCAGCATCGGCCCCCTCAGTGGGTTGACGTTTTATCTTAAAACGGCCAAAAGAGTATTTACCATCTTATTGAGATTTTTATACGCCTGTTTGCTGGCGGCCACACCACCAGTGCGCGCCAAATTAATGCATTTTTTAGCTCCCGACCATGGTTTTTTTGTTGTTCCTTTTTTACTAACTAAAAAGCAGGCATCATGTAATTTTACTGTGTGTGTGCGTTTCCAAGCAAAACAGCTTCAGGACAGGCCGATTTGGAGCTTAAATTCAACCATATCTCAGTTATTTTCGTGCGTTTTTATGCGAAAAAACAGCTCCAGGATGATGACGTCAATTTTAATGAGCGTTCGAATGTAAGTGTACAGGTTTACACTACTCACCCTGTACACAAATGACAGCCAACAAAAATCCTCTCATTTCGAAAGTTTGCGAAATCTCGATTTTTAATATGACTATTTAAAACAAAATTGTATCCTTTAGGGTTGACCGGAATTGATGCCAAAAGTGTTAGGACCAATTAAACCCCAAATGTGATTTTTGATTCGTTTCATAAACTTTGGTCTAGTTAGTTTCGGAGACCAGTTAGGACCAGTCGATCGCGAGTGCTTTTTGAGTAGATCTCGAGAAGAAAAAATTTTTTAATAAGTAGGTAACTAAACTACAAAAATTTATTACGTAATAACAGTGCTTGCGGCAAAAGGCGGCTTTATCAAAGGAACGTAAAACATGTAAAAACATTGAGGAATTAGCTACTGAAGTAGCAAGTCAGTTTAATATGAACTCATGTTCTGTTGAAAATGAGTTGGTGCAGATTATATCAGATATACACCTCAAAGCTACAGCATCTGATACAAATTTCTGGTGTTTTATATCTGAAGATAAATATCCGAATCTAAGGCAAATCGCCCTTCAACTGACGGCAATGTTTGGGTCAACTTACTTGTGCGAGTCTGCATTTTCTGAAATGAAGATAATTAAGTCAAAATATCGCAATCGACTAACTGACGATCATATGCCATCATGCTTGCGATTGGCACTCAGTGGTTACGCACCATCTTATGAAAAGTATGCTGAGGACATGCAGTGCCACGCTTCAACATCCAAAGTCACTCCTTAGTTCAGTTTAACACCATATGTAACTCTTTTGTTTTGTAACAACGAATAAACTCGCAATTTTGAATAACTAGGAGTTTTTTCATTGATATTGTAGAGAAGAACTTAAGTAAACCTAACCCAAACCTTGACTAAAATAATGTAAATTGTGCGGAAAGCTAATATCTATATATGCTACGGTACACCCTACCTAGGTAGGTAGGGTGTATCGTGTATGTACGACAACCCTGCATCACACATACTTGCAGCCTCTCAGAGTCGACCGTAAGTAGTCTAAAAATATTGAGGTAGATCGCCAGCAGTTCAAGTTTGAGCACCCCTGCTCTAGACGGCGGACGGTCGGATTTTTTTCCCAATTTGTTTTTTGGTTCTACGCACATTGGAACGTAAACCAACAAATTTTGATTGTATTATTATAAACGATAAACAAAAAGTAGATTCGTATACTTTTAATTCGAGAGGAACCTGTACCCACTAGTTTTTAAAACGATTAGGTTAAGCTACCAAATAATTGACTAAGAAGGGCAGACTTATTGGGAGGTAGTAATCACCGTCGTCTGAGCCAATCGAACGAATATTGGGGTCTGGCTCATCTAATTCACGTCGCTCCACAATAGGAATTCGGTATTTATCTTAGCCGACCGCTCCTCAGTTTATTCTTCAACTTCCACAACCTAATTGTAAATACGTCGTCATCCGGAACAAGGGCGCTGACTAACAGGAAATGGGATTATTCATTTGGAAGAAAAATATTTAGGATTTTTCTTCAAATGTAACTACTTTGTTATCATCTCCTTGAAATTATCTAAACCACTCATCTTCCTGTTTCAAGTCATGGTTATGTACTGCGTGATTTTTGACTCCCAACATGATGTGCACTGTTAGCTGAGCAAAGGGAGGCAGTAGAAGACAGATGAAGCTAGACGGATAAAGGGATTACAGTTTAATAATAATAATAAACCACTGCTAACAGTAATAAAAAAAATTACAACACTGAAGAAAAAGAAAAAAATGTAGCTTTACGTTTTTTTATAGAGACCAAGGTTCTAAAACACATTTTGACATTTCCATGCCTTTACTATCGTCCCCCTCTGTGGGAAATGATTGCAATTTGCGACACACAAAGCGTAAAGGAAAAGCGGAAAAGCTGAAAATTATGTTTTATACTTTAATCAAGCACTAAATCTTGACAGAACATGGAACATGTTCCTTGGGAGAACAGGAGAGAATTTTAGGTCACTCAGCTGATTAGGAAAGAGCCCATCATTTCGTTCGTCTTTTAATGTCACAGAGAGTCTCCCTTTCGAATTCGAACTTCCAAGTTTCTTTCCAGTCTAATAGTGGTTGCAATAATGTTCACAGAATCAACTAAGAAGGATCACCTGTATATAAACAATTATTTTGACAACCACATGTGAATTGTCATGACTAGTCAATTAAGAAACGAAAAAATGATATTCAATGTAATTTACGTTTGAGCGAGCAGAATGAACTGATGAGTCGAAAACAATGAAATAGGAACGGGACCATCTACAACCTAAACCGCGCATTCGCTGACAATTTCATCAAAATTGGATGAAAACTGTGGAAATTAAAGTCATTACAAGTATTTTACACTGGCGCATGCGCAGTAGCTATTAATGATACAATCGTGTTGAATTTGATATGAGGTAATCAAGTCATCTTCTTCCAACTATCATCCAAATTTAAGCGAAATCGAACGACTAGAGTGTGAAAAAATGGAGCATAATGGAATTTACGTTTGCGCATGCGCAAAGTGAAGTATTGATTTGGCAACAATGAAACTTACAGAGGACCGTCCAGCCCCTTGCCCGCACATTCCTTGAAAATTTCATCCAGATCGGATGAAAACTGTGGAAAATAGGCTTGTTACAAGGATTTCATATTGGCGCATACGCAGTAGCTATTAATGATACAATCATGTTGAAATTGATATAAGATGATCAAATTGTCATCCCCCAACTATCATTCAAATTCGAGCGAGATCGGACGACTAAGACGTGAGAAAATGATGCTTGGTACAATTTACGTTTGCGCATGCGCAGAGTGAGGTATTGAGTCAAGAATGATGAAACTGATAGGCGACCGTCTACCCCCTAGCCCGCACATCCCCTGGAAATTTCATCCATATTGGATGAAAACTGTGGAAAATAAGCTTGTTACAAGGATTTGCGGACACACAGCCACGGAACCAAAGTTGTTCAGAATGGTCTAAAACATAAAATGCGAGTGGAAACTTTTTGATTTTGGGGACCAAAAATTTATTTCCTCCCGAAAGTGAAAACAATGCTAGCAATGCAACCATTAGGTAGACTCGGAAGCAATACAGCGTTAAAACTTTCATCTCTACACGATTAGTGTTTTAAAAGTTGAGTGTTTATTGGGGGTGGCTATGGTGATTTTTCAATTTAGCCCACGCTTGTACCACACCACATCTTCTATGTCAAGGCTCTCAACAAGATCTTTTTCGCATTGTAATTCGAGTAATGGACATAGGCACTCATCAGTAAATGTAGCCTTTAAACTAGTTTTCATATGTTTCAAACGGCTGAATGTTTCCGTTGAACTACAGGATAGATTCGGATGAGTGTGAAAAATATTTTTGGGTGAGTAGGTACCAAAAATATAGTAAAACGCCGCCAAGCGCAATTTTTTAAAATCATATTCCGTTTTTGAGATGTTACGTAATTGGGAAATGCTGAGGATATTTGGGAAAATTTCAACAAAAAATTCCAGTTTTATGCAAAAAATGAAAATAACTAGTCTTTTATAAATACCTCGTCCCTGCAGTTGGACAAATCAGGGTTTGATTAGGGTTAGACTTCCGAATAAGTCTTTTCGAATTAAGGGTTTTATTGCCTCCTCCGAAATTATCCCAACTTCTCCCAAGTCAGTTAAAACAGAGAGGGGAAGCCTCCCCCTCCCCCTCTTATCAACCTAAAGCGACGCTCATGGCAGCACGGCAAACTGCAAACGAGAATGCAAAAGTTTTAATTTTGATGGAAAAACCACACGATTTAATCAAATCGTATTTAACAGGCCGCACACAAGAAACAAGTCGCACACAAGAAACAAGATGCGGTGATATTACAAGTACTGAGGCTACTGTTAGCTGTGACAAGTACGTACTGAGGCTACTGTTAGCTGTGGAGAGCCTCAAGGAACTGTATTGGGGCCAATTTCGTTCCGATCATACTTGAATGGTTTGCTGGACATTTCCATTAGTGGCAAAACCTTTGGCTTTGTAGATGACACTGCCATAGTTTTCTGGGGAGAGGATCAAAAACAGTTGATTCGTCTGGTCGGTGAAGAACTTGACCTCGTCAAGTACTGGATGGACTCGAATTACCTACAACTAAATGTTGATAAGACGACAGTATTGAGATTTAACAGACGCATTGTCGCCGAGGACTGTAACAAGTTTCATGAGTACGAATGTTCCCAAGCAGCTGATTGTGAGTGTACTTCTCTTCCTTTTAGTGACCATTGTGGGTATTCGGGCATTTTTTTGACGAGCATCTCAAATTCAAATTACATAGGTATTGACTCTGTTGCTAAAAACTGAGAAAATTGCTGTATGTTTTAGCGAATTTTTAAAGAAAATTAAGCTATTGCTCTCGCCTCAAAATTTGTAGAATGTGATTTTTTGAAAACATTTTGTGCAGAAATCCGTTTCAGGCTATTCTGAATCATATTCTGAAGTTTAACGCATTTTTTTAATGTATGTATGTATATATGTATGTATGTGTCATTCCAGACGATAACTGTCCGTAGAATTGTGCTAGAAACTTCAAACAAATTTTAAAATGTTAAGGACACAAAACGAAAGTTCAAGTTCGTTGGCCAGCATGATCGGATTACATCTTTGTGTTGAAATTTTCAAAAATGTAGTCAAAAATTTCAAAATAGCCTGTTTTTTGCGATTTGTTGTGCGAAATAATTTTTTCAGCATACTAACATGTGGTATATTCGGAATCAGCGTAAAATTTCCTATAAGAATATGTATCAAGTTTTCAAAAATTTCAAAGTTGAAAAATCAGTAAAAAATCGAAATAATGCCGTTCGCTAGTTGTAAAAATCGGTAATATTTGCATGAAACATTGTCCAAATTCAGATTGAACTACTCTTATGGAAGTATCCCTGTATAAACAATCCTAGAACCATGCTGTTTAAAACGTAGGTAGTAGGTGCTTGTTAAAAAAAAAAAGAAAAAAAAAAAAAAATGTAATCACAACTGATGAGTTTACTCTGTGAAATATTCCGTCCTCCGATTCTCTCGGTCGCTCTCTTTAATGTTTTACGCTCAACTGTTTTAGGACTTGATGTAGCTTTAATACTGACTGTGGCTTAGAAAATATCAGCCATGAAATTATGAAGAAGTTCTATTTATGTACGTACTAGCACGCAGACCCAAGGCCTCGCTCCGTTCGAAATGTCGAAGATTTCTTTAAAAATTCGCTCATGGGGTCATGCTGCATGACTGGACTTTTTTTTAATGTTATTCGAGGTTTTTTGTCGAAGAAACTAATGAGGTGTATTTACTATGGCTTGGCTTTCCCACTTGTAAATTATGGATTGTTGATATGGGGTAGTACTTGTAAAGGTCGTTTGCAGAGTATACAGGTACTTCAGAATTCTCTTCTTATAATTATTCTGAACAAACCTTACAGGTAACCAACGGCGCTGTTGTTCGATGAGTTTTCTGTTATGACGCTCAGCAAAATTTTCCTTTTAGAATCATGTGTTCCCGTCAGGTTGCCAAAGTGCAATACTCAACTATTTAAACGCGATTCTTACAATAGGTACCTTGTGCTTTATCCTTCTTATATGAGAATAATATCAATTTAGATGACTTTCAAATTGAAGGCATTTAAACAGAAAGTAATACGTTGTCTTTCTACATCATAAAAAAATGCAGCTGAACGTACCTAATTAATTTGTTTTCACGTAGTCATACTTTCATTTGTGTTTATCGTTGTGTCAGCTATACTGTAAGGGAATTCATGAGGTCGCGATGAACTCCACCGAGGAGCACAAGTATTGATGAACCTATTCTCTGGTGGGCACGACAGACAATCTATCCCTACCAATTTAATAAGTCTTTATTAATTTTATTTTCTAACTTAAATTTGTACTTTAATCAAGTATGTGATTGGTTGTCATTTTTGTTCCATTATTACATAAATTAATTTTTGATTTTCCTCACATTTATATTTTACTTTGGATAAGAAGGTTAATTTTCTGTACTCTGTCAATTGCCAATTAAAATAAATAAATAAATATTTGTTTACGTAATTTTGCTGGAATTGAAAGATTACCCCGTGGCGACTAAAACTCTTACCTTGAGATTATAAGAGAGCGGGAAACAAATTGACCTTTTCTGGACACTTCACCATCAATAGAAAGGGACAGAGGCGCCGTTATCGTGTCGGTAATGCCCCGTTGTAGAATTGCGATTCTGTGTATAGGTAATCCGGTTATCCTATGGGGCATCGAAAATGTTGATGGGCTGGAGAAAATGGGCCTGCCCTCGGGAAAGGTCGGGCGGAAGGCGTGACTTGAATGTCGAGGGTGCTGGGGGAGAATAGAAGGTCCGGTCGCATATTTGGGGATTTAGGGTGAAACACGGCTCGGTAGAATTAGTAGGAAGAACTTTATAATAATTATTACGCTGAAATACCATTTTGTATTTCCTTCGTTTAACACATGACAATTTATGGAACTCTTTTGTGGTGTCAGGTGGTTTTGACAACATCTGCGATCGCATAACTATCAAATTGTTTCACGTAAATGTACGATGGTTGAATGGATATATTTGTATATGTTCTTATACAACATACTTAAATACTCCTAGCGCCACGATCCTGCGTGGCATGGCCTGCTTCAGGGAACTTCTCTAGCATTCTCTATTCTGCGCAACCGATCTCAAGTTCCGGACCCCCATCTTCCTGCAATCTTCATCAACTCCATCCAGCCATCGCAATAGAGGTCTTCCTCTAGGTCGGGTTCCTCCAGTTTCCTTGATATGTACCTTCTTGGGTATACCAGCTTCTGACATTCGTTCAGGTGTCCAGCCTATTTTTTATGGAACTCTCTCGTGATTTCACGTGAGTTTTGACAACCGCTTAACTCTATCAATACGTTTCATGTAAATGGAATATGGATGAATGAATGCTGGTATGCATTTATACCTAATATTGCTCGTATGTAACTCGTGTTCGACACAGATCCAACATTAAAAAAATTAATAATAATTACAAATAATGATAATAATTTTAAAAAGTGAGAGAGAGAGAGAGAGAGAGAGAGAGAGAGAGAGAGAGAGAGAGAGAGAGAGAGAGAGAGAGAGAGAGAGAGAGAGATTCGTAAAAAATTGAAGCTATCTAATCTAGAAATTTCCTTCTATAACTGGGTCCAAGACCCTCTCTTCCTGGCCCTAGGAAATCTGCCTCTTCCCTCCAGACCCTAGGGGAGTCTCCCTCCTGGACCTGATAAGAGCCCCACTAGGCTAATTCAGTTATTCAGCGCTCAAAACTGTCAAGAAAACCCTAGAGTTCGTTGAAAAACCCATCTTCCCCAACATTGTAACATAATTATCTCCTCTGATTAGCAATGTAAAAGTGAGATTGACTACATCGTAGGAAAGCGGAAGCTTTGAGTGAGTTTCTCCTGTTGAAATACGAGAAAAATAATTCTTGCGAAGGGTGGACATTCATTTGAAAAGTGCAGTAATTTCGGAAATGTGGGAAAATCATAATTTCAGACCTAAATTTCTCCGATTGCATGTTCTTGAAACTTCATAAAAGGTTAACACTTATTCTGAAAGGAAATTTTACGCTCTTTTCAACGATGTGATTATTGCTTCCGAGTCTACCTAAAGGTAGCGGAAGCATAGTTTTCACTTTCGGAAGAAAAAAAAGTTTGGCCTCCGAAATCAAAATTTCCACTCGCATTTTACGTTTAAAACCATTCTGAACAACTTTGGTTCCGTGTCTATCTGTCTGTGTGTGTGTGTGTGTGTCTGTCGTGTGTCCTCAAATCCTTGTAACAAGCTTATTTTCCACAGTTTTCATCCGATTTGGATGACATTTACAGGGAATGTGCGGGCAAGGGGGTAGATGGTCCCCTGTCAGTTTCATTGTTGCCAAATCAATACTTTACTCTGAGCATGCGCAAACGTAAATTCCAATATGCTTTATGCTCCATTTTTTCGAGCCCTAGTCGTCCGATCTCGCTGAAATTTGGATGATCGTTGGGGGATGACGATTTGATCACGCCATATCAATTTCAACATGCTAAAAGTTTTTATCTCCCGGAAGTGATAACAATGCTTCCGCTACTTTTACGTAGACTCGCAAGCAATAAAATATGTAAACCATAAAATCCACGTCCTGGCATATCTAGCTGTGGATATACACCGTTGAAATCAATTGAGTAAATGTAAAAACAAACAAACAATAACAAAATGAAGAAAGAAAAAAAAGAACAAAATAACATTTACACAATATGTAGGTACTTAGTTAGGTAAGTAGTAAGATGCACCTATAATGTGTAGACAATAATATGCCTATAATACATGGTGTGTAGACACCTATTATAGCCACTGGTATCGGGGGTGTGGCAAAAGTTTTTTTCTGGACATTGCATATAGGTAGTAGGTAAAATGAACATTGATATCACATATGCCTAGTTTATTGGAATTGATATTTCAAATAACATTGAAAAACATTTTTTTGAAGTATAGAATAAAACTGGAAAGCTATAGCGAACAGTAAAGGGTCGCTACATATCTAGTTGCATATATTTTATAGCAAATCCAGTATCCACTTCTAACATGGC
Organism: Adelphocoris suturalis; assembly: GCA_030762985.1. Taxonomy (NCBI): domain Eukaryota; kingdom Metazoa; phylum Arthropoda; class Insecta; order Hemiptera; family Miridae; genus Adelphocoris; species Adelphocoris suturalis. The sequence continues at coordinate 147,194,905 of CM061040.1, read as the reverse complement.
AAAAATGTTAGTGGTTCTATAAGTTTTTTACCTACAATGCAATGTAATGTTTACGAAATATTGGGTAGAAATCGGAAAATAACTGCCTCCAAAACGTAGCTAAGAGTCTCAATTTAACCCATTTTAACATCAGCACTGCTGGTGTAGTGGTATCATGCAAGATTCCCATTCTTGCGACCCGGGTTCGATTCCCGGGCAGTGCACGAAATTTTTTCGTCTCGTTCCCGTATTGGTCACGATTATTTTTGTTGTCAACGGAATGGACACCAATTAAATTGAAACATGACGTATTAGAAAATGATGTGTATAATTAAAAAGCGCTACCTTAACAGTTTTAGATTTAAAAATTTGTATCTATGCGTAATGTTTAGTGCCATTTAACACGCCTGTAAAGGTTTGAATAAATCGTTTGTACAAATTCAGGCTTGATCCGAAAACTCGGAAGCAATTTTCATTTATTATTGCCTACAACCAATCTTCGAAAATGGCCATTGAAAAAATATCCACACACACACACACACACACACACACACACACACACACACACACACACACACACACACACACACACACACACACACACACACACACACACACACACACACACACACACACACACACACACACACACACACACACACACACACACACACACACACACACACACACACACACACACACACACACACACACACACACACACACACACACACACACACACACACACACACACACACACACACACACACACACACACACACACACACACACACACACACACACACACACACACACACACACACACACACACACACACACACACACACACACACACACACACACACACACACACACACACACACACACACACATATATATATATATATATATACACACACACACACACACACACACACACACACACACACACACACACACACACACACACACACACACACACACACACACACACACACACACACACACACACACACACACACACACACACACACACACACACACACACACACACACACACACACACACACACACACACACACATATATATATATATATATATATATATATATATATATATATATATATCGTACAAGGAACAAGATATGTGTGTGCCATTCCAGACGATAACTCTCCTTAGGATTGAGATATAAATCCCGTTCTTGCGCCAAAAAACAAGCATTCCAAATGAAAGGATGACCTTGTTGGCCAGCACTTTTTGAGCACATTTAATTGGTCAAATTTCAAAAAATCTGAAAAGACCTAAATTGCATTTATATTCATTTCATTCCTGATATTTTTCTTGGAAAAACTGAATTAATTTTATTCACAAAAGTCGGAAAATTTCTGTATTGAAATCCGTTTTGAGGCATTCTGAAACGAATGCTAGAGTTTAACGCTTTTTAATATATATAAATATATATATATATATATATATATATATATATATATATATATATATATATACAGTGAAGGTTCACGCATCATCCCATGACGCAACATTTGACCAGTGTTTTGGCGTTCAAGTCTTGAAAAAGCTACCTACTACTGCCAATGACAGAATTTTTTTTTTTTTTTTTTTCGTGATTTATTTATTGCAACTGAAACATATACATCTCATCTAGCAATATTACATTTCATGTTAGGCTCACTAAGGGGGGAGGTTTACAGCAAAACCTGGCCCATACTTGTATCAAGTACAGTTAAAAGAACACTGGATTACACTTGCACTATTTGCACAGCACAGTTAGGTCCAGAGGTTTATTTCTCTTGAGTCGCCGAAGTTCTCCTTCGTTGTTTAAAACGTTGAGCATCTCCAGGTTCTCGTGTTTGTGGAGGCGATGTTCGTGCTTCCTTGCATATTTGGCGATAATTTCGGTGACCGTTTCTACCCTCAAGTCTCGATGAATATCATCATTCCGCATGAACCAGGGGGCCTGAACTATACTTCTCAGTATTATATTTTGTCGGGTTTGGATTGTTTTAATATTTGATTTTTTCGCACAACCCCAAAGCTGAATCCCATAGGTCCAGATAGGGCGCAGTATCTGTTTGTATATGAGTAATTTATTGTGTAGTGAGAGATGGGAGTTCCTTCCCATCAACCAGTACATCTTTCTGAACTTGATTTTTAGTTCCTGATTCTTTTTTTCAATGTGATATTTCCAGTTAAGTTTGGAATCAAGGTGCATCCCTAAGTATTTTACAGTGTCAGAGTATGGAATTTTATTTGAGTTGATCTCAACTTCTGGGGCTATGATTTTCTATTAGTAAAGTTGATATGCACTGACTTTGTTTCATTTAGTTTCATTCTCCACATCTTGGTCCAATTGACAACCTTGTTAGTGGACGTCTGTAGATTGCGAGTTGCAGTTTCAGCGTCATCTCCAACAGAGAGGATGGCAGTATCATCTGCAAAAGTAGCTACAGTTGTGTTTTCCTGTTGTGGAAGATCTCGTGTGTACAGCAGGTAAAGTACTGGGCCCAGGACACTGCCTTGCGGTACCCCTGCTTTTATAGGCTTCAAGACAGAGTACTGGTCACCCTGCTTTACCCTGAAGTGTCTGTTCGCTAGGTAGGATTTTAGGAGTAAGTAAAACTGTTTTGGGAGATCCCTGTGCAGTTTATACTCAAGTCCCTTGTGCCAGACCTTGTCAAATGCCTGGGCCACGTCCAGGAAGATACTGGCACATATTTTTTTACCTTCTAGAGCCTTTTCTATTATGTTAGTGATTCTATGAACTTGATCTAGCGTAGAGTGGCGTTGCCTGAAACCGAATTGGTGGTCTGGTATCAATTTTCTGTCTTCAATAATTGGTTTAAGCCGTTTGAGCAACAATTTTTCGAACAGTTTCGATAAGACAGGGAGGAGGGATATGGGTCGGTACCCCGTCTTCTCATTTGGTGATTTTCCTGGTTTGGAGATCATTATGACTTCCGCTACTTTCCACTGGGAAGGTACATGTCGTAACCTGAACGTGGCGTTGATGATATGAAGTAGTTTTGTTATAGCCTTTTCAGGGAGCTCTTTCACAATTCGACCGGTTATCAGGTCATAGCCTGGGGTCTTTTTAGGATTAATGTTGCCCTTAATTTCATCTTTGAGTTCTTTTAACGTAACGGGCCGAATATCAAGCTCATCCGTTTTTTCTATCAGTGTTGCGTTTTCTTCAGGTGTCTGCACTGGAAGAGGTTGAAAAGTTTCATAGAGATGATCTGCAAAAAGTTGAGCTTTCTCTCGGTTACTTCTGGCCCATGTCCCGTCATCCTTTTTGATTGGAGGAGAATGAACTTTAGGTCTATTTATATTTTTGGTTACCTTGTAGAGGGAGTATTCGGTGTCTTTCTCTGCAGTTAGGTTACTCAAAAAATGTTCAACTGATTGGTTATCTATTGATCTAATTAGATATTTAAGTTTGTTACCGAGTCTATTAAGAATAGTTTTGTTTTCAGGGGTTCTGTTATTCTTCCATTTCCTTCTGGCTTTACGTTTGGCGCACAGGAGATCCCTTACTTCTAACGGATATGATTTCGAATTAGTGCCATAGTTACAGTTTTGGTTTATTGGGGTACATAACCAGGCTGCTTGTTGTATGTTATTGATGAATAAGTCGAGTTCGTCTTCCAGTTGTTTAGGGGTTTTCAGAGGAACTTTAAGGTCGATCGATGTTTCCAATTGCTGCCGGAAACAGGACCAGCAAGTATTTCTATTGAATAAACTCGGAGAATTTTCACTAATGATTACTTTTTCACTGATTGTTATTATGACAGGCGAGTGGTCAGAGGGTAGGTCATCGCTGTCCTCTAGATTTATGTAACCACTTGAGATACCTTTGCTTATAAAGAAGTCTATTAGGTCTGGGGTTTTGTTAGCATCCGTGGGCCAGTATGTAGGCCTTCCAGTTGAGAGGAAGTCGCACTTGAAAGAAGCTGCTGCTTCATACAACTCTTTACCTTTAGCCGTGGTTAATCGCGAACCCCATAAGGTATTTTTGGCATTGTAGTCACCTCCTATTATAAAGTTGTTACCAAGCGATTTAAGAAGGACCGTATAATCATCTTTCTTTAAGTTAAACCTGGGGGGACAGTATATTGCGGCTATACTAAAGCTTTTATTATTGAGTTGTACCTTGACCGAAGTTACCTGCATTTTTTCCTCTTCGATTTTTGGTTCTTCATGGTGAGTGATGTTAGCTTTAATGAGAATTGCCGAACCTCCTCTAGCTTTATTACTTGGGTGTAACGTATGATAACACGTGTATCCTCTTATTTTGATGTATGACGTCCGAGTGAAATGGGTTTCAGAAATAAGTAAGATGTCTATCTTGTTGGAGTGGAGAAATAATTCGACTTCCTTAATGTGATTTAGCAATCCGTTCGCATTCCATGTTGCTATTCTTAAAGTCGGTCCCATTAAATCAGTCCATGGCTAGTAAGTCCTTTTTCTAGCTTAGTTATTCTTTCAAATAACTGTTTATTGGTATGTTTTTGTTCATCCAGTCTTTCCAGTATCTGTGCCAGCATTTTTTCTGTGTTCGACACATTAACCTCTTTTTTAGCAACGGTAGCATATGAAACCTTTGAAGTAGTTGCTCCTGTAATGGTTGAAGTAAGCGATTTCCGCCTATTAAAATTCCTCTCAACTGAAGCATCACGCTTGGTCTGTTCTTTCAGTTGGGGTTTAGTAATTTTGTTTCTCATTCTTTGTAGCTCCTTAGCTACCTCGCATCCTCGATAATTTGCTGGATGATTCCCTTTGCAGTTGACACATTTGGGGGAGTCCGCTTTGTTCAGGGTACATTCAGAAGTTTTATGCTTTCCAGCACATTTCACACAAGCAGATTCCTTCCCGCAGTAGGATTGGGTATGCATGTATGACTGGCAATTCTTACATTGGGGAATGAGTTTAGAAGTTTTTTTTCACCGGCTCAATCTTCACAATTATGTTGAGAATGGCCTTAATACTATAGATTTTATTTACATCCTCATTTTTGTCGAAGGTTAACATAAAGAGAGGAAGAGGTTTATGAATGGTTACAATTTCACCACTGTCATTTTTCCTTTTCTCTTTCTTGAGAATGTTGGTAACATCCAGGATGGCAAGACCTTGCTCCTTAAGGTCTCCAATAATGTCAGTTTTCTCACATGTTTCATGTAATCCTCTAACCATGACCTTAATAGGTCTGTCTGCTTTGTCTTGATATGTGTACCACTGTTTTTTATCTGAACGTAGTTTGTCTGTAATCAGTTTCCAATTGGTTCTTGTATCTACGTTTATTTTCCAAACGTTATTATTGAGAGTAGTGACCTTGTATTGCTCTCTAGGGATATTCAGTAACATATCTTTGAGGGCTGCGTAGCTCTTTAGCCCTACAACATTTATGGGTGGTGGAGGAGGGTCCTTTTTAGGCTTAATCGTTTCTACCTTGGTTACCTTGGTTACGTCCTTGTCAGTCTTAGTCGTGTTGGTAGGCCATTCAACCTCCGGAGAACGCCGAGCCTTACGCTTCTTGCGGGCCGTATTGGTCACGATTATTTTTGTTGTCAACGGAATGGACACCAATTAAATTGAAACATGTATTAGAAAATGATGTGTATTATTAAACAGCGCTGCCTTAACAGTTTTAGATTTAAAAAGTTGTATCTATACGTAATGTGAAGTGTCATTCAACACGCCTGTAAAGGTTTGAATAAATCGTTGGTACAAATCCAGGAGGCTGTAGCTTGATCCGAAAACTCGGAAGCAATTTTTATTTATTACTGCCTTCAACCAATCTTTGAAATTGGCCATTGAGAAATTATCCACACACACACACACACACACACACACACACACACACACACACACACACACACACACACACACACACACACACACACACACACACACACACACACACACACACACACACACACACACACACACACACATATATATATATATATATATATATATATATATATATATATATATATATATATCGTACAAGGAACAAGATATGTGTGTGCCATTCCAGACGATAACTCTCCTTAGGATTGAGATATAAATCCCGTTCTTGCGCCAAAAAACAAGCATTCCAAATGAAAGGATGACCTTGTTGGCCAGCACTTTTTGAGCACATTTAATTGGTCAAATTTCAAAAAATCTGAAAAGACCTAAATTGCATTTATATTCATTTCATTCCTGATATTTTTCTTGGAAAAACTGAATTAATTTTATTCACAAAAGTCGGAAAATTTCTGTATTGAAATCCGTTTTGAGGCATTCTGAAACGAATGCTAGAGTTTAACGCTTTTTAATATATATAAATATATATATATATATATATATATATATATATATATATACAGTGAAGGTTCACGCATCATCCCATGACGCAACATTTGACCAGTGTTTTGGCGTTCAAGTCTTGAAGAAGCTACCTGCTACTGCCAATGACAGAATGCTGCAGCAATCAGAGAGAGCGCATAGATGGGTACTCGGAGCGAATCGACCACCTGGCCTCAACTTAAAGATTAATTGAAAACATATCAAAAATGCTTGCATACGAGTCTGCAACACATTGGGACATTTTCATGTGTGTTTTCTTATTGTATTTATTACTAGGCAGATCTCACCCGTGCATCGCACGGCGGGGCGTACAAATCAATTAAATGGGCCATAAGAGAAACCGCCCACCCGTGGGTACTTAATTGAATTCGTGATCGTGTTGACTCATTGTTCCGACACCCGTGGGTACTTCATTGAATTCGAGCCAGGCTACATCACCTATCCCCCTGCAGACTCGTATGCAAGCTCTAAGAGCCACTCAGCTGATCCGGACCCTGGGCATCGTCACGTAAATGTACTAAAGAGACTACATACGAAATTACAGCTTCCTAGAGTGTAAAACATAGAAATTAGCTTCAAAAGCCACTCATCTGATCCGGACCCTGCGCATCGTCAAGTCAATGTCCTAAAGAGGCTACATAAGAAATTACAGCTTCCTAGAGTGTAAAGCATAGAAATTACCTATTAAAATGATTTAACCACCGCTTCACAAATCAAACCGTTCTCGCAATATTTGGATCACCTGCTATGAATCAAATCATCGAAACACCAGCTCAATGAAATCATCAGAAATTAACAAGCGGTGGCAATCATGTTCACAATATCAATTATTGAGAATGATCACCTGAGTGTACACAATTATTCAAATAACCTTGCTCATAACTCAGCTTGTTGGCCACGCACTTCGCAATAGTAAACATAATATGGTTGGATAAATCGAGAGCTTTCGAACGAATGGTCAACGAATTTTTTGGGATGAAAAACGACGAAGTACCATTTCTCTAGCAACGACTCGTTTGTAAGCGGAAATCGTCAAAATATTTACGTTACGTTACGTGACAGTTTTTTGTGCAATGTGCCAGGGCAAAGACATGAAAATGTCAATAAATTACTGTTGTAATCGTGTTCTACACCCTCTGAAACGCAAAGAAAATGCATCCCCACCCCCAAGAGCTGCCGTGCCAACGACTGTAATACCCGTTTTCTACGAACAGCTGGGTAAAATAGGTATCTACAATGAAATACAGTAATACGATACCATTAAAAATAGCATCGAATTTGCATCTCTTCGATACAAAACCACACACTTTCAAGAGAGAAAAAATTAAATTTATACAATTTGGGGAATGAATAGGTTCTTCGGACGTTTCTCATCAAAATTTAAACTGCATGATTTGCTCCAAATGTAAACGTAAACGTTGCACCGAAAGCTCAGCTTTCCAACGATATAATACAATTTTTTTTTTAATGTGGAATTTTCGGTGGTCGTGGGTGATCACACTGGAATGCATTAATATAGTTTTTCTGGGTTTTAGTTATGCTAAACCAGCATCACCCAACGGTGTTGAAGGTCAAACCTTAACGTCGTCCCTATGCGGTGATTGAACGGCTACTAATCCAAAACGAAACATTGTGTCCCTGTTGGCACAGAGAATAAATAGTTTTGATACTATTTTCGTGTTCTATTTTAATTTAATAGTTTAAACTGCTATAAATCATTACACAAAGTACAATTACTTTTTAGGGTTGATGAACCTTCCATACAAATCAATGAGCTTATTTGAGCAATAGGTACTATTTAATTATTTTTCTTTCGTGATTTTTTCTCTGCAACTGAAAATATATACATTTCATCCAGCAATACTTGATTTTATGATAATTAGTACACTAATAAAATAGTTAGTACTTTTTCCGTAGGTTAGTACCTATATGTTGGTTTGATTTTTAAAACTGAGTTGATTCCCATGGATCTTTCTGTATTTAGCTCAATGGAAACTATTGCGCATGTGCGTACTTAAAATTGATGAAGCTTACATAACTCTCAGAATTGTCCCTCCGATTTCAATGGAACATTCTGGAATCATTTTGGTGTAAAGGAAGAACGAATTTCGTTGAATTGGGACTAATGATTGTCAATTTGTTCCAAATTTTAAAGACATTTTCCGAAATGGTGCGGTTTGGCTCTAAATGGTATTTCTTTACTATCGGCATGATGAGTGAGCGTAAACGTGACATTTTTGTAGTGGGCACAACTCTCACCATCCGATTCCTCCGAAATTCGGAAGGTAGTTGCGGACAGGAATATATGCTTAATAAGAATTCCATGTGCTTTGATGCATTAGCCACGTACATCTGGAATCCAACCAATTCCATCTATATAAAATTGAATACCGCAGAATAAGATTGAATCTCTTACTGCATTATAGTATTAAATATAAAGGGTAACTTCCGCTATAGTATTAGTAAAATTATCTTTTACATAACTTTCAGAGGAGTCAGTCATCACAAGGAAGTTGAGTACCGGGGGCGAGCGCTTTCGATGTAAAGACATCATCATCAGGCTGTTGAAACAATAGTAGGTGCTGTTTCGACGGCTGATGATGATGTCTTTACTTTTAAAGGGCTCGCCCCCTGTACTCGACTTGGTCGTGACGACGGGCCCCTCAGAAAGGTACCTATGTACATGATTATCTTACTGCATTCGATTTATGACAATCGAACTACCAATTCCAGTGATAATTTTAATGATACGGAAATGATAATAGTAGGATAGGACGAATAGATAGGACGAATCGGCAAGAAGATGAATAGCCAATGCGAAGATGAAATGCTGATAAGAAGAAATAGGTGTATATTGTCACCACTTTATTCTCCCGACAGCAAACACAGCTAGTAAGAACAGAAGAATAATTTCTTAGATATCAGTATATATTTACAGACTTTTATTTACACATTCACAAGACCATGGCGTGGAAGATGGCAACATTTATTTACCTCGTACCCGTCAGGAGACTTCAACAGAACGCATGTATAGGTATCCGCCCAAAGAATCGAACGAAACCACCCCAGTCGCTATGCGGTAATTCGTTTGCTTTCCCTAAGGGCTGAAGCATCGACAAGAAAAAAAGACATCAACACGGGAGTGAATCGTAACCAGTAAAACATATATCAAAAATCGCCTTGAAAACTATGACAATTGTATCAGCTGATAATATAATTCCAATAAATTTCTGACTTCCCAAAATCGAGTTTATTATAACTTCTATATCCTATTGGGCTTGTGAAGCGTAGGTAGGTAATCACCTACTTCAATTATATTAATTTGTTAAATGATTGATTAGTAAATTCGGGGAATTACTCTTAATTAAATTATTATGTCTATTCCAACAACAAAAGGTTAATTACTTCCAATTCTACCTTGCGACCTTAGTAAACTTAAAGACAAAGTTTTTTATTGGCTATAAGTCTTTTAATTAAGCTATTGCAATGAAAGCAAAATTTCATTCTTGGAAATTAGTTTTGTAATTCCTTGAGTTTAACGCTTTTTGATATGTGTATTTAGAGTTCTATCAAAAATTTCTGGTTCTTTTCAATTTGCGCACCAACAGAGGGTAGTTGAAACATCTCGGCGGTCTAAACGTTACTCTTCCTGAGCCACCTGGTCATTTTATATTCTGTAATATTATCAGTTCTCGTGTTATTCTGATCAGCTTCGGAACCTCCGAGGTCAATTCCTTTCCAAATTCACGTTGCTGAAACTTAATGGAGCTCTTTATGGAGCTCTTAGTGAAGTTTTTTATTTTTTTTCTGGCTGAGGATGGTCTGTGTTCAGACCGATACCGGTACTAATAAATTGATGCTCCCATACAGGGGAAGTAAGGAATAAAAGGACCTTATCTTCATTTCCCACACCCTTGCAGGGAATAATCCGCAGATTACGCCACCAGTTTTTTAGAATTAATGGAGCTCGTTCGGGACACCTCAAAAACAATTACGGGGTTCGGAGGATCACTGAATTCCTTTTCCTTTTCGACCTGCCGTTTTACTAAGTTTTTTGTTTTGATGTTTTGACATTTTTAGCAAAATGTCCATCATTCACTTACTATAAACCGTAAAATTGTGGGGTCCTGATCTGTAGAGGTGTAAACTCTTTTGGGAGGCACGATGCGCCAAGTTTTGATCATTTACTAGATATATAGAGGCTTGATAATAATTATAGACCAATGATCTGCGTAGAAGGGCTATCTAATACAGAAAATTGATTGAAGATGCACCTCAACCAGAACCAGGGTCATTAGCGGCAAGTTTAATTAATTACTATCCTTGTAATTATTATTATGATTAATATCCAATAAAAGAATACAGAAAATTAAAGAACGAGCTTCGCTAGTGGTCATTCGGGTTGATTCGTAAAGTTCAAGATCTTTGTTTGCTTTTTTCAGGGAGAAGGCCTAAGGACTGGCCATTCTTACCATGTAAGGGAATTCGACGGATCCTAGAACCTACGGAAGATAGAGTTACCGACCTTGTGCCCCAAACTACTTCTAGCTCCCATTTTCGGATGTCCCTATGAGGGTCTTCAATAAATCATAGTAGTTCTAACCTCAAACTATCTGCGGAGCAACGTCTCATCAGAGGGGGGGGGGGGGGGGGGGGGGGTGCCAAGTTGGGTTGGGAGTACAGTTTATTCTCCATAGAATAGCTTAGCTAGAGGAAAACAAACTATTCCTTGTTTTCCCTGTTCTATAGAAATGATACAATTGGTCCAACGACGGTGCAACCTATATGGGTGATATAGAAGAAAACCCAACAAATTCTGGAAAATGTCATGAAAACTGTCAGAAAAACACCTTTAAGTCCCGGTAAAAGCGCGTTCCACGCTAAAACTGATGTTGAGTATCTGCACATCAATGAACAGGAGAGAATTTAGCTTACTCAGCTGATTAGAAATGAGCCAATAAATTAAATCATCTCTTAATTTTCCAGGGAGTCTCCCTATCAAATTTCAACTTCCTATGGTGATCAGGATAGACTTTAGCTCAGTCAGCTGATTAGGAAAGAGCCCATCATCTCCATCGTCGCTTGCTGTCCCAGGGAGTCTCCCTATCAAATCTCAACTTCCTAGAATGAACCGGAGAGAATTTAGCTCACTCAGCTGATTAGGAGTGAACCTATAATTTAGATCGTCTCTTAATGTCCTAGGGAGTCTTCCTATCAAATTTCAACTTTCTACGATGAACAGAAGAGAATTTAGCTCACTAATAATGGGACTTTAAACAGCCATGCAATTCGGGAACACGCAATTTCTAATGATTTCTGATTTCATTCTTGTAGTATAGTCACGGAATTTGTTTATCGGTATCGGGTTACAATTGGGTTGAATTTAAAAAACACATGACCTAGCCCATAAACATATCCATGTAAAAAAATGAATTTAAATAAATTTAAAACCCGGAGTTTTGCAAACAACGAATTTTACAGAAATCAAGGTTTCCAGACAAAAGAACAAGTTTGTTGGCCAGTATTTTTTGAGCCCATTAAATTTGTCAAATTTCAAAAAAGCGCTGAAGCATCACTTAAAATATTTAAAAAACGGCTAAAAATCGTTAAATTTATATTTTTTTTTAGCGGAATATTGCTCAAATAAATTTTATTAACTATAAAATAGAACATTAAAAAATGTATGTGCAAAGTTATGCTGAAAAATGTGCTTAAATTTTATTGAAATGTGCTAAAAAATTGATTAATACTCCAAGGAATCCAAAATCACTTTCTGAATCGCAGAATATTATTTAGAACGAGTTTTTTGACATAGAATTGGTAACTAACAATTTCTTTAACCTCAAAGTCCTTAATTTTCAAAACAATGTAACATAAAATCTAGTACGATCATTTACGAAAATTCGCTCATACGATCATGCTACATGTCTGGAACTTTAGAGGTTTTACGGAAATTACGTTAGTTACTGAAAACAAGACGTTACTGATAACGTTAAAAATATTGCTGTAAGTTAATTAGTATGATTGCTAGTATGTGTCTTGGGAGGAATTTATGGCAAGCAATGAAATAGTTGCTATTTAAAGGGATTGCAGAAATGTAATCGCTAGAATTGTAAGCACCTTTGAACACTTACCTTTGATGTGAGGGAATCAGCTCTTCTGCAGGGACGAAAGTCACGCGTTGTCGCAATCCGTTACACCAAGTGGGTCACTGAGTTTAAGATTTTTTCTTCAATCCTTGTTGCTAGGGAATGCTTTGAATAGTTGCTCCGAAAAATCTTTGAATCAAAATCCAATGAATCAATAAATTCTGTTAGATCACACCTGACAAACTTTTAACAGAATTTTTCATGACAACTTTTACATTGGCATGCTTGTTGAAACATAGGGAAACCAGGGAGTTGCTGAATAAAATAGACGTGTTTTCAGAAAAGACGTACAATAATCTTAACCTTGGGAATTTCGGATTTGCTGTCGAGGTAGGGGTAGAGGGGATAAATACCGATTTTTTCAAGCACTGCCCAAGCTACAAATCTCGACCGATTCCCGTGATTCTTGTTTTGTTCTATTACGAATTCGATATAGTTTCGGAACGTTTGTTACAAGTTTCCAGTAAATTCCATCATGGGAGGGGGTGAATGGAGGGGGTAAGACTGATAAATCATGGTGTTTTAACAATTTCGTCGTCCAATTTTCGTGGTTATTTTTTTTTTGTTTAAATGAATTTGGTCTAGGTTTAGATCGTACATCAGGAGTTTCGAATTTCATCATGGAAGGAGGTGAATGGAAGGGGTATTAGTAATAAATTATGATGTTTCAACTATTCTCGTCAGATTTTCGTTTTTTTTTAATTATAAATTTGGTCTAGTTGTGGAAAAAATCTCAGGAGTTTCAAATTTCAGGCTGGAAATTTTATGATGGAAATTTACAGTTGGTGGAGGGGGTAAATGAGGAGGGTAATTTCGAGAAGTCATGATATTTTTGTTTTTTTCTCTTATTTTAACTCTCACCAAAATTATTATACACAATCCATTCATAGGGATATAATGCATGCGTTACTTACCAATATGTTTACCATTGTATTTAATCAGACCAGTTTTTGTCACCTATAACTTTCTACTTTACCTATCAAATCAATATATATATAATTCCATTCTTTCACCAAAAGAAAGGATTAGTTGGTTGGCTAGCACTTTTTGAGCACATGAATTGATCATATTCCAAAAAATGTGCTGAAAAATATAAATGATATAATACATGTATTTTTTAGTGGAAAATTACTTATAAACGTTTACCAACTATGAAATAGAACATTAAAAGAATGTATGTACAAAATCAAGCTATCTTACTGACGTAAACAATATTTTGGATTTTGATTTTTCGTGATTTGTGTGCTTAAAATTGGACAAAAATGCAAAATATTATACCAAAATAAATGCTTTCCAAATTTCTCTTCGATATCTCAGAAATTAAGGAAATAGAGGGGGGTTGCTTTTGGGACACCCTGCATTTAAAAAAACCCGTAGAAATCCATCGACTTCAGGCTAGAAAGTGTAAATAGCTGGAGAAACACATCGAGGGAACGTGTTTTTGACAGAATAGTCCATTATACCATTAATCGATTTTATAGTGGTAATTTAAGGCTATTTCAGTTGGGTTAATGATGATGGTGCCCATTAGAGAAACGAGAGACCCAGTGAAGCTGCTTGACAAACATGTATTTGTCAGCACGCAAACAGTGACAATATCTGAGGATGTAGCTGATACCACTTCTCTCCCATTTCCGTTCGAGAATATCTCCTCAATCTCGTTTAGATTCCAGTATTTGTGCCCAACTCTCTCTCCTTTCTGAGTCATTTTACGAATAAACGGTGAAATCATGATTTAATACCCTTCGTGGGATTTGGTTGGTGGATTCAAACAATGGATATTTTCCTTTGGATAACTTTTCTTGGTAATAATTCGATTAATACTCGTTCACGAATCCCCTCTTAGCTTACCTATTGCCTCTAATCTCTCCAGAGTGCAAGGATCGTTTTACTGGGTCTTGTGTGGCGTATATACACAAAGATCCCACTAGCTGCCACCATTTTCGTAAGCCTCAAAACTACCTATAGTGAGATATAGGTCACCGAAAGTTCCTTGAGTCTAGATGAACCTAATGTAGCCTAAGGTAACGGAAGGTACCCTCCAAGACAAAGTATAGAAAGAGTATCTGATGTAGCTATAAAAATAACTAACTAGATTGACCAGTATCCTAGTCAAATAGATCAAGTTAGAAATTATGTAGCGGTACTAGTGATGCGCAAAAAAATTATTATTAATTAATAATAATTATTATTAAATTTGTAATTTTATGAATGCATAAGAAAACATCCATACTCTTTTGCCACTGCGGGAAGAGAAAAATGTTTTCATTCACTGAAACTAAAAAAAACTTGGCCCTTCGGGCCTCGCAAGGGGCTCCGACCCTTGGCCCCACCAGGGGGGCTTCGCCCCCCTGGACCCCCCCGGATGTTATTACTTTGAGCCTGACTGCTAAAATGTAAAAAACATGGAATCATGTTTTAGCTCCTCGCTCTCACTTTATTATAGAAATGAACACGACGATTGAGCTCTTGTGAGATGATGATCTCCTAATAGAAACTCGCGAGTAAACATTCACTTTATTATAGAAATGATCACGACGATTGAGCTCTTGTGAGATGATGATCTCCTAATAGAAACTCGCGAGTAAACATTCACTTTATTATAGAAAGAGGCTAAAGAGGCCACATACGAAATTACAGCTTCCTATAGTGTAAAGTATAGAAATTACCTATTAAAATGATTTAACCACCGCTTCACAAATCAAACCGTTCTCGCAATATTCGGATCACCTGCTATGAATCACATAATCGAAACACCAGCTCGATGAAATCATCAGAAATTAACAAGCGGTTGCAATCATGTTCACAATATCAATAATTGAGAATGATCACCTGTGTGTAAACAATTATTCATATATAACTATAACATGGTTATATTCATATATAACCATGCTCATAACTCAGCTTGTTGGCCACGCACTTCGCAGTAGTTAATATAGTATGGTTGGATAAATCGAGAGCTTTCGAACGAATGGTCAACGAATTTTGTGGGATGAAAAACGACGAAGTATCATATCCCTAGCAACGACTCGGTTGTAAGCGGAAATCATCACAATTATTGGCGCTACTTTCATCTCACTTTATAGTCTCACTTTTCGGCGGGGGATAGATCGCTAAAACATGATTCCATGTTAAAATCTTTTTACTTGAAAATCAATAAAATTTAAATTCGCTTCAAATTAAAACAAAAAGGTTCTGTGCAGAAACCTTCCACATAGATCAGTGATATTCTTTGTTCAATATCTTTCTAAGAAATCGATATTTTTATTTTTCAGTTGTGACATTGATTAATATTAGAAATTTATATAAAAAGTAGCTTCTCAAAGACAATGGGCTTCACCCACTCAATTTGTGTTTTTTCTCAATTTAAAAGTACGAGTAGATCGACCCATCATCAAACAATCAAATTCAACTGGTTGCTGCTGCCCATTGAAGGAAGACACCTTTAAAACCTTAAAATTAACTTAACTACACCTATGAAACCATAACTAAAGTCCTGTAAGGCGAAAATACTAAGCTGTAATAAAATCAACCTGTAACCAAGACAAGCCTTGTACTCTCTCCCTCAACTACACAAGATTGATACTAAATATGGAAGACAACTGATCAGCTGAGGGTTCTCTGGCTGATTTATTTTCTAATTAACCTACTGAAAAATGGTAATTGTGATTAAGGATTTTTGAGAAAAAAAAAGATAAAAACATTGTTTTAAATCAATGCAAAGTGTATGCAAATCTCCTACTTGGTGGGAAGGTGACTTTGTCATAAATCGTTTTGTTTGTTAACTATAGTAAACAGCGTAAAATTGTGGGGTCCTGGTGCCGTAATCGAGTAAACCAATTTGCAAGGCGCAAAGCATTGTCCTATTGTTTAGTATTCTTTGTTCATTGCATGAATTAGGGCCTGTTTATCAATGACAGAGATATCTTCTAGGCAAACATGTAATGAACTTAGGACGCCCCAGAGGTGCAATGGGGGCCTAAATCCACACTCATAGATAGAGAGGGGAGTTACAGTACCATAAGAGATACAACTCGTACTAATAGCATATAAGCTACATTCGGAGAAGATAGGCTTTCCAGTTCTAGGATCACCCATCCATCACCAAACGCGGCCTTTCAAGAACACAAGAACAGGCGTGCGACGCCCGTTGGGAAACAACGGAGCGACGGCAGCGCATTCCCTTGGATCTCGCGGGAACTATCACAAATCTCAGGTAGATACCTCGAGTTTACCTCAACCTATCGAACAAATTTGATAGGACGTTTATCAATCAACTTAACTGAGCTACTGCTCAGATAACCTCGTCTGTGGGAAATAGGGGTAGGTACCACAACAACAACAATGATTTCCCCAAAAAACAGCCTCAACCATGGTATTTTTCATTCTTCTTCGTATGTCCATGGGCAAAAAGTAGATACTTTAACACAACCCAACAACTCTTGCTCTATTGGTTTTTTCCTGTGTGATTACTTTTTATTTTCTGGTTGTACGGAGAACGAAGTTTTGAAATGTCGTTGGTAGGTATGATGTTTTGCTATGTACAATTGAATTTTTGTAAAAAAATAAAGCTATTGCGATGGATCCAAAATTTTTAACATACATATTTTCTTCATGAAACTTCAACTTCGTAAGTACTTGGTTCATTTTCTATACATTACACATAACTTACCTCCAGGATAAATCACTAACTGAGGGAGATGAGACTTAGGTAAGGATACCAAGCAGATATCAGTATCTTGCAGGTAAATGTGAGCTGATAAACAGCCAATGAGAAGTTATCCGAGGCCTCTCGAGTTTGCCTGGGCTTTAACTGTGATTGATAAACGACCCCTCAGGAGAAAAATTTAGACTAAGAAGAATAAGAAGGAAATGTTTCATGAGGTGACTAAAGTAAGTTTTATGGAGTTTTGAAGGTGAGGATGAAAGTAAGCAGGGTTTCTTCGGTGCTGGGCGATTTTAAGAAGCAGCCGAGAGGGTATTTCATGATTGGACTAATTTTTCAGCTCCTTCCCAGTGTTTTTTTCAAACCCAAATTTTCCAAATATTGGTCACTGATATCTTTAAACAGTACAAAATAGCTTCGTTCTCAGTGCGCCTTCTGACAGTTCTCGAACTCATCAGAACTGGGACGGGAAATCCTGAGGCTTTCCGGAACTTGTGGAACTACGTTCTGCACTGCGAACGATTTCAGAACTTGGAAGTGGAATAAACCATGTTGTTGTTTGTAACCTTACAACTCGTGTTACCTTCTGGTGCTCCTTTTCAGAATATTTTTAGTTTCCGTGAATATATTACTTATTATGCCCGTGAATATTACTTAACTATTACCCCACGGCAATTAAAAAAAAAAAAAAAAAAAAAAAAAAAAAAAAAAAAAAAAAATCCACGATGACTGAGGAGTATACTCGAAAAAATTTGAGTTTCGTGGATGTAGATGAGATCCAACTACCTATAACTTCATTCTCGCGTCCTCATCACTTACAAACCAAACACCATCGTCGGAACTATCGTTTTCCAAACTTGACAAGCTAGTTGACATTTCGATCATAAAATAGGTACCTACCTACTTTTATACTAACGTATAGAGACTAAAGTTTGATTAAGTATGATTTCGACGAAGATGAAGATAGTTGTTTACTCCATGAGATCCGAAAAATTGTGAAATGAGCATGCGTTAACTACGTCCTTGCGTTCGAGTTCTGACAGTTCCGAAAAAATCGGGTACTGTTAAAACCGTTCCGAACTCGCAGAACGCTCACTGAGAACGAAGCTAATATTTGAAAGACAAAAATCCGTTTTTTGTTGTTGAAAATTTTCGAGGTCTGAGTCCCCTCAAATGAAATGGATTCAGAAGATCGGAGGCCATGACTTATCCTATTTGTATGTACTCTTTATTTCGTAACCCGAATCTAAAATGTGATTAGATTTGGGTGATGAAAAAAATCACTTTGTCGTGAATGAAACTAACTTCAATCATGATCGCCGTTCGAATCAACACAAAAAATTATATATACTATAAAAATAAACGAAAAAGCGATAGAAAATTCTACTCAAAGTTAGATCGAGTAGTAGTTTTCGACCACATTTCCAGCTTTTGTTCTTCACTTATATTTTCTCTCTCCCAATTCGCACTGGAACTATACAAATGATACTGTGGAAAGGTATGATGATATTTTAGGAATTTTATCATGCAACATACCTATATGATCAAATTTTGGCTCAATATCATTAAAAAAATAAAGTTTCGTGTCAGTTACTCTCCTCTCTCATCTACAGACATTCAAGAATCGAAACAATGTTCAATAGCTGCTCTGAACAAGATTAGTCGGAACATGGCACATAACATCTGGAATTAATTCTCATATCCTCCGAATGTTGGTCAAGCGTCAAATTTAGCAATAATAAGTGAAACCTAATCCATTCACTAATATTTTCTCCTCTTAGATTCGTACATCTACTTTGAGAATCAAAACAAATCTGATTTGTTGAAATCATAACAAACCTTTTGAGAGTACTGCATTATTATATCACTGAAGCTGAACATCCCACCATTTCCTTCTTCATTCTCCGTTTTTAAGATCCCTTATCTGTGCCATTGTGTTATAAACTCCTTCAGTATCAGCCTGTAGTTTCCGTTATAGCTCTGAGTGAAGAACCATCTTCTGACGTTATTAAGTGGATACTTCCCTCTTATCTCGAACCTCTCTGAAGTCAAGCAGGTGATAAGGAGGTTTTCTATTTTGTCGCTACGAGAGTTTTGTTTTTAAAAATAGCTCGCCCGATACCGAAACCAAACACCTGGTAGTGAAATGATTTTGGATAGTTGAGATCACAAAATATACCAAGATCTCAGAACACAACGCACCATTTTGACGAATTTGTGTACGATTAATTTCTTATTACTATTATTTTTTAAATTTATTCGTTTGCATGTAATTAGTGCTCTATACAGGACATTCTATATACACATATCTACAAGGGCATCAAAGTTATCTAATAACATAAAACCACTTTCTGGTTAATTTATTTGTCCTTGCACCTAATAATGATGTAAAAAACCAATAATAACCTAATGTGTTCTTCTTACCGAGTCAAAGTTAAATTATTGGATTAATTTAAAATTTTACATTTAATTTACTTTACCTTACATTGAGTATATGCCTGAGTACCTGTTTCAGGCCGATAAGCGATTTTTTATAGTCCAATTTTCGAACTCAATTTTAGTACTTTGAGAGTATAGCTTCGGGCAGTGTAGCGGACGACGAGCGGATGGATTTTTAAAATTTTATTTTTGGAATCTTCGTGACTTGAAACGTAAATTGCGTACTTAACTAATTTTAAATGGAAGAAGATTCCATCATAAGAAGTTTGTCATGAGTCGCACTCTCCTACGATGAGTAGCTTTCTTTCTATGATTCTTCAAAGTTTTGCGTACTAGTGACGTCAAAGTACGACCTTCCAGTGTGACGTCACCAGTATGCGAAAATTTGAAAAATCACAAAAAGACAACTCAACTCCTCATCTTAGATAGTGCGGATGATGTTACATTTCTTAGAATGGAATCTATTTTCATTTACAAACATTAAATGAGTACTTATTTGGGTTGAATGACCACAACAGTCTTGGAAGTTTTGGCATTTTTATCTGAAACATTCATTTTATCCTCAGTCATTCACTCCACAGAACCAAAAACTGCCCTCACCAAGCACGTAGCTGAAACACAACACGTCCCACAACTAAACAATTGGAGTGTCTGCGTCCATGAAAATCAATATAAAAAACGCAATATTACAGAAATGGCTTTTCTGGTAATAGATCAGATGTCAACAAATTAGCCAGAGTTTATCATGGTTTGATCAATAGAAACAATTTAAAAAGTTACCATTCTCTTTTATAATCTTAAAAGTATCTAGTTTTCCTAAGTTTTGGTGTATACAATAGATACCTTCCTAGTTTGTAAAAGTACGACCACTCATTCAATCTGACAAATTTATTCATAGTCTCACCACCTCACCATTTACGCAATAAGAGAAGAAAACTTTCAACCACACCCACTATGTACAAGTGTCACCACCACCCAGAGCAACCATTAGAAAACAGTCCATGCGGTAAGAAACCTTCCTTGAAAACATTACAGATTACAAACAGATCACCAAAGCTTTCCATATTTGTGTAAGTGCTTTTGCTCCCAAAATTTTCCAAAATACTTAATTATACTTCCTCCCACCACAACAAAACAGTACAGACGTTCCCTCCTCCCACCAGCATAGATGTATCAACTCATTTTCCATAAAGACAACCCTGGGTGATGAAAACACAAAAAAGCATTATTTTAAGTATCTACCACATATACATCACTTTATATTACGCTCCTAATTATGTTATTCTCTAAAATAGATTAGTTAAATGTTGATGATATTAGTTCCTATAGATAAAAAAATGTGATGCCAATTGTATCTTTGCTACTAGGTGTTATACTATGCCTGATGAGGGCGGCCATCATGGCGCCGAAATATTGCAAATGAGAAAAAAATAAAGCCAAAACTTCCAAGACTGGTATGGTCATTCAACCCAAATAAAATTGAACATCGACCGACTCACAAACCAACTACAAAGTATTAAATGAATACAAGGCTCAGTGGTTCGAAAACCCAATCTTGCTAGACAAAATTAACCTCGCAAAAGAAAGAACACTGGTTCTGGGGGTATCCGAGGGTGCTGAATTCGATTCTGAATCTGTTTTCCAGAATCAGCTACCGTTTTTGAGATATACACTTTTGAATTGTGGAAAAATCGCTCAATTCGCAACTACAACAAGGATATTTTACGCTGATCAAATCTATACCTCATGATTGGTCACGAATGGAGCCTTCTTACGTAACAATTTAAAAGAAACTGGGTTTTTTGGCCTATTTTCAAAATTTAGGACGGTTTCTTATAAATTCTGAGATATAAATAAATCAGTCGGGAATTAGAACAAACATTAGCGTATACTAAATGCAAATATGCGTTAAATGACATCTGATAAGTTTAAACAAATCATAAAATCGTGTTTTATTCTCCTATGGAAAGACACATAACCTATAGGCAAACGGTGGCTGACGATTTTAATATGATTCTTTTTGTAGGCATCCCATCTATGTAGTTATGGTTCCAGATCTGAGTTACTCCGAGTTACTAGGACTTTGTAGTGTTAAACATCGAAAAATTTACTTCTTTCCATGCTAAAAGTAATACCCTTATACCAAATCAATAATATTCTACTTACCTCTATTTATATAGATCATGGTAGATGATTTCTTGTTTCCCAAGCCATACTGAATAGCAAGTTCACTTGTTGATCTGTTGAAGCGAACTGTTAACAAGTATATGTAGGTTTTCCGCATTCCTCAGCAAACATTGACACGTCAGGTCGTAAACAATTGATGTCTGCCTTGAGTTTTACTAGTCCATACTTATTAGAATGCATGTCAAGACCTGCTGAGGCCATACCTTTCAACTCGGAAATTTAATTTTGCCTAGCTAGATTGGGTTTTTGAACCACGATGCGTGGATAGCACTCATTCTTCTAATTGGCCGGTTACGTACATACCTAATTCCACTATTGCAAATAATAAGCCAATATTGTTGTCAACATGATAACTGATTTTTCTGAGCTCCTGATTTAGAAAGTTTGGTTTATTTGTCAACGTAAACTCCATTGACGTTTTCAAAATAAAAACCTCTAAGCTCAAACTTCAGCTTCAAAATTTGTTGATTCTTGCACAATTTAAGAAACTTACAGTTAAAAGAAAAATTATGAACAAATTTTGAAATGTAAGTAACTCATACTTCACGTTTTCCAAAATGTGAGTACTCTTAAGGACAACGATTTGTGACGGTATATTTGCATTTTTCTAAATAACTCGACCCTTAACTTATGCCTCGCTTTTTAGTGTCTTTTTTTGGTAGTTAAGGTCATGGCTAGAGCATGTTCCATGCTAATATGTTAGTACTTTGATTAATTGCATTTTTTTTAATGGATATGTTTTTGGACTGGGGGCAGGTGAAAATACGCGTCACGGTTTGTTTAAGACCAAACAACCTATAAGCTATTGTTAAAAGGAATCATCGCGGAATCATCCGTTAATTCTCGTCCTTAGAAATTAGTTTTTCTACGAAAAGAAATCACTACATGGCTGGTATTATTAAATAGAAGGCACTATTTATTATTAGCTGCAATACAAGGTGGACACGAAAGAGGTCAGCCAAACGTCGATTCTAGAACTCTATCTGATCGAAAGCTCCTCTTAGAAATTCTTTTCAAACGTTTAGTTTTCGAGCAATTTAATTATTAAGATTTTTTCTCTCGTGTTTTCGACCTTTTTTCACTAAGGGCCGGTTTATCAATTATCTACATTAACTGGAGGATAGCTATACCGAGTATAGCACTATACTCCAGATAAAGAATGTGAGTCGTTTATCAATGCCGAAATACCTAGCGGATAAAATTATCCTTCAGATAAATTATGTCTGGCAGATAGCGCCGTTAGCATCCTCATTGGTGTCCGCAGGCGACAAAATAGGGGCGATTTACACATGGAGCTACCACAGAGTAGAGTAGGACCTACATTTTCTTCATGGATCGACTGTTGGAAAAACCGTCTGACGTCCACAAAACAACAGTGTCATCATCGACAGTAAGCTCGGCAAATAATAAGACAAAAGACACCACCACATTTTTGCTATTTGCTTCATTTCTAGAGAGAGAAATACATGTATGAGTTGCGATCTTGAAACCTGAATTATTATGAATGAATTACTGTGATCAGTAAGTTGTGGACTTAATTTCATCTTCGATCTGTGTTATAAAGTAAAGAACAGTAGGTATCTTTTTCCAACCTAAACCTCAATAAAATACGCACTTGTCCAATTTTAGTTGGTGATCTACACGGGGTCTTACTATGTACGGTCTTCTTTTCCATTCAACGAATTATGCTAAGATAGAATTTTCGCCGTAGCTGCTGTTTGAAGACAAATCACCAAATATATCCATTGGAAGGTACACAAATAAAGACAATCAAACTTGAGATTCAAATAAGATGTTTGTAAATAAATAAACTTGTTTGAGGTTAGAAAGCTCTAGATATCTCATTAACCTCCAGTTATAATAGTTATCCAGCCGTCCAGGGACAAGATAAATTAAAACGCCAGATAAGGTTTAACTAGGGATGGATAAACACCCCATATAATGTTATCTTGAGGATAACGCTATACCTTAGATAAATCCCCCTTATCCATTGGATAAATGTGATTGATAAACCGGCCCTAAAACGATGATAAATCCCTTAATTTGCTGTGCAGATTTTCATTTGAGGATATTGTTAGAAAAAGCGTTAAATTTCCTATCGGATAAATTCCTGATATTTTCTAAGAATGAAATGTTAAGGCATGAAAAAGCCCAATGAAAAGCAAATATTTTAGATAATTTGGGTAACCTCGAGTTTTTTCTATCGGGGATTTAACTAAGAGAACCAATATTTCTTCAGGATGCAAGACGATAAAAATTGCGCCAAAATTTCACGTTTTCAGCGGTGCATCCAATATTACTTTTACTTTGCTAATTAGGGGAGAAAACTATGTTTTTATGTTGAAATAAAATAATATGTTGATCTAAAATAAAATAAAATAAATACAAATAAATAAATACAGAGATTAAAAATCCATTGGGTTACTTCCCAGGTTCATAATCAGAAAAAGGAGAAACACAAAGTAGCGCAATAATATTTATTACTCCAATTTTATTGAATGTAACAAATTATAGACAAATAACCAAGAAAAACACGTACAAAAAGTCAAAAAATCTTTCTTAACCAAACAAACTTATCGCTAGGTTTAATATACCTAGTATGTTGGTTCTCCTTTTGATCGAAGCCAATAAATATATTTACAACGAAGCGGTTGAGCAGTTTTGAGTGATCCTGTGTCGCAAGTACCAAGCAGTTGAAAATCATAAGCTGGTAACTTCCGAATGACCAAGTATTATAATATTAGCATTGCTACGCAAACTTGTAACTTACACTTGTAACTTGTGTGTCATGAATAAATTATACGTATAGTAGGTAGAAATAGCGTGATGGTAATTGAAAAGATATCAAGACGGTAGGTGGTATAATGGAAATTTTAAGTGACCAGAGGGTTTGAGTGATTATAGTCATTACAGTAATCATGTGTCAGCGGTTCTCTGAAAACAATCTCGACTTTAAACGATCTCTTGGAAATCGGTATTGTGATGAAAAATATTTTCTTATGATGAAATATGTGTTGAGATTCTTCGAATTCGAAGGTAAGAAAGTGATAGTATCCAAGTACCTACACTATATCAATAACGGAACGGAGTGAGAAACCGTTAGGTATTAAAAATCTTGATTGGGGGTTTGAAATCGCAATAACCAACGAGCACCAAGAAGATTTCTATTGCGCCAGCAAGATGTTGGGGAATGCCATGTGTACGTTTGTTGAGAGGCATTCCATATCAATAAGAAAACGTTCCAGTCATTCAGCATAATCGTATAAGCGAATTATTGTATTATGTTAAATTGTTTTGACAATTCAGCACTTTAAGTAAAAAGGAATTTTAACTAAATAATTTAACGGCAAAAAACTCGTTCTAAATAATTTTCGGCAATTCAAAAAAGATGTTGGATTTTTAGTTTTTTGTTGTTGCAGTTTTATCTCTTTTTTTAGCAAATATGAATGAAATTTAAGCAGGTACATTTGTCAGCAAAAAGTTTTGCATAGATTTTTGAATGATCTATTTTATAGTTGATAAACTTTATTTGAGCAATATTCTGCTAAAAAATATCAATTTGAAGCCGTGATTTTTTTAGCCGTGTTTGCTATTATTAGTAATTTTTCAGTTTTCAGTATTTTATTTTTTTTAAACCAATTTAATGTCAAAAAAATGTGCAAACTCGTCCTTTCGTTCCGAAATCTTGATTTTTTGAAACAAGAACGGATAGCTACTAAATTACGAAAACTTAGACAATTGTATTATAAACCTTGGAATCTACTTGAACCCATCAGGTCACAAACATTGGGCTGCCGAGGCTTGAAGATCAAATCAAAAACCACGAAAAGGGTTCCAGGGAAAAAAGTATTACAATTTTCCAATGCCCTTGAGATTGGTCGCAGCGCCTCACCCCAACTTGAGGTCTTTTGTTCACCGATTTAGTCTGAAACAAATGCACCGAATCGCCTAAACAACTCTTCCACGATGTCAAAGAAAATCTTTCAAGGTTAAGCAAATGATAGTCCATGTCGAATTTTGCTTGACAGAAATCGAATTCGTCTCTCTTGGTCAACACTGTTGAACTGTATCATTAATGAACGTTTGTGTTACGTGCTGTACATTAACACGTCGCTTGTATATGAACTTGTACATGTAACTTGTAGCTTCATATGTTTGTGTAGGTACTTACATAGATGTTTTTGGTGGTGAATATAAAGACATTTATAAAGATTACCCATTTACTTATCCCTGAATCCAAATTTAACGTGCGAGTTATGTAACAGTGCTCCCTCAAAAATCTCAACTACCATAAGAAACCAGTTATCAAAATAATATGACAAGAAATGGTGGAAATCACAGTAGATTTATGTCGATTTTCTTGTGTCATTGAAAGCAGTGCTGTTCAGCAAACTAACCTATTTCAATCAGCTCTAAGAGTTCATAGCTACAAAACCAACGATAGTTGCAAACATAGTATCTACTTAACATAAACTAATCTCACTTGCAAAGCTCAATTACCGCTTACCACTTACACATTAATGACAAATAATGTCAAAACATAAGTTTGAAATTACAAGTGAACCGATAGTTAATGACCAGAAGGCACCATTGTTCGTTATTGCACAATATCGTAATCTCCATTAGAATACGTTAGACGAAACTTACAGAAAAATTAAGCACCTTTGGAGTATTGCACAATCGAATCCTCAACGTAGCGTTATCGGTAAACTAAATACATAACGTCGATGAATTAAAATATATAACAACAATCCACAATCAATAACATAATAGATCATTTATGAGTTATAACATATTATTAATTTTTCAAAATAGTTAAATTTTGAATGATACAACGCAAACCAAACAAAATTTAGAAACAACATAAATTTACAATTTCACATAAACTTTATATTTTTATATTTAAAAAAAAAAAGAACAGTTATATAGGTATATATTTTTGTCTAACTCTTCAACGCTATTCTAAAAGAGTAATTTTAAGATAGTTCAATTACACAGATCAAAATACCTTCAAACATTCTTAAAAAAGCACAAAAGTGCTGTACTTAAAATAATAATTCCGGAAATCTATAATTTATCCGTCTTTAGTGATCACTACGCTAAACTACGTCTACCCTTTCTAAACATACCTACCTACATTTTCAATCACGATAGCAAATTGTGAGCTTTTTCGAAATTAAACGCTAGTACTACTATATGTACAGTAGCTGTGATGGTGTAGTATATTTATCGTTTTATAATGTGAATAATACACAATAACTTACAGGTATAACACAAGGTAAATATGAAATTAATACCTACTATTCCAATATTTTAATGTCTTAGATGTTTACCTAATTAAAATGCACACAAAAATGCCACCAATCTTGTTAAAATGCAATAATTTTTTTTTTTTCGTGAAAATAGTGCATGTGTTGTATATTTTTTTAAGACAATAATTTGCACTTGGAAGTTGGAAAAAGTTGGTTACAAGTTGAGAGTGTTTTAATTTAAATTTAAATTTAAATTTAAAATTTAAATGATCAATTCGGTTTAAAATTGTTTTTTCAAATATCCGAAGTTCAACACATTAGGTACTATAAGTTTTCAGTTCTATTTAAATGGAAATACACGGTTTCGAACTCAATGTCGAAAAACACATTTCATTTTGGTGTTAATAAACATCTAAATAAACATATTATTTCGATTCATTTGTGTGAATCATCTCTTGTACAGTTCGTGACAAATATTGTGTCATGCACGGAAGTACAAGACGAGAGGAACTGTTTATAACCTTAGGTAACATTAAAGTAACAGCCGGCGATTCCTATATTCCCAATCTAATTGGTTGGCCAGTTCAGGAAATGAAATAACCATCAAAATTCTCCCTGTCGGTTTAGCACTAGGGAGCGTAACATTGGATGGACGTACCTAGTTTACTACCTAAGCTTGATTATGGCTGATTGGACTTCTTGGATTGATGTAGTCGTGATGGACGAATGATGGTTTCTCAGGATGTTTCTCGTATTTTCGGAGTACAAACTGAAACAAATTTAAACAAAATTTTAATATTCATATTAAGTAAATGTAATTCTTATGTTAATACCTTATAGTTACTTATTCAATAGTTCCGAGTTCACCAGTTTCATTTTGGATCATTTTTTCAATAATAAACCTTAGTAATTGACCAAGAAGAAAAAAAGTCTGCTAAGTTGGGTGTGGCACATAGCTTCCTCGTATCCGTAACATGAATGTATAGATCATTAAAATATTTTATTTATAATCATAAAAAACTCGATTTCGGAAAATAGTAAATCAAAACGGAGTGTAAAATGTCTAAATCGATCAATTAAGAAGATAATAAATGATACTTGAAGTAATATACATTTGCGCATTCGCTGAGTGAAGTACTGATTTGGGAAACATGAAATTGGTAGCGACCATCTACTGGCTAACCCGCACATTCCCTGAAAATTTCATCAAAATTGGATGAAAAATTTGGAAATTATGCACAGCAGCTACTAATGGTACAATCGTCTTGTCTCAACTATTCTTCAAATTTGAGCGACATCGGACGTATAGAGCGTAAGAAAATTATGCATGATGGAATCGTCGATTGCGCATGCGCAGATTGAAGTATTCATTTGGGAACAATGAAACTCACATTCCCTGAAGATTTAATCTAAATTGGATAAAAATCGAGTAAATTAAGCTTGTTTTAAAAATTTGCGGACACACGACAGACAGACGAAACGAAAGTTGTTCGAATGGTCTAAAAAGTAAAATGCGAGTGGAAATTTTGATTTTGGAGACAAAAAATGTTTCACCTCCCGATTGTGAAAACGGTGCTTCTGCTATCTAGTGGTAGACTCGGAAGCGAAATTGTTAAAGCTCACCCTTCATTTGTTGGGTTACGCTAAATGTTTCACATACATTTTAAAATTCGTGGGGAGGTCCGTTTGTTTGTCGCTGTAAGCCGAAATGCGATTTTAAATTGACCAAATTATTACCCCCCCCCCCCCCCATATCTTACAAGAAATTGCACGTCGATTTTGAATATTCCATTTAATCCAATACCTAAAGTGGCCCCTTAATGTGGATTTGGCACACACAAAAAAAGTTTTCAACACATTTTTCTATCTTTCTTTTTCCAAAGACAGTTAGAAATAATTTTGTTCAATGAAAAAGTTATCGGGTACGAAATTCTGCGTCGATTTACCACCAGAAGTTTTAAAATAGATTGATTCCTATGAGGGTAATTTTATTTCAAAGTTTGTAGTACTCAGAAAATACCAGTTATTTGCAAAATGAGGGTAAAAGTTGAGCGGTTCCCGCCGTTTGTTACTAAAGTATTGGATAGAGATGAAAACTAATCCATGCGAAAGGTTTGAAACTTTTGCCAGAATGGGTACTAACACTCACGTAAAAAAGGATGAATTCGAAAGACAGACCTGTTTGCTAACGCTTAAGTTTTATATACGAAAAATCGTACGATTCATAGCAAAGGTTATTGAGAAAAATTACGTTAAATTAGGCCGTTAATGACTCTCGTGCACGAAATTATGAACAAAGTTCAATAAAATGAAAGATTGCTGGCTGGCAACCAATGCTTGGTTGGCTGTATATTTGTCCAATAAAAGGATATAAAGTCGTTAACGATCCACCTAAGCCAAACAGAGTAACATTTCGTAGCCGACTTACTATGTGACAAGACGGAGCAGGCGTCAGGCATTGTGATCGTTTCAAATTTGGGAATCTACCTATGTATTTATTTTATATTGTACAACTTGCATCGAATTGAACATATATAAATACACATATTCTATTTCCCTGTCTTGTATGATTAGAAGGCTGTAAGTACAGGACTTCCAAACGACGGAATTGTTACCCGAATGTTTAATGTGAGTATAATTATTGTAGAGTCCTATTACGTGGGCCTATGCAAATATTCGGGTAGGATCAGAGAAGGTCTTACATGAATTGAGATTCTTCTTGAAATAGCGATTTTTTTGGATTGTATGAGAATCGAACGAGGGTTGGAACAAATATTTGTATGAAGAACCTACCGCAGCCAAGTAAGGGATATGAGAGGAAAGCAGGCGAGCATGAAAACGGGGAGAGCAGGGAGTAGAGATAGGGAAAAGGTTGAAAGCGAGCAGAGGGACATTGAAAAGAAGCAACTCGCTGCAAATGAACTGAAAAGACCAAATGGAAATTGCACGTTTTATGTTGATGTTTACCATCATGAATAGAAGGTAGGGTAATGAATGGCAGGAATGAATCGCAGGAGAAACAGGATCAAAGAAAAAGAGAATCTACGCGATATCAAGAACGGGTAGTTTTAGAAATCAGTGTCTTCTTAACAGGTCATCTCTATTAGAGCCGAAGTCCATCTGAAATGAACCAAATCATCCGATGTGACCGGTAACCAGAAATGTTAGCTGATAGACAAATCGCTTCATAGTGAAGTTTATTGACATACTTAAGTAGAGAAAGAAGGAAGAAGGGATTGGAAGTGACAAATTCACTGGTGACGATATAGAAGATGACAGAAATATTGAGAAATGTAGGTACCTGCTAAGAACTCTGAGCGCATAGTAAGTTGTAGGAACCTGTTTGAAGCTGTCTTTGGATTGGATCTAAAATATGGAAAAGGCCATAAATATAAGAATGACGGGCTAGTGACAGCTAGTCCTTGATGAGTTGAGCAAGAACGAGCTCATCGCATGAAGTGTTCATTCTTGGCAGCTGCTAACATCTACCATTATCATTATTGCAATTACTCAGCGTTTGCTCCATTTTTAAATGTCCATTTCAATACTTATTTCCCGTGAATGGATTTAAAAGGTAAATTAGAAAGGATTGGCAAAAATTTAAGTGTACTGAAGTTACTTTCCATGCCGCGTGTAGCCGAGCGAGGGTTATGAAGGAAATCATAAAGAAGGCTCTAAAGGAATGTTTATGATAATACAAACCTACGTCTTTGTCTGTCATACATGTTATACAACCATTCAATCTCCAACATTCCACTAACTAAACAAAGCCTTGGAAGTCTAATCCTCTTACTTTTGCCACCACCTGTTAGTTCCCTAGACAACATACCTAAATCATTTTTCCATAAGGCATCCACGATTAGATCGGCATTCATTAGGGGCATTACCATTAATAATAATAATATCGACGATAATCGCGGCCGAAGATAGCGATCTCCCTTCGCCCGGTCGTGAGTGGAGGAAGGTAGTTCAGCATAGTTCAGAAGGCGCGTGGGTCGCGTCCGTCCTTGGCAGCTCATAACAAGACCTCCGTGGGCAAATCTTTTTAAAACTGCTCGACTAAAAGTATTCGTTTTTGCTCGGGTCATAGATAGCAATGTGCTGGCTGGCAGTAATGGTAGTAACGATATCAAACCACAAATAACCATGGCTGACAGTACAAAGAACCCTGGTGACCTTCTCACAGGCTTCCGATGCATTGCGTGGACGATTTGTTCAGCTTTACTCATCCCGTCTCCGCTTTCAGTTCGAATGGAAGAGACTCTTTTTACACCTTCAGTGATTAGTTTCCTAAGAATCGTTTAGGGTCGAGTTTCATTTCATCTCCAGGAGCAACTAAGCCTCGGTATTAGCATATTTTTTTCTTCATGTATTGAACCCCTCAGTTCGGAAAAACTGCTTCTGAACCTAGATCAGGAAGTACTAGGAAGAAAATTAAAGTTAACCTGGACGTAAAACAACCATTTTACCCCAAAAATTCGTAAGCAAATTTGAATCTTCACCAGGTAAACTGATATCTCACTCACAGCGGTCAGGAACTAGACAAAAGTTCGGCTGCGATGCCGACGAAAACCCATGGTGAAAAACGATACTTTGAAGTACCAGAAAACCAAAAATTCAAACCCCAAAATCAAAGCGGTGCATCTCCAAAAACGGCTTTTTTTTCGCCATTTTATGGGTCTTGGGCCATAGAATGGATATACGTATCGACCTGCCCTTATTCACCAACATGGGGGCGTATATATATATATATATATATATATATATATATATATAAATATATATATATTACGAGTTGACCCTTATTTCACGGATAGCCGTGATATTAGGGTCACTCATATTTTGGCCATGGCGGATTTTTTTTTTTTTTTCTTTGTGATTTATTTAGTTAAATGTTCTGTTGAGATTCATTTAGTTGCCTTTTACTTGCGATTTTTCCGATTTTGTGAGATTTTGTGATGAAAAAAGAAATTCGGAATTTAGTGATAAAGTTGTAATAATTTACGTATCTACCTATGTAAAAACTAATAACAGAAAGAGTACAAACGACCTCAGTATTTTCTATCTCGATTTGAAGAGCTATTTTTGCAGAATAAAGAATTTTTTCAATTATTTGAGTTCAAGGTACTATTTTTAAAAATTTTTTTTGCATTTCTTTTTTTAAAAGCCCAACTGGTGACTCTTACTTACAAGCCACAAACAGGCTTCAGAGACTTAAAAAACATGAGTGACCCTAATATCACGGCTATCAGTGAAATAAGGGTCAACTCGTAATATATATATATATATATATATATATATATATATATATATATATATATATATATATATATATATACGCCACCATGTTGGTGAATAAGGGCAGGTCGATACGTATATTCATTCTATGGCCCAAGACCCATAAAATGGCGAAAAAAACCGTTTTTAGAGATGCACCGCTTTGATTTTGGGGTTTGAATTTTTGGTTTTCTGGTACTTCAAAGTATCGTTTTTCACCATGGGTTTTCGTCGACATCGCAGCCGAACTTTTGTCTAGTTCCTGACCGCTGTGCACTGCTTTATTATAAATGACTAAAAGCAATCAGCTGATCAGGGTTAATATCAATCGTCTTTTCATGTCTCAGCCCTAAATTTCAACTTCCTAGGGGGAAGAGGAGAGAATTAAACTCAATCAGCTAAATATAATGAAACCCGGAATTTCATTCGTCTCTTGTCCTTATGAAATTTCAACTTCTAAGGGTGAGCAGGAGATAATTATACTAATCAACTAATTAGGATGAAGCCGGTAATTTCATTCGCGTCTTGGTGTCTCAGAGAGGCGCTCTATCAAATTTTAACTTCCTTGGGTAAACATGGAAAGCATTTAGTTTAATCTATTGAGCAGGATGAAGTCCTTAATTTCATTCACGTTTTGGTGTCCCAGAGACGATCCCTTTCAAATTTCTATTTCCTAAGGTAAACAGCATAAAAGTAAGCAATTAATTGTGCGAAAAGAAAAAAAAAAAAAAGAATATACCGCGTAATTAATTTGTTTCACTTTATTTCGTCTCTCGATTTCATAACCGATATAGTATCGTTTTTTGGCTAGGGGGAAACAAATCATGTGCTAAAATTTCTTTGGATACATTTTTAAAATGATTTTATGACTTCTAGGCCTCGGGTGAGGCTGGAACGAATGAATATGAGGATATGTTCCTCAGCGTTAGGCTTCTAATGAGTAAGTTAAATGAATGAAAGTTGCTTTCTAGGGAAAGGTGCATATCCATTAGACTGACAACGAAAAAAACGAAAGTTCAAATTTTTGAGGGGCTCAAAGCTCAGATGATTGCATCAGATGCGAGGAACAACTCCTGAAAATTTCACTCCGAACCGATAACCCCTTGAGGTCTCCCAAACGCGTTTTTTGATAATTAAATTATCGATTTTAGAACACTAGACGCTTAGGACAAAAAGACGGTTAGGCCATGAAAGATCATGCGTCTGGACACTTTTTATACCTATTCTATTCCTATGTTTTCGGTGTCGCGGAACACGATACCGCCATTATTGCAAGCTCAGAAGCTGTATTTCTTTTGAGATTCAAGAAATCAGTCCAAATAAGTGATGGAAAAAAGGCATTTTTTGCCGTTTTTGTCTAGTTTTGACTGGGAAAAAAATTGTTTGCGGGTCTTTTCTGCTTCGGACCTTGTTTCCTGGCTTGTTCCGAATGTAACAAGACCCAATTTCGTCCTATAATATATTGTCCTTTTGGAAATATCTGCTCAAGAGCCGAGTTAGCTTTTTTAATGGTAACCGCTCTATACTTACCAGTAGGTACGAAATCAAAATTTAACGCCCTGAAGCCCTTTTTATCCCATTATTTTATGTTTTTGGGCTCGTTGAACATTACGTGCTAGTAGTGGAGGCGTAGAACTCGTATTTCGGTTAATAATCAAGAGCTAGGTGTCAAAAATCGGTGAATAGAGTAGATTTTTCTTGATGTCCAAAAAATCGAGTCCTACGCCTCCACTACTAGCACGTAATGTTCAACGAGCTCAAAACATAAAATAATGGGATTAAAAGAGCTTCAGGGCGTTAAATTTTGATTTCGTAGCTACTGGTAAGTATAGAGCGGTTACCATTAAAAAAAAGCTAACTCGGCTCTTGATCAGATATTTTCTGAAGGATAATATATCATAGGACGAAATTGATCTTGTTACATTCGGAACAAGCCAGGAAACAAGGTCCGAAGCAGAAAAGACCCGCAAACAATTTTTTTCCCAGTCAAAACTAGACAAAAACGGCAAAAAATGCCTTTTTTCCATCACTTATTTGGACTGATTTCTTGAATCTCAAAAGAAATACAGCTTCTGAGCTTGCAATAATGGCGGTATCGTGTTCCGCGACACCGAAAACATAGGAATAGAATAGGTATAAAAAGTGTCCAGACGCATGATCTTTCATGGCCTAACCGTCTTTTTGTCCTAAGCGTCTAGTGTTCTAAAATCGATAATTTAATTATCAAAAAACGCGTTTGGGAGACCTCAAGAGGTTATCGGTTCGGAGTGAAATTTTCAGGAGTTGTTCCTCGCATCTGATGCAATCATCTGAGCTTTGAGCCCCTCAAAAATTCGAACTTTCGTTTATTTCGTTGTCAGTATAATTATTCATCGCAATTTTAGGTGTGTTCAACTGAGTTAAACATGACATGATTTAAAATTTCTTCCAATAGTTTCACAAAAGTATCCTCCACCCCTCAACTACTTAGGTGGGAACTCACAAGGTGGCGTTCGGTTTTGAACTCAACGGCTTGAGAGCATTTACTGCCCACAACCTGCCAGCCGCTCCCAACCTCACAACAAACTGAAATAGAATACAATAAACTAGATCCTTCATAAAAATGACAACTTAACTCACCTAAAGTATACCTACGCGCATATCATCAAGGTTATAGCTTCGAATTATGATGTTAACTTTAAATTCAAGCAGACATGTATTATTAGCCAATTAGAATAATTTAACAAAACCAATTTAGGTATTGTGCCGTTGTTGGTGTTTCATTTTGATGGTGTTTCATTACGTATTCTATAGGTTGAAAAACGCAGCAAATTATGATATTGCGGTTTATTATAACCCTTAGGCATATTCTGTGATGAAAGTAGGGTGGTCAATTAGGGCTCTTCTCCGGCATAGCAAGCAAAGGCCAGGGACGGAAGGCTTTAAGTTGTTTACGGTTGCCACATGGCAACGACAATACTAGGCTGATCTTGTATATGATTGTGTACTAACAGTATCAGAAAAAAAGCATTGAAATTGAACGACTTATTGGTCGTTCAAGTATGTGCATGCGCAGTAGCTATTGCCCAGCCAGTCGCGACGGAATCTGTAAGCGATCAATTTGAGTCCATCCTTCTACTACCCAAGTTTGAGCGACTTCTGACTACAATTGAGATTGAGAATAAGATGTGCCGTGAAATTCGGTTTACGTATGCGCAATACTTAAAAAAACCATCAGGGTCTGAAGGCATAAGTCCTTGTCAATTCCATTTAAATTCGATCGTAAAAAAGCGACACAAATTGAACCCCTACAGACTGTATTTTTGCACGGAACCAAAATTATCATTTTGAAAACTGTGAAACGCAAAATTTGGATAAGCTGACGTTTTGAGTTGGGGTGGGGGTGACTAATTTTCTAACCTCCTTCACAAAATACAAAAATACAAACCTTTTCCATCATCGGCTCTGAAGAGGAAAAGCACAGATTTTCCATTATGTACTTGTAAACTATCGTAATTGTATGAATTATTCCAATTTTCAATCAGTTTCAAGATGTTGAACTTGTAAAAATTGTACGTTCCGAGAGCGATCTAAGAAATTTACAGTTCCGCTCATAAATTTGTCATTAAAAGCGTTTTTTCATCCTTTTCACAATAGGACCTTGGCTTCTTATAGATATTTTTTCCCGGGATACAAAACATCATTGGCCTTACACGTTTTCCTACTCCATAAACGATTACGAAACTTTAGTTCAAAAAACGGCGGTTAATTAGTAGGCAACTAGCTTTTATAATACCAAAAACCGTATTAATGGTAAGGAGAGAAATTTCACGGTAGTTAATTTGTGTCTGCATGATATATACAATAAGGCGCAACAACGATAAACAATACAAATAGTTATGATATTTTGCTCAGTGAATATTAACATTATTTTGATCGCAATTAATGTACGATTGTGAGAACATAAACTTCTTTAGAAGGTCCTTTTTCTATTAGAAGTTGATGGTGTGGAATCTTACTATTTTTATGCACATTTATTAAGAACAAATAGGTAATTAAATTTTTAAAACCTTAGCTTCAATTGTCACAAAATATCATCTAATAATATGTTTTATATCTTATATATTTATATATATTTTTTAAATTACGTTTAGTGCTAAATAAAACGTTTTGCCCGTCCTCCTACACTACGAGACCAAAATAAACGAAATGTTGATAAAAAGAACCTCATTTCGACCAACTATCTTCCCGAAATTTCCGAATCCCTCTCAATTAACCAGAAGTGTAATGGAATCGTTTGAAAGGAGAAACATCGTTGGCAAACTAGGGTCACTGGAAGGGTTATGCATGCTGAATTCAAATATGTGCGGTCTGCCTGGCTATTGGTTGTGTGTTATGGAATTAGAATTCATCAAATTCTAAGAAATTGGGGTATAAGTAATTTGCAGGCAACCACCCTACCCCACCACTACCAGCCAGGAAGACGCACATATTTGGGTACAGAATGCATAACTCTTCTAGGTGACCCTTGTGTGCGGAAAATGTTCCTCCAGTTGTTTTTTACCCTACTTTTCTCAAAGTTGGAGAATTTTAATTCGTTAACCCACAAGCAGTCCAATCACTCTCGTAAATTTCTGAGCTTCCCACACATGCACTGTCATCCGCATACCTACCTACCAGTTTTGTGTCCAAGATGGTCCCTTCATATCTCTTATCAATTTTAATTTACCCACCGCGTACATCATCATTCCTAAGGTTTTCACCATCATTACTTCGCTTTAAGCCTAAAACGCACTGGGATTCTTTGTTCGGACTCATTGTCGCCCAAGCTGAGTCTGGAATTCATTTCTTGGATCCAGGACGCTCCGCGACAGTGACTCTTGCATCTCGTGTGATGCGTTTTAGTTTTTTTGGAATCCCCTCCCCCCTCGAAACGGAATTCTTTACACAATGTCGTGCACCATTGAGTCATGTCGTACCTGAATCTCAAACACGCTTCTACCATTTTTGCAGTTTCCTGTTTGTTAGCAAATTTTGGTAGCTACTTCAATGGCTCGGAAAATTTTAAAAATCAACAATGTTTTATAAATGTCTTCATTGAAATCCATTTTGATGCATTCTGGAACGACTTCTGAAGTTTGCGCTTTATCATGTGTGTGTGTGTGTCATTCCAGACGATAACTCTCCTTCGGATTGAAATAAAAATCCCGTTCTTGCGTCAACAAATCAAGCTGCCCAAACGAAAGGAAAGGATGAATTCGGTGCGGAATGACACGGTGCGGACGCGGAGCACTGACGCGGAGCGGAGACGGTGCGGATAGGTGGGGACTTCCTGGTAAACTCCCTTCTTATAACTTCTTCTCCGTGTGTTGTCCGACACACGGCCGTTATGCGGTGCGGACACGGTGCGGATATGTGTGTCCCGGCCTTTACTAGCTAGACAGACGCCCTGTTCTGTGCTACTGGTGTATTTAATAGGTATATAATGAGCGTTACCCACGCATTCATTTTAATTTTTAAATGAAAATAGATTCCATTATAAGAAATCTGATACCATCTTTAACGGTGAGAAGTTTTCTTTCTATGATTTTTCAAAGTTGGCACTAGTCACGTCACTCTGGTAGGCAGGGGGGTCCTGCCCAGACGGGAGGGGTTCTGTGACGTCACCAGTGTGCGAAACATTGAAAAATCATATAAAGAAAACTACTCATTGTAGAAGAGTGCGCTTGATGCCAAACTTCTTAGGATGGACTCTTCTTCCAATTAAAAATAGTTAAAATACATTTTTCGCACCCAGAGGTAACGCTCGTTCATATATTAGAAAACGGAATTAAATTGCGTTCTTGAGGATTATGAAGTCATAATCCAACCTTCTAGAAGTAGACCAGTTGAATGAATGAATGAATGAATGAAAACATGTTTTTATTTATATATATCAGTTGACAAAATTTTAACAAAATAACATGGAATAGGCTATGGTATGATTACCTTCAGCCGGAGTTCGCCGAATACTTGGATGTTATAAAAAGTAGACCAGTTCACATTCATTTTGCTAATAATTTCTCTAAATCTAAAGTACACCTGAACATTTACAAGTTCAAGGGCTCCCAATTTAATACATCCGAGTTCTACGACAGACGAACACGGGAATTTAGGAAGCATCTCTTGCCCAAGTTGTTTAACTATTTCTTCTTGGTCGATTACAAAGGTTCATTGTTGTGAATCAAAACGAGCCATTAACACGATTGTGAAGCTCGAATAAAGTTGTTTAGTGAATTATAATTCCTACTTATCAACAACTGATTAATTTATTACGAAGATATTGATGGATTAGATTGCCTTTTGCCATCTTGTTCATTAACATTAGTTGAGAAATCTTTGTGATTTATAAAGAATAAACCGTTCGACATTAATGACGTTGATGGGCTATTAATTGAGTGATTAAAGTTGTGGTATCATTGACAATAGAGGAGAGCCTCTGCTTTGACTCGGCTGGCATTTGTGTTTGTGTGTGTGTGTATGTGTGTGTGTGTGACTCTCGCGCGTCGACAATCGTCGTCAAATCAACCGAAAATCGCATTTGGTATCCTCTTCGTCACAATCGACTGAAACCAATATAACACCTTTAAAAGTTGTCCTTGACGACAATACGAAGGCGTCGTCACTGGCGTCATACATTGTCAAATCACCACAACTCGAGTTTGGTATCCTTTTCAATAGTTTTCGTCAAGAATAAGAAGCCATGTCGAGTGCATTATACTCGTAACAGTTCTAATGAACCGTTACGATAACCGTTCTATAGACGGCCGGTAGGGTCATTCGACGAAAATATAGTATAGACAATAAGACGATTAATCACTACAATAATTAAATTGTCACATATTAAACAATCAATATTTTAAACCTGGAACCTGGTCAGCTGACAAACTAGTGAAGCGCAGCTGGTGGTAAAGGAGGGAAGAGGGGTAATTTTTGTAACAAACTATTTTATTACCTATTTTATTTATTGAAAATAATAAATCAAAACGATCATCCTATAATTTAAAAAATCATGAAAAAAACTCATCTACCAAATAAATCACCTGTTAAACATTCTCAAAATTTGATATTCAAGAAAAATTTATGTTGTAAAACTTATGTTAATTGAATGGCACACAAAGCGTTTACTATAGGCATAGCGAAATTTTCGATTTCAATTTAAATTTCTGCTCTAAATTATACAAAGTCAGTCCACCGAAATATTGCTTGCTCCTTTATTTTTAGTCCTTGGGTTATACATTCATTCAATAATTTTATATTGGTCAGTTATTCTCAAGGGCAAATTTTCATTTGATTTGCAAGGAAGGTAGAAATCAATTTTGTAAAACAATGATTCAAATCAATCTTTTATTGCAAGTCAATTTTAACTTTATGTAAATAACAACATTAAGCAACATGGACGGGCTAAATAGCTCTCTCTCTCCTCTCTCTCTCTTTCTCTCTCTCTCCCTCTGCACATATACCTATATATTATCTTGGCCAAATAGTTGAGATACATAGAGAACCATTAACTACAAGAGATGATTTATCATCTTGTTGTTGAGAGTTGAAAGATGCTTTTCTTGTTTTCAAATTAAGTGTTATTCCTGAAAAACTCAACAGATGGTGGAACGATCAACTATACGTATATTAATAGATAGGTAGTTAGCAAGCCGATCATCCAAATGGTGTCATTTAATTGACTCGTTCAACTGAAGTGTTTGATAGATTAAAGCGATGTTTGCCCGGGGGGGCCATTGAGACGTTTATCAGGTTCTCGGAAGGAATTAATTTGGTCTTGTCCGATAAAGTAGGCTGACTCAACCTGAACTGACTCAAGACGCCAACAAGAGTCCCGCCGCTTAAAACTTCCATGACGAACTGGTTTTCATGAATACGGCAGGTTTTGAGGAAATCCGTGAGCAATGAACATGACTCATGACAAATTTTGTTCAGTTTAGAGTACTTACAAGGGGCGTGCGCGGTAAGTCCGTCGCCGATCTCAATGAAATATTCCCTGGAGTTTCTACATCGAAAATGAGTCGACACGTATTTTGCCGTTCTACTGAATAAACTCTTGGACCTTCAAAAAACTCAAATAAGATAAAAAAACGCTGCAAATTATTTCACAAAGGTTTATTATTTTTTCAATTGAGTTTGATCGTAGTTTCAGTTGGCTTGCGTACGTCATAGGGCCCGTCCAGACTCCACGGCGTGTCCTATTTCGAGTTACCACAACCTATACTTCTATAATTATATACGCATGTTTATATTTCTCGATTTGAGCTCCTTTTTATTCAAATAGTTATTGCCTTAATAATATCATTATCTAAGTACGTACGAAAAGTCGAGAGGATATGTTATTAAATATGCGTAGGAAAAGCATTGGTATTAACTAACACACAAATATGACCTAGAAAAAAACACATATTCATGTGTATTATATGGGTATAACATGAAAAAGTAATAAATATCCATTCTCCTACACCCCTCTGCTACGCCCCTGGTCACTCCAGCCACCACAAGGTGCCGCGGCGCCTCCCCACTCCACCCCCTCACCCCCACCGTGACCTCCTGCCAAGCGTGCCAGGCGTGCGACTAACACGTCTAACACTCAAAATTCTCGAAAAAGACACTTTTTCGCCCGTTTTTGGCCCATAGAATCTATGCGAGTAAAGCGATCGGGATGGTTAAACGTTAGGACCAACTAGACCCCAAATGG
This sequence comes from Adelphocoris suturalis, assembly GCA_030762985.1. Taxonomy (NCBI): domain Eukaryota; kingdom Metazoa; phylum Arthropoda; class Insecta; order Hemiptera; family Miridae; genus Adelphocoris; species Adelphocoris suturalis. The sequence goes on along the minus strand of CM061040.1, from coordinate 147,153,867 downwards.
AGTCTATGTGCGAAAGAACGGGTTTTTAAAGTAAATTCTTAGGCCTTTTATGGTCCGGACGGCGGACGGCGAACGGCGGACGGCGAACGGCGGACGGACATTTCAAATTTGGATTCTACGCACCTTGAAACGTAAAGTGACAAAGTTTGAGGGGGGGTTATAAAAATTTTTTGCTACACGATCACATAGGCTTATTATTGGAAATAATAAACCAAAATGTCTAACGAACCAAATGTTTACGCTGCAAATGATTACACAAAGGTTTATTATTTCTGTATTACCCCGTCTACGCAGATCATTGGTCTATAATTATTATTAAGCCCCATATATATCTAGTAAATGATCAAAACTTGGCGCATCCTACCTCCCAAAAGGGTTCACACCTTTACAGCTCAGGACCCCACAATTTTACGGTTCATAGTAGGGGAATGTGGAAAATTTTTCTAAAAACGTCAAAACAACAAAACAAAAAACTTAAGAAACAAATTAGCCTCAGAGGCCCCATCAGCTGTTCAGTGATCCTCCGAACCTCGTAATTGTTGTTGAGGTGTCCCGAACGAGCTCCATTAAATTTCAGCAACGTGAGTCGATTAGGAAAGAAATTAGCCTCGGAGGTTCCGAAGCTGATCAGAATAACACGAGAACTGAGAATATTACAGCAATATAAAATAACCAGGTGACTCAGAAAGAGTAACGCTTAGACCACCGAGAAGTTTCAACGACCCCCTGTTGGCGCACAAAATAAAAAGAACCAGAACTTTTTGATAAAACTCTACACTCACACATATCGAAAAGCATTAAACTCAAGGAATTTCAAAAAGAATTTCCATAAGGAAATTTTGGCCTTATTGCAATAGCTTAATTTTCTTAGAAAATGGGCTAAAACGTTCCGCCGACCTTGGTAGACTCGGAAGTAATTGACCTTCTGTGGTTGGAATAGAAATAATAGTTCTATTAAGAGTAATTCCTAAGTATTAACTAATCAATAATTTAATAAATTAATATAATAGAAGTAAGTGAATACCTACCTACGCTTCACAAGCTCAATGCGATACAAAAGTTATAATAAACTCGATTTCGGGAAGTCAGAATTCCATTGGAATTATATTATCAGCTGATACTATTGTCATAGTTTTCAAGGCGGTTTTTGATATGTCATCATGCCATTGATATGATCAGTATCATCGATACCTATTGCCTATCGATTTCTGATTTCACATTCGTGTAACACTTATTTATATTGAATTCACGTATCGTTGTAATGATTTAATTTTTTTGTTCGTTGTATTGAGCTTGCCTGTTTTGTGATTTGAAACAAATAATTGTAATGATCTATTCATGAATGTTACGAATACGAGGAATATTACGATTAAAACACGTGTAACAAAAGAGGTCAGGAAATTTGCATTGTAAAATGGTCACGAATATTTTTGAGTAGGGTACATTTCTAACTGGATGAATGATTGTAGTATACACTTTTTTTAGAATATTTGCTTAATTTTACGATTATGTATTAAATTTATCAATTCAATTAATTACAGGATTTAAAAAAAATTAGTTTGAGCATATTTTTTCATTCCTACCTCAGTAAGTTCATTATTCGTATGTGATTTTTGGACAGCCTTATTAAATAATTATAATATTATACAGTATAGTAGGAAAGGCGAAGCATACGGAGGAGGCCCCAAAAATTATGTTGTGACGGGCCCCCAAATTTTTGTACACTGCCCTGTGTGCCACACCCAACTTTGAAGACGTTTTTGAAATGGCTGAGTCTTGCCCATCCCACTCATTATGAGTCGTTAATTCTTGTAAAATAATAGCTTTGTACTTCTCGTATTTATTTTCTCGTATACGAGAATGGCCTCTCCGAAACGAGTAGAGGTTTTCGTTACGTGGAAATGCTTTTCGGAACTGGAAGAGTCAGCTTTACTCGTGCTCAGCTTTTTCGGAATCGTAATTAGGAAACGACAACTTGAACTTGACAACTTGCCTGACTTTTCCCCGTGCCGTCTTTTGTTGTTGGTCTAACCTTTGTATTTGTCTTTCTTTCGTGTTTTTTTCCCCGCACATCAACAAGAAGGGTCATTAGCGGCATTTTGTTTTTGCTTTCGACTTTTTATCAACGATTTCAGCTTTTTCATTCTCATGATTTCATTTCAAAGTTCATTTTACACGTTTTAAAGATTTGTGTTCTTCATGGCTGAATCTTTTTTGTATGATGTAGAGGTAAGTGGTCGTTGTTTCTTACTTCATGTTATATTTTGGAAATTGTCTACTGTGACAATTGAGTTTTGAGCAGTGATTCACTACAAGAGTCACGTTAACGTCTCTATAAGAGTTCTCTTTCTCTCGGGCTTACGAAAACGCTACGAGAAATCAATGCGAAAAGGTTAGCATTCATCGTGCTCGCTCTAACAGCTGGTTTTCGTGTTTACGAGAAATACAAAAACTCTCCAACGATTCAGACGTGACAGAGTCGGTTGTACTTGTATCAGTTACAAAGGGTTAGGTAATCCGCTAGTTGAAATACTCAACCAAAAGCGAACACGCGAGGTGGGTACGGAAAGTGCCTTCCTATCCACATCGTTACGCTCTGATTTATTCCGGATTCGACCTTGGCGGCCGGTCGTGGAGCCTTCCGGAGGAAGAAAAACCGGTGTGTCGCGATCCGGTCCCAATAAGAAGGAAGAGATGGAGATCCTGACAGCCGCTTAGCGAGTCAACGAACGCCCGGCTTTGAAAGTCTTCAAATAAACGTATCAATCATTCAATTGGTTTCCCTCACGCACACTCTCCCTTTCTCTGTTGTTACTCTCATTTCGTGTACAGGAACCGTTAAGTCCCGTTGATTCGGGATAGGTACAACGCTCCCAGGAAGTTAGAGGCGTAGGCGGCAAAGGCATTTAACCCCAAAATATTACAGGTAATTTGTGGTATAGGTGATATTATTCTCGAGACTTCGATACAAGCGCATCCTTACATCGAGGCAAGGCTAAAAACCTAATTTTTGAAATTATTTCACCGTGTTGTCAAGGTGACGAGTAAACTATGAGAAAAAGCGCCATTAATAGTCACTACCTACTTATCTCTTATCTTACGGTACAGTATTTTACATAGCTCCTAGTTCTTTGAAAGTGATCATGTGAAAGGACGTGCCATGAGAGCTCTGCCAGAAGGGAATATTAGGTAGGTATCGCCTTTGGAAAGGTAAGTACCTACTAGAGATTTAGGTATGCACTACCTCCTTTCCGTATATTATTACTTGTTATTCATCATGTACTTCCATAGACAAAAACTGAAGTAGGTACCTATTTAATCACCTTTTTTGTCCCACAAATTTGCGTAACTGCCACACTCGAATGAATTTTACAATGCCGCCCGTCTTTTAGAACTCTAACCTTCTGAAGAATGAATTTCAACGTTTTTTCCTTACAGCTGATTTTTAATTCTGCACATTTCCTGATTCGATATTCGACAAATTTGCTAATAAGCAATTTACTTTACTAGTTAGTTAAGTTTACTTTGAACGAACAGCGAATTTGGTAGTCTATTACGAATCTAGGCAGTTTCGTTTCTTGGTGGAGCAACAATTTGCCTTGTTTACTTCGACAAACTACCAAACCTACCCATTCATTCATTCAATATAACAAGTAAAGCTTCCTCAGTTATAGTGATAAGAACATATATGTAGGTATTTACACTACAGTACAGAGATCTGAAAAATTTTAAATTATTTTTTCTCCATTTCAGGTTATTTATTCTCAGTCTAACCGAATTAAGTTCTTTAGTTTTCGGACACTGATTTCCTATAATAGAGAGTTTTTGTACTTCTCGTATTCATTTTCTCGTATACGAAAATGGCCTTTCCGAAACGAGAAGAGGTTTTCGTAACGTGGAAACGCTTTTCGGAACGGGAAGAGTCAGCTTTACTCGTGCTCAGCTTTTTCGGAATTGTAATTACGAAACGAAAACTTGACCTTCTTCTAGGATAACACTCTAGAATAACTTAGCAACTATCATGCAGTTGGCATGGATACACATACACACCCGACAAAATCGGCTGAATTTTTCCCGTGCCGTCTTTTGTTGTTGGTTTAACCTTTATATTTGTCTTTCTTTCGTGTTTTTTCCCCGCACCTCAACCAGAACAGTCATTAGCGGCATTTTGTTCTTGCTTTCGACGTTTTATCGAAGATTTCAGCTTTTTCATTTTGAAGATTTCGTTTCAAGGTTCATTTTACGCGTTTTAAAGATTCGTGTTCTTCACGGCTGAATCGTTTTCGTATAATGTAGAGGTAAGTGGTCGTTGTTTCTAAATTAATGTTATATTTTGGAAATAGTCTACTGTGACAATTGAGTTTTGAGCAGTGATACACTACAAGAGTCACGTTAACGTCGCTGTAAGAGTTTTCTTCCTCTCGGGCTTACGAAAACGCTACGAGAAATCGATGCAAAAAGGTTAGCATTCATCGTGCTCGCTTTAACAGCTTGTTTTCGTGCTTACGGAAAATACCAATACGAGAAATACAAAAACTCTCTAATAGTTAGCCCCGGTCCAAATAAAAACTCGTTCATCTTTGTTTACAACCAATACTCTCGCTGGCAAGCATGATTACTGCAACCATTTAGATTAATTGAAACTTTATATTACTACAATATCACTTTCGCAAAACATAGCTGTTGAAAAATGTTGTTATAACAACGTATTAGGTTGACATAAGACGGCAAAATGCCCCCTCCACTGCCCCTAATCATCATCCGAAGCCCGCTCATCTGACTGATTCCCAAAATCAGCTGTTCTTGCCATGCTCTTGACAAATATTCCACTGCTACTGCGATTTTTCTACCGAATCCGCAAAATCGGCCAGGTGAGTGGAAAGATGGAGCAGTGGTTAATGCGGGGGTCGTGGAGGGGGCATTACCAGGTTCAGTCTGTTTTCGACGGACGTGGTGGTAACTAGGCATTCTTTACATTATCTACCAACCGTCATAATTTCGACTAACTTTTCAGGAAGAGTGGATGCAGTTGAACAAGATTGTTGAGTTTTTAACACTGACTACCGATGACCAGTTTTTAGTACTGACTAGTAGATCCTGAGCCGAAAGAGGAGTTTGGTTTTGTGAGATATTATAGGAGCACTGCCCGACAAAGCATTATCATCGCAGACTGAGGTAGATAGAAATGCTTCCGGTTTGCCGGAGCAATACTCTAATGTCCCAATCCACAACGGAGGATCACGAACTAATTCAGAGTTAACCCTGTATCTCTCTGTTGTTTTTGAAAAATAACTACCGTCTCCGGATCAACTTTCCTTTAGCACTATACAGGGTGTCCCCAAGAACCCCCCCCACTACAAAAACCTTTAATACTGGATCTAAAAAATAATGTGTTTTTTATCTTAATGTTTTTTGTAAGGATCTCAAGAATGATAAAATTGCGTATTGCCCATGTGCGCAATCGACATCAACTTCGTTATTTTAAAAGAGAATCCCCATTTATACGACAGATTTGAATTCTACGTGAAATTTCTTGAAGAAATGACCCATCGCTCAATTTTTTAGGTTCCCGCAAATAGGCGCTATTCCGCTCTAAAAGTTCAAAAATTGCGTGATATTGAGTTTTTGAAGATATTACCTACTCGTATATTATTTTGGGGTTTTTTTTTTTTTTTTTTTGTGTGCTGAACCCCGTAATGATGTTCATTTATTGATATTTGCATCACCAACTTGGGAAAAGACCGAAAAATTGACAAGAACTGCGCGTTTCTTACTCATTTCCACAAAGCACAAAGCGTACTAAAATGAATTTTTTTCGGTGTTTTCCCAGGTTGGCGTTGCAAATATTAATAAATGAACATCATTACGAGGTTCAGCTCAACAAATACCCCCAAACCTTGTATTACATGTGGCAATTGAATATCTTTAAATAGTCAGTATTTCATTATTTTTGCACTTTTCGAGCGGTATTGCGCACTTTTGGAACGGAATTACGCAGTTTGCGCGCACTTAAAAAATGGATTGATGGGTCATTTTTTCATGAAATTTATTTATTTATTGAAACGTGCTAGTAGCCCTATATACAAAAGAAATACATGGAATAAACAGTTGACTATAAAGTAGAAAGTTGACTATTTCACGTAGAATTCAAATCTGAAATAAAAAGTGGGTTCCCATTTAAAATAACGAAGTTGATGTCAATTGCGCACGTTTGCGCACGTGCGCAATGCGGAATATTGTATTTTTTGAGATTTTTACAGAAAAAAACATTAAAATCGAAAAAAAAAAATTTTTTTAGACCCATTATTAACGGGTTTAGCGGAATAGGGGGGGGGGGGGGTGTTTTTTGGGTCACCCTGTATTGCTAGGGGTCCGTTGCACCACGGAGGACCACGAATTAATCCAGAGTTAATCCAGTTTTCAGTGCTGTTTTTGAGGAGTACCTAGGTCCCGACTCTGGGTTATCTCCCTATGGTGGAACGCGCCCAAAGAGGAGGGAGATTGAGCTCGGCGGAGCGATACTGTGGTAAACCTAACAGGAGAGAAATGTAAAGTTGGGTAGAGCAATACCATGGTAAACTTATTAGGAGAGAAGGGTAGAGTTTGGTAGAGCATTATCATCGGACTCTCTGGGTGGAGAGTGACTAGTGAAATTAAGAAGGCAAGAATTGAATCAAGACTGATGCTCACGAGCTCCTCAGCTCCTTACAATATACTGAAATGGGCAGAGCCACGCGCCTTGCGCCGATACTTGATCAGAAACTCGAACGAGTATCTCCCTTTATTTGTAACACCACAAAGAACTAGTTAATAACGAAGACTGATGATTTTACCATAATTTATTAACTCGAAACACTGGATTTGTAATAGACAATCATCAACCAGAACTGACAGTGAGTGAAGTCATCACTTAACGCACCGTGAAGCATGAAATACAATTCCATAAACACCAAAACATCGAATATTCAGCCTCCTGGATAACGGTGATGAAATTCAACGATTAAAGGAACCAAGCCAGTGGACCTCGCCTCAACCTGCACCGGAGTGTGAACATGTTTTGTATACTAATGTTGATATAGGTAGGGACTTATAGGCTTCTGATGTTTATGCAATTATGAATGCCAGTCTTTAATTTAAGATACTACAGACTTAATTTATATTAACAATACAAAGAATGAATAATTTCATCTATTTTATTTTATTCCATTAAAATAAATGCCTTGACGAGGGCTATCCAAAAAGGTGCAATATGGAGAGAGTATTGAGAGATTGGAAGAGGCCTGAGAGGGAGGGGGGGGGGGGTTCAGCGTAGTCTACTATGACGTGGTGAAAGCCGTGTAGGGATAAAATTTAAGAGGTGAAATGTAAAAAAATCAATATCTCAAAAACGTTCTGAGTAAAAGAGTATTCTTTGTGGCTATTTTCGATATAAAATATTATTATTGTCTGATTTTTATGTATTATTATTTTAGGTTTGAGGTCATCCAGGTTGCTGTAAGTTCAACCATTCGCTTCCCGTAAGATGATATTTGTTGGACCAGTAGTGTAGAATGACCTATTCAAAGGCCTTAGTAGCTAGTGTCCTCGCCTGTCACGCAGGAGACCAGGGTTCGATTCCCAGAGAACAGTGTTTACCTCAACACAAGAAACCATAAAATGTATTTAGTTTTTCAGCTTTAGCAATGGTGGTTGACCAATATAGTCGTTGAAAAACGCAAAGAGAAGCGCTAAAGTCACGGCATAACGTATCGTTCAAGTACCGCTTGAGGATCGCTCAGACTTGAACGGCTAAAAATCGTTAAATGTAAATTTTTTAGCAGAATTTTAGTCAAAAAAGTTTATCGATGATGATTAGACCATTAAAAAAATTATGCACAACAGTATGGTTAAATGTGTGAGTTAAATTTCATTATATTTGCTGAATAATCTCTTAAAAATGCAAGTAAGGAAAAATTTAAGGTCTGGTTTAAATTGCAGAATATAATATAGAATGAATTTGTTTGCCTTAATATTAGTAGTTACAATTTCTTTGCACTCAAAGTGCTCGAATTTCAAATCAATGTAACATAACAATACAATGTTTCACGAAAATTCATTCGCTCTTAACGCTTTACGTGGCTTTTCTGGAACACGTCGGAATTAAAGAGAACGAGAGAGTGGATTATTTAGCAAAGCGTGGTGCAACGGAAGGAGAAACTATCAATATCGCTATCCCTTATAGAGACACACATATCCCTTTATCCAACGTTTCTGGAAGGATAAGTGACGTGCGAATTACAAAATATCAGCAAAAGGATCATACTATATGGCTTTGCAACCGGATATACCATCATCGCCATGGTTCAGAAGAAATAATGTTTCCAAATCGTGGTGCAGAACGATAGTCAGGCTGATATCACATCATGGTATATGCAATGAACACCTGACACGTTTCAATAACCATGAGGCAATGCCAATACTGCGAGTTCTCCACAGGATCATTGGAGCACCTCTTTATGGAATGCCCGGTTTTTTATTGCGAACGTGACCATATGTCTATTGAATTATACCAACTTACGACGATGCCATTTAATTTGCAACATCTTCTTTCTCTGAATGATATGCGAGTGTTCACAGCCCGTATGACAGAGTGCGGTGCAATTTTTATGTGTGAACTGAATGAAATATACTAATTTTTAAAATAACATTGTAATATATGTAATAAATAATTGTACAGTATTGTAATAAGTTGTGGCTAATGGAAAATTCCAAAGCCCATACGATCATGCTGATGCATGACTGGAACTTAATTATCTATGCTACTGTAATCCTTTACAACTATATATATTATTTTTGTCAATTGTCAAACAAATCATGTGCCAAATTTTTAATCTCAAGAAAATAACGATGCACCCACAGATATTTATTCATCTAGACAGTTACTGCAAAAACATATTTTCCTCGAGTTTGTTATCGTATTAAAGTAAATGCAAAATGTCGGGAAGCATCGCCTCTGTTTTTCATGCGAAGTGGCATCCGGACATCAAAACACCCAGTTGGAATTTACGAGCGACGACCGGTTTCATATTGGGTCCTCCCCCTTTCCTTTTCCCCATCCACTCTTGCACACACAGACATTATATGGAGCTGGTTTTGTATTGATTTGATAGAAAAAAAGTTTCTTGGCTCGTTCAGAAGAGAAAAAAACAAATATAAGTTATCTGCTGTAAAATTTATCGCTTGATCATCCGATGCATAATAACGAAATGGGATGGTAAAAATTTGCATCTGCTGTCTCCAGTGAGCATTGCCAAGTTGCATAGCTCAATCTTTAGTGCTTAGTTTATCCGTCTTCTTTTCAACTCAGTTTCGATTTATATTTCCTGCTTCCTACCCCTGAACCAAGATATGTAAACTGGTATGACTATGCAATTGGATACCTAACTCTTTTTAGGACGTCCCTCTAAAGCGATGTCTTATAGGCAAGGGCTCTTCCTATTGGAATTGATCCAGGGGATGGGGACAACACCAAGCGCGAGAAAAATAAACCGCATACAAATCCGTTTCAGGCCATTCTAAGACCGAATCCGTGAAAAAACCTATGACGACCAAAGCAATCCAAAGTACTCCTAATTGACTGTAATGTCTGGGATGACGCATGGAGGAACATCATGCTGCTTTGCTCCCACACTCATGCGTTCTATTCGACTACATCAGCAGCAATCGAATGTTGACGGAATGCGAAAACAGTTTTTATTAATGAATCCGAATTTAAAATTTATTAGTAATTAAATGGAAATTTCAACCTCATTCATTTCAAACGGTTCACTTGGCACTAGTGTTGAAGTACCTTCTACCTATGTGGGTATTCCATTCGCTGAGTAGATGGATTCTGCCACATGGGTTGTTTTAAATCCAATATTCTCTCCAACTTACCGTTCGACCGAGAACGGGTGAAAAATCACATTAGAGGCTATTGATTCGCATTACTCTGTAAAGCCATTGCGTCACTTGTATCCTATTTATGTACAAGAATATAATGAAGATGTTGTGTTGAGGCAATGATGATGTTGCATGAGTGCGTTCTGCGCAACGGTTCTTTATTGAAACTTCTGTAGTTTTCTCCGGACAAAAATCGTTCTCCATTCGTTGGAAATCTCTCGATTTATCTCGCATTTCTTTCGTACTTGTTCATTCTATTCATGTTGTAGTATTATATTTATTTATTTTATATATGGATATAGTAACCAATACCGCTTGTTTTGTTGTCACTTGGTTGAGAAGTTAATCTTGGTTATAGTAATTGTAAACGCGCACCGTAACAGAAAATTACCTACCTAGGTACTTACTTCTAACTTCGATTAGTAAAACATTTATGACGAAGTTTTAAATTTATTTACATTCACGAATCAGCAAGAAGAAAGTATGTTCCATGTGGGCCCCCTGTCGAGGCCCGAAAGGCCGAGTTTTTTTTTTTTTTTTTTTTTTCAAGACAGGAATTGATGTTTCAGTCTCCATTGGCAACCAATCACGTAACCTGCTGATTCACAGAAGATCCGCTCATCCGGCCGCAGGGGTTTTATTCACAGCAAAAAGTCAAACCGCAGGCGCTAACCACAATTCGGTCACACAGTCCTACTTTCGCCTTAAGAAACCAAGCCAAACAGAGAGCTATCTTCGCTCGTAATCTTCGCGAGGCGATCAGTGCTAATACAGAGTTTTTGTTCTTCCCGTAATTTTCTACCCGTGTACGCGAAAATACTGAAATACCAACTGCGCATGCGCGAATTTACGACGAGATGTTCGCGAACAATCAATTTGAGAAACGAGACCCTGACTTGCTCTTTAGTTCGACCACTCACAGCGTGGCTATTTCCAGCGCTCCAGTCGCCATGAGATTTTACACAGATTTTTTCTGAAGCAGAAGTTTTCTGCTTAGATTAGTGGTCTGGATGCTCGCTTAGCTCGCATCTCAAAAATACATAACATTAAGTAGTCAATCAATTAGTAAGAATTTAGATTAGTTGGTCAGGGTATAGAGCTCGTGTCTCAAATTGATTGTTCGCGAACGTCTCGTGAATTTACACGTCAACGCGTAGATCTAAGCGCTTACGGGAAAAAGGCCCACCTACACGTAGGCGGGAAAAATGCTTTCGTTGGAATCCCGTCATAACCTGACGTAAAAGTGGTCACAGTTTTAAGAATAGGTTACATATTCGTTATCAGTCCGACTGTCGTCTAACACAATTACCCACCTAGTCCAAAAAAGTAAGAACCTGTGAAAAATATAATTGTATTTTGTATTATTAAATCAAATTCCGTTGAATATGTAAACAAAGTAGGTACCAACTTCTGACAGCCAGATGTCCTGTTCACCAACTTGGGAGTAATTTATTTATTGTACGCTATGCATAGTATGCTATACTCTGGAAAAATGTGCCATTCTGGCCGCTTCTTGTTGTTTTTCCTTGTTGGTATAGCGAGTATCAATAAATGGACATCATCACGAGATTCGCGTGAAGAATTACCCCAAAAGTACCTCCAAAAACTAATTGTGCGTAATTGTGTGCTCGTTCGCTAGCTTGAAAATGTGAGTGATTTGTTATTTTTTCACAAAATTGCATGTAGATTTCAAATCTGCAATAAAAAATGCGAGCTCTAATATGAAAAAAGTTTTTCTTTTTGCATATGACGCACTGATAATACGATGTTTGAATATGCTGTACTCGTATATTTATGCATGTGTTCCAAAAATATTCATAAATGAAAAGCAAAAAAGTCCAGTCATGCAGCATGACCCCATGAGCGAATTTTTGAAGAAATCTTCGACATTTCAGTCGCTAATGATCGTGTAGAGAAATTTTAGTTTATGATTTTTTTTTTAACAAGCATCTACTACCTACGTTTTAAACAGCATGGTTCTAGGATTGGTTATACAGGGATACTTCCATAAGAGTAGTTCAATCTGAATTAGGACAATGTTTCATGCAAATATTACCGATTTTTACAACTAGCGAACGGCATTATTTCGATTTTCGACTGATTTTTCAACTTTGAAATTTTTGAAAACTTGATACATATTCTTATAGGAAATTTTACGCTGATTCCGAATATACCACATGTTAGTATGCTGAAAAAATTATTTCGCACAACAAATCGCAAAAAACAGGCTATTTTGAAAATTTTGACTACATTTTTGAAAATTTCAACCCGAAGATGTAATCCGATCATGCTGGCCAACGAACTTGAACTTTCGTTTTGTGTCCTTAACATTTTAAAATTTGTTTGAAGTTTCTAGCACAATTCTACGGACAGTTATCGTCTGGAATGACACATACATAAATACATATATACATACATACATACATACATACATACATACATTAAAAAAATGCGTTAAACTTCAGAATATGATTCAGAATAGCCTGAAACGGATTTCTGCATAAAAGTTTTTCAAAAATTCACATTCTACAAATTTTGAGGCGAGAGCAATAGCTTAATTTTCTTCAAAAATTCGCTAAAATGCGAGATAAGAGACGATGCGCCAATGTGGTGCGTGATAATCAAAATCTGATTTCACCATTGAATAGTATTCAAAAACTAAGGGGGGTTATGTTGAACTGAGATACCTATGTACTGCGGAAACGTCTAGCAGATCTGGCACATAACCTCATCGAAAAAATCATTAAAACTTGTGAACGGTAGAGTTGAGAAACTATTGAGCAATAGAAAATGTCGAAAGATGATTTACGAGTATTAGTAACCAGCTCGTCCGATAATTTCGCTCGCTCATCCCAGAGCATGTATACGACTTTCATACGACTTTCTCATCTAGATAGCTGTTCTTATAACTACTCGAAAATTTCTGGCACCTCAACTTTCTGTCCCACAAATCGGTTTATAATTGACGATCTCTTCACGACGTATGACAACCTGCAAACGCTTACTCAAAGTAAATAACAATCATTTGTTCATATCTAATACCTTTATAAATATACATAAATACTGATTACATGAATCCCGACTCAAATTCAAAATTCCAAACAAAATTTTAGAAATTTTTCACCAATTCTTCTCAAACTTCTGGGCCAAAAAAGGTTCAATTAGCGAATTTTAGTAAAAAGTGAAGCTACGTATTACAATGGCTCGGAATATTTTGGAAAAAAAAAAAAAATTATGGAAATTTGTTTCACAGAAATCCTTTTTGAGGCATTCTGAAACGATTCCTGAAGTTCGCGCTTTTTCATATATATATATATGAAAAAGCGCGAACTTCAGGAATCGTTTCAGATTGCCTCAAAACGGATTTCTGTGAAACAAATTTCCATAATTTTTTTTTTTTCCATATATACATACATACATAATATGTTGAGTCTCGACCACTTCTTCTTAAAACAAGGTGTTCTAACGTTCTCAAGGGTTGGTCAATAAATCAGGTTTTTTCTTACGTCGACGTTTCTTCCAATTTATTTGACATCTTCAGGGCTGGGGGATGTTATTGTCCTGTTTCATTCTATGTTATTGTAGATCATTTTGTACCATTGAGTTAGTTTATAAGCAATGTGTGAAAAAACTATACAACTATGGCATATTGTTTGTTGCCATAGTTTTATAGTTCTTTCACACATTGCTTATTAGCTAACTCAATACTACAACAAAATCTACAATATAGGATGAAATAGGACAGTAACATTCCTCAGTCCTGAAGATGTCTAATAAATTTGACGAAACGTCGACGTAAGTAAAAACCTGATTTATTGACCAACCCTCGAGAACCTTACTTTATATATATATATATATATATATATATATATATATATATATATATATATATATATATATATATATATATATAGGATTGAGATTAAAATTCCGTTCTTGCGCCAAAAAAATCAAGCTTTGCAAACAAAAGGACGAGTTCAAAAATTCTAATTCCTATCTGTTTGATTTCAAACCACGATTTCGTAAGCCAACTATTTACGTAAAAAGGAAACTAAAAAGCAAATTATAAAATTTTTCCAGAATCCGAGTTTTTCCATTTGTTTTTCTTCTCTTAATACGAGTACATTCTCTTATTGATAGACGCTCAACGGAAAAAGACTACCTCGAAATCTCAGCATTCCAACAGCAAAGTTAATTTTACTCTAACTCTGCTAATTTACTCGTATTAGTAAAGAAAAAGTTTCAGTCATGCAGCATGATCGTATGAGCGAATTTTCAAAAAGTATCGTATAGTATACTGTTGAATTACTTTGAAATTGGAGCTTTTTGAGTGTAAGGAAATCGTTCGCTATTAATTTCATGGCGAAAAAATGTATTCTAAATAATAATCTCCAATTCAAATCGAGGTTTTGAAGTTTTAGCTTTTTTACAACGAAATTTTCAACTAAAAGTACAAACTTCAGGAATCGTTTCAGAATTGATTTAAAAATTTTCCGATCCATTGCAATAGCTTCATTTTCTACAAAAGTGGGCTTAAATTGGTGCAATTTTTACAGTAAAATAGATGAATATTATTTTTATGGACTTACTCGTGTGGTGTCCTTAGGGGTGGCACGTTGTTGGATTGAATTGAAGTATTTAATAGTCTTAATTAAAGTTCTAATTAAGAGTCTTGATCACTGATTTCGTATTCTTTGTCTCGGCGAGGTGGGAATCCTGATAGGAATGCCGGAACCCTCATGAAAATTCGTATTCTTATGTTTGTTGAGTCACTGAACTCCAATTTGCTGGCAAAAAATAAATTTTTTAAAAAGTAACGGGCATCCAAAAATTAAATATTAAAAATTAGCTTTTTTTGTTGAATTTAATGAAAATTCTAATAAAAATAGGTACGTGAAAATACGAATTTTCATAATTTTACAAATTTCATAATTTTCATAATTTCTGAAAAATTGTCATTTTTTGACATGGTTTTGACGATTTTGATTCCGAACTATCAAAATTTGTACCTAGCTGTTTACTTGTTTTGACTGCATATTCGAGTTCAGCGACCCCAAAAACGTTTCCCAATTTTACAAAGCATTTTGTATAAGTTATTGGTACCTATTCAAAAGTCTGATATTGTCAAAAAAACGCGTATTTCAAAAACCGAAATCGAGATACCGGCGTAGGTTTTTGTTGTGCAAAAAAACTGAAAAAATTCAGGTGTCATTTTTTGGATATTTTAAACCGAATTTCGGGTGGAGGACATCAAAATTCCACCTTTCTCAAAATAGGCACCCTAATTCCTTGGTTGTTAAAATGTTTATTTTGATCAGGAAATGCTATATATAGCATTCGCACTTTGAATTGAACCTTTCGCGAACTGAATTAAACTTTTCGCAAATGGAATTAAACTTTCCGCAAAATGAATTAAACTTTTCGCAAATTGAATTAAACTTTTCGCAAATTGAATTAAACTTTCCGCAAATTGAATTAGACCTTGGGCAAATGTACGAAATAAATCACTCGCGACGGAGTTGTGGAAAACGGAAGTAAGTGAAAAAACGTTGCCTATTTCCACGAAAAATAAAGAGTTACAATGTTAAATCGATTTCGACGGTTAGGCCATCATCAGTAACAAACAATAACAAAATTATCGACGGGCCTAACTGTCTAAATTGATTTAACATTGTAACTCTGTATTTTTCGTGGAAATAGAAAACGTTTTTTCACTAACTTCCGTTTTGAAATGGGTTTCCACAACTCCGTCGGGAGTGATTTATTTCGTACATTTGCTCAAGGTCTAATTCAATTTGCGAAAAGTTTAATTCAATTTGCGAAAAGTTTAATTCAATTTGCGAAAAGTTTAATTCATTTTGCGGAAAGTTTAATTCAATTAGCGAAAAGTTTAATTCAATTTGCGGAAAGTTTAATTCAATTCGCGAAAGGTTTAATTCAAAATGCGAATGCTATATACGAAAAAGTGCAAACTTCAGGAATCGTTTTATAATGACTTAAAACGGATTTCAATGAAAACATTTTTCAAAAATTTTGATTTTAAAATTTTCCGAGCCATTGCAATAGCTTCATTTTTGTACGAGAATTGGCATATAAAAATTATTTTTATGGACTTACTCGTGTGGTGTCCTTAGGGGTGGCACGTTGTTGGATTGAATTGAAGTATTTAATAGTCTTAATTAAAGTTCTAATTAAGAGTCTTGATCACTGATTTCGTATTCTTTGTCTCGGCGAGGTGGGAATCCTGATAGGAATGCCGGACCCCTTATGAAAATTTGTGTTCTTATGTTTCTTGAGTCACTGAACTCCAATTTGTGGTCAGAAAATCAATTTTTTGAAAAGTAATGGGCATACACTCGTAAAATAATAAGTCAAATACATAACGAACATCAAATTTGAGTTTTGCGACCTAAATACCAATGAAATAAAAAAAATTAAATATTAAAAATTTGCTTTTTTGTTGAATTTAATGAAAATTCTAATAAAAATACGTGAAAATACAAATTTTCATAATTTTACGACGAATTTTGAAAAATTGTCATTTTTTGACATGATTTTGACGATTTTGAGATTCCAAACTATCAAAAGTTGTTGCTGTCGACTTTTTTTGACTGCATATTCGAGTTCAGCGACCCCAAAAACGTAAGTATACGAAGTTTCACAATTTTACAAAGAAGTTTGTAAAAGTTATATTCAAAAGTCTGATATTGGCAAAAAAAGCGTATTTCAAAAACCAAAATCGAGCTACCGGCGTAGGTTTTTGTTATGCAAAAAATCTGAAAAAATTCAGGTGTCATTTTTTTGAAATTTTAAGCCCAATTTCGGGTGGAGGTAATCAAAATTCCACCTTTCTCAAAATAGTGGGAACCCTAATATAGCATTTCCCAATCAAAATAAACATTTCCCCGATCAAAATAAACATTTTCCCAACCAAAATGAATATTTTCTTTATTATCATTAAGACAATCAAAATGAACTTGCTTCTTTAACAATGTGTAGACTATAAACAAAAATATTTCTTTGATAATATTCAAAAAACGAAAACAACAAACTGTTAGTTTAATGAATTGCTTCACCCGCAGCTGCTGATATTAGTTTGACAGAGGTGTTCATTACGTAGTTCTTACAATCATCAGTGTTAATCGCAGCAACTGCTCTGGTAATCACATCCTCTAACATGGTTTCCCTGTTCACTTAGAGTGCTTCAAAGTACTTTTCTTTCAACTTAGTTACTTTTCCTATGAATTTTGTATTATTTTGGTTGGGAAAATGTTTATTTTGATCGGGAAATGCTATATATATATAGCATTCGCACTTTGAATTAAACCTTTCGCGAATTGAATTAAACTTTTCGCAAATTGAATTAAACTTTTCGCAAAATGAATTAAACTTTTCGCAAATTGAATTAAACTTTTCGCAAATTGAATTAAACTTTTCCGCAAATTGAATTAGACCTTGGGCAAATGTACGAAATAAATCACTCACGACGGAGTTATGGAAACCCATTTCAAAACGGAAGTTAGTGAAAAAACTTTGTCTATTTCCACGAAAAATACAGAGTTACAATGTTGAATCGATTTCGACGGTTAGGCCATCATCAGTAACAAACAATAACAAAATTATTGACGGGCCTAACTGTCTAAAATTGATTTAACATTGTAACTCTGTATTTTTCGTGGAAATAAATTTTTTTCACTAAATTCCGTTTTGAAATGGGTTTCCACAACTCCGTCGCGAGTGATTTATTTCGTACATTTGCCCAAGGTCTAACTCAATTTTCGGAAAGTTTAATTCATTTTGCGGAAAGTTTAATTCAATTTGCGAAAAGTTTAATTCAATTTGCGGAAAGTTTAATTCAATTCGCGAAAGGTTTAATTCAAAGTGCGAATGCTATATACGAAAAAGTACTAACCTCAGGAATCGTATCAGAATGCTTGAAATCGGATTTCGATTATGACATTTTACAAAAGCGTTGATTTAAAAATTTTCCGATCCATTGCAATAGCTTCATTTTCTACAAAAGTGGGCTTAAATTGGTGCAATTTTTACAGTAAAATAGATGAATATATTTTTATGAACTTACTCGTGTGGTGTCCTTAGGGGCACGTTGTTGGATTGAATTGAAGTATTTAATAGTCTTAATTAAAGTTCTAATTAATAGTCTTGATCACTGATTTCGTATTCTTTGTCTCGGCGAGGTGGGAATCCTGATAGGAATGCCGGAGCCCTTGTGAAAATTTATGTTCTTATGTTTTTTGAGTCGCTGAACTCGAATTTGCTTTCAAAAAATCAAAATTTTTGATATGTAATAATGGGCATACATTTGTAAAATAATAAGTCAAATACATAACGAACATCAAATTTGAGTTTAGTGACCTAAAAAATACCAATGAAATAAAAACAAAAAATTAAATATTAAAAAATGTGCTTTTTTGAAGAATTTAATAAAAATTCTAACAGAAATACGTAAAAATACGAATTTTGATAATTTTACAATGGATTTTGAAAAACTGTCATGGTTTGACGATTTTGAGATTCAAAATATCAAAAGTTGTTACTGTCGACTTGTTTCGACTGCATATTCGAGTTCAGCGACCCCAAAAATGAAAGTATACGAAGTTTCACAATTTTACAAAGAAGTTTGTAAAAGTTATATTAAAAAGTCTGAAATTGGCAACAAAAAAAAAAGTATTTCAAAAATCAAAATTGAGCTACCGGCGTAGGTTTTTGTTATGCGAAAAATCTGAAAAAATTCAATTGTCATTTTTTTGACATTTTAAACTAAATTTCGGTGGAGGTCATCAAAATTCCATCTTTCCCAAAATAGCGGACACTTAGCAAAATAGCAAAGTGCAAACTTCGAAATCGTTTCAGAATGCCTGAAAACGGATCTCAATTAAGACATTTTATAAAAGTGTTGATTTTAAACGTTTCCGAGCCATTGCAATAGCTTCATTTTCTACGAACATTGGCTTAAATTAGTGCAGTTTTTACAGTAAAATAGATGAATATTACTTTTATGGACTTACTCGTGTGGTGTCCTTAGGGGTGGCACGTTGTTGGATTGAATTGAAGTATTTAATAGTCTTAATTAAAGTTCTAATTAATAGTCTTGATCACTGATTTCGTATTCTTTGTCTCGGCGAGGTGGGAATCCTGATAGGAATGCCGGAGCCCTTATGTCAGGGTGTCGGGGACACGTGCAGGTTGGGCTGGCAGTACTGGGTTGAGCCCCAGACCGTCTCTTTGCGCTCGTACTCTTTGCGCTCGTAGGTGACTTTGGCTTTGGCGATCTCGATCTTGGGGCGGTCCGGCGTCGCGGCCCTGACGCCGCTCAGCTTGGCGCCTGTAGTCTGACGATGCGCCGCTCGGCACCGGCAGGGGTCGTGTTTGTCCAGGTAGTGGGCGAGGGTGTCCCAGCCGCCGCCGACGCGGACCATCACGTGGTTCCTTAATAGACGCACGAATATGAGGACTTTGGTGTCCCCTATGCGGTACTTCCCCTCGCTGACGCGGATCATCGGGAACTGCGTGGGGCACGTGCACCGCTGCACCTGCACGCGCACCATGTCGTCCAAATTCCTCAAATCGTTCGTCACGATCTGCCCCGTACACTGTCCGGCCTCCGGGCCCGAATCGTCTCCAGACTCAACACCCTCATCCGCCTCCCTTGCAATCTCCTTATCAATTTCCTTTTCTAACAACACGATCGTCGGAGCCGGCATCCCCAAACGCGAGCCCAACCTCGCCAACTCCAACAAACACAAAATCACATTTTTCTCATTCTTAAGAAGAATCAAATCGTCCGTCTCAAACAACAAACAATCAATAATATTCAGCGCCTTCCTGCACCAAGTTATGAAATTCGAAACATTATCTCGAGCAAAAAAAGTCTCCCTTTTCGCCGAACTGAAACACTTGACAGGGGGCTGGTTCAAAACATTTGCCGCCTCTTTAGACCCAGTTTTGCCCTGTCCTTCCCTCCATACAACATATTTTTGTGCATATTCTCTCACTTTATCAGTGTGTTTACAAAGGACGACTCCGTTGTCAAGGCGATCCCAAAAATTTTCCGCTGTTATATACAAATCCGGGTACAAATTATTGAGCCAATCCGCCAAATCTTCTTTCATGGCCCACTGATACTCTTCGGAGGATTTAAAAGGTCGAAAAGACCTCTGCTCAACCATGACGGCCATGGTTCTGTCGGCGTGTCGCTACTTGTCGAGGTGTTTCAAAGATGATTTTCGTCGACGCCGGGAAAAGTGTCGAAGTATTTGAGTGTTGGGGTCCTCCTGGCAGAAGGGGGACGGGGGTTCGTGGGGGCGCACTGCACTGAGCCGATTCACTCCGCGGACTGGGCTGGAGAACCGGCGGATCGAGCTGCTCCGCGTTGATCTGCTCCCCCTGCGCGGATCCCTCCCGCCGCTCCCGCTAACTCCCTCCGCTCCCGCAGCGGCGTCGCGGCGCTGTCTACAGGCTGACTTTGCGCTACAACGATATATTTTTTCTTTTAGCGAATTTTTGAAGAAAATTAAGCTATTGCTCTCGCCTCAAAATTTGTAGAATGTGAATTTTTGAAAAAATTTTATGCAGAAATCCGTTTCAGGCTACTCTGAATCATATTCTGAAGTTTAACGCATTTTTTTATGTATGTATGTATGTATGTGTGTGTCATTCCAGACAATAACTGTCCGTAGAATTGTGCCAGAAACTTCAAAAAAATTTTAAAATGTTAAGGACACAAAACGAAAGTTCAAGTTTGTTGGCCAGCATGACCGGATTACATCTTCGGGTTGAAATTTTCAAAAATGTTGTCGAAAATTTCAAAAGCCTGTTTTTTGCGATTTGTTGTGCGAAATAATTTGTTCAGCATACTAACATGTGGTATATTCGGAATCAGCGTAAAATTTCCTATAAGAATATGTATCAAGTTTTCAAAAATTTCAATGTTGAAAAATTAGTCAAAAATCGAAATAATGCCGTTCGCTAGTTGTAAAAATCGGTAATATGTGCATGAAACATTGTCCAAATTCAGATAGAACTACTCTTATGGAAGTAGGAGTACCTCCTAATTATTTTTAATAATTTGATTCCATGTTTGTCTATCAAAATCATAAACTAAAATTTCACTACACGATCAATAGTGACTGAAATGTCGAAGATTTCTTCAAAAATTCGCTCATGGGTCATGGTGCATGACTGGACTTTTTTATAGCTTTTCCCAATCTAATTCAACATTTTCCCAGTCAAATTCAACATTTTCCCAATCAAATTCAACCGTTTATCAACCAAATTTAACATTTTCCCAACCAACATGAACATTATCCCAATTAAATTCAACATTTTACCAATCAAATTCAACATTTTACCAACGAAATTCAACATTATTTCTTAGACCCAAAAAAATGCATGGGAAAGAATTAATGGTTTCTTCGTGTTGTTCATTTGTCCATTTAAATGGCCAATAAATCGCCACAAAATAATTTGCGTTGACGTTACTACTGTGAGCAGATTTCGTGTATTACAAAAATTCGGTTACATGATCTCGCTGTTTTAAATTTTCTCAACTTTTCATTCTTTCCCATGCTTTTTTTGTGGGTCGAGGAAATAATGTTGAATTTGGGTGGTAATATGTTGATTTTGGTTGGTAAAATGTTGAATTTAAATGATAAATGTCGAATTTGATTGGGAAAATTTTAAATGTGGTTGGGAAAACGTTGAGTTTGGTTGGAAAAAAGGTTGACTTTGATTGGAACAATGTTGAATTACATTGGGAAAAGCTGTATAATCATATTTAGTCAAAATCTTACTATCAACAATTTTAAATAAACTGCAAAGCCTAAAAAGGCTTGTCTGCAGAGACAATATTAAATAAATTTCCTTTAAAAATAGTGTACTTGAGATCTTAATAAGTACCATTCGAAGACCTTCACATTAGCTCAAAAATAGACCATTTTGAAAAAATAAAATGTCTAATAATTTCAAAACTTCACTTTTTTTTCAAAACAAAATCCTGGAAACTGGCAAATCTCATGAAAACTGCTTCATCTTACACTCTTTCCAACGGTATAGTCAATTTTACTTTCACTTCGTTATGTAGCGGAGAAAATTATTTTTTAATAATGAAAAATGTGCGTTTTTCAATGAAATCGTTGGTCTTCTCGAAAAATGACCTTCTATGAACCTACAAGTATGGGGACGGTTCCTACGTATTTTTCCACGATAGATCGAATGGTAACGCTCGCAGATCTCTCCAACTACGTTATAATGGCGTTTTACACTTTAACTAGTTTTACCCCATTACACACATACATTTAAGCGTAACAAACTTACTAAAAATTTGCGAGTTTAAGTGTAAAACTCGGTTATAACGGAGTTAGACCTACAAACGCTACCATTTGATTCAGCGTAGAAAAATACGTTGGAACCGACCTCATACTCGTAGGTTCTCTCACCAGAATCGTTTTCTCAAAATACACATCAATATTTGCGGACCTGCATGATTTGAATGTAGGTGCTCGCTCATAATGAGTTTACTATCGATAGGGTGACTTGCGGGAAGTAGGATAGGGCAAGTAAAATGTTCTTCTTTAATTTCTGCGACGTGCGTTAAGAACTCAAGTTCAGAGTCTACCCAAATTCCCAAGAATTTGTGTGTGGTGGCAGTTAGTAGTGGTTTTCCATCAATACGTACAGTTACCGATCCCGCAGCGGTATCACAACGCTATTTTGCAGTTTAATGGAGAAATTGAGCTCTTTCAGGACTCCATGTGGAGATTTCTGGGTCCCCTATTGGAGGTATTGAAATACAAGATCGAATCACTGATGTGACGAGTACAAACCAGGTCATCAGCATATTGAGTGAGCTTACAACCGGATATTTCAATGTGGTGGAGTGGTATGCAGCATACCTTGAATAGTGTAGGACTTATTGGTCAGCCTTGTATGATTCCTCGCTGTGACTCGAGAAATGTAGGACCCTCTTCAGTTCGGATGACGTACGTTCTGAATGAATGAATGAAATCTTCATTTGCCGTTACACAATTTTTGCATGACGAT
Organism: Adelphocoris suturalis; assembly: GCA_030762985.1. Lineage (NCBI taxonomy): Eukaryota > Metazoa > Arthropoda > Insecta > Hemiptera > Miridae > Adelphocoris > Adelphocoris suturalis. The sequence continues at coordinate 147,130,884 of CM061040.1, read as the reverse complement.
TGTCAATAATACATCTCAATACAAAAATAAAACTTCATCATAGATATCACAGTCAAAAGGAGGTCAATTCGTTTGCATGATTACCTCGTTATGAGAGTACTCTTATAAAATTCCTCGGTCAGCTCTGTAGAAAGTAGTATAGTATAAATACAAATAAAAAAACTAGAAATAAATAAGTAAAACACGCATTGTATTGCTTATGAAACTTCAGGTTGGAATTAAAATAAATGTCAATAAACTCATCAATTTTATTAAGTGGGTTGCTAGACCAGGTTGCCTTTATCGTCTTCTTGAAACTGTACTCAGTGACTTGGCAAATTTTTTCCGGAATCCTGTTGAGAAAGGCTGGACCCAAATATTGAGGGCCTGCAAGCCGACAAAACGGGACTTGTAGGTGATTTTTCTGCCGTGTCTCATAACCGTGGACCTCAGACCAGCACTGCAGGCAACTCTGACGCCTGTTGGTATACAAAAGTAACGAGTTGACGTAGAGGCCGTATAGGGTAATCAAATTCAATTCCTGGAATATGGATCTGGAGTGGCCTCGGTGAGGTGCTCGCGCGACTATCCTGACGACGTTCTATGCCTGAGGTACGATTTGAGCCATTCAGTTATCATGATGGGGACTCCTATAGATCAGAGTATTTTGCCAAGCAAGTACGGATTGACACGAGTGTATGCATTTTCTAAATCGATAAACGAAGCGAGTGTATATTGTTTCAATTCAAATGCCCGACGAATATCTGTTACGGACATCTACAGCGGTTGTTGATGAACGACCTCACCGGAAACCAATACATTTAGGACTCAAAATCTGTGCTTTTTGTAGATAGAAATATTCTATGCGTAGTTTCACCGCGCAGATCGTTAGTTTGGCTGAGCTTGATAGCGGTGCTATTGGGCGACTGAACGCGATCTTGGAGGGATCTTTCCCTGGTTTTAATATTGGGATGATTGACATACATGTATATTTCAAGGCCTAAATGACGTTGACATCTTTCCAACTTCTAAATGTTTGTTGTGCTCCTAAAAGCTAGGAGGATGGCTTGGATATGACGCGAAAATTAATTATTCCATTCGCAAGGGTTCATTCGAGTATATTATTTTTCAGCTCGTTTCTCTTATCTCTCCACCTTCTTCACCTCTGACACGGCAAAGGACCTTAGACCCTCAGAAGGTGAGTATGATTCAATTCATTAGGCAAACGGCATATCTTTCCTCGCCGCACCCACTTAACTTGGTTGGTAGTGGATAGGCTCGCGTGAAACCTTATAATATTGATAGTGATGGCAATGTGAATGCGTTAGCTCAAGAGTAATGATCCCAGTCCGGTCCTACTGGGCGGGTTTGTTGCAGTCGCATTCCTAACAATCCTGCAACCTTCTCCTCCTTCACCTCCCACAGTTTTGTAATGTTTCTTCGCTAATATGCCTTCCAGCATCGACATCCCATCGTGTCAAAGGGTCATATAAAAACCACTCCCTTCACTATACAGCACTATACATAACAAGTTACTGTTACAACTGGGTTGAATACAAGCATCAAAGTCATAAGCTTGAAAGCGGCTCCTTAGAATCACAGTCAGTTTTAATATTTGTTGGTACCATAAGTAATTATGGTTTCGCTTGGAGGGTGAGGTTAGCACCTACGCCGAGCGTTTCCAATTTCAGTGTGTTCCGATTATTATCACGTGCAATGGTAATTCGGCTCACTGCCGCAAGAATGCAGTTATGTTAAGGAAGATTATGAAATTGTTTTATGTATTCAGATCACTTAGAAATATACTCAGCATGCAGCAGCTAAGAACTGTATACTTTGCTTTACCTCAGTCCCAAATAATTTACGGAATAGTGGCTTGGAGGAAATCCAGTAAGCAAGATTTGAAGCCTTCAATATCAACTCAGAAATGTATATTGAGAATAATGACGTGAAGCAGTTACGGAGTGAGGTCTTCCGACATTTTTAATAAGATGAAAATTGTTCCTCTGAATAAGCTCCACATCCGAGCAGAGTTCATTTTCGCATATGCTCGGAAATCATATCTGCAAATTTTTTTACATGGAATGGCTACAAGAGCTGAGGCTGTTGGACTCTGCCGAGTCCCAAAAGTGAATTCTGTGATGAGACGGAAGTCTTGGATGCATTGTTGTCCCAAATTATTAAACGCAATTGAAGATAACACTGTACTAGATTTAAATGTTGGACAATTTCAGGCATGGGTCAATCTGAATATTGTAAAAGATGACTTTGTACGTAAGTTTGAATTGTTTGTTTGATGTTGATCATTTTCTTGCAATTGCATGTGTTGAAAGGTTTTTCCTTTTCGTCTCTCTTCTAGTTTCCTTTTAGTAAATTTTGTATGTGCAAATAGGTAAATAAATAAATAAATATATGTATAGAAATTTTGAAAAATTGTAAATATTTGAAAAATGCTGAAGAAATTTTAAAAATTCGATTTGATTTTTGTTTAGACAATTATGTTGCTTTTCTGGTAAAGCAGCTCTGCAATAGTCTCGGGCGTATCTTTGTTTCTTTTGTTTCATTTTTCTACTTCGATTATTTCTCATGTGGTATTTCTTCTTGTCGTATCTCTTATTGTATTTGTGTCTACTTCTTTTCAATCAAAGTAGGTACCTTGGAATGAATGAAAAATAGGTTCTAGAGCTAAGCCCGTCTATTTTGTACTTCTTTATATTGAATAATGTATTTCTTATGTTTTGTTTTATAAATAAAATAAAAAATAAAAAAAATGCATGTTATCCGCATTTTTCATCTAATTTTAAATCAAATGTCAGGGTATTTGGATTTGCATTATATGTGTTCCAATATTTAAGTTTTATGTGTCGTACTTTTGATTTAATGGTATTTCATATTGCCTATTCATACGGTTCATGTACAAAACACATGTATGATTACGACTTGTAACCTGTCACAGATATAGAGGAACAGCGTTTCTAACAAACACAATGCAGGTGAAATTTCGGTTTCCTTCTGCCGTCTTTAATGTTCAAATTTGAATAGTATAATAACATGGGAGAGCAATCATCGCACATTATTATTGGCGATTGAGATCATTCACAAGGTAGGGTAACCAAAATAACACACTAAACTACCTAACATTCCCTGAATTCAAAACAGTTTATTTCGGTGCTATGAAATACGGGTATTACAAAAAGTGTTCGATGTTTTGGAAATTATGGCAATTTTTCCCTTAATTTGGAATTAATTGAGAATTGCCTTGATGTTGGCCTCTGTGTGTTGAACTCAAAGGATTGCCGTTGGTCTACTTCATCAACAGACTTCCAACATCTTCCTAAAAACCTAAAAATATAAGTTTTATTTTATAGTGACTATCAGGTGTCTTCTACCATCTTTGACCCAATAAATTTTTGGTGTCCAAAACTAACCATTAGGTAGTTTATTTCGGACGAATAATCTATACAAGTCTTCTTCATCTCTACTTTATATTGATACCATACATGGATACCATAACATTCGTGTAACGTTGGTACTTACTACATGTTTACTATTTTTGTACGCGTTTTTTAAAGTTCTTATTAAAGTTGTTTTAAATTTCAGCTATTTCAATCTTTTCTTCCCTTCCCCTCAAGTTCTACGATAGATTACTCGAACATCTGAACAACGATTTTAATGTTTAAAGTTGGTTTCTCCCTCATATCTTCAACTTGATATGTAGAGTCTATGCTGGAAGAGCGTATTGAAGAATATACAGAATCCAGAAGCAGCTCTCAATTCACTTGTAAAGGCCGTATCACACTTGCATTTTTTTCGCATTTTTTCGAATCAGGCATGGAGCCTGGAACAGGAGATCCATGACAAAGTCTATAAAGATATTTTGCTCTATTCACTTCGTTTTTCATTTATGTTATTATGGAAGAAGGATAGCGTAGTGGTGTTGCACAAAAACATCAATAGGATGTTGTTATTTGAGTTTACAGAACTATGCTAGCAGGAAAGTACGCTTCACATTACAAGGTATACACTGACTCATCAGAGGGAGCCACTGGAGTGGGAGTGGGTATTTATGATGCGGAAACCGAGCTATCGTCTTCGTATAGACTACCATCATCATTCCAGGTCAGTAGCGCTGAAATGTTTGCCATAAAGCTAGCACTGGAAGAGACCATGAAACGAAGGTTCACCCAAGAGATTGTGATTCTCACGGACTCAAAAGTCTCATGTCAGCAGCTCTCACTGATTCACCAAGGTCAAAGCGAAAATTATATAGCCTATGACATTGCCAAATTACCACGGAACGCCACAAGACCTGTTACTATCCAGTGGATTCCCTCACATATAGACCTACGAGGAAACGATAGAGCTGACCAAGCAGCCAAACTTGGAGGTGCAGCAGGATATTGATGTGTTCAAGCCCCAATCCCTCTCACAGATGCGTTACATGCTGTGGAAACGTTGGCTCTCCATGAATGGCAAACCTGGTATGATGCATACTTAATAGATAAGGGCATAGATATACCATTATGAAATAATGTCCCAGGTCCATAAAAACCCGAAACTGTTGAATATGCAACTCTCCAGAAGAGGCATGGTCCATTGGTCAGGGTACGATGTGGCCACGCTCAGGTGAATCGCAGCCTGTACCTCATTGGCCTAAGCGATTTTCCAGAATGTGAGTTCTGTGAAGATCAATTGGAAGATATGACGCACAGACTACAAGAGTGTCCACTGTACGAAGAAGAAAGAACTCTACTAAGTCCTTTTGTACACCGAGACCTCACAGAATTTCTACGAAATGGAACTCATGTAGACCATAATAGACTTATGGTGCCTTCATGGTAACTTCATGAAAGGTGCCGGAATTCGAGTGTTGTGAAGTGAAAGTTTAAAATTCTAATTAGCAATCAGTTATTGTATACATCATTTATAAGACAAATACTCTGTAACTGGTTATATGTTACGATTATTGTGACGCAACCAATAAATTTAAAAAAATTAAATTAAAAAAAAAAGTTCACAGAACACTTATCCATGCAGGGGTTTTGACTGTTGAATTCGTTAGCAATCAGGCCTCTGCTGTAGTTTTTGAGAATAACGATAACTCACCATTAGCCTAGTTCATCGATCTACCCACTATGCTGTCAGAATCACCCGGAGATACACATCTCACCGTTCCATTGTGTGGAGGTCATTTAATTTGAACAGGGTTAAGAAAACTCACTGACAATCAACTTCGGTCGGCAGACCAGCATCCTGGCATTCATTAGTAATATCTCTCAAGCCATTGGCGGTTTCGTCAGATATTTCGGGCAGCAGGACACTGAGAGGTATACCGACGTAATCGTCACCATCGGAAAGGAAAACAAGAGTGAATGCGGTCAGTTCCCTTGACCAATATAACGGTCCCAATGGAGTAGGTAAGTAATGGAGCGGGACACCTTTCCTTTTCTCTGGAGTAGGTACTTACAGCCCCACGTATTTTGTGACGACAGTGACGTTTATTTTTGAGAGTGGGTTTCTCTGAACATAGTTCCACGGCAAACACAATTCGTCATAACACAAATCATCATTAATGTTTAGTGTTTTGGTGCAATACACAACATCGCTTGGAACCTTAGCATGTTCCCAATGCAGTTTCTTCTGTCATCAGCTGCCAAACCCACTCTGGAACTTTTATCAAAATCGGATGAAAACTGTGTAAATTAAGCTCGGTACAAGGACTTCAGGAGACACGGAGAGTCACACAGTCAGACACGAAACCAAAGTCGTTATACTAAATGGTCTAAAAGGTAAGCAAGATTAGTGTTAAGATTCGTGATCAGAACGGATAGCGCGGATCAGAGCGTGGAACGGATAGCTGATTTTGTATGCAACTAGTTTTTAGTATGCAGGGACTAGTCCGTAGGCACTTATGAACGGTTTTCATAAGTGAATACCTGAATACGTACATAACGGAATGTAGTGCAGAATTTTGCTCTGAGTCTACCTAAAGGTAGTGGAAGCATTGTTTTCTCTTTCGGGAGAAGAACATTTTTGGACTCCAAAATCGAAATTTCCATCGATTAATAGATTTTTCTTATATAAATAATCGAACAATGCAAAAAGCGAATAATTTGCAGCACTAATACTTATAATTCTAACTTTACAACACGCTTTATGACGAAATCATCAGCTGATCAATGCGACCTTGTAATTGCCGAACGCAGTGAAGCTACACTTTGACTTGATCAACGCTAACTTGTGTTTGTTCAATTGTTGGTGACGCGATATAGGCGCAATTTTGGGTCCATCGACTTGAAACTTGGAGGGTAGAGTCCTTATATTCATGAAATTCGCCGTAAACGTATAGGCACATCCCTCGGATTGTAAAACATCAAATTTTATGGTGATTAAAGTTGTTATCCATAATTGAAAATAGTGAACCGAAAGAAAATCCCAATATCCGCTTCTCGTTTCACTACAATACTTTTTGCTTCCGAGACTACATAAAGGTAGCGGAAGCATTGTTTTCTCTTTCGGGAGAAAAACATTTTTGGACTCCAAAATCGAAATTTCCACTTGCATTTTACGTGTTAGACCATTGTGAACAACTTTGGTTACGTGTCTGTCTGTCTGTGTGTCTGTCGTGTGTCAGCAAATCCTTGTAATAAGCTTATTTTCCACAGTTTTCATCCGATTTGGGTGAAATTTTCAGGGAATGTGCGGACTAGGGAGTAGACGGTCCCCTATCAGTTTCATCATTCTTGACTCAATATCTCACTCTGCGCATGCGCAAACGTAAATTCTACCAAGCATCATTTTCTCACGCTCTAGTCGTTTGATCTCGCTCATAGTCGGGGGACGACAATATAATCATATTATATCAATTTTAACACGATTGTATCATTAATAACTACTGCGCACGCACCAATATGAAATCCTTGTAACAAGCTTATATTCCACAGTTTTCATCTGATCTGGATGACATTTTTAGGAAACCCCTATCAGTTCCATTGTTGCGAAATCAATACTCCACGTAAATTCCATTATGCACCATTTTTTCACGCCCTTTTCGTCCGATCTCGCTCAAATTTGTATGATATTTGGGGGATGACGATTTGATTATCCAATAAGAATTCCTGGTAGCATGGGAAATTGGTAGCTTGAAATGTGAACATTTATCACATAAATCAAGCGCTTTCCAACGAGTGGCGAACGATTTTTGTGCGATGAAAACAGCGGAAGTTTCATTCCCCTAACAACGGCTGGGTTGTACGTGAAAAACACTGAAATTGTGACACAATCTATAGCAACTACTCAACTACTCGGTTGTACGTGAAAATCATCGTTAATTTCGTCACGGACGTTACAAAATAAATTATTGGGGGTCGGCCTGAGAATTGCATAGCAATTAACATATTCAATCAATTTTTAAGGAAAAACTGCGAGAAAAGAATTTTGATTTTTGTTAATTGGTGAGAAAATCTTGCCATGGAGAATCGTGGTTGCCCAGTTAACGTCTGATATTCAACTCTGGAGGATCATACGCGGCAAAACACTGGAGTGAGCTCTCTCTGAATGAACCAGCATTAATTTATTTTCTGTGGGAACCATTTTTTTTAATACCTTCATACCATAGCAATCATCAAATGTAGCGATCTCGCTCAAATTTGTATGATATTTGGGGGATGACGATTTGATTATCCCATACCAATTCCATCATGATAGTATTTGACAATTTGATCATCTTATATATCAATTTCTACACGATTTTAATTAATAGCTATTACGCAAACGCCAATATAAAATCCTTGTAACAGGCTTATTTTTCACCGATTTCATCCGATCTGGATGAAATTTTCAGCGAAGTGCAGGCTAGGGGGTAGATGTTCCTCCTATCAGTTTCATTGTTGCTCAATCAATACTTCGTTCTGCTCATGCGCAAACGTAAATTCCATCATGTTCTATCTTTTCACTCTCTAGTCGTTCGAGTTAACTCACATTTTGGATGAGAGTTGGAAGAAGATGATATGTAAACGAGGAAGTTATGTGCACCACCCTACTTGGCAGACATTTTCTCCGCAACCACTCAAGGTTTTTTTTACCTTTTCTGCTCAGTAACTTATAATAAATTAGATTGTAAAAAGCAGAGAATACGCAGTTAGATCGAATTCCGAATGTAAAGTGTATTTATGAAAAATACCAAGCATCTGGTAAATCAATCAATATTGAAGTATTATGAAGAAGCTTAAACTTGAATTTCCACACTTCCCCTCCAGTTGTTACTTCTTCTTCTTCAATTGATTCCAACTCCAATGACATTAGTAAATTGTTTGTGTTTACATGATGCTAGTGGTTTTGTAAACATATCTGCTGGCATATCCGCAGTACCCATATATTTGAATTCGACAATTTTTTCATCAACACAATCTCTTATAAAATGATGCCGAATGTCTATATGTTTGGTACGTGAATGGTGAGCCGTATTCTTCGCGAGTTGTTGAGAGCCTTGGTTGTCATTGTAAATAACTGTTGGTTCTTGACATCTTTTCAATCCCAACGCACTCAAAAACTGACGGAGAAATATCGCCTCTTTTGTGGCCTCCCCAAGAGCTAGATATTCCGCCTCAACACTTGAAAGAGCCACAGTCCGTTGTTTTCTTGCCTCCCACGAGATCGCTGCTCCTCCAAATACGAACGTGTACCCTGAGTAGGATCGCCGATCGTCGAGGCAATTTCCCCAATCCGCATCTGCGTATCCTTGGATTGGTTGTCCCGTCTTCTTGAAGGTGATGCCGTAATCAGCTGTTCCCTTCAAATACCGCAGTATTCTTTTTGCAGCCATCCAATGCTCTTGTGCATAGCAATTATTGAACTGGCTCAAATGATTAACAGCATAGGTGATGTCGGGACGAGTACTGACTGAAAAATACATCAATGAGCCTATCAACCGTTGGTATGGGTATTTTCTTAGATCTTCTTGATTCACAACTGTAGGTTTTTGAAGTTTTAACCCAGGTTCTAGAGGGGTTTTAACAAGTTTTGAGTTTTCCATACCGAAACGTTTTAATAAGTCCAACGTGTATTTGCGTTGCGTCATGGAGATCTTCCCCTCGTCGAGGTGTTGGGCAAACTCAATCCCTAGTCCAAAGCTGATCTTCCCTAGGTACTTCATCTTGAAGTAGCTCATTAATGTTTTCTTCGTGTCTTCTGTCCACTTCGGGTTAGTTGATGCAATCCATAGGTCATCAACGTATATTGCAAGTATCAAGAAGTCCTTTCCTCTCCGAGCATGGTAAACACAAGGTTCCGAGTGCAGAGGTTTCAATCCTAAATTCTTCACTTTTTCGGTCAATTTGAGATACCATTGTCTCCCAGCTTGCTTCAACCCGTACAGCGCTTTTTGAAGACGACAAACTTTATTTCCATTTTTGACTTCCTGCAACATTTTTCTCGCTTCGTTCTTGATTTCAATCGAGATTGCCCTATCCGCTACAATATCTTCTAACGAAGGTACAAATTCCTCAGGTATTTTCATGAATATTTGTTCATCAAGATCGCCGTTTAGAAACGCAGTAACTACATCAAGTTGATGTATCTCCATATCGTATTCGACCGCCAAAGCCATAATCATCCTGATCGAACTCATTCGCACCACTGGAGCATAAATTTCATTATAATCTTCTCCTTGACGTTGATTAAATCCTTGTGCGACCAGCCGAGCTTTTTTACGTTCCACTGTACCATCAGCTTTTAATTTTTCTTTTAAAATGATTCGACAGCCGATAACGTTCTGGTCATTCTGACGGTCAACGATAGTTAACGTTTTGTTTTCAATAATGGATACAATTTCAGATTTAATTGCTTCTCTTCATTCTTGGCTGTTTGGTTGAGATAGCGCTTTTGTCAACGAAATATCAGCAATTCCTGCGTAATCTTCAGGACCCTGAGAAAAATCGTTTACTTCGAGAGGTTGTTGTGGGTGCACCTCCACTTCACAGTAAACTTTCCTCGGTCTTCCTCTGCTTCCTGAACGCACAATATGAGGTCTACCTCTTCCACGAACTGTTTGTGTAGTTGACGTGATATTTTCGTTATTACACTCTCTACTTCTTCTGTAGATGATTCAATGTCATTATTCGCATCTGTATAATCATCATTCGAATTTTCGGTATCAGTTTCATTTTCCTGTTCATTGTTCAAGTTTCCTCTATTCAATTTCTCTTGAGTAGGGATCCAAACTGTTACATGCTTGTTACCCGAGTTATTTGTTTTGTCATTCACAGATCGTTGATTGTTTTCAGAGATGAAATCCTCAAAACCATTTCCATCTGCTACTCCTTCAAGGAACTTCACATCTCTTGAAACGATTACTTTTCTGTCTTCTGGTGACCAAACACGATAACCCTTGGTTTGTTCAGAGTAACCAATGAACGTACATGGCTTCGCTGGTGGTTGGAATTTGTCTTTATTTGGATCTTTATTTAGAAAATACGCTCTACAGCCAAATGTTCAGAAATAAGAAACGGTAGGAACTTTCCCCGTCCACAGCTTAAACGGAGTTTCTCCACCAATGCTGCTTGAAGGACACCTGTTTCTTATATGATTTGCAGCGAAAACTGCTTCAGCCCAAAAAGATGGGGGTAACTTGGCTTGTATCAACATACATCGCGCTGTTTCTACCAAAGTCCTATTTTTTCGCTCCGCCACGCCATTCTGTTCAGGAGTATGACAGACGGTCAATCTCCTTGTTATGCCACAATTTTCCAAGTATGAATTGAACTCTCGATTACAATATTCCTTCCCATTATCTGACTGGATACATTTTATCTTCTTCCCCCTCTGATTTTCAACCAAATTTTTGAACTTCTTGAATTCAGTGAGGACTTCAGATTTTTTTGAGATGAATCTAACCTCACACCATCGAGAATAATCGTCTATGAGGGTTAGGAAGTACTTCGCACCGCCTTTTGACTGGACTCTCATAGGCCCACATAAGTCACTATGAATAATATCCAAGAGTTCCGACGAGCGATTTGATTTTTTCGGAAAGGGTTTTTGTGACATTTTTCCTTGAGCACAAACTGTACAACTTGCCAGCGACTCATTTCGATTTAAATCCATTCCTAATACCCGTTTCTGGGCATGAACGACCTTTAAATCTGCCTCATTCAAATGCCCATAACGTTGGTGCCACAGTTCAATTTTTGATCGGGTACTGGGTTCAGCAGCTCTTGCATTTTCCAGAGCTTTCTCCTCAACATAGTACAACCCATTTACCCTTTTGGCTACCATTATTATATTCCCTGCTCTATTCTGTACTTCTGCTGACGTATTGGTAAACGTTACAGAATGTCCATTGTCAGTAATTTTTCCCACGGAAATCAAATTAGAGCGTAAGTCCGGAACGTGGAGGGTGTTATTCAACTTCAAGATTTGTGTTGAATTTCCAACAGGTACGCTCATTTGAACCGTTCCTTTGCCTAAAACACCAACCGATGATTGGTTTGCGAGGTTCACTTTACTGCATTCCGTAGGTACTAGTGACATGAATCGCTCTTTGCTACTGCACATATGTGAGCTACAGCCACTATCTAGACACCACTTTGCAATGCCTGAGATGTTCATGGCCGCTTCACATGTAGTGAGCAAACTTTCTTCCGTCTTTTGGACTGTTTGTGTCATTTTCTTCTGACTACAGTCGGACGCTTTGTGCCCTTTTTTTCTACAAAGATTGCATTTAAACGGAAATGAGGTTTCTCTTTCAGACGGACGTTGATTTCGAGCATTCTTATTCCATATCCTCTTCTTTGCCAATAGACCCGATGCTTCAGAAACACCATGCTTATCCTTACGAGAGTCACTTTGCTCTGTAATCTTGATTTTAAGAGCTTCAGGGGTTGGAAGATCGTCGCGAGCTTCAATCGCACACCTAAAATTTTCGAAGCTTTCCGGTAAACTGTACAACAACATGATAGTGAGTAGATCCTGATTGATTTCTACACCCATGTCATGAAGCTTGTCTACAGCATCGAAAAATTTCCCAAGATGCTCTCGCACGTCATCTTCCTCTCCCATTCTGTGAAGCATAAGCTGCTTCAGCAAGGTTGCTTTCCTAGCAGGTCCCTTTGACTGATATATTGACTCAAGTTTCAGCCACATTTCCCTGGAAGTCTTGCAGTCCTTCACCTGCTTCAATTCCGAGGGTGAAATTGGAAGAACTAAATCAGCCTTCGCTTTCTTGTCTGCTTGGTTCCATGCTGCCTTCTCTGATTCCGAATTTGGGCAAGGGATACTTCCGTCTACGTATCCTACCACATCATTCTTCACGAGAATAGCATCCATTTGCAGCTTCCAAGTATCATAATTCTCTTTGTTCAGGCACTCGATTCTTGTCACATTCATTCTTAACGATTTCACTCGAAAGTCGCGGAAACACTAAATTCAAATCACACTAGTATGAATTCACCGCCAGAAAATTCCGATTCTCGTTAAATTCACTTCGAAATTTCGACCTATCCCGCGTCAGACCTATAACCTATAATAAATTAGATTGTAAAAAGCAGAGACTACACAGTTAGATCGAATTCCGAATGTAAAGTGTATTTATGAAAAATACCAAGCATCTGGTAAATCAATCAATATTGAAGTATTATGAAGAAGCTTAAACTTGAATTTCCACATAACTGAATATATAAGACGACAAATCCCACGCCCTCTTTTTATCAAATTTTTGTAAAAAATTAAGCTAATGCAATGGCTCGGAAAATTCTACAGAAAATCAAAAGTTACATAGAGGAAGTGAATTTATTTATATTTGTACAAAGGTAAAATTGTACACTGTAAATTCAGGGTGGCAGGCTATAATCTACGCATGTCAATTACTTTGAAGGACTAACGATTCCTAAACTTATTGAAATGAATGCTGTGGGTTTTAGCGAATTTTTGTAGAAAATGAAGCTATTGCAATGGCTCGGAAAATTTTAAAACTAAAATTTTTGGAAAATTTCTCCTTTGAAATCCGTTTTAAGGTATTCTGAAACGATTCCTGAAGTTTGCGCTTTTTCATATGTATATATTTGTATACATATGTATTTATTATATATATATATATATATATATATATATATATATATATATATATATATATATGTTTGTGTGTGTGTGTGTGTGTGTGTGTGTGTGTGTGCCATTCCAGACGATAACTCTCCTTAGGATTGAGATAAAAATACCGTTCTTGCGCCAAAAAATCAAGCATTCCAAACGAAAGGATGAGTTCGTTGTCCAACAATTTTGTAGCACATTAAATTGGTCAAAAAAGTACTAATAAAATCACTAAAAATGGCTAAAAACGGTCAAAAATCGTTAAATTCGAATTTCTGGCAGAAATTTAGCCAACACTAAATTGTCAACGATTAACTAGGATAACTAGAAAATTGTTCTCAAACTTATGCAGAAAAACGTACTTAAATTTCATTAATATTTGATTAATAAAACCAGCAAAACAACTAAAAATCTAAAATCTCTATTGAATCGCCGAATTTTATTTAGTATGAGTTTTTTAAACCATAAAATTGGTTTTTAACAATTTCTTTCCACTGAAATTGCTCCAATGTCAATACAATTTAACATAGTGTTTATGAAAATTCGCTCTTACGATCTTGCTGCATGACTGGTTTAATAGAATAATATTGTATATAAATTTCACTTGTAACAATATTGTTAAAACTTGTGTTTGAAGCTCCTTTTAGCATAGGCTACGAATATTAAGAAAGGATGAATAAAAGGAATATGTATAGCATCATTTATGTTGAAATTGGAAGCTGTCAAATGTTCCTTTTGCTTAGAATCTAGATGGGTTTTTTTTTTTGTATTAATTCTGGTAGTCAGTACTGAGTTTATTACTTAATAACTGCCCCAACATTATCATCATGTTTCATTCTAGAGCTATTCAAAAAAATATTTCGGAGATTAAATTAATTTGTGTGTGAGTGTGGAAAATTGTAAACAGTATTCTTTTGTTCTGATAGGATTTGAGCCAACCCCGGCAATGGCCTACGGCTATGTCGTATAAGGGTATATGTATGTAAAACAAATGTGTTTATGTGTACTAATTTTTTAAAATAAATGCCTTGATTGAATGATTGATTGATGACTGGTTTAATAGTATTGGAAGTAGTTACGTTGCGATTCGCACCTTCTTACTTCGAATGCAGGTGTCGCTAACTAGTTATCGAGAGACGCACCGGACATTCGGTGTATTACGAGGACAGCTGATCCCCCTGCCCTCTACGTCTACAATGCCTGTATTGTTCTGCTCCTATAAACGCTTTGTGAGCCCTCAGGGGTGAGAGTATTCTTTTCGAAAAGGTGACTGCCCCCTCCGAACTTCACAGGTGGATTTAAGGTTCAGCAAACCGGAGCTTGAGAGATTTAAAACAAAGGACCATTCGCGGAGCGAGTTCTCACGGCCAACAGCCTTGTTTTTCAATAACAGTCTTCTATTTTCTTTCACTTGGCCACTTCTTTGTTTACGTTGTAACGTAATAAAAAAACATAGGAAAAACATTCTTTCGGCCGTAACATTGCAGACAACACAACTTCGTGTTCAACTCCACCACACTGTCATAAGACGGAGTGTGGTACGAATATTCTATGCATTTCTTTGTATCCTTATTCGTACCCTCCCCACCATGGCTCGAAATTCTCGGCTTTCTACTTATCGATTCTCTGAATGCTTGTTTTCGTTAAAATTAGAATTCACAAACATTGTTCTCATTTTAACATGAATCAACGATTGATTACGCTAATCATAATATCAGGTGATTTCATGACAATGTTACACCTTATTTTAATTATTGTTGTTAACTGTTGTTAATTGTTGTTAATTGAAACTTATTGGTGATAAACTGAAACACTGTAGCACGGGTTATAGATGTTAATATAGTTTATTGAGAACCCCTATCATTAGGGTGGTTAAAAAAAATAAAAATAAATAAATGAATAAATATATGAAAAATTCTGGGATTTCTTGTCCCCATCATTGTTTTTTTGCTTCCTCAGTACGTCAGGATGACCCTCCTAAAATTTTAGCAAAAAATATTAATCCTAACCACTTTACCTGGGTCGATTTTGGCCAGTTATCGACCGCTATCGTAAACCAACCTCCAAATTGGTGCCGAGGTGATGATTTGAAGGACGGATTTCAATTTTTTGGGGTCAATTTATGAGTTTTTGCATACGCTGAACACGATGAACTTATATTTATTTTACGCTATATCCACTAGTTACCGGTAAACTGGCAGAGGGCGCTGCTTGAAGATAAGTAAAATTCGAAAATTTCACCGAAAATGCTCTCGCCTGGTTAAGAATTGTACTAGAAATATGCTATTGTGGTCGGATAATATGCTTTGGCGTGTTACTGAGCATGATTCCGTTTTTTTACTATACTTTCCGCCGATTATTGCTTCGTTTATCGGCCATAAACCTCAAATGAATTGTAGGGACCAATTCACCCTAATTTCACCGGAAATTATGTCGCGTTGATAATTTAAGGTCCCGAAATACCTTGTGTCGATAAAATTTGGTATTTTCCAGGATACTCGTTACAAAGCCGTTAGTAATTTGGCAAGGACTTGAACCGGCATTGTACTTATTCGTTTAACGACCCGATACCATTGCACAAGCTTTTACACGTGACCGATACCGCTGACAATAGCTAACCCAACGCTCAAACGATCCAATCACAGTTCAGGCAGTTCAGAACTACGAATTTGACCCCGGAAAACCGATAGAAACTAAGGAATTCTACAGAAAAATGGGAAAATTTAGCTATTTTCTCCATTTTGCCGCTATATTTGGCAAATAAGTACAATGCCGGTTCAAGTCCTTGCCAAATTACCAACGGCTTTGTACCGAGTATCCTGGAAAATACCAAATTTTATCGGCACAAGGTATTTCGAGACCTTAAATTATCAACGCGACATAATTTCTGGTGAAATTAGGGTGAATTTGTCTATTACCCTACAATTAATTTGAGGTTTATGGCCGATCAACGAAGCAATCATCGGCTAAAGCAATATTTTTTGCTAAAAATTTAAGAGGGTCATCCTGACATACCGAGGAAGCAAAAAAACAATAAACCCCAGAACTTTTTTTTTTTTTTTTTTTTTTTTTGAACCACCCTACCCTAGCATGTGAGAAGGGGACCCTTCCCACACGCATTCCTATGTACCTAACCCTAGTCTAACCCACTGCGACCCGGTCCTTTCGATCTGAAATATTGAACTCGAATGAATTAGCCACGTCTCACCAAAGTGTCATTTTTATGTGGGTGACCTGATTCCCCAATCTCTTCCAACGGATGTTGACACATCACCCTTCCAAAGACAGAGCCGCTGATATAACCTACTCAGTAACCTGCTTATCTCAGGCTGCTCCCAGCTTCCTTCTCCAGGTTTTATTGCCGCGACGGAGGATACCGGACATCGGGCGGTACAGCACTCCGCGAGCTAAAAGGCAGCATGTCCTCATGCAAGCGACCATACTGTGACATATGCAGCACCAAATGTGGGGTGCTAGGACCATCCTCCAGCAAACGTGAGTACCCAGGCAATCGGGGATCAGGAATCTGAATGAGCAGGCCAACCAGAGCTAGTGTCCCGGGGTTGGTCGGGCATGTTTCATCCTCAAGAGATTATGCATGATTCAGGCACCGGTTTTCATGTTGGCACTTTGGTAAGACGTGGCATGAAGGGGGGGGGGGGGGTATAAATTTTGAAAAATACAGAAAGCCGAAAGAAAAGGGACCTCTAGGGTCGAGGATTGCAGAAAGAGAAAATCCCACTGCTGCCACCATTGTTACACCTTATTTTAATTATTGTTCATTGGCATTCGTGGTTGTAAACTAATAATAATTGAAACTTATTGGTGATAAATTGAAACACTGTAGTACGGGTTATAGATGTAAATTTAGTTTATTGGGGTAAGTGTGGATTGGGTTGGATCTTGGATGTCTATTAGGCGGTATGGCACTATCAGTACTAATGGATGGAGCAATTATTTGATGATAAACTCGTTTCTATATAAAATTTCAAAAGAAATAGTGGAGTGAAAAAGAGGCCATTTCTTAAGATACAAATTTTAACATAAAAATTTTATGAAATGCCCTCCTTTTCACTCCACTATTATTTTTGCCATCGACTGTGTACGCCTGATGAAGAACAGTGCTCAACTGTCTGGAAATGCATAGCAAAACAGCAAAAACTGCACCTCTGTTTTCCTTCAAACCCTTGAGATCGTCATAATATACTTAAGAGACGCAGCTGGCAACTACCTTATCACAACATAATCAACTTATACTTAAGATACCTCTAGAGGCTACTTTGCACAATCCATGGAAATTTTAGCGATGGACTATAATGTAGTACAGTTTTGTCTGGGATCAGGAATTACTACAAACAAACAGACAGGCACTGAACCAAAATTGTTTAGATAGCAGTGAAAACAAAAAGTAAGCGGTAATATAGATTTTGGAGGACGCCATTTTCAATTTACTGCACGAATACAATTCTTTCATACCATTCGCAGTGATGAAGTAAAATCATTTCCATTCCCTGAATGTCACTTTCTGTACGAAATCCCTTAAGTCAAGCACCACTCCCAGCAGATACCCGTAGCTAATCCCATTTGTTCCTCTTTGAATATGCCTGACACGATTCCGCGGGAAAGAAATTTCGGAGGGCACGTGATTCGATGTAAAAGGAAGCGCTTTTTATTGTCGGCTGAAGGCGTTGGCGTCGGGGAAAAGCTGCCTACCGCAGGTAAGGGAAAGTTTGTGCCGCTAGCGAGAGCCGAAGGAATGTCTGAGAAAACGTGGAAAAATTGATGTCTTGGATATTGACAACATAAAAGGCAATGCCATGAGTTGGAACAAAATGAGTAGTCATTCAAAGACATAGAGAAGGCGATCAGGATTTAAATACGGGCATTATTATGTCCATTATCTTATAAATGAACCTTTTCTACTGACAGGAAAGAAAATCCTCAAAATTTGCTGGCTTACGTTTATATAATAAAATTCTTTCGGAAAAACTTTTATCGAATAAAAAGGCCGCCCTTCCAAATCTCTCATCTCGCACTATTGAACCGAAGTTCACGTAATTTTGTTCAAAAATCACGTATAAGTATGCCGAGGATGACCATGGAAACTAGGCATAATTTTTACCAGCTGCACGGGGTAACATTTAAGGGTTGACATTTAAAGAAACAATTAATTCAAAAACATCCAGAATAAAAGGGTAATTTTGTTTGATTTTTGATAGACTTCGATGCCTTGAATGAGGCACTGCAGAGCCCTGTACCAGGCAGGCCGATCGCAGAAATCGGGACGTAAGTAGGTGGGAGCAAAAATTGAACCAGCCGTTCAAGAGAAAAACGAAAATTGATTTCACCCTCGAGTATGCAGCTAACTAGGAAACAATTTTCCTACTTTATGTATATCCACCAGGAAATACGGTGATGTTTAAGAAGGCTGCTCTTGTGTACTATCTCTTTATTACTCATTCCCGACGTTTCGCAATGATGGGACATTACATCCTCAGGGGATCTGAGGACAACAAACATGTAATCAATATCTGCACTCACAAAGCCAACAAATCTCAGTACCCACCAAATTCTAAACTATTATACTCAAAGAAATTCAGAAAGAATTTACGTCAAATGGTTCAGGAAGGTGCGTATCATTCACCACTGCAGTCATTAACAGGTGAAATGGGGATTTGGGGATTCTCCTAATTTTAAAACAAACCATTAGTGCCAAATATATTTTTTTTGGCAAATAAGATTTTTTGGCTTTGTGGTGAGAGTTCGGATATTACTTGTTTGTTGTCCTCAGATCCCCTGATGATGCAATGTCCCATCGTTGCGAAACGTCGGGAATGAGTAATTAAAGAGATAGTACACAAAAGCAGCCTTCTTAAACATCACCTGATTTCCTGGTGGATATACTTGAAGTTATAGTTAAGGCTAAAATGGCAGATAATAATTTTCCTACTAAAGTCGAGGACATTTTGCCTCAGCGTTGACGCAAATAAAGATCATTAACACGATTGTAAATCACAAAGTGAATTTCAGACGTGGACATTGTTGAATTTTTATTGATTTTTGTCTATCGTTTACGGTTAATATATATTTCTTTCTTTTCCATGCTAGTGTGCTTTACCTAAAAGGGAAACCATGACATCGAATCACATCAATCACCGAACCATCTCATGATCGACATAGTTTCAAATTTATATATAAATAAAAATCATTATTATTTAGGAAAAGAAGGAGTTATGAAATATGTGCTTAAAAAGATTTGTTGTATGGATATTTTCAGAATTTGTTGCCGCATAACTCTAGATGGTCTCGTGAATGCCATTGTTTTACAATCAATGGTTGTCTTCAAGAATCAAAAACGTTATATTCCAGTAACACCCATTGGTATGACTAGTGCAGACGACGCAAACGTGAGATCGTTTGGCGATTTTCAGGAAATGTGCGGGTTAGGCTGTAAATAGTCCACTTTTTTATTTCATACTTCTCAAATCATTACCCCATTTTGCGCATGAGCGAACGTAAATTCCATCAAGCAACATTTTTTCGTTCAATCCCGCTCAAATTTGG
This sequence comes from Adelphocoris suturalis, assembly GCA_030762985.1. Lineage (NCBI taxonomy): Eukaryota > Metazoa > Arthropoda > Insecta > Hemiptera > Miridae > Adelphocoris > Adelphocoris suturalis. Next base: position 147,111,258 of record CM061040.1, on the reverse strand, counting down.
TGCATAGTTGGGGGACAATGGTTTAATTATTCCATGTTAATTTCAACATGATTGCATCATTATTAGCTTCTGCTCATGCGCGAAAGTGAACTCCGAGGAACAAGGTCTAGTTTTGATCAGATTTTGATTACATTTTCTGGGAATTTGTGGGTTAGGCTGTAGATTGTACCCTACCAATTTCATTTTTCTCAAATCATTACTCCATTCTGCGCATGCGCTAACGTAAATTACTTCAAGCATCATATTCCCGTTTTTTTAATCATCTTCACTGTGAAGCGTGAAATTGTGGGGTCTTGGAACTGTAAAAGTGTGAACCCTTCTCAGAGGAACGATGCGCCACGTTCTGATCATATATTACATACGGGGTTTAGTAATTAGAGACCAATGATCTGCGTAGAAGGGTTATCCAACACAGAAATAATAAACCATTGTGTAATAATGTGCAGCATTTTTTTCATTATGAACTGACGAACTAGATGCTAGTATCTATATTAGACATAGCTTCTATAAGTTAAACATAAGTACCGCACCTTGCTTCTTTTAAAGGCCTTTCAACAATCTCGGAATCAACTCTTAAGAAACTAAATGCTGGAGTCAATATTTCTTCATTTTTTAAAAGAAACTGATTTGTATATCACTAAAGTACCCTCTCTCCGCTGCCATCCTTTCTCTAAATGTAGAGAAAGGTATTTTGGAATTGTCCATTGTTCCTACTGCATGTTCCTCTGATCGAGTGGATCCTCGTTCATTCGAAGCCTTTTCGCTCCCACCCACTGAAATAATTCCGGTCGAATCAATACTCACCGTTTTGCTCGTCATCTGATCCCCAATGGAATTCAACGAGCGGGCTTTGAAAGGATGCGGAATTCATTGCAGTTACGAAGGCAAGGTCGCGCTGAGCCGAGGCACATCCCGAGAGTCACGACTCACGACTGGAGCCGCATGAATTTTAAGTGGCATTTAACAGAACTCGTCGCCTGTCCACTTTCATCTAAGCCTTCATACACTGCTATATTTTTTCTATTCAAACCAAAAGTGTGGAGATATGGATGGAATTCATGAAGCAAACCTTCTCACAAACGTTCGGCTGAAGCTGATGATAATGAGGGAATTTCGGATACAACAATGGGGGGGGTCTGAAGGACTTAAAGGATGAATACGTTTTTAAACGTGGTTATAAGTTGTTATAGTGACTCTAGAATGGTGATAGACTTGTATAGATGAGGTAAGGATATTGTCTCATGCTAAGTTAACATATATGTTGCAAGGAGGATTATGAAGAGAGATTATGTTCTACAATACATGAAGATATTTAGAACAAAGAAATGTGTGACTATCTAAAATTTCTTTGAATGGAAAAGGTTAGTTGCTTAGCTAAGAGGATGTGCTAAACTCTGACAAAGGTGTGTCTTTAGGGCAGTCAGAAATTGATAGTTCTAAACTCGGCAATTTATGTCTTCATGACTCTTGAATTATACCTATATGTGTCTGAAATAAACGTTGCTTTATGAAGTGAACAAGAATGACTGGAAGAGTGATCAGGAACCCTTGACTGAGGAATGGGGCTGACTAGGCAGACCTTGAGCCGAGCTTTATTAGGGAATCTCTACACTACTTTTCGAATGCAATATCGGGCCATGGCATTATTCTAAATTGTTCCTTATTACTATATTGTGTGCATATGTTACGCGGTGGGCGATTTGTGCTATTCACACCCTAGTTTTTCAATATAAAAATACCCAGGAAACAGCGGGTTGATGAAACTGTCCTTGATGAGAACATACTGTTTAAGGAAGGAAATTACATCATATGCACAATGCACTCTGTGCAGATTAATGAGGAAGGTCAGATAATGGCCAGGTACTGGCTGTGAGACGCTGATTACCAGACCCAATAGGGTGAGACCCCCTACCTTGAGCCACTTTTCACATTTTCATAATTTGTGAGACCCCAGAGCTCCAATCGAATCGATTCTTTCACAGAGCAGGTTGTCTACAAGGTGCAAGTGTTGAAATTATTTTATTCGTGTTTCTGAATTTACATGAGCCAAATTTCGGAGACCCTACAATTGGCTCAAGGTATTAACATAGTGCCAAACACAAGCCAGGTGAGCTCCCACCTTGGCCACCATCCTTGCATTAGGTTGAAGAGAAAAGAGTTGCTTCTTAGAGAACTGCCCAAGGGAACGTCCAAAACGGTGAGAAACAATATTAGGTAGTCGTTAAATGACTCCAGATATTTAAACAAAAACTTAAACCTATCTATAAAAAATGTCTATCGTCGGGATAAGCGAAGGAACAAAATTTCTCTTAGAAAATATGAATAGGTTATTTACCTAAGTTAAGTCTATCTGACTTACCTAAATTCAAGTGAGGTCGAAAATCTCTAAACTATATATTGCTGAATTATCGCAATCATCAATCTTACAGTATTAAAAACCTCCCAATTTTGAGTCTATTTACAAATTCGTATACGGAGGCCTTGAAAGTTTATTTCGAAATTGATTTTCCCCTTTCTTCCAATCTTAGGACAAGGAAGAAGTTTTTCTATTTCGGAGTCTTTATGTCCTGGCACACATCTAGGACTGTGGGCCAAATGAAGGTTGACCCCTTTGCTCTTCCAGAAAACTGTGGCTTGCGCATTGTTTTAAAAATTTGGGAACGTCTCCCACGAGAACTGCAGCGTCCTTTTGGACAGCCCATTCGTTTTGGCTGCCTCAATCAAGCTGGAATGTTGAGTCCCAGAATCGTATATTTTGTCAAAACATGCTATTATGTAGGACAATTGTCAATGTAGTATTGTTGTATAAAGTAAATTAACATTCATGTAGCCAATAAAGGGGGTGAGAAAATAGATTAATTAAAACAATAATAATAAAATGATATAAAAGAGAGTATGCTGATCGTTAACCCGCCTAAAAGGCGGCTCGGCCGGGGCTTCCCGACCTAGCCCGGACCCGACCTACCATGGCGGCCTCCCGGGGGGCGCCCCCCTATTTCTAGGTAAGCACCCCTTGCTACGATTCATAAATCGGGCAATCGAAAATCACCAGGCGAGACCACCCCCGAGCCGATCGAGAGCCCCGAACCTAAATAATTTGCTTGTTTTAAAGCCATACACTCAATAAATTACGATCAAACTAAAAACAATAACTCATACGAATTATATAAATCTAAAAAAATAAAAATATTCAACAGTTAACTAGTTATCTTAGTCATTATAAATATCTAAAAAGCTAACTCGAGTACTTTTATAAAATTCCTCGATTGCTGACATAAAATTAACAATGGCTACAAGATAAAAACTATTTAAAATTGAATAAGTGGAGTAAAACGTCCCACTAGCCAAAAAAATAAATATATATCGCTTGATTTTTGTTTGCTTGAAAAATCGACAACCTACTAATTAAAAATGGCACAATTCATTTTGAAAAAATCGTTGGTGTGGTATGATTCTTTCTTAATGACTTCACGTTGTATAGTGCGTTTGAAAAGTTTGAAAGAAAGCTCTTTAGTCTCCCCGTTAAGCAGATTGAACATAATGCATCCCATTTGGTAGTAGGGGTACGAAATCATTGAAGAATTTAGTCTAACTTTCGGGGGACGGAGGTTTTTGCGGGATCTGGTGAAATGGTTGTGATTAGACGAGCCCTCGGAAGAAACATGCAAATTTGTCTTCACAAGCAACAAACTATTGAGCGCATAGATACTAGGAAGTGTCAGAATCCCAAGTTCTTTAAAATGTCCTCGACAACTTTGATTCCATCCAAGCTTGAGAACAGTACGGATGGCTCTTTTCTGTAGTTTAAAAATGTCCTCCGCATGACTGGAATTCCCCCACAACACCACACAGTAAGAAATACGGCTTGCGAAAGATGCGTGATACACCATAAGCAGAACCTCAGTGGACAAAGAGTAAGCGAGTCTGCGAAGAAGGAAATTGCAGGATGCAAGCTTTGAAGAAAGCATGTCAATATGGCTGCGCCAGGACAACCTATTGTCCACTGAGACTCCCAACACGTTCACTGTGTCATCAAGGCGACCATTTAGCTTGAATGACAATTTTTGCGTTTTGGTAATTTGGTTTTGGTCCCACCTTCCTCAATCGTCCTTGCTAAGGCACTGATATCAAGAAGTGGGCGTTAAAACTGTTTTTGTTGCGGGCATCTGTAACAAATCACAATTCTACTACCATAATTTGATTCAGGTGCACTATGATGGCTTGAGTAATGAGGAATCATGATTTAAAAGATGATTTTTCTATGTTCCAACCTCGAGTCACCAGCAGTTGACTGGCTCAAGGTAGGAACGTAAAAATGGCTCAAGGAACACCCAACAATTTTGAAAATAATCATGCCGCTCACATAACTTAATCAATGAAAACTAATTTATTCCCAGTTTGAGAAACGTATTGGAACCATGTGAACAATTCGACTTGTCTTGGAGCAGGGAAAATAGAAGTCAACAGCCAAAAATCGTAGTGTCCATCCATTGAGGTAACAGTGGTATCAATTGAGAAGCATTCCTTTGCCAACTTTATCATTATGAAAGAGCTCTTAGATGACTGGTCACTGATTTCTATATCTTTACTCTAGGTACCTACCTAATATCACAGGTGGCTCGATGTTGGAGAATGTGCACGGTAGGGGGCTACCCTACAGTGGCAGAAAGTGCAAATTACGTATGCAGTAGTAAACAGAGTAATTTGTTGATATTGAAGTGTGAGTACCCACGTAAGTATTGTTGCCGAAAGACTAGCACAGCTGGTGAAAAAATGTACAAGGTGGGGTGAGGAGCAGGGAGAGTGACATGGAGTTGGGAGCACTGTTCTTTATTACTTTATTGTACTTTATTATTGTATCATTTACTGTACTTTATTCTTTATACTTTATTCCGAGCTGTCCTGAGTAATCTTCTTACTCTCTTACCCAGAACTTGAAACTGCCAGTACCAATGGAGGGCACAGGTTGCAATACCTTTTTCTGGAAGAACTGTGTTATTGTGATGGTAGGAGGGATGTTATTATTAGGACAATTATTTGCACTTCAATCCAAACGATTTCCACTCAAATATAATTATCATCACGGGAAGTTATTAATATTATTATTATCATAATCTATAGAAATCATCAAACCAATTGGTTTGAACTATCAATATTTCTCAGAGTATCGTGACTTTTGCAGGTGAGCAACCAATATCATTTCCAAAAAAATGTACATCATGGTCAACCTACATTTCAATATAAAAATTATGAGCTGTGCATTCAATAATAAAAATGTTTATTCCTTGGTGGATCAAAATAAGAAAAATAAAAAAACCACTAGGTATCCAAATTGTCTCTAAATGGTTGATACTAAGTCCTCCCTCTACGCTATGTAATGGAGAAATCTGTGTAATAATTTGTAGCGTTTTTGCTCCGAAATCCTTGCCCCTTTGAATATATAAATATTACAATGATGTAACTAGACAAGTAAGAAAATGAATAAACGATAATATTAATGAAGATTAAGGTTGAGTCACTCAATTCTACAGATAGGATGGATTTCTTGGTAAACAGTTGCGCTTGATATGACATTTTCTCAGATCTCTGGGTCATACTCATTATTTATGTAAGCCTTATATTCGATGATATTTCTGGAAATCGCGAAGTCATAACACGTTACATCAATAGCAGTGGATACGTGGATATTTTTACTGGCCCGCATAACTCCATACAACATTTAAATAATGAATCTAAACAAGCGAAATAGTACTAAATATACATACCTATAAATTAAGAATAGACAGATGAATATCAGTATTAATATGAAATGAATAAGAATAATACCGAACGAAAATAATATGTATATCACAAACAAACAAATGAAATTACGGAAACAATAATTTCAGAGTGCTAAAGTAAAAGGCTCTTTAAAATATTCAAAGTTAGCTTCAAAAAAGTAGGAGACAATATTAAATTTTCCAATTGTTTAAGGGAATGAGCAAATGTTGAACGAGACTGAAATGAAATTCTTATCTCCAACATTCTTTGTAACCTACAATTTGAAATTATATTATTAAGAGAATTTTGCTTTAACACACTGAATGTAAGGCTGACGAGAAATTGTTTCTGTAATTTAATTGGAAGAAGTTCTTCGCCTCAAATTTGAGTGGAAACAATTTTTTATACAAAATTACCCAAATTCCAGAAGAAATTTGCAAAATTTGTCAACTATTAAGTAGTCCAACTAGGAAAGTATTCATTCTATAAATGTATTTACTAACCTAATATCACTTACCTATTGTAGGAGTGTTGCGTTCGATATTGACTTGTTGGACATCACCGAAGAATAGCCGATACGCTACGACCAGCAATCTAACCGCGTTCCTGGAACCGCAGGTATTCTATATATTTTAGTTCGATTGCCGGAATCTATTTTTTCTTGAAATGTAAACTAACAAATTTTAAGGGGGGGATTAACTTTTTTTTATTTTTTGTTTCCGAGTCTACCGAAAGGTAGCGGAAGCATTGTCTTCCCTTCCGGGAGAAAAAAATTGTTGGCCTCCAAAATCAAAATGTCCACTCGCATTTCAAGTTCTAGACCATTCTGAACAACTTTGGTTCCGTATCTGTGTGTGGGTGTGTCGTGTGTCCACAAATCGTTGTACTAAGCTTATTTTTCAAAGTTCTCAAACGATCTGGGTGAAATTATCAGGGAATGTGCGGGCTAGACAGTAGATGGTCTTCTGTCAGTTTCATTGTTGCCAAATCAATACTTCACTCTGCGCATGCGCAAACGTAAACTGCTCCATATTTTCACGTCCTAGTCTTCCAATCACGCTCAAGTTTTGATGGTACTTGGGGGGATGACGATTTGATCATCCCATATCAATTTCAACATGATTGTATCATTAATAGCTACAGCACACGTGCCAATGTGAAATCTTTGTAACGACCTTCATTTCCACTGTTTTCATCCTATTTCGATGGAATTTTCACAAAATTCGCGGGTTAGGTTGTAGATGGTCCCCTATCAGTTTCATTGTTGTCAAATCAATACTTCATTCTGCGCGTGCCCAAACGTAAACTCCATGATGCTCCATTTTTTCATACTGTAGTCATTTGATTTCGCTTAAATTCGGATAATAGTTGGAAGAAGATGACTTGATTACCTCATATCAATTTCAAAATGCGCCAATATGAAATACTTGTTGTTTAGGTTGTAGATGGTCCCATACCAATTTCATTGTTTTCAACTCATCAGTTCATTCTGCGCTAGCACAAACGTAAATTACATTGAGTATCATTTCTTCGTTTCTTAATTGACCAATTATGATATTTCATGCTACATCTTGATTTACTCTTTTACGCTATGGAATTTTTCAAGATCATTTAAACTTTTCAATGATCTATACATTCATTATAGGTAAACGAGGAAGTTATGTGCCGCACCCAACTTTGCAGACTTTCTTTTTTCTTGTTCGATTACAAGTTTATTTTTGAAAAGATTAAACCAAAATAGTGAGTCTAGTAATATTGAAAGGGAAATCAAAGTCAAAATGGTATCGGTCACCAATTATATGAATTCCTTGATGCATAAACTTTATGTAGTAATGACATGGCGAAGATAAATCATCTGGTTTCTGTGTTCTATAGGAATGAAAAATCTTGTTATAATTTTCACAGTAATTATGCATAAAAAGCAAGTATTGATGTAAGTTAAAATCCCTGAAACTGTTAGAATTTGTTTGTAGCTGTATTATAAGCCTCCTTAAAAGCTAGCATAAAAACTGCTCTATTGAAACCGATGCACAAAGTGAAACTTGTATGGCCTCCAGCGCAAAATGGCGTAGAACACTTTACTTTGAAAACCAGTGAGGAAGGCTGATGCTCAGAATATAATGTAGTGATATTTCTTTGGTCCTAAGGAGTTGAAACGTGGTGCTATTTTGACCCGAGAAGTGACCCGAACCACGATGTAAAAGCAAATCAGTATAATTTCTCCTGGGACGTCCTACATTAGCCTGATGCGACCTTTTCCAATATTATCTAGCAAATGGTGGGAAAAACTACTATATTGGCCACGATCCGAGCCCGCTTTCCTCCAAGCAGGAGCTCGTTAGTGGGATGGCATGACATCGGCAAGTAATTATCCTCTCGTGTGCCATCAATTAAGAGATAACATCTCAAGTGAAACCGACTTGGGAGGAACCTCCGCCCTTGATGTAGTCACTGTCGTTTCCCTGAGTCACATCAGCAAATATTTGAACTGTACGAGAACTGCTCTCAGTCACCCAGATACGAAAATTAGGTAACTATTTGGTGTTATTTGTCGTCTTAGATATTAGTATTATTCACTTTTAATGAATCAGTGAATATCTAATGTGAAATAATGCGAGATAGATTTTATTCTCGTAGTATATAGTTGAATCATGCACTGGGACATTGGTATCGTAACCAACCTTTAGATTATAGACATAACGCTTTTATTAGCGAGTTCCTAGTAGATCCGTAAAACAAAATACGTCGTGCGATATCGACAATCCGGCGCCGTAACTCTGACGCAATGAGTTACGGTGTCGCATCCTTCTGTACAGATACGTTAACGGATCGCAATCCGGAAAAAACGTAATCGTCTAAAATAACCTCCTTCCATAGACTCAAATAACCTCCTACGGACAATTTCCCCCTTTCATGGATTTAGCGTTACAACTAGATCCGTTTTGGACTTGACGTGACTTTAAGGTGCGATAAATGTTTCTCGTTACCGCACGCCGTATTGAGACCGACGGATCTACTAGGAACTCCATAATCATCATTGTTCAGTTAATACTCCTATTTCTAGAAGCCATGGGTGAAGCGTCAATTTATTTTTTATTTTATTTCATTTTTTGCCGTTTATCTGACAGCTTTCACGGTGTCCACCACTTACTAAAGATGATATGGATAAGAATTATGAATGGAGTCAGTAAATAATCGTAAATACTGGCGATAGAGTTCGCAACGTCTTGAACTTACACTTATTATGAACTCAAACAAAACGGTAGCCCAGTTAGAATTAGGACCATGATAAGTTTTGTAAAGGAAATCACCACTAATCAATCAGATCAGAGCATGCAGGTAAAAATAAAATAAACTAGCAGTTAAAGTGTGGGTGTGGGCGTGGGTTTAGCGATCGAGGCAGAAGAAACTGGTAGCGTGATTTCACCTTAGATCTCTCATCCTTAACCTTAACCTCACAGAGCTATGGACGTTTGTTTTGGAAGAATTTGAAGAGTTGGATCTCATTGTTCCACTAACCTGAATATACTGTCTTTTGGTAAACTCTTATGGCTCTGCCTCACTCTTCATAACTCTCCAACCTAATATAAATAACTATAATAAATTAAAGTTTTCTAGATCATATACCCAATTACCTACCGAGTTTGAACGAAATCGGACCAGCAGATGATGAGTAATCGACCTTATGAGATAGTATCTATTACTATCTATAACTATTAGTATCTATTAGTTGGACTTTTCAGTATGCTTACCAGGTATTTTATAAATAAATCAAAAGTATCCAAGTACAGCTGTTCACCCGGACTCTGAATAAATCATGTAATCTGGCGTATTCATAGGTAACGCCAATGGCTTCATAATTAAAAATTTTTGTAATTTTTGTAACAGCTCTCGAAAACTGTTTTAGGGTTATCCGTTCAATGGAACGGCGTACCCCCAACATGCGCGGGTCCGCTTGCTCTTAATCGTTGTTCAACCTTCAGAACGATGAGTCTACCTCTCTCTTTCACTTGCGTTAATAGCAATTAATAATTTATAAACTCCCATTGTTTATACTAATACCTAATCCATTGCTATCCCGCATACCTCTCTCTTCCCTGTGGTACTTCTTTCATCTTTAAAGAAAAGTGAATGTAAGAAACTAATCAACCGACAGGCTAGATAGAAAACCCCCTAGATTACCTTCCTTTTGGAGCGACATAAAGAAAAGCGTAATAAATAATCCCAGTGATTGAAATCTTGTTCTACTTATGTATTTCACCTCATAACTCGTGTACCCCCAAAACAGACTTCCATAGCATAACACGGTTCTGCTTACTGTGACAGTTCCCGCGAGATCCAAGGGAATGAGCTGCCGTCGCTCCGTTGTTACCTAACGGGCGTCGGGCGCCTCTTCCCGTTTTTTCGAAAGGCTGCGTTTGGCGATGGATGGGTGATCCTAGAACTGGAAAACCAATCTTCTCCGAACGTAGCATATATGCTATTAGTACGAGTTGTATATCTTATAGTACTGTCGCACCCCTCTCTATCTATGAGTGCGGACTTAGGCCCCCATTGCACCTCTGGGGCGGTCTAAGTTCGTTACATTACTGAGTTGAAAATCTTAAACTTATCTGACATTGGAATACGATTATTTTCAACAAATTTTGACCACACTGTATTCAGGCCCATCTTTGCTAAGCTTAACTTTTTTGCCAGATGAAGTTCCATATCTAGCCTGGAGAAATAGCTAGTCTTTATATCACGGAGAAAGAGTAGGTACTTGGGTTTAGCAGAATTTACCATACCACTAATTAAGTATAACCCATTTCGTAGATAAATCTTCCTCCACGGTCTTGACGATTGACGCTCAATTCATCAGGATCCATAAGTAATAAAATAAGAGCTAACTCGCACAATCCCTGAAAATTACATCAGAATCGGACTGAGCCTTGGTATAGTTTTGGGCGTTACAAGGATTTACCAATGACAGACTGACAGATACGGAACCAAAATTGATCAGCAAGCTCTGAAACGCAAAAAGCAAGTGGAAATTTCGATTTTGGAGGACAACAATTTTTTCGACTTCAATCACGAACACAGCTACCTTCGATAGTGAGGAAGCAAAAACTTGAGAACTGTTATGCCCATAGTCGCACAGCCTCAGAGTTATGGTGAACAGGAAAAGGTCAGTTAAATCGAGGGCTTTCCAACGACTATTGAACCATTTTTGTGGTCTAAAGAAGAAAGAAGGTGAACAAACGTAACAACGGAGTCGTTATATGAGAAAATGATCACAAGGTTTTCGTGTGCCATTTTTTGGAAAATAGATCCGTAAAATCGTGTTCTATGTTAAAAAACGTCTGCCAAGTTGGGTGTGGCACATAGCATCCTCGTTTACCTATCACCTTCTTCCAACTATCATACAAAATGCAAGCGAACTCGAGCGACTAGAGAGTGAAAAGATGGAACAAGATGGAATTTACGTTTGCGCATGCGCAGAATGAAGTATTGATTTGGCAACAATGAAACTGATAGGAGGACCGTCTACGATCTAACCCAGTCATTCTCTGACAATTTCATCGAAATCGGATGAAAACAGTGGATATTAAGGTCGTTACAAGGATTTCAAATAGGCGCATGCGCAGTAGCTATTAATGATACAATCATGTTGAAATTGATATGGGATGATCAAATCGTCATCCCCCAACAACAAATTTGAGCGAGATCGGACGACAAGGGCGTGAAAAAGTGGAGCATGATGGAATTTACGTGTACGAATGCGCAGAGTAGAGTATAGATTTCATAACAATGAAACTGGTAGGGATTTCTTAAAATTTTCATTCAGATCAGATGAAAACTGTGAAAAATAAGCTTGTTACAAGGATTTCGTATTGGCGCATGCGCAGTAGTTATTAATGATACTATCATGTTGAAATTGATATTGGTAAGATGATCAAATTGTCATTCCCCAACTATCTGCCAAATTTGAGCGAGATCAAACGACTAGGGTATGGGAAAATGATGCTTGGTAAAATTTACGTTTGCACATGCGCAGAGTGAGGTATTGAGTCAAGAACGATGAAACTGATAGGGGACCTTTCACCCCCTAGCCCGTACATTCCCTGAAAATTTCATCCGAATCGGGCGAAAACTGTGGAAAATAAGCTTGTTACAAGGATCTGCGGACACACGACAGGCACACACACACACACACTCACTTTTTTTTTTAATATACATCTCTCCTCAAAGGCGGAGGGGGCTCACCATTAAAGTTCAAAATGAAAAAAATAAATAAAAGAAATGGGGAGGACGCCCAGGTTTACCCGACGCCGGCCCTTGGGATCAAGGAAGCTGAAGGAAGAGAAGGGAGAGTGTGAAATGAAGTGCCCCTATAAAATGACGACCAGTTCAAGTAAGAACCCCTCAGGACGCGAGTGGTGATACCACGGAGCACTTCCGCTGAGATGCCCAACTCGAGTAACTCCGTGGCGCTTTTCCCGCACCACACCCCGCGCCATGACACGGTCGCAGCCATGACCTTAATGACACACACAGATAGGCAGATACGGAACCAAGGTTGTTCAGAATGGTCTAAAACCTAAAATGCGGGTGGAAATTGAAAAAAAATTTTTGGAGACCAAAATTTTTTTCTCCCGAAAGTGAAAACAATGCTTCCGCTTCCTTTAGGTAGACTCGGAAGCAATATGTGGATGACACCAGGGATGACTGAAAACAGCTATGTATAAGTTCAAGTATTTGGCGTCTGCCTGCATGCACAGTCTCTTCTATTTTTTCTTACTCGGTTTGGGAGAGACTACTGTTTTCGCATTCAAGTCCTTGACAGACTTCCAACCCCACCATCGACTTCTCATCGGGATCGCTTTCCATATTTAAATATGGGAAAAGAGGTCGATTACGACAAAAAATTTTGCGTTGGAGCCTAATGTATTCCACGTGTATGGTGATGACGAACCCTAAATTATCCCTGATAGCTTCTCCCATCCACAAATCTAGGTCTACTCTACCCCTCGGTCCCCCCACGGACATTTGGGTAGGTTGGTGTTGGGGAACGTGACCCGCCAGCAGATTAGAAGCGTAGGCGAATTCCGCTTTGGTCGTAAGATACCTGAAATGAAGCTGTTTACAATCTACCCGCGCGTCCTTCCCCGCGACCCAACATCTGAGAGAAGGCCGCAATTCGCAGGATATTTTCATCAATGGGACTTCGACAAGAGGTGCATTTTGACGTTAATCGCTTTTCCTTTTTGAATTTGACGACATAAATTTAGAAAATGTTTCCGTTCCACTATTAGGTCGTATTCCATACCTACGACTGTGCTGCGCCGTAGCCAAATCGGTTTGGCTAGCACCCATCGTAGGTGTTACTTTGCGAACTGAATCACTCGCGACGAAGTTGTGGAAACCCATTTTAAAACAGAAGTTAGTGAAAAACGTTGTCCATTTCCACGAAAAATAAATAGTTACACTGTTAAATCGATTTCGACGGTTAGGCCATCATCAGTAACAAATAATAACTTATTATTAAAAATTTGCTAGGTTACGTTTCAAAGTTCGTAGATTTGGAAAATAGAGTTGAAAAAGGACCTCCGAGTCCAGCATCAGCCCCCTCAGTGGGTTGACGTTTTATCCAGACCAGACAAGGTCCGATCCCTGTTGTTGTACCTGTGAGCCACTGAGCTCTACTACGAACTGTGATGTCTGATCTGTGATATATTTATATTCATCTAGTCGTAGTTTTATTTCACTTTGCTGATTGTATATAATAGCATGTATATAGTTATATCCCTATCTTACATCTTGTCTTAGTTATATGGTTTTGTTTTTGGGTTTTTTTTTATCCACATTGGGGGCTAACAGTGGTCATCACTGCACCCCTTATTTTTTCCCCCTGCGAGTTGACAGTGGAGTCCATGATGGTGCTCCATTTTAGTCAAAGCTGGCAACATGGCTCCCTTTAGAACCGTGCCACTTCCACGGTCCTTTTAGGCACCTTGTTCAATGCCGCTAATGACCCTTCTGGATGAGGTGCGGTTTAAACCTTAAAATAAAATAAATAAAAACCAAGGACAGCAAGCGGGCAGCAAGATGGACAGCACGCTTGATACCCTCAATCAAGAGAATAATAATAATATTTATTGTCTATTCAATACTTTTATCAATGTACATTTATAATAAGGAACATATAGGTACTTCAGTACGTAAAAAAAGAATTAATTTAACATATGTATACTTATCATACTGCAATTTAGCATAAGTATAACTTTCAAGGATGTGCTTAGACTTGGATTTATTTAGATATCAAGATAAACTTTTTCCTGACTCAGTTACATTCAGAGCATGAGCTTTTCACGCCTATTTGCATTGAATGGGGAAAGTAGACGTCCCAGTATGTCCAATCTGCCAGGAAACAGACGATGGTGTGCTCCACGCAAGCGATGTGCTACAGAGAGAAGAAGGCTGCTAGATGCTCTGAAAGTGCCACTCACTTTGTGGCACCGGAGATGGTACCAGCCTAAATGCTTGAATGATAGTGACATTGGACTTCTGAAGCTGTCTACGTTGACGACATCATCCAGAAAATGATCATCTTGGAGAGGGACATGACAGAGAGATCCCCCTTTTGTAGATAAGGTGGACATTTGCTTAGGAGAGCCTATCCTTCGTGGGTCTTGGAACGGGACAGACAGAAGAAGGAGCATTTGGACTGAGAAAGTTGAAGACATTTCTCAAAGACTCAGCCTGAGGTAATGTGTCATACATATCCAGGCTAAGTTCCAACGTGGGAAAAGGAAGATGAGGTTAGTGGTAGCTTTTCAATCCCACATTACCTGGAGTGCGGTCCCTTATAACAGGTATTAATTCAATTCAATTTTATTGTATAACCCGTAGGTATTACAACGAGTTCCTTAAATACATATTAAAAATAGCACATGATATCGTGCCTTCATTTCTGCCTCAACAAACAATGTTAGACTTTTACGTACGATGTATCAAATAATTATTTATATAGGTCTACATAATTTACGTATAATAAATGAGCACTGCATTGTTAACATAGATCACAATCAATAATGCCTACACTCCACTGCCAAATTTCAATAATAATCCCGAGTCATTGCCAACATTTCCAAAGCGGTGTTGATGTTCGTTCTATCTCTTGTAGATTTTCATCTTCTTCTTGACCTGTTTTGTGGAAATGTTAGGAGGGGACGGAGAAATATTCAGATTAATCTCCACTTCTGACCCAGTAGATGTAGAATCCTCCATGGTAGATGAAATTCGTCCATAGTGAATGATAAGTTTTTTCCATCAACCACATAACAGGTATCTTACAAGATCCGATTTCCACCTTAGGGTCTTAAGAATTTCCTCACCTGCATACGAAACAAAATAACAAAAAATTAATAAATAAAAAAATAAATAAATAAATTTAAAAATAAAATGGAATAAATAATAATAGTAAAAGTGCCTACGTTAATATTCGTATACCATTAATCTGCGTAGAAGAGCTATAATACAGAAATAATAAAACTTTATGTAATAATATATTAGTAGTGGTTTTAGGTTTTTACACTGATTTTCTAAAGTTTTGTTGATATTTGTACAATCCGTTTTCCGTAGAATGTAAAAACTAACTATAAATATCAGGGACTGATACTAACTCGATTTTCATGATTTTGCTTAATGCCGCTCAAATATCGTGGACTACGGGACCCATTACGCAAGAATGCTGATGTAATATTTTTCCATAGAAGGCGTTTCCATTCAAAAAACCGTCGTACAAGTAATTACACGCACGGAGTGAAAGTAAACACACAAAAAGCTCCTTCGATCGAATACGTAATTCTAATTACAGTTTTCCATGCATCATCGGTCATCAATGGACGTGACCGTTCAATCCAGCGTATGCACGGTAGAAAGACCTGAATCCCACAGTCTCGGAAGAGGGGAGTTTTTCCCTCGTTTTTCCCGGGGGAACGGAAAAATTCGTTGTACCGCGAGAATGCGGGAGTCCAATTAGAAAGGTTGAAGTATCCCGTTCCGCGGTTGTATGTACGAATTAAAATGATTTTCGGAAACGCCAGAACAATGGGGAGAAGAGCTTTGTAATTCGAGCTTCGTCTTCTTTTTAAAGAGATGTTCTCCCAGCATTGTTGTGCTCCTGTTTGATGAAGGAATACATAGTACCTGCATGCTTAGGAGTTTTCCCAGGCACTGGTTTCCAGTTCAACACGTAATTTTTACTGACACGGAAGGTAATGAAGAGTTCAAAAATGCGATGTTTCGTGTGTGATGGGCATTAACCCCGATGTTTATTGCTGTAGTTACTCATCAATACAATTTTATTATTTTTATAACAAGCTCCCCTGCAACTTCCAGAACTAACTGTTCAGTACTTCATGCTTAACGACCTAGGAAGGCGTATGATAGAGATAAAATTAATGTTTAACGAGGTCAATTTTGAGGCTGTCAAATTAGCCTCAAAGCTAACTTAACTGGTTTGGGTAGTTTTACACGTTAATTGTGTTATTTATATTACAGATGACTCAGAGAAGGCTTCATTTTAAATGTTGGTATCCTAGGTCGGACAAGAAAGAAACTTGACTCGTAGACACCATTTATCTTATATAAAACTTTCAACATCAAACCTTTCCCTACCCTGTTTTTTTTTTTTTTTTTTTTTTTTTGTACAGAGATACTAAAACGGGCAGGCGACGCACACATTCATAGACAGGGAAGCAGGAGACGAAATTTGCTCAGAATGCGTGCGGAAATTTTGATTTTGTGCGATAATTTCTTTAAAATGATCTCCCGAAAGCCTAAAAAACATGCTTCTGCTATCGGTAGGTAGACTCGGAAGCAAAATTAAATCGTCGACTCCTGAGTATACTCAAAAGTTCAACAACCTCGTGAGATCCTAAAATAAACAACGCATTATTTTCGCGAGAAAGGTTGTTACTTAGGGTGAGGGTAAGGTTTGTATGCAGCGCCTAAAAATAGAATCTTTTTTCAGATCTCATTTTACAAGCCAAACGTGCAACCTTTGGAGAAGGGTGAACATGGTCTTTGCTCCCAACGTAACTATTTTCGAACAGATCTAGTTCCAGCATCATTTATATTATCGGATAAACGCGTTCATCGGGGAAACAAAGAAAGTACCTATACGGATCTCTTTCATTTTAAATTACTCTAAAATATGTATTTTTCAAACAACCACAATGTGCACAATCCACACCAACTTGGTTTTTTCAAATGGGAAAATTGGGAGTATTGTAGACTCAAAACTTACGAGAAATTTCATGGAAAAATAACCCCTCATTTGACTTTTTTAGTGCAAAATCACGCAAAAAATGCAAAATTTTGAGTTTTTGGATACAAATTGTAAAAAACAAAAAAAAAAAAAACTATATACCTGAATCACATATTCCCTCCTTAATTTCCTGAACCGCGCAAAGCTCACTAAAATGTCGGTCCTTGCTGCGTGAGCTGGAACCTATATTAAACAAGGGTCTTCGTTTGGCCACTGGGGCCTTCCGTACTATAGTCAGTCACTCAAAATTCGGCGAAATCTGCTAGCACTTCGCTATGCAGAGCGGTTTCGCTATTTCCCAAAGCACTCCCTGCATGAAGTGTTCACCCTACCCTCCCTAGATGAGATATATTCCAGGCTCTAAACACGAGCTCGCCCATTGAGTATTCGTGTTCAGGAGCTCACTAGGTGGGATAGCATAGAGAGATACCCTCTGGTTCCACATGAGGTGCCCCTTGCCCCTCCCTGGACCTTTTCTGGGATGGGTGCTTCGATGAGGGTCGGGGTCAAGGGCAGTACACCCCCACAAATCCTCAGATGTCGCTACACTGAGGCAATCCAGCGATATGCTGGACACACTCTTCTATTGACTGATGGCTCAAAGACACCTGAGGTGTAGGCCTTGCTCTATTGTGCCCCAACTTCCAAATCACTAGACAAATACAACCAGTTGCATCTGTGTTCACAGACAATGGCTTTTTGACACTGCCAATTATTGGGAGTTAGGAATTATGTGATTCGTAGCGATTCACTAAGTACCATCGAGGCGATTAGGGACTCATATTCTGATGATCCCCTAATACAAAGCCTACGGGGATCGCTACAACAAGCCACGACATTGGGCTCAACCATAACTTTTATGTGGGTACCAAGCCGTGTGGGTATTCATGGCAATGAGTGTGCAAATGCCCTTGTAAGAAGGACTATCAGAAGAGAGTCATTGCTAATAACTCCATTGATATGTTGCCTATACGCATAGGGGATCAAATCTCCTACATGCTACATGAAGCCAATTCCAACTGGCATGAGCAATGGCAGGGTGAGGTCCCTGGTCTGTGTGGTGTCCTTCAGGGCTTGAGCTCGGTGGGCCCCTTCGTTACCCTATTTCCAAGGAGGGATTGAATAGTGGTCAACCGGGTTGCCACTGGCCATACCCGTCTTACTCACAGACACCTGCTTAGTGCAGAAGCTCGAGATGTTGTGTGTGGTAGGTGTGGGGGTTGTATTACTTTATTTTTTGGGTTTTTTAAATTCACTTTGGGGGCTAAACAGTGGTCATCTCTATACCCCTAATTTTTTTCCCCTCCGAGTTGCCGGTGGAGTCCATGATGGCGCTCCTTTTTAGTCAAGGATGGCAACATAGCCCCCTCGTGACACTTGCATTGTCCCTTTAGACAAGTTGTTCAAAACCGCAAATGACCATTCTGGTTGAGTTGAGAAGTTTGATTTATTGGTACTTGTTAGATAAGCCTCATGGGCTCTCTTATCGCAACATAAAGAATTAATTAAAATAATTAAATTCTTGGGCCTTAAACTGAAAAACTGCACTATTAAAATAAAAAATACAGAAAAAATTGAATCACTAATGCATATACACCAGAAAAAAAAAAAAAAAAAAAAATGAAATAAATAATAATATTAAAAAAGAAAAAAAACTAATAAATTCAACTGGGTGGGTGTGGGGATTGCTAATACTATGTGATGCCATAGTGCCACTCAATGAGACTCCAAAAGGTGTACAGCTCTGCAGCAGACCTACAAACCAGGGGTAGGGAATTCCATACTCTTGAGCCTGAGATTAAGGTGCGGCTTAAATTTAAAAAATCGGTTTTATGGTGTTATACGTTTTTCCAAGTTGGTATTGCGAATACCCCGTAATTATGAAGAATACCCCAATATCATGCATGACTGTAATTTATTGTATTCCTCCAAAACTTTGCATTACATATGATTCGGATTTTTCGTCAAATTTCATCATCACTATTTAATATATGGATGAAATATATTATTATTCCACATTAGTAATATAAATTCAGTCTCTCCTAGATGTGTGAATCTACCTCCGCACTTATCACTTGTGAGATAGGCAAAAATCGGCCAAGCTGTTGAATAAACGTCTCGCTCCCAAACAAGTCAAAAAAAGTGAGCGAATGAATGCACTGTACCTTTAGGAGACGGCGATCCGACTATTGGCTTGGTCCAAAATGAATTATATCATGTATTTTGTGGCTTGGTATCTTTTGTACGCGAAGCGTCTTTTTTGGGGCTTTGATAATGTATTATGGAGTTTGTTTAATACTATTATAGACGAGTATTCTGCGTAGAAGGGCTATCCAATAAAGAAATAATAAACCTTTGTGTAATAATTTGCAGCGTTTTTCTTTAATCTGTACTTAACATGCTTTCCTATTCTAGTCTACATTTCAATAAATGCAAGCATGGTTTTCCACTAGACTGTTTCCAATAATCTTCGACTTTCTAACATGTAAAGAGACCCATGTACCATGTAAAGATATTAAATCCAAAGGGTTATTTACGTTAGCATTAATATTAAGATTATCATTAGCGAATTTCCGAAGAAAAAATGAGCTATTTATATGGCTTCAAAATTTTTAAAAAAGGGGGTTAGGGTGAAGGGACCCATTGAAAATCCGTTTCATACATTAAAAAAATTCAATCCTAGATTTTAACGGATGATATATATATATATATATATATATATATATATATATATATATATCATCTGTAAAATCTATATACATAGATATTATATATATATACATATATATTATAGGGGGTATTTCCAGACGATCTCCCCTAAAATACGGCGTAAAAAAGTTCGTTGGCCAGCACGAATTGAATTGCAGGCTCAAATTTACAATTCAGTGGCCCAAAAAATGTTGAAAAATCAGTTTTTTGACAATAGGGCATGTGGGGTGTTACAGTCGAAGTATTTTTCAGTGCTGAACCGACCACTCCCATATCAAATTCATAATGAGTGAGAAAATTCAAATTTTAGGTGAAAAATGTCCATAACTGACCAAATGTTCGAGTTTGGCTGCGCGTCCTAAAATTTTCTTTACGTTCTCGTCACACCGCTGGCGCTGTCCCCTCAGTTTTATTCAGCACATGATTGACCTCAATGATCAGAATTGAAGTGCCTAATTTAATTTTATCCACAACTTTTCTTTGAAAATTCGCTCTATTCGTTATGCTGCGTGACAGTACTATTTTTACATACCTTTCGGGTGAGTCCGTCGTCATTAGCAAGTCGAGTACCGGGGTCGAGCGCTTTCGACATCAATCATCGCGCATAGACATCATCATCAGGCCGTCGAAACAGTACTAGAAACTGTACCTACTGTTTTGACGGTCCAATGATGTGGAAATTTTACGACTGCAAAAAAACAACCGTTTGATTTTAGTGGAGACTACTACTTTTCAATCTGTCGAAAGTGAAAACATTGCTTCCGCTACCTATAGGTAGACTTGAGAGCAATTTAAGAGATGAAATTTAGCATTTAGGTACCAATATTTCACTAGTAGGTACATCCACACGGATAATAGTTAATAAACTCGATTTCGCAACGTTAGAATAAATTCCATTGGAACTATATCACCTGATAATTCCAATATTGGCATTATATCAGCTGATATTTACAAGGCAATTTTTATGTATTCCAGTATCACTATCTAGCGATCTTTGATGGAATTTAGAGCTTGATCGTCTATTCAATAGATCTGCTAGCTGTGCGTGATTTCTCTATCTTCCCGCACATAGAAATTCGAAGGTTTTTTTTCGATGTACCAAGTCCTATATAGGGAAAGCGAACCGTTTGGCGTTTAACGTACAGCGTTGTGGATGGTTGGATTATCATTGACAAGCAAAAAATCATTACTGTTACCTTGAAAGTTTTTGAGATCTCGATTTTTGAATGTTTAGCCCTTTAATGCTACCCTTTAGGGTTGACACAAATTGATGCCGAGCTTCTAGGACCATCTAGACCCCAAGTGCGACTTTCAACTCTAGTTTCGTGAAGTTTGGTCTATTAATTTTTGAGATAAGCCGCGGACGGCGGATGGACAGATTTTTTTAATTCTATTTTTGGATTCTACGTATCTTGAAACGTAAACCAAAAAAGTTTCAGCGGGGGGTTAATTTTTTTTTTAATTTTTTATTTTTTTATTTTTTATTTATTTTTTTATTTTTTTTTGTCCGATTACAAAGGTTTATTATTGAAAATAATAAACCTTTAAACGGTACGTCCGCCGTTTGAAGCTTTTTTTGTCATTCCTAAACTGGTGAACCAATGTTTTAAAAGGGTTAAATAAAAAATTATTATCCTTATCATCGTTCATCATTATTCCATGAACCATCTACAAGAAACTCCTCCCAACCGCTCAGAGTCTATGTATAGTAGTGAGGTATATATTCCATGTAATACTCAGGTACCAAAGTTGTATCATTTTTCTCAATGAATGAAGTTACTTTTCATTCATTCATTAATTTATTCATCTCGCGCGAATTCGAAAGATACCTAGTTGGGTAATTAAGATTTGATTACCTAACATGAGTTTTTACCACGATCGTATCAATAATAACTCCTTAGCATGCGCGAACCTAAAATCCTTGTAACAAGCATGAAATCCACAAATTTCATCCGATTTTGATGACATTTTCATAGATTGAACGGTTAGACTGTAGGTAACCCCTGTGAGGGTAAGGTAGGTCCCATATGAAATCCATAGCTTCCAAATCATTGGTAGAATCGCGTATGCGCAAACTTAATTATCTATCAAGCATCATATTCTCATCTTTACACCGAAAGCGCTCGCCCCCGGTACTCGACTTGCCTGTGACGTGTTTTCTCCGAAAGGTATGTAAATTATAATTTTACCTCGTAATGAGCTACTGATAGATGGGACAAATCTAGGTCCAGCTGATAACTCAATAAAACGATGAATGAGTGGGGGAAACATCTCAAAAATCCATTGTACCCATCCTGGTTCGTGGCGATAGTTTTCTGCCGTCCTATTCGTCCTTATCTAAAGTCCTTCATCTTAGCGAGCGGTGTCGCAAGTCGCGTCTCATCTCGCCTAACCTTCCAACCCTCGAAATCTCTCGGTCGTGTCTCCATGGAGGAGCTCTAACGCAAGATTTGAACTTTCTATATCAATATTGACGCCGTTGTCCTAGAAACGCGGATTTACTGACCCCCTGGGGGTCACCCACGCTCTTTTGATCGTTTCGAAACTTCGGGGAACTAGCACCTGGCATACCTTCATAATGAGTTGAATGCTATAACTCATTTCCTCACTGTTGGCGTCCCCTTGACATTCGGTAACATTCAGGGCAACAACCCTAACTTTCTATATGGGCTCACAACACTCAGTTTAAAGCATAAATTATTTTTATTAAATAAAATCGATCATTCTAATATTTATGTGAAAGCCTTCTTTAGTAATTGATGATATCAACATTTAAATTGGAAATACAAACTGTCCCAGTTCAACATCCCCCCCCCCCCCCCCCAATTTTTTGAATACTATTGAATAGTGATATTAGTGGCGTAGTTTGAGGAGGGGCGGGGTGGGCAGAGCCCCTCCATACATACAGAGGAAGCAGAAGTTCGAGGTATGGATACAATCAAAATTAATTATTTTACACTTCCACCTTCTGTACCTAACACCTTCAATTGGAGAATGTAATTATTAAAACACAATTACTACTATTATTATTATACGGATCCAGTTGCCTAGCAACTTTAGACGCTCTTGGAAATGAAGAAATTCTTATTATGTTAGGTTTGTTTGTATCAGGGCAAAATTGCGTGGATATTTTACAGCCCCTCGGAGAGGAGTAAAATCACCTAGTCAAAGTAACGGAAATGTGGATACTGCAAACTGAAATCAAGTCGCCCCCCCCCCCCCCCTCTGGGGCTAGCCCATAGGCGATTTTTCCCTAGAAAAATATCCATTGTTCAGTATCCACCAAATTCCCCCTACGAACTTCCCCTACTTTTCACTGCCTACTTGATCAAACTTGGTTGTTTCCCGTATTCTTTTATTAATTTTTTATTGTTGGTATATCGTTTGTATTATATACCATTTACGAATTAAATCACCGTTAAAATACTCGTAAAGAAAAAAATAAGTAAATAAATTTAAAAAATAGAGTTTTTTGTGGTGATTGAAATAGTTTAATAGAAAAGATTAAAACAGTCTATTGTAGCAGTAGGTATTTATATTCTAACCTAGCGTATTGCTGGTTTGAGTTTGTTTTGTTTACATTCGTTACATTTGTTTTGTAACAATTGTGGATCAAACCCCCAAGGGACAAACGACCACATACCTAAATATATGATTTTGCAGGCAGTAAGTCTAGTATACTAGTATATAAGCCTAGTGCTCCTCAATTCATCCGTAGGTATTCGTATTTATCGTAGTTCTGATTATTAGTTTATTGGATAATATTTTTTCTAAATAGTATTAGGTATGCTTTAATAATCCATAGGTAGGTTTGTGATTATGAAAGCGTACGTGATTTCAAATCATTACGAAAAACTATTGAATATCTACTTATATGAACGTTTGACAGTTTATCATAAAGTATTCGTATATTTAACAACAACTACTAGAAATGAATAGTTACTAAAACTATAAAAGAAAACAAAATTCTGGACTGTTGCCCCTGCATGAGAAATGACTTACCTACGCCACTGGGTGATATTTAATTTTTTTATCACGCTACACAGTGGCGCTACGACTCTTGTCTCGCGTGGTTATAATTGGAACCCGCATTTTTATTGCAGAATCAGAATCTACACGTAATTTCTGGAAAATGAACCATCACTGGATCGTTGAGTGTGCAAAAATAAACGCAATAACTTGCAAAATGAAACCCGCATATAAGAGTGACTCAGATTTTGCGGTACATCTTATCACTACTATGCCAAGTTGTTTTATTTATTTATCACCAGCGCCAAATTTGAAACCTCCTCGTCATAAGCTTTCATTTAAGCCCTCACACGATGAATGAATATTTTTACCCCCCCCCCCCCCCCCCCCCCGGATGGGTTTGGGGTCCAAAGACGCTATATTGGTCAACGGAGGAATTGACTGTCGTTCTCTGCTCTCGCATTTAAACTTTGATGTGCTACCCTATCCAACTTGCAAAATGCAAACTTTTTTCTCCCAAATGTGACGACCATCTATTTGCATGATGGGCCCCTGATTAGATGCCAGAGGGAGTTTAACCGATTGGTGGGTTTATCGTCGGATGTCGACCTTTGTTTAAGTGAGCTTGCGTTCCAGAGACATTGTAAATTATTTCTATAGTCAAAAATTTCTCCAATTATTAATGTTACCCCATTCTTCAAATTGTTTTGTTGTGGTATTTATTATTGTTGAGAAATGGTGATCTGTATTTTTTTGCCATATATATCTTATTATTGTTTGTTGTGAGATTAATTTTATGGAATCTAATGTAGCATTGTTCAGTAAAATCTAGATAAAATAAATATTATTATCATAAGTAAAACTGTAAATTGGGCAATTTCGCCCGTAATTAAAATTAAATAAATGAATATTTGAAACCTCCTCTTCATAAGATTTAATTTATTCATAAGCTGTGTTCCAAGCACCCGTCTGAGTTCACGTAACTTTTAGGTTCAAGAACCCGTTGGTGGGAACACTATAGTTCACCATACACTCAATGCACCAACCAGCGTCGTCTTTAGTAACGTGAAAACCTCGTCACGGTTATTTATGTGAGGGACATTCCCTCATTTATACGTTTATTCATTGTTACTTCAAGATTAGAAGAGTCAAAATAAAATGGTGCATCCATCCTGCTTAAAGGCACGACTCTATCCGCGTCAAATTCCTGCTCATCTAACTCCTCCTCCTCATCAGAACTACGGTCTCAGTCCCAATCGGCAATGGAAAAGCATACACTTCCAATTCCGAATCAGAATCTTCGAGGAAGAGCCCCGCTAAACTATTAATATTCGTGACGTATAGCGAGGAACTAAAGATATGTGAAAAACAATAACGCAACAAGCATCAAGCAGGCGAATGACAAAGCAAGTATTTAGCGTTTGGGTTCGAAGGGAAATGAAATTTTCGGAAGGTTCAGAAAGGTTTCCTTCAGTTCGAGTTCACAACCCTATCCCCGAGCAGGTCTGAAAGCTTCATGAACTCACTGAACTCAGTTCATTCAACTTCAGTTCTTGAACACAAGACGCTTGGAACACGATTCACGTGCACATAAAGTTCCGAAAAGTTGAACACAGCTATATTTTAACGTGAATTATCAGAAATTAATAATAAGCGGTTGCAATCATGTTTACAATATCAATTATTAAGAATGACCAACTGTGTGTAAACCATACTAAGAATTCATATAACCATGCTCATAACTCAGCTTGTTGGCCACGCACTTTGCAGTAGTTAACATAATATGGTTGGATAAATCGAGAGCTTTCGAACGAATGGTCAACGCATTTTGTGGGATGAAAAATGGCCAAGTACCATTTCTCTAGCAACGACTTGGTTGTAAGCGGAAATCATCAGTAAATTGTTGCAACAAATTTTCGTTACACAAAAACGCAGCACATTTTCGTTTCACAAAAACGCAACATATTTTCGTTAACACAAAACGTTTCGTTTTCGGTTGGAGATGCCAAGGCTAAAACCCATTCTGTGTTAAAAATAACCCGAGTGACAGTCCCAGCTTTATTATTTGATAAATTATAATCACACCACAAAATAATGTATGAGGTAGTTTGTTAAGAAAGGAGTCGAGCAACAATTGATCCAAGTTTACGCCCCCATAACCTGCCGGAGATCAGCCTTGAACTTCCACGGTTAAATCCAATATTGCCCACGATCTCCGCTCAATAGTCCAACCGCGTCTTGAACTCGGAATAAAAGCTTGGTGAAACCGGCCCTAAGTAAGCTCATCCACTGGTCATTTTGCAGTCAATACTAAGCTCCTTTAACATCTACTATTCAAAACGAATTGAAAACCACCCTTGAATCTCCAAACAGCCTTTCCGACGCCCGTTGCGCAAAAAGAGCCACATAAACGGTAAAAGCGTGACCCGCTGGCCATGTTGCTTCGGAGGGAAGGCGCCTTTTTATCAAGAAGCAGTTGAGAGGGAGTCACATTTCCGCCCTGGATCGAGAGGACCTCGTGACTCCGTGACAACAGCTTGTGAACTTTAGCTCGAGAGGTGACGAGGGGTCCGGCACTATAGGCGTGTTTCTCTCGGTGAACCTATGTTATAATATCCATTTCCCATCACGAACGCTCGCGGTTGGTGTCGCCGGGAGCAAAACGGAACACGTATTCTTTTCAATAGTCTCATGAAATCAGCATTCACGTCTATATGCCTGCGTTTCCCGTAATAGAGCTCGTAAGGGTTTTTTCTGACATTTTCGGGTGAAAATTTTTTTCGAGAAGTCGAAAAAAATGTCTTCTTCAAAAATTCAAAATTTCAACTAGTTTTTTGCGTTTCAGAGCATGCTGATCAATTTTCGCTCCGTTTCTATCTGTCTCTCTGATGTCTGTCTGTCTGTGGTAAATCCTACACGGGTTTCCTCGTTCTACCGCCCGCTGGCTGGGGTCAAGGTGCGCTCTACAGTTCTT
This sequence comes from Adelphocoris suturalis, assembly GCA_030762985.1. Lineage (NCBI taxonomy): Eukaryota > Metazoa > Arthropoda > Insecta > Hemiptera > Miridae > Adelphocoris > Adelphocoris suturalis. Next base: position 147,084,532 of record CM061040.1, on the reverse strand, counting down.
GCTCTACATCGATAAGAAAGGGTGCCCTTCTAAATATAAGTGAGAAGATTTTTCCTGTCATTAAACTTATAGCTTCCCTTAACACAATAGCACGAGTTGAGGGACCATGGGTTTTCGGGCTGAAGCAAGGTAGTGATTGCCGATATTTTTATGTATTGCGACGAGGCCGGACCACACTTCTGCCGATAATAGAAAGAGAATGCAGGTCTGGTTCTGAAATCCATTCCGACGAGTGGGCAATCCACAGGTGCTTGACTTCGCAAGGTTTCGTCCATAAAACAGTGAACCACCTACAAGCATACGTCGACCATTCATCAGGAGCTCATACTCAGGCTATCGCGCGATCTTGGCTAGATGCAGAAATTAAAATTAAAAAAAAAAAAAAATACACTGCCAAGGAAATGGCACATGAGCTTCCTCGTGACCTTCACAGTACGTCACCATTAAATTCCAGAAAACTAGAAACGACCGGTTCTGGCATCAGGGAATTAATAAGGTGGGAAATTGGAAGCTAAATGGTACATATAATAAATGAAATTAATAAGGAAAATTTTGATTTTAATATGAGACAAAAAAAATTTTGTTTGCGCCTGCACAGAGGCTACCGTTGATTCGATCATGACGGAACTGGTAGGGGACCATGTAGAGCACGATCTCCCGCACGATCCCTAAAAATTTGAAGAAAATCGCATCAAAATTGTGGAAATTACGGCTGTTGCAAGGACCGTAACAAGAATATTTCGTTCACGCATGCGCAGAGCGTCCTGCTAATGAAATTATGATGATTTTCTTATGGGATCTTAAGGGACCTTACCCACATCATCCCTGAAAATCTGATCGAAATCCGTTCAACATTGACCGAGTTATGACCGTCACAAGGAATTCACGTTAGCGCCTGCGCAGAAGCTACCAGTGGTTCGATCATCATGAAGTTGATAGGGGACCATCTAGAGCTTAACCCACACGATCCCTGAAAATTTGGTTAAAATCGGATCAAAATTGTGGAAGTCATGGCTGTTACAAGGAAATATGGACGGACAGACAGACAGTCAAACATACAGACATTTTTTTTTTGTCTTATGCCTCGACGGTTTGCGGCAACTTCGACAGACAGACAGACAGACAGACACGGAACCAAATTTGTTCAGGAGGCTCTGAAACGCAAAATGCGAATGGAAATTTTGATTTTGGAGCAACAAATTTTTTTTCATTTCGAAAGTGAAAACAAAGCTTCCGCTGCCCTGCAGTCTCGGAAGCAAAAATGCGAGGGGTTCCAATTCACCATTTTCAGTCCCACCTGGACGACTACTGCTGGAGGCTATACAGAAAGGAGAAACTCGACCTGTCCCTAGCTTTCCTGGAGGACATATTTTACTTAAGGTAAGGCAATTTTAATTTTTTAACATGTGAAGGTGGTAGAGCGCACGCTGAACTAGATGGAGACTCGTAGAGCACACATTGAACCGGCACCAACTATACTAAGTTTTAGTACGATTTTGATGCGCAGGTATTGTACGGGTTTGCACTTAGACGGTATCCTATGACTTTCACCAACGTCGGATTAAGGATTGATATTTGTCAGTAAGCACCTAGTACGTGAATTTCTTATAACGTCGATTTCTCATCATTTAACTAGTCCGATTTCGTTCAAACGAGGGGTGGTTGGGTATATGGCCCGTTTATGCTTGATATATTATGTCCAAGAAATATGCCTTATGAATTATATAGCGATTGATTGCATAATTGACACTCTAAATTGACACTCCGAGACAAACGGACGACTTTCAAGAACTTTCGGGTAAATTTATATATAATCTAGAGTCAATTCCATCACCTTATATGTGCCGTACTTGGTGAATAAATTAATTATTGCCCTATTTCGTGTATTACTTGTCTGCGCATTCCTTACTGTTCTATTCGCGTTCAATAATTTTGGTTCGCACCTACTTTGTTCTTCAACTAATTTTATACTTCCATGTTACAATATGTGATGAAGTTATACTGCCCACCCAACTTGGCAGACATTGTTTTGTTCAGTTTTGACCACCGAGCAAAGAAAAGTAGTTTTTAGCTCGGAACAGTAACATCTCAGTGGTGTTTTTGACAAATTTTTATGGATTGTAACTCATTGAATTGAAAAGTTTTCTTCACATTTTTCTGAAGAAAAGTCTTCTGATGACAGATTGAAAGGAATCGCTCTCATATGCCTACACGTTTCTAGGAACATATCTACCAATTATGTTCTTTTTGCCAAAATTTACTCATGTTTATGCTGCAGAGACAAATAGTAAGTGAAACTGGATTTATACTTCTTTATTTTATTTTAACAGACAACACGAAAGTGGTATTTTTCCTTCCTCAATTTTCATAAACTCCAGTCATCTGACAAGTATCTGAAAAAAGTTTATGTCCTTAATAACATTTTCCTGGAATAAAAAATGCCCACCAAAAATAAGAAAATGTCACTTAACGATTTTTTTCATGGGTAGTAAATGTCACGGAGCACTAGAAAATACGAGTATTATTGTTCCCCCTTCATTTTACCACTTGATTTCCTCATACACCACAACGCCAAATCATTCATCTATAAAATGAATTATCCTTAGAAAGTAAGGTTTAAACGGACTCCTGATAATTTAGGTACCTTCTCATACTCGTATTAAAACTTTACTTCCTCTCGCTATCAAGCAAAGGGCAAAAACGACTCAGCATATTTTGCCCACCTTTGGGTTTGCTCCGCAAAGGATGATGTAGCCTTTTTATTCTCCTTTGAATGCTGCGAACATCCCATGCCTATTGGTCTGGCTGGCATTTCAGTAGCCGCAGGTCCGCGGTTCACACGTTCGCATCGCCCACTTTCTCACACGTGATGATCACGAATGTACCCACTCTGACAAATAACTTCGGAATGCAGTGAATCATCAACTTTTTGAATGGGAATTTTCCCCATTTCTTCGAGGTTTTCACCCGAGCGACAGAGTTGGCTGATTCCAGTCGTCTCTTTTATTTGAAATCTGCATGACGCGAAGTGCCAAAAGGATGGCTTACCTGGATTTAGGGCGGAATTCATAGACGGGAATTGAGACTGAATGGGCCCCTAAGTGTAACGATAAGGAAATTCATGCACTCTGCGCGATTCATAGATGTGATTTGAGGGCGACCCTGAGGGTGAGTGTGCCACCCAAATGCACACTCAACGGGATTCATAAACAAAAAACGCTGCAAATTATTTCACAAAGGTTTATTATTTTTTCAATTGAGTTTGATCGTAGTTTTAGTTGGCTTGCGTACGTCATAAGGCCCGTCCAGACTCCGCGGCGTGTCCTATTTCGAGTTGCCACAACCTATACTTCTATAATTATATACGCATGTTTATATTTCTCGATTTGAGCTCCTATCTATTCAAATAGTTATTGCCTTAATAATACCATTATCTAACTACGTACGAAAAGTCGAGAGGATATGTTATTAAATATGCGTAGGAAAAGCATTGGTATTAACACACAAATATGACCTAGAAAAAAACATATATTCATGCCTCGAAGGAACGCTGTACCCACCTCATGGTGCCGCGGTGTATTATATGGGTATAACATGTAAAAGTAATAAATATCCATTCTCCTACACCCCTCTGCTACGCCCCTGGTCACTCCAGCCACCGCAAGGTGCCGCGGCGCCTCCTCTCACTCCACCCCCCGCTCACCCCTCTCACCACCCACCGTGACCCCCTGCCAAGCGTGCCAGGCGTGCGTCTAACACTCAAAGCCTCGAAAAAGACACTTTTTCGCCCGTTTTTGGCCCATAGCATCTATGCGAGTAAAGCGATCAGGATGGTTAAACGTTAGGACCAACTAGACCCCAAATGGAGTCTATGTGCGAAAGAACGGGTTTTTTAAGTAAATTCTTAGGCCTTTTATGGCCCGGACGGCGGACGGCGAACGGCGGACGGACATTTCAAATTTGGATTCTACGCACCTTGAAACGTAAAGTGACAAAGTTTGAGGGGGGGTTATAAAAATTTTTCCTACACGATCACATAGGCTTATTATTGGAAATAATAAACCAAAATGGCGTTGAGGTGAGTTTCACCCTCAGCTCAACGGTGTAATATCCTGAGTGACGGCAGGAGGTCACTTAAGTGCGTCAACTGATAACTTCTATTATTTTTTCACGTTAATATACGTACTGGTAATATAGTAGAGCATACATCGTTTATTTAGTTCGGAGTTTATTCAAAAACTACATAAGAGTACATACACATAAGAGTAGGTAGGCTGTTCCTGAACGGTAGTTAAATACGTGTTTGATGTGAACAACAGATCGCATTTGAATGTTACACAATCAACAACGAAATATTTCGCAAACTATTCCTATTCGGGAAAGAGACAGTCATGGACAACTACGAACCTGAAGGTTAAATAAATTGAAAGGATTTTAACCACCATAACTGAAAGTGCTGGTTGCTCTTTGATTTTATGTAATCCCTACATACCAAGTTAGTAGTGCATGGTTTTCCGATTCATGTTGGTTTGTGGAATCAGTTGGTGGAAGTTACCTACCTTCCATTCATCAGGATGTACGATCAATGAGAATTCCAAGAAAATGTGATTGCTTGAAGCTCTCCCAAAACCTCACGTCTTCTTTTTGTCCAACAGTCTCTTGATACCTATAACTTCTTATTTTCAATTACATATCTGTTCTTCAAAACTAACTAGCGAATCATTATTTTCTCATTTTCTCACTTCTTTTCCGTCACAACTCTATACATAATTATACAATTCAATGCTACAACTCAATACATAATAAACACAAATTATCAGCACTTCAACAAACAAGCAACAAGGATTCAATTCAACTTGTGGTTCCAGGCGGGAGGACCAATAACTTTCGTCTTTGTCTGATACCTGTCTGATACTGAGACCTATTTCCTGTAACCCCAAGGAACAAGGATACCAGCATAAAAAGCAAGAACACAAAGAAAAGAGTAACCTTCGAGAACTGTTAATGATCAGTGCTGAATGTGAGCGGAAATTTTCTCGTCTCTTTTCCCTCAAACCAGAGAAACTTCCCCTACAACATACTGACAGGGCACCAACTTAAGTTGAAAGAGCGCTGAGTGTCCCCTGAGTGCACTGTCAAACGCGTGTAATCTGAGTGTGCCCCTAACTGTTGAGGGAAACACCCCACTCAACTACGAATTTGAACTGGTGAGTGGAGGGTGATCCTCCATTTAGGTGAGTGCAAGTGAACACACAAACTCAGGCTTTGCCTATGAATTCCGCCCTTAGATTCATATCATTGAGAGGCCTCATTATATATTAGGAGCGAACTGTTAAGAAATGCTTTGCAAAATTTAATTTATTCGAGGGAAGCATGATGAAAAGCATCCTTAAAAACCTTTGTTGGAAAATTCTTCTAACATTTACGCGAATCATTGAAGTTGTGCTCTATGTTAAGTACTCTGTCCAATATACTAGACAATTTCGTAAAAAACTCGGATATAACTTGATAAACCTTAATCAATATGGTTTCCGCAAAAATAAGGGGGTAAATGATGCGGTAATTGCTTTAACAACGGACCTTTATGGTATTAGAGATGAGAACAAGAAAGGTGTACTCATACTACTCGATGTTGCACAAGCATTCGATGCGATTAACAGAGAACAATTGATGTACAAGTTAGTGAAACTGGGAATCATAAGCCCCAGCTTAGCATGGTTTAAGAGCTACTTGACTAACCGAAGGCAGAGAGTGTCAATAGGCGATTGCTCTAGTGAAGATAGTTACAATGACTTCGGTGTAGTCCAAGGAAGTACATTAGGACCACTATTGTTTTTGGTGTATATAAACGAAGTGGTCCTTCTAGAATTACAAAACACTACTAGATGTATCTATTTGCGGATGACACTGCCGTGTTAGTTGAAGGTGACACATGGGAAAATGTATTTGCCAATACAAACCTAGTGATCAACGAGGTAGGAAAATGCTGTAAACTATCTAACTTAAATCACAAAAAAGTCAAGATTGATTATTTATGGAGGACACAAAACAAATGTTGATGAGAAAGATTTATACATCATATTACATGCATCCAAACCAAATATCATCTGTTCATATGGCGCAATAAACCGCGTTGCTATGCATAAGTCTTGGAGGAAGAGCTAAATTGAAAACCCGATATTGACTGTACTCACGATAAGATTAAGAAATTTATGTACTTTTTTTGCAACAATAGACATTTCCGAGATATACGATAAAACCTATTTATTACAGTATGCTACAGTTTGTGCTTCAATATGGAATGATAGCATGGGTGGGAACATAGTCCTCACATATAAATAAATTACACGTACACCAGAAAATCATTATGAAAATAATGTTGTCATTATCGCCTAGGACGCCGTCTATAAATGTATATAATATAGCAGAGCTGTTAACCATGAGGCAACTATATGTTAAAAATTTACTTTTGCAATTCCTGAAGTATCCACAAATAATAAATTCACAGCGTAATCCAGCATATACCACAAGATATGTAGTTGCAGGGAATGTATTTGCAGATTAACGCTGCCAACACACAGTCCAAAATTTATTATGTACATCATTCACAGAGTGCTAGATAGTCACATGAAAAGAGCTCAAAATTATACTAGACCAAATCATAAAAAGCAAATTTTAACGTGGCTTGTGAAAAATGGGGGAGTGGATTGCGAAACTATGGTAAACAGTATTTATGTATAATATTATAAAAAAATAATTTTGCTATAGAAAGATTTTCGACTTACAGAAGATAGGGACATCAAATACCATTGTAGTTATAATATTTAAGCGATGTGAAGATTATGTAGACGCATATATGCGATGTTAGTTCAACGTTCTATGTTTGAAATTATGGGCAAATCGCCTAGACCTAAAGCAACAGTACGGGCCAAGCCTACTGTTGACAAAGTAATCTAGTCGAGTAGCCTAGTTCTACTTTTGTATTATCATCACATGTATGTGTCTCTATTGAAATAAATTAAATCTATGGGTCATTTCACGCGAACGGCCAAACTTTTTTCTCTCGATATTTTTTAAAAGTCCTGATTTTCTAGTATACTGTACCCATTGGTAATACAAGCTAGGAGCCGAATTTTCAGACCCCTTCTTCGCCCAGCCTTCGAGGGTTCGTCCGAAGTTTAGGGGTGTGCGCCAAACACTACCTTTTGTTTTAATTGCTCAACCGTTATTGTGCCCAAAAAAAATAAGTAAGTTGGGCAATTCTTATGGTAAATCGTCTGCTTTTTCTGGTAGTGATGTCTAAATTTACAAAAAACTTAAGCTTCCTCACGAAAACTCAAAATAAAAACTTCTTTTTCACATTTCATCAATTTCGTATTTTTTGAAAAATTTTTTTTTGATCTTAAATCATACCTACCAGTATGTAGAATACGAAGTTAAGAGGACGTAATGGGCCGACAAACGGTTTGTCGCCAGAAGTACTTAATGTACGGCCTGTACTCCCAAAAAACGTAAGCTTCCCCACAAAAACTCCACATTTCATCAATTTCGCATTTTTTGAAAAAAAAAAAAAAAATTTTTGATCTTAAATCATACCTACTAGTATGTAGAAAACGAGGTTAAGAGGACGTAATGGGCCGACAAACGGTATGTCGAAAGTGGAACTTAATGTACGGCCTGAACTCCCAAAAAACGTAAGATTCCCCATGAAAACGCCACATTTCATCAATTTCGCATTTGTTGAGAAAACATTTTTTGATCTTAACACACCTACTAGTATGTAGAATACGAGGTTAAGAGGACGTAATGGGCCGACAACGGTTTGTCGCCAGTGGTACTTAATGTACGGCCTGTACTCCCAAAAAACGTAAGCTTCCCCACGAAAACTCAAAATAAAACTTCTTTTGCACATTTAATCGATTTCGCATTTGTTGGACAAAAAGTTTTTTGATGTTAAATCATACCTATCAGTATGCAGAATACGAGGTTAAGAGGACGTAATGGACCGGCAAACGGTTTGACGCCTGAGGTACTTAATGTACGGCCTGTACTACCAAAATAAAAGAAAAATTGAATTTTCATGATAAAATTTGCACCTATCTGATGTGCCGTCAAATGTGAAGTTAGTTCTAAGCAAATTTGATAAACTGGGGACTTTATAATGAAAACTCAATTTTTATTTTATTTAGGCAGTACATGGTATGATTTAGGATCAAAAAATTTTTTTTCAAAAGATGCGAAATTGAAGAAATGTGAAAAATAAATTTTTATTTTGAGTTTTCATGGGGAAGCTTACGTTTTTTGGGAGTACAGGCCGTACATTAAGTACTTCTGGCGACAAACCGTTTGTCGGCCCATTACGTCCTCTTAACTTCGTATTCTACATACTGGTAGGTATGATTTAAGATCAAAAATTTTTTTTTCAAAAAATGCGAAATTGATGAAATGTGAAAAAGAAGTTTTTATTTTGAGTTTTCGTGAGGAAGCTTAAGTTTTTTGTAAATTTAGACATGACTACCAGAAAGAGCAGACGATTTACCATAAGAATTGGCCACCTTACTTATTTTTTTGGGCACAATAACGGTTGAGCAATTAAAACAAAAGTTAGTGTTTGGCGCACACCCCTAAACTTCGGACAGTTGTAAAGAAAAGGCTGGGCGAAGAAGGGGTCTGAAAATTTGGCTCCTAGCTTGTATTACCAATGGGTACAGTATACTAGAAAATCAGGACTTTTAAAAAATATCGAGAAAAAAAAGTTTGGCCGTTCGCGTGAAATGACCCCTATACATCTATCTAAGAATGCAGGTCACTATTAAAACTCTTTGGGTGTGCAATAGGTACCTATAAACGACGAAAGGAAATAATGTTAAATGAAAATGGCCAGGTTTAGCACTTGGTAGCACTTAGTAATTACCTACTTGACCGTTTTTCCAAAAGGAGCTACTATTTTAAGATTTACATTCACTTTCATAAAAGTTTACTCTTGTAAATTCGTGTTGAAGGTGTAAGACGAAAAGAACTGGTTGGTCTATTAATATGAAATGCATACCCATTCAGAAACATGCAGGGACGATCTAGCCGTTGGATTTGCTGTAAGAAAGTGGGAACGCAGTGGTACACGCACCAGCCGTCTCATGGCAGTAATTCTGAGAATGCGTCGCCAATGACTGGTGCAGTCGCGTAAAATTTATCGGCGCATTTTATCATTCCCGTTCGTACCTTCGAGCTGGGAAATAAGAAAGAAAACCACTCCAGTGAATGGGCCATAACATCGACTTTATCGCCGGGAGCCCTGCCACCTTTTCACTTCTCGGTCGCGTTCTTTTTTCATCCTTGCCTACTTCATATTATTATAATGCAGGTAAGATATCTCAGTCAACTCAAGAAACGTGTTATGAAGCGAAGCCTTACCTTCGTTCTGGTAAGTAATTCAATTACAATGAGTGTTTTCCTGTATCCTCAAGCTGGTGTCTGTAGAATCTCGTAGAACATACTCCTTCGTGCTTCCAGACTTGGACATCGTTTATTTACTGCAAGCTAAAACCGTGTAACGAAGGAGTTGCAATTATTGTATTCTTGCAAGTAATAGAAGGAAGCTGTAACAGCCAACAACTGGCGTAGTAGGTTGTTTCCTAGAGTTGTAATTCTTGTTGTTGTTGATGTTTGTATTCCTTCACCAAGGATAACCCAAGAACTACACAGCAGTTCATCCATCTAGTTCCTGAACAGTAAAGTGTATAGCCTCCCAAATTTTCCAAACAACCTTAAAAAAAAAGGTTTGCCTCTATCAATATTGCAACTGTTTTACCAACACATTATTATTATCAAAAATGAAGGATGAATAAAGAGACAGTAAAATAGAAGAAGGAAATATAAATTTTAATACAAAATACTCATCACTGATTTGAAGGTTTTTGAATGCTAATTTTGATCATGACGAAGTAAACTTCATCTACTTACATAATAATTAATTAATGGTGAAATGAAGTCAAGTGAATATAACTATTGTATATATTGTAACTATATTGTAATTGCTGGTAACATGCACACGAAATAGCGCAAAAAAAGCCTAAAAGTTGACTCGAAAAATTCTGACTTTTACTTTTTTTTTTAGATGTGATTTGTATAATTTAGAATCACAGGGTTCAAAGGCACACATGACAAAAATAATCAAATTCAAATTTTCATTATTTGCAACAATGGCTTCAACAGATCAAGCATTGGTGGGTTCGGTGGTGATAGAACGTGGGCTGCATGCACGTAACGCATACAGTTTTTGTATACCTGTCTTTACGTCTGTCGCTTCAGTTGTCGCCATTTCGCAAAAAAAAAAGAAAAATGAAGCGTCTGCCAAGTTAAGTGTGGCACATAGCTTCCTCTCCTACCTATCATGAATGTATAGATCATTGAAAAGTTTTAAATGCTCTTGAAAAATTTCATAGCGGAAAAGAGTAAATCAAGGCGTAGCGTGAAATGTCCAAATTGGTCAGTTAGGAAATAAAGAAAAGGTACTCAATGTAATTTACGTTTGTGCAAGCGGAGAAGGAACTGGATGAGTTAAAAACAATGAAATAGGAACAGGACCATCTGCAACCTAAACCGCGCATTCGCTGGCCATGGATGAAAACTATGGAAATTAAGGTCGTTACAAGTATTTCACATTGACGCATGCGTAGTAGCTCTTAATGATACAATCATGTTGAAATTTAAATGAGGTAATCAAGTCATCTTCTTCCAAGTATCATCCAAATTTGAGCGAGATCAGACGACTAGGGCGTGAAAAAATGGAGCATAATGGAATTTACGTTTGCGCATGCGCAGAGTGAAGTATTGATTTGGCAACAATGAAACTGACAGGGGATCGTCTACCCCCTAGCCCGCACATTCCCTGAAAATTTCATCCAGATCGGATGAAAACTGTGGAAAATAAGCTTGTTACAAGGATTTCATATTGGCGCATGCGCAGTAGCTATTAATGATACAATCATGTTGAAATTGATATAAGATGATCAAATTGTCATCCCCCAACTATCATCCAAATTTGAGAGAGATCGGACGACTAGGGCGTGAGAAAATGATGCTTGGTACAATTTACGTTTGCGCATGCTCAGTGTGAAGTATTGAGTCTGGAACAATAAAACTGATAGAGAACCGTCTACACCCTAGCCCGCATATCCCCTGAAAATGTCATCTAAATCGGATAAAAATGGTGGAAAATAACCTTTTTACGACGATTTGCGGACACACACACACACACACACACACGGAATCAAAGTTGTTCAGAATGGTCTAAAACGTAAAATGCGAGTGGAAAACTTGATTTCGGAGACCAAAAATTGTTTTTCTCCCGAAAGTGAAAACGATGCTTCCGCTACCGTAGACTAGGTTTTAAGATCCTTTTATTTTTAATCATTTTCGAGTTATCGGATTTTTAATATTTCAACCCTTAAACAATCTTTTGCGATTGATCGAGAGTGATGTCGATGTTACTGGCTCACCACCGGCTGATGTACGATTTCTGAGCCAAATTTTATTAAGTTTGGTCCATTCGTTTTGGAGAAAAGCTTTGGACGGCGGATTTTATTTTATTCAATTTTCGGAATCTACGAATGTATCTTGAAACACAAACCAACAAATTTTGAGGGGGTTTATCATTTTGTTTTTCTTGCTCGATTACAAAGGTTTATTATTGACAAAAACCAATAGGTAATAAAACTCGGGAAAAAGTTAAGCCTGTGCCAACTGGTGCCGAATTGAGCAGGTCCAGGGTGAAATTTCTTCTGGATAGTTATTAGACACTGGCGGCACTAAACTATTCTTTTGAACTTCTGTAAAGTGTAATGGAAAATGCCTCCACTCGCCATCATAATGTGTAGATCCATTCGGTACAGATTTTGGAGTCACTTCATCCTTAATACCAGGCTATTCCAAGTCAGTTAAAATGTTCAGTGGGTGGGTCTATCAGTAAAATCAGTATAAGCTACAACATTATGCACGGCCTACTCTTTTATTACTGTACAAAACTCGATTTTCATTGCTTATCCTTGGACAAGAATCACCATTTTTCTCAATAACCACCTAACAAGAATAAGAGGCACCAGATATAGCCTCATGATAGGCCCCAAGGAGTGATGGAACTATGAAACAACATGAAACCTGTTTTATCTCATTTGCGGATGTTACCGCGGAATTACACCTTTGAGAGATATTGGAAGTAAAGGGTGATCTCCAAAAAAGGACATATCCATTACAATCTCGAAGGCCGCTCGATCCCAAGCTGAGCTGATATGGATCGTGTTCATCAAGATATGCATAGAGAAGGGATCGAGTCGATCTGTAAGGACATCACACCCACTGCCGGCTTCAAGCAATTTGCGGTCTTAACAAGATTAATTTTTCCCTCAGCCTTTAAATTATCACGGAATTTGAGGAGTGACTAACTAAATTATTCAAATCCGTTCAATCTAATTTTAAAATCTGCTGAATTCACGGTTGATTCCACGGAAGATTAACGAAGCTAACGGTTATTGTAATTATCTCAAGATAACTTGTACATATCTCAAGAAAGCTAATGATTGATTTATCTCTCACGATAAGCTATGCTAGAATTATAGTTTGTAGAAGCCAATAGAAACAATGAACAATCAATAATATCAGGTTTTTGCAAAATCATAGGCGTTAGGAGAAAATTAATTAAGTTCACTAGAGGAGTACATTTTTGTCAAATGCGTTAGGTAATAGATAATTATAGAGTACAATCATTTTTAATTATTTATTTTTTTCAATTGAAATTCTCAATTAAAATGTTTTTGAAAAAAAAAAAAAATTCAATTAGTTTAAGGAATTCGGCCTTACGAAATACCCGTCAATGACGTAATACCGAAAAAACTATTCAACTAGGGTCTTCCGGTTAAAGTTAAATCCATTTACGATTTTTCTGATTTGTTTTTCAAATACATGCACCACCACTTAATGAATTCTGTATTTATTGGATGTATGTTGTAAATTGTATGTATAAATTGGGATTGTTTTCTGTCGTCGAATGAAATGGTCGTATTATCGTACCTCTCTCTGAGATTGAAATTAATATTTCGATTCAGCTGTATAATTTGGTATGTATTTTCTGTATAAATTGAATTGAAATGGACAGTTTTGAAATCTCGATCTGTTTTTCATATGCATTTATAGGTTTATAGGTGTTTTTGGATTTGGAGCCGAAAGAGCATGCCTCCACTATTTTCCTGGTCTCAATCACCATGACGGTTCCTCAAGCTACTATACTAACTAAATCACTCAAGACAAAGTTTTGAAAACCCATTTCAAAGAAAAAAGGAAGTTACTGAATAACTTTGTCTATTTCCACGAAAAATAGCGTTACAATGTTAAATTCATTTCGACGGTTCGGACATCATAAGTTCCAAACTATGTTTAACGTTTTTAATCCTTAATGGTTCACATAATTGTTTATTACTGTTGATGAGCTAACCATTTAAATCGATGTAACGTTGTAACTCTTTATTTTTAGTGGAAATACAACACCATGTATCCCTTGTACCTTGTCCCATGTATGCTACTGCCCGCTTGAAATTTCTCGTCCCACTAATTGAGTTCCCCCTTAATGAGGGGGCTCAATTACTCCGCGTTTTAAACTCAGCTTCAAACAGCATTGCTTTTAGGATTAATCAGTACCTATTTAAGAGAAGTGTTAGAAGTGAGAGCATTAATTCTTTCTGTATAATTCTGTTGATTTAGATCCATAAAACAATTTGTTTCCAATGTGGTATACTATGTAATATGTTTCTTCTTACTACATAAACTTCACTAATGATTGCTCAATTTGCTTCCTCTTGGATTTGTATGTTTTCCTATTAAAATACAAAATAGAATATATAGATATCGTAATAGTTGGCATATAAGAATTATGTTCTTCTTCAATTTTCCTAGCGCCTTGTATATTAATTGTGTTGTAACATGTAGTTCAATCTAGCAGCAATTTTTCATAACAGCTCATTCTTTTTTGGAACGTTTTTATTTGATATTCAAAGTAAGATTTTGTTGGTTATCTCGCTTAATGCAGATGGGGCCTAGTCCTATGACCCTCAGATGCGGTTATGTTTCGTTTTCCCCCCTATAATTCTGTGGAATGGGTTGCGTTTTTCCTACAACAAGTGTATTTATGTAACTACTGCTTAGTGCCAATGATCACAATTGTAAATTTTTTGTACAACCTCCTCTGCTCATAGATTTTTATCCGAGAGAGCTGAATAAAGTTTCTTGCTATCTTTCTTTCCATTTACCAACTTGTGGTGGAAAACGATGTCCGCCATCAACCTACGGTCCTCTAACGTAGGAAGGCCAGAAGTCGCTAAGAGCTTTACATAATCAATTTTATCAGCCGGTATTTTTAACTTAACGGCAATATATCGAAGAAATTTCCGCTGCACTCTCTCCAAGCCATCCCTATGTACCCCATAAAACGGAGACCATACTGGGCTCGCATAATCCATGATGGGGCGAACAAGAGATTTATGTAGGGTTACAATAGGTTCCACTGAAGTGAAATCACTGGTGCATACATCTCTTTATAAAACCTAATGTTTTGAGTGCCTTCGATGACGCTGCGCTTACATGATTGTTAAAAGAGAGCTTTTTATCCAAAAGAATTCCAAGATCCCTAGTTAGATCCAGCCTGACAAGAGGCGTGCCATTGATGATGTAAAGATTTTTAATTAATTGATCCGATTTTGTGTAGGAAGCAACCGTACATTTGTTGAAACCTAAAAGAGGTGCCAAATCTTAGGTCCGTTAGTCTTTACTTACCGGCATGAAATAAGACGCAACACCTCTAGCTTTATAGATGTTTATAACTTGGAACATATCATTGTTTGGGACATCCGTAGATTAGGCAAAGCAAGTTCTAGGGTGATGGTTGGAAATGAAATAACCGACTGCTTTTTCTACTCTAGTAGCCAAAAAAGTACAACAGTACGAAGCAGGTGTTATGTATACATTCGAAGCATAGGTAGGTACGTATTATTTTTAATGATCCATACAGAATACATTTCAAAAAACGTGAACATGACTGCGATCATATTCGGCCGTGACCGTCTATTTCTGGCTCAGCCAATGTGTGGAGGAGGTCGATCACGTTAAGGTGAGGGTCAGGCGACTCATTCATTGATCAAGAGTCACTGGCGTGGAGAATCAATGGTCGCATGTAGGGTCGCCGTTGAAAGTACAACAGAAAATTTGGATTCAAGACCACCTGTAAAGATTTTCCATGATCTTCAAAATATTAGAAAAGAGAAATATATATAATACTGAATAAATTCAATACTTGGAAAAAAAAAAAATCTAAAACTTCTGGAGAAAAAAAAACTCAATAAATATATATAGTTTGTCTGTAGGCAATGCCTGTATTTACGAGCCAGAGCTCTCTGACCTATCCTAAACTAAAACTAAGATAAAATAAAGTCTCTTTCCTGCCAATGGTTATAAAAAGGGAGAGAGAGAGAGAGAGAGAGATAGAAACTATACTAATGTAATATGGTATCACCTCTTCTATGTTATAAATTAAATGCCTTTTATATGCACTAATTATTGTCCTCATTCTGAGGCCCCAACCGTATCAGCCAAGAGGGAGTTTTTGCAACGCTGAGTCGTAGTCGAGTGGGAGGAACTACGAATAGAAATGGAGCATTGCGAAAAATGCTAACGGTTAGCGGTCCATTCGTTGTGCGAATAGAAAAATCCTATTCGGAGCTCAAGGGAAACCAAATACAGATCCGAATACGCATGTAACCTTCCATGACATAACCTATAATGCTATAATCAATTTTTTTAGTTCCTAATTCAAGATGACATGACATGGACATCGTAATATTCGTGATGTTAAAAAAAGGTGGTTGGTTTGTAGGGTTCATCCTAACTTAAATTATGCTGATACCTTATAATGGATTCTAAAACTTCACGATCTACCATCAGGATGTCAGCCCACTAATTTTGTTGAAATAGGTAACCATTGCACCTCTGAAATTGGTTGTTACAGACGAAGCTCCGATATTGATAGATCGATTTTGATGAAATGGGTAGGGATTGTCGCCACATTACAGAGAAAATAGACACACGACAAAAACGGCTGTCGCGATTGCCTTTTACATCGAGTATTAGCAGGTATCTACATCTTCAATAATGAAACGTAATTGGCCTAGGGAAAAAGTGCAAATATCGTACATATGTAGGGTAATGGGTACGCTAGGTAGGTACAAGTTTATAATATAGGTATGTACATCTTGATGGTTGATCAAGTTCCCGAATGAGATTCTCCTCAGCCAAGGCGAATTTCGTTGTTGCCTTAACAACTACCTACCCTTCCAAGTTCCCTTCCTTCTTCTACTACATGTATTTCTAGTGAAAAAATTAAACCACAGATAAAGATGTTGCTAATTTGATACGAGCCTGACTGCTAAAATGTAAAAAACATGGAATCATGTTTTAGCTCCTCGCTCTCACTTTATTATAGAAATGATCACGACGATTGAGCTCTTGTGAGATGATGATCTCCTAATAGTCGCGAGTAAACATTCACTTTATTATAGAAAGAGGCTAAAGAGGCTACATACGAAATTACAGCTTCCTATAGTGTAAAGTATAGAAATTACCTATTAAAATGATTTAACCACCGCTTCTCAAATCAAACCGTTCTCGCAATATTCGGATCACCTGCTATGAATCACATAATCGAAACACCAGCTCAATGAAATCATCAGAAATTAACAAGCGGTTGCAATCATGTTCACAATATCAATAATTGAAATGATCACCTGTGTGTAAACAATTATTCATACAACCATGCTCATAACTCAGCTTGTTGGCCACGCACTTCGCAGTAGTTAATATAGTATGGTTGAATAAATTGAGAGCTTTCGAACGAATGGTCAACGAATTTTGTGGGATGAAAAACGACGAAGTATCATATCCCTAGCAACGACTCGGTTGTAAGCGGAAATCATCACAATTATTGGCGCTACTTTCATCTCACTTTTCGGCGGGGGATCCATCGCTAAAACATGATTCCATGTTAAAATTAAACCGCAGATAAAAATGTTGCTAATTTGATACTTCTTCCATTATGAAAGAATTCATTACACGTTAGGTAATCTATGACTCGGGCTTAATTATGAAGATTTGGAGTAGTGTAGTCACGTTAGTGTGACTTTTGAATCGTTTCATTCAATCATACTACGATTCCCTGTTCGTACAGTACGACTCAGTGGTTAGTTTCTGGTTTGCTTGCGCCAGAAAAACCTCTTTTAGTACAACGACTCAGCTGAACGTCTCAGATGGAAAACTGCAAAAACTATTAGCCTCTTGTAGGCAGAACGAGTTGTGGTGCTGGGGCTCATTAGATCTGCTGGGAGGGAATTGTGAAGCTGGTACTTTGGCTTCTGGTTGTTAGGGCTAAATTTTTCCTTGGGTTGGAAACGTTATTATGGAACCGGAAGAGGGGATTCTTTTCATCAAAGAATAGGACGATTCCCTGAATGAAGAGCTGTCTGAAGGTAAAAACCTTTGCCTCTTGGTATTGACGCTCTGTAGGCTACCTTTTGGGTTTACTAAGAATCCCCTTCAAAATAGCTTTTTGCAGAACCACTAATGTACATATGTATGACTGGGTAGGCACCACCCCTCACCAATGCAGCATACTGAAGCACAAACTGCACAAGGGAAAAATATACTTGTTTAAGCCGTTCAGGGGACAACGTTGATTCTACATGATATAACAAGTAGGTATATGAATTTACGAAGCCTGGTGTATAGGTAAGAAACATGCCTATCGCCAAGTACTTGTACATGGTGAACCTTTCAAAACCTCAACAACAGCAAAGACCACCACGAGCGCGAGAGTGGATCTTTGGAAAAGGGCAAAAGAGTGGAACGGGGGAACAACGGGGTGGTGAATCGGCCCCAGAGGTTTATTATTATTTCATGGTTTTTACACAGCTATGAAAAATTCCAAGACATACGTTAAAAAAAATTCCTTGTGTTGCCCTGGACCCCCAATGCAATGCTTCCCAGCAGATAAAGTACTGTTATTTTTGTGGTGATGAACTGCACTCTCGAGCTCCATGTCCAGCACGCGATTTCACTTGTACCAACTGCCAAAAAGTGGGTAACTATCCAAAGGTTTTCCGGTCAAAAAAATCCTATAAATCGAAGAAAACCACTGCGGTTGTCAATGACACTGGCTCGGCAACTTTCGCTGATGGATTTGTAGCAAGCATTATGCTCTTCTGCATTATGCCTCTTCCCCATCTCGTAGGTACCGTTCTTGCTAAAGTTAACGGAAAAATGATTCAATGTTCGATTTACACTAGCGATTCAGGGAGTTATATCAACAAATTTTTTGAGAACCGTGATGGATTTCATATCTTCCCAAAATTTGGGACAGTATCCATGGCTTCAATCATTATCATCGAACTTGAATGGTTATATCACGGAATATCTGCAAAAACTCGAACAATCATATGCAAAAACGGTCTGTGCGATAGATTTAGTAGCGATAGGTTTCACATTAGATGAGAGGTTTGAAAAGATGCTAATCGGCTCAATATTGGCGTGGGGAAACGTAGTCGACCCAGCAATGGAGAGTGGTGGCAGACTTCCTCCGAAATACGTGCACTTCAACCAACTGCAACCCACGCGAACGATTGTTCAACCGCGCTCAGTGCTCTACTAATGGCATAACCATACCACCCTGGCTTTCTAATCCTGGGAAGTTGTTAATGAAAAGCCACGTTCGGTCATCGAAGTACAGACCTTTAGTCGAAGAAGTTGACCAGACACAAGCCAATCCGGAATATTCTTTGGTTCGAATATCAGACGGACGAGAATCCACGAAATCAGCTGGTCCACCAGATGAACCCAGAAGATCTGCAAGGGCAAGGATCCGACTCATTTGAAAGACTATGATTTGAAATAAGGGGGGAGAATGTTGTGAGATATAATTA
This sequence comes from Adelphocoris suturalis, assembly GCA_030762985.1. NCBI lineage: Eukaryota > Metazoa > Arthropoda > Insecta > Hemiptera > Miridae > Adelphocoris > Adelphocoris suturalis. Next base: position 147,065,522 of record CM061040.1, on the reverse strand, counting down.
TTAACCCGCTACTATTGACACTTCACTCATGTGTCTGTCCAAGATTCCTGTTCCGAGTTATAGTATTGTTGTATTTCGATGATTATGTCACGGTTTTACTTGAGCCTTACGTCTAAAATGTTGTTCATTATAATGCAGTAGATTCGGAGACAAGCTCCGTAATCGGAAAACCGCGGCGCAGTGGACGGATTTTTTTCCCGGTTTTCGGTTTTACTTCACTTGAAACGTAAACCTGCAAATATTGAGGTGGTTTAAAAAAATTATTTCTTGGTCAATAACAAAAATTAATTATTGAAAACAATAAACCGAAAGCTTGTTTACCGTCTGATGCCTACCTTCAACTTGAACGATATTTAACGAATTACTAACCAAAGCAAAATATTTCAGCATCTCCAATAGATTTTAGAGAAAGTAAAAGAAAAGCATTTCAAGTTCAGGCTAGGTATCTTCCTTCGCTGTCACAACTGCTGTTCTTTTGGGATCGCAATCACAGCGGTATCTATCAAGTGAACGGGCAATAATAACAGGGAGGTCCACGCTATGTAACCGCTGCATGGCTTTTAAAATAGGCAGTTCCTCATAGGTGAGTGCACTAAGCCCAGAGGATAGTTTCTCACTCCGTTAGGTGAGTACAGGAAGTGGCCAACAACTGTTGCGTTCCATTTCATGGGGCGGATATCGCAAGGTCGGCCCTATCTTAGAACCTTTCCTGGATCCATTCACGTTGGGTCTAAAGCGAATGTCGTGCTTATAAATTGAGATCGCATATTGTATTTAAACCCACATGGGACATTTTTATATAACTTTATTTTCTTGAGGCTCCATCAGATTCGTTCGTCCAAGGGAACATCACAGTTTAATGGGTGAATGATGGAACTATTCATCGAATACGCAAGAATTATACAAGAATACGAATATGTACTTAGGAATTTGGTTCTTCATGCACAGTTTTCATGCACAGTATAAAGAAATAAGTGATTAAAATATTCGTTCTTAGTGTTGGTACAAATGGTGCATCTTTATGTACTTTAAAGTTCATCATTATTAAATTTAAGTTGTACCCACTTTTTAAATTTCAAGGCACTCACGTTCTTCAGCAAAACTGCTTCAGGTATCGATTCATGATTTACAGGATAATTATACTAAATGTAGGAATGTAGTAAGGTATGTCTAGTAAAATTACAAGTGATTTACTTTACTGAATATACGCTTACATTTATTTGTGAATCATTAACAACTTTTAACCTTGTTTTGTATCTTCTGTTGTGATAATCTTGTGACTATCAGGAAGGAAGTCAGTCCAACGAATCGTGTAATAAGTGCAAATACCCATAAAAAGTGAGGTATTACATCTTCGAAATAAACTATGCACGTTAATATTGCCAATTCAAATATACCATTTGCTGGTGAAGTTAATCTTTTTGCAAATAAAGCTGGTCTTCTTGCAAATGATAAGCAATTTCGCAAAAAATTGATCTTTTCACAAATAAATTTAAACTTTCTACGAATAAATTCATTTGTAAAAAGATTAATTTTATTTGCAAAAAGACTGATTATATTTGCAAGAATACCAGCTTTATTTTCAAAAAGAATAACTTCATTTGCAAACAGACCAATTTTATTGGCAAAAAGATTAATATACTATTAGTGCCCAATTGAATATATCCAATACTAGGAATTATATACAACAAAAAGTAATACAAACCTATTTTTACTATTTACTCACACTGGTGTGTTTGAGGTACCACTAATATTCCAGTTTTGCTAATCGATACAAATCGTCTTAAAATAGCATGAAACGGAAAATTAACTCAAAATTTCACGATTCTAATCTATGTGCTAACAAACATACTTTCGATTTTATTAATATATTATTTTTATTAGTTTTTGTTATTGAAAATATAGCATTAGAGGATATGTATTTCTAATCACATGCCATCATTTTAAAGCAAGAATGAAGTTTCGGCGTTTTTGTAATGGGAGAATCAAGTTGAAATTAGAACACTTCTGCCGAGTGCCGGCTCACAAAAGCTATGGACTTTTGGACAACAATGGTGTCGATTTCTCGCTCCGTAGTCTCTTGGTTGAGTTCAGATCGCCTAAGACAAAAGGTAAAAGTTAAGAAGAGATTGAGGATTCCGATATTAATTGTGTTGTACTGATAGTGTAAAATTGCTGTTTCCTCAAAAATGCGAGAATTTTGGATTCGCAATATGGATTACGATGAGTTGCTGTCGTCATATCTGAATTTGAATTAGTCTGTAGGTACATACTGATTATATTTGCACATACCGCTGGCTCAAAAATTGGTCTAAAAATAATAATAGTGACGCCATAGATAGCAGCTAAATAGTTCTGTCGCTTTTGACATTTTATGTCTTTACTTTGGCACATGGTCTCGAAAAGCGTTACAGTTGATTTCTAATGATTTTCACGTACAACCAAGCCGTTTCTGGAGAAATGAAACTTCTTCAGTTCTCAACGGACAGAAATCGTTCACCGTTCGTTGGAAGGCTCTCGATTTATCACGCATTTCTTTTATACTTGTTCTTGGTATTTATGTCACCATTTTATATTTATTAATGTTATAAATGGATGTAGCAAACAATGCCGCTTGTTTTGTTGTTACTTGTTCCACGTTAGAAATCACTTCGACAAAACGCCAAAATGAAGAGGTGAGCAGAGATAATTGCTTAATTACAAGATTTTATTGAAATCGTTGAAACTGTTACCATTGTAATGAAAATGATTGTTTTGAACATTATTCGTCAAAATTATTTGTTCAAGATAGAATCCAACATAAGTAATGTTCATTCTTGAACTTTAACCATAAAATGTCCCAATGTGTTGCAGACTCTTAAGCAAGCATTTTTTGCTTCCGAGTGTACCTAAAGGTAGCGGAAGCATTGTTTTCACTTTCGGGAGAAATTTGCATTTATATTTCATCATGTTTTCAAGAAAAAATAAAATAAATATCATGAAAATAGCCCATTCTCTTCCATACTTGGGTCCCTTCGTGATTCCTTTCTTGAAGTAATGAATTTACAACTTAAACATTTGGGGTTTCAAAAATAACATGTGTGACTTTTGGGATAAAATTGAAGTAACCAATTAACTTAACAAATTGAAATTAATATAAAATAAAATGAATAAATAATCAAACTATATAAATAAATTCGCGTTCACGACAGTGTACGATCATTTACGAGTAATGATTAATAGTAGAATGAATCAATATTAAATTTTGATGTCTGGATTTTTCATCGGTATTGAATACTTGTTTACGAAATGGTGATCTGAGCAATAAGACCTTAGGACGGTGCTCCGTATTTAAGAAACAATATGTATAAAATTTTCTATAATAAATCTCATCTAAGCATATAGTTTTGTCTTCGTATCATACCTATGTCGAATCAAATGAATTGTCTAAAAAAGGCACTACAGTCTAAGTACAGTTGAAGTAAGTCATTAAACCAAGAGTGGAACAAAAGCATTTAAAAACTTTTATAAAAATTTCTGATAGGTTTTAAGATATGACCGGGAGACCTTGAGAGAAAATCTCCCGCGAGAGAGATTTCTGTTTCTGGTTAGGAAACGATGACTCCAAATTGGCGTTCACAAACATTTACTATTGATTCACTCAAGAATTTCAAAAGCGCTGCAAGATTCTTTGCTGGTTATGATAAATTTGTCATCTTGCGTTGTGGGCTTAGAATGAATCCATATATATGGACATTTACCTAAACGACGCATAGTGTAGATAAGGGGATTTAGTATGTGATTTTGGGGGCAGTTGTAAAAATACTTAGTCGTCAATGAAAAACGTCTTCCTAAATTGAGAACTCTTTACTTAACAATCACTTGGCAAACTTTCATTGTCAGCGCAACCATCCTTTGGGTACCGAAGCATAGAAAGTAGAAACAAGAGATACGCCTCACGGGAAGCGTGTCACACGAAACACCCATGTAGTTGAGTGAGAAGAGTTTATTTCCACAGGGATCAAAAAACGAGCGCATGTTCACTGATTAGAATGTCATCACTTGGCTGATGGTCTTTAATAAGTGAAAACAATCTGTCTCATTTGTGCAGCAGAATAACCTCTCCACGTAGTTATCGTATTAAGTTATCCATCCCATTCCATCCCATTTATGTGTGCAGATGCCATTGCAAGGAGAGTCATTGGTGATAACTCCATCGATATGTTGCCGATACGCATTGAGGATCAAATCTCCTACATGCAACATAAAGCATATTCCATCTGGCATGAGCAATGGCAGGGTGAGGTCACTGGTCTGCGTGGTGTCCTTCATGACCTGTGCCCGGTGAGCCCTTTCGTAACCCAGCTTCCAAGGAGCGATCGAATAGTGGACAACCGGGTTGCCACTGGCCATACCCAGCCAGACACCTGCTTAGTGCAGAAGCTCAAAATGTTGTGTGTGGGAAGTGGGAGGGTTACCTGTCTATCTGCCACTTTTTATCGAACCGCCCAGCCCTAGTCCGAATCCAGCATCAGCATCAGTCCAGCATCAGCCCCCTCAGTGGATTGATGTATTATCAGGACCAGACAAGATCTGATCTCTGTTGTTGTACCTGAGAGCCGCTCAGCTCTACTACGAACTGTGATATCTGTGATATATTTATATAGTCTCAGTTTTATTTCACTTTTTGCTGGTTGAATATAGTAGGTAGCATGTATATAGTTTTTAGCCTATTTTACATCTAGTCTTAGTTGTTATTTTATTTTTTTTATCCACTTGAGGGGCTAAACAGTGGTTATCAATGCACCCCTCATCCCCCCCCCCTCCGATATGCCAGTGGAGTCCATGATGGCGCTCCTTTTTAGACAAGGATGGCAACATGGCTCCCCTTAGAATCGTGCCACTTCCAGTGTCCCTTTAGACACCTTGTGCAATGCCGCTAATGACACTTCTGGTTGAGGAGCGGCTTAAACCTTTAAAAAAGTTATTCTATTATGTACAGAAACTACCATCAATCCTTCAATTACAACTGTCTCGTGAAGAATTGGTTCAGATAGTCAGGTTTCGTACAGGCCATAGTCAAGTCAACAGGTGCCGACAAATGATGGACCTAGCAGACTCCCCGAATTGTGAATTTTGTGAAGTGAGTTTCGAAGACGTTGAACGCAAGATGGCTGTTTGCCCACTTTATGAAGAAGAAAGAGTACAATTCGCCCCTACAGGATCACATTATCTGGCCCACTTTCTGAAGCAAGTGTCAAAAGCAGAATTAAATCAACTATTGCTATATATGCGGACTGCCTGGATAAGACTATAAACTCTATATTTTTTAAAGTTAAAATCCTTGTTGAATCCCTTTACATCCCAAGTAGCGGTGTCACATTCAATTTTTTAGTTTGAATTTCAAAACAATGTATTTCTCATTAAACATGTGACTTTATATGCTACCTATAAAAGAGCGCAACCGAATAAAAAAAAAAGTTATAGTACTATTTCTAGAACTTGCTAAATAAAACATTCACTGAGCTAAGCAAGAACAAGAATGAATTTTTATTTGTTTCAAAATGTAAACAAACAACACCTATATAGAAACGAATAATAAGTAATGGACTGCAGTCCAATCCATCATAGCACATCCTACCCTTCCTAACCGTATGAGTTTAGAAGCATTAGATGGGCTCAGTTTCTACGCAGAAGTCTTCCGCTCTCCATTTCGACGACGTACGATCGATGAGCATTCAATTTTTCCTTCACGGTGGCTTTGCACTTTATATCTTGCACTCATACACTCACGCCTACCAACAGCACAGGCAGCTCGTTCCTGGCACAGTGTTTCTTGTCGTATCTGGCCTTCATCCCCTCTCTGATCTTTTGCTCCTTTACGCGCAGTTCTTGGTGATTTGGAGTCTTTGGCGTTAGTGAAGTGGTCGCAATAGGGCACCTTAGTCCTTAATTTCCTTCCCATGAGGAGCTCAGCAGGGGAATATCCATTCTCCAAGGGCGCAAATCGGTATGACAGCAACCCTAAGTCGTGATTGTACATTCGTAATAGTAGCCTTGGACAGACTTCTGTTGCTATTTTGCTGTATTCACCGCAGATTCTGCGAGACAATTGGATTGGATCCTGTTACATTGTTCGGCGCTGGAAGTTCCGAATCGCTTTCTTCGTCATCGTCCCGATTGATCACCTTTATATCTGTTGATAGAGGCGGTGCAAAGCGTTGCGATCTCTTTTTTATTTAGGAGGCATCGTGGGTACGAATTTCAACCTGTCACCATGTACTATTTTCTAGAACTTGCTAAATAAAACATTCTCTGACCTATCTTTTGAGCAAGAATGAATTTTTATTTGTTTCAAAATGCAAACAAGGAACACCTACATAGAAACGAATAATAAGTACCTACCTAATGAATTGCAGTCCAATCCATCCTAGCACAGTTATTCCATTATTAGTTGCTATTTTGACAATGAATTTGATAAATTATTCCGATTTTAGGGTTTGTGAAAGGCCGTCCTATAGATGTAGCGATAATTTAGTTTTTTCAGAAGTACCTATTAAATAAATAGAGGATGTTTCAGCCTGGTACTTTTACCCCGTTGAAGGACCCAGTACACGGTGTCTCGTTGGGTATTTGAATATAGACTTGGTACACGTAGCCCCATTAGTAAAAGAGCAAAAGGTTTGAGGTTATATAGGTTGGTTGAGAAGAGTGTAGTAAAAACCATTCTCCATAACATAAAGAGGCAAATTTCTCCGCTAGCACGGTAAAACATTGAAGCCTGTACATGTTTTTGGGCTATGCATAAATGTGTCATTTCCCTTCTAACAAAACATGTCTGTACTGTGTGACCCTAAAGAGTAAATTGACGAGAACATGCGGGTAAGCATAAAGGTACTTAATTGATTCACTCATCACCGTTGATCAGAGCCATGTCGAGCTATTAGTTGTTGCCACGTACCTACACTAGTGAACTTTACTTGGATCGGTTGTTATTGGAAAACCATTACAAATTCAAAGAAACTAGGGGAAGTTGTTAATTGCTTGTCCCGCTTCAAAAATGTGACGGACATTTTCGGTAGACCACAAAAACATATAATTATATGATGATACTAGCGTTCCCCCCGGGCGTTGCTGCGCCCAAATTAAATTTGTTTATTGATCGTAATTTTAAACTGTTATTAAGAGGTGATTGGATGGACGGAAGCCTTTGGATTCTGCCTTTGGTTTCTCCCTCCTCCTCATCCTCCTCCTCCTCCCTCACTCCTCCTCCTCCTCCCTCCTCCTCCTCCTCCTCCTCCTCCTCCCTCCTCTTCGTCCCTCATCCTCCTCCCTCCTCCTCATCCTCCTCCTCTCTCACTCCTCCTCCCTCCTCTTCGTCCCTCATCCTCCTCCCTCCTCTCATCCTCCTCCTCTCTCACTCCTCCTCCCTCCTCTTCCTCCTCCTCCTCCCTCACTCCTCCTCCTCCTCCTCCTCCTCCTCCTCCTCATCCTCCTCCTCTCTCACTCCTCTTCCTCCTCCTCCTCCCTCCTCCTCCTCCCCCTCCTTCCTCTTCCTCCCTCATCCTCCTCCCTCCTCCTCCTCCCTCCTCCTCCTCCTCCTTCGGTCTTGGCTTGGGTAGTTAATTTTGTAAACAATAAATTTCTAAAACCTGACACTGCACCCTTTTATGCCCTCTGGGTCAGAGCCCTTTGAACGGATTTGCACCAAACTTTACAGGAACAATCCTTGAATCATGCCTAATAATACCTGAAAGTTTCATTACAATCTGTCGAGCGGTTTCGGAGTCTATAGGCAACATACATACATACATACATACATACATACATCCTCTTTTATAGATATAGATTCGCACAGAACTTGGAGACTTTCACAAGTCGTGCATTGGAAGAGGGTGTTCCCAATAGTTGGTAGATACGCCTAAACCAGTGTTACCCATGACAAGAAAAGTGAGAGTCATGCAGCGATACGAAAATTTATTTGGATTTTTTCTTCTTCAGTTTTATTGATTTTTTATCCAATATTAAATAAGTGTAAGCACTTTTTCAGCATAATTTCGTGCATACACATTGTAATATCGTATGTGATCGTTGATAAATTTCTTTTGACTAAAATCCTGCTCAAAAATAAAATTTAACAATTGTTAGCCATTTTTAGAGATTTTTTTTTTCAAGCACATCTTTTGAAATTCGAGCAATTTAATGTGCTCTATTTCTAATTTCTACTAAAATTTTTTAAAATGGAAGTTAATGAAGAACGCTCTCTATTTCCTCGAAAATAAAGATTAACAATGTTAGATCGATTTCGACGGTAGGTCATCATCAGTAAAAAACAATAACTGTGAACTATTAAACATTTAAAACATTGAACACTTACTGTAGTCATTGTTTGTTACTGATGATCACTTAAGTTAATGAAGGATGTTCTTCTAACTTCCGGTTTTTCAATCAAATGGGTTTTCACATCATTGTCGTGAGCGATTTAGATCGTGATATTTTGAATTTATTTACGGTAATGTATATAAAGAAAGTTTAATAATCTCTCCTTCATTTGAACAATAATTAGGTCTAATTAAGTTAATTAAGAGAATTAATTGCAAATTGTTGTAAATGTCACCCTACAATCGAGCTTGAATCATCAAACGGTAGCGATTCCCTGGAAGGGTCTGTGACCTTAGAGACAGAAATTTCACTAGTGATACTCAATCAGTGTAAATCTCTAAGTTTAAAAATTTCTTGTGTCACTTGTCTTGTTTCTAATAAACGAAATTGAAAAAAAAAATTGAAGACACACACACACACACACATTTTTTTTTTTTAACCTCCCCTCAAAGACGGAGGGGGCACGCCATTAAACTGGAAAATAAACAAATAAAATAAAAAAGTGGGGAGGACGCCCAGGTTTACCCGACGCCGGCTCTAGGGATAAGGGAAGTTGCAGGACGAGAAGGAAGAATGGGATGAAAGGAAGTGCCCCTATAAAATGACCACCAGTTCAAGTAAGAACCCCTCAGGACGCGGGTGGTGATACCACGGAGTACTCCTGCCGAGATGCCCAACTCGAGCAACTCCGTGGCGCTTTTCCCGCACCACACCCCGCGCCATGACACGGTCGCGGCCATGACCTTGATGTTATTAGGTGCCACTCCTTTTAGCTCAGATATCGCTTGGCGCAGATCATTTCTATCATATTTACTTTTCTTAGCCCGCCAGGTCTGCTCCATGTCCAAGCTGCCACTGACAACCTGGACATCCAGGATTATGGCAGACCCATCGGGCTTGATCGCAACGATATCTGGCTTCTTGCCCCGGTCACTCGGCATATGGTATAGTCTCTCTCTTTCGACATCCCAACCGCTAGATGACAAAGCACCTGCTATCTGCTTGGCAACCGCATCGTGACGTAAAATGCGGCCACTGTGAGTACGAGGACACTGCTGCACCACATGATAAAGATTCTCATTTTTACCCCGACAGGCACGGCAAAGGGTGTCTACTGTCCCGCGACTACTCCTCGAACACCTCACCGAGGTGGCTAACGTAGCCACCCGGACGGCGTGAAAATGGCGATAGTCGCGGGCCCCAATGCCCTCTGAAGCCCATTCCCCCCACTGAGTAGAAATGGGGGATTCAGAGCACTGTCGGAGTTCTTTACCATCTACTGACTCATGCAGTGCAGCAGCGAACTCAGCAGATGAGCTGGGTTTTGGAGCAGTTGGTGTTGCTCGATCGCACCACAACAACTGCTGCTGGACAAAGTCCAGGTCAGCAGCAGTGCGGGCGACCTCCCAGCTCGAGCCCCTAAGGGCAAGCAGGCGCTGGCGGCGTAAAGATGGGATGCTGGCAGAAAGAGAGACAATACCGAGCCCACCGGCCTTGACCGGTGCGTGGATGTAAGCACTTGGGACACCAGGTGGAAAGCCTAGCCAAGAGCGCACAGCAGAGCGAACTTCACTATTTAACTCAAGCAGCCTCCCCGCAGTAAGCCTGCCAAAGACTAACCCATAGGTTAGCTTTGGCAGTAAGTACGTGCGAAGGAGGCGCAGCTTCTGCTGTGGCTTCAATGGAGCCTTGGTGACACGAGCTAATGCTCCACCAAGGTCCACACGGCTTGCGGCTATAGTGGCCACACCCATGAAGTCGACCCCAAGGTACCGCCAGACCTCCAACACGGATCGGGCGGGGATGGGTGTCTGTCCTAAGACAAAGCACTCCTCATCCACCACCTTCACCTTATGTTGGCGGCCCGACGGGACCAAGGAGACCGACCCACACTTAGAAGGGTTGACCACTAGACCACACCTGGCTAGCTGCTCAGCAAAGGCATTGAGGGCGACCTGCAAGCCCTCGCAGGTTTCTGCGAGTAGGATGACATCATCGGCAAAAGCCAATGCACCTACTCGCACCCCAGGGGCGAGATCAAACCCTATTTCATCTGGCAGCTTACCCAAGGCTGTATCTACGACCAGGTTGAAGAGGAGTGGCGACAGAGGATCCCCCTGGCGTACCCCGCGCCCAATGACAACATCCCGTGACATCTCACCTTGTGCCTCGAGGACCGTCACGCCTTCGTGGTACAGACAGGCAACATACTCAATTAAACGAGCAGGGGCCCCGACACCACGAAGACAATCGGTCAGGGCAAAGTGGCTAACTGTGTCAAAGGCCTTAGCGACGTCCAGAGCGGCAAGATGGAGCTGCCGTTTCTTGATGCGGGCCAGCGAAATGACAGTTTGGAGAACTGTTAGGTTCTCCGCTGTGCCATCTGCTGGCCGAAATGCTCTCTGGACGTCACCTATGACACCAGCCACTTGAAAGCGAGATGCCAGAATCTTTTGGAAGTGGCGGAAAACTACCGATGATATTGAAATTGGACGGTAGCCTCCAGGCCCACTTCCTCCTTTCTTTGGGATGAAGATGGTTCGGGCACGGGTCAACGCTTTCGGGGGCCTTCCCGATAGAAGTAACAGGTTGAGGATAAGCAGCTTGACACTTTTTGGGGCTTTATTCCAGCGTCGGGCAGAAATACCATCAGGTCCAGCAGATGTGGAGTTTTTGACACGGCACTTATGTGCCTCGTCATGAAGCACCGGCGTGCACATAATGCCACGTAAGGAATCCCTGGTGGAAGCTGGGGGTACCACCGGCACACCAGGGTTGTGGCTGGGAGCACTCAAAAGTGGCTCCCAAAATTCCACAAACTCCTGGAGTGGGGGCAAAACTTGTTCATCCCCAGCTCCCTCCAGTACCTCCGCAGCTACACGAGCCGGATGCTTCCTCCACAACTTCTGGACCCACTGGTATTCCCGCCTCCTTGCTTGCTTAGCTGCTTTGCGACCTCCACGGGGCACCAACACAGGAGGATGTCCTCCCTGATGCCCCGCCACGGTCGCATCCCCAACCTGTGGGAAGATCCTCTGTACATAGGCCGCGACCTCATCTTCCAAGCCAACAGGCCTCTCAACAGCCCGCCTCGCCAGTTCCTGCAGGTAGGCACTCTCGTAACCATCAATACGCCCTACCTGCTCCCCGAGCCTCAACACTTCAGTCTTCAAATCCTCAAGAAGACCGGAGGTCCCGGGGGAGGATTGCTGAACGGCGGGCTGTTGTCCCACGCCTGTCGGAGATGCGGGGGAGGCCCCACTGCTATTTGCCAGGATTGCATCCTGGACAAGCTGCTTATAGTGGGGCCTCAGGCGAAGAGATTGGATGGCAGAAAGCGTGCGCATGGGAAAACGTGCTTGAAGGAATACATTAATATTTCGTACCCCATTACGCACAGCCTCTGCCTCCTCTGCTGCCATTCGCCGCAAATCCTCAGAAGCATACCTGGGCCGCTCTCGCTCTATATCAATTGCAGCGTTGGCCTGTACAGGATGCTTCTGCCAGACGTGGGCACTGAGGCCACGCTTGGAACTGAAGGCTCTCTCACAGTGGGCACACTGATGGACATCTCCAGGGGCATTGGAAGAGGAAGAAGGATAGGAAGAAGAGGAGGAAGAAGAGGGAGAGGAAGACCGACGCCCCTGCCTGGGGCGCCCCCGAGCGCCTCCCCTAGAACCCCGCTGGCCAATGGGCCGGCGGGGGTTATGAGGCTCTATATTATCATTTTCCATAACGGGGGAGACGGTTATTAAGGGTCGGGAGACCCATTGACATGAGCCTCCCCCCTAAGCGCCAGAGGGTGCCCGGGTTGCACGACGGGGACGTATGACCATGACTTGGGTAGGGATATGAAGCAGCTCCGAAGAGATAAAAACACCAGCGGTTACCTTACCCCAGCAGAGTTTTGTAATCTCACCTTCATTTGAACTATAATTGGGTCTAATTAATTTAATTAAGAGAGTTAGCTGCAAATTGTTATAAATGTCATCCTTCAATCGAGCTTGAATCATCAAACGGTAGCGATTCCCTGGAAGGATCTGTGACTTTAGAGACAGAAATTTCACTAGTGATATTCAATCAGTGTAAATCACGTAAGTTTAATCATTTCTTGTGTCAGTTATCTTGTTTCTAATAAACGAAATTGAAAACAGAAATTGAAGACACACACACACACACACACACACACACACACACACACACACACACACACACACACACACACACACACACACACACACACACACACACACACACACACACACACACACACACACACACACACACATATATATATATATATATATATATATAGGAACACTTGAACTAGTCGCGGTTCTACTGAACTATATACTTCGTTTTAAATATAGAAAGAATTTAACAAATATATAGAGGAAAGAAAGAATCTAATATTTCGATTTTGATCTTTGTCAAAGAAATTAGAGAAATGAAAGTAATTCTTGAATCTTGGAAATTGCATGTGTGTCAGCGTCCATGTTACTTATCAACAAAATTGTGATAAGTTTTCTGGGTTTGATGGCTAATCGTTTAGATTGAGACCAGGAGGACGATTTGCGCCTAGTACCCACCTAAAAGCTCTCTCGGATTGTTGCAGTTGCCGGTCATTTGCATGTTTCGGCATCTTCTTCAGAACCTGCACCCCATAGCACTCGTCAAAAGATGCCCCATGGGTTTCTGCATGCATCTTGACTGGAAGAGGACGTGGTTGGTTTATGGATGCCCTATGGTTGTTCATACGTAAATTCAACGTAGTGGCTTTTCCAACGTAGAAACCTTGTCCTCCATCCGAACACTTTTTGCATACCAATTGGTACACACACATGGGTGATTGGCACTCTGCTGTCCCCCGACATCTGTATGTGTAGCTGGTGTTTGCAGAGGTGAAGTTAGGGCCCTCTATCACCAAATTGCACAACTTACACCTTGCACGTCCACATGGGTGTAAACCGGCTTGCTGTGTCTGTGGGGGATGTGATCGAGGATGTCGATGGGAGAGTATGTCACCGAGATTCTTCCCTTGTCTGTAGGCCAATCGAGGTGTTTCTTTGAATACATCACGTGTCTGAGGGCTTGATGTTAAGATGGTTTGAAGGTCCCGGAGAATGCCATTGAGTTTTTGTGCGCCGAAAACGAGCTTTCTCCAGCAACGACCAGAACCACGGATCCCGTCCACAAACTTCTTGGTGAAACTGGCTGAATGTGTTCTAACGATGAATATTTTCAAATTCGGTGACCAGATGTACATTCAAAAAAGAGGTACAGCTATGGGAACGCGCATGGCACCATCTTATGCAAATATATTCATGGCTGACTTGGAGAACAAGTTCCTCGCATCACGAGCAAAAACTCCTATCATCTGGAAGCGTTTTATTGACGATATCTTTTTGGTTTGGCAACACGGTGAAGAAGAGCTGCAGCTATTCTTAGAGGAACTGAATTCCCGGTATTCCGTTAGTTTCACGTGGTCCTTTTCTAAAACGAATGCAACATTCCTGGATGTGGATATAAAAATTGACGAAGAAGGAGAAATCACAACAACTGTCCACACAAAACCAACAAACAAACAGCTATATTTACACTATGACAGCTGTCATCCCCCACACATCAAACGGTCAATTCCCCGGTCATTGTCTATTAGAGGGCACAAGATTTGCAGTAATAAAGAGGACTTGGAAGGGTATTTATCTGGGATCCACAACAAGCTGATAGACAGAGGTTACCCAGCAAACTTTGTTGAAGATAGGATGGTTCCTGCACGAGTTCCCTACCGTCAAACTCCAAGAACATCAAGTGATCGAGTTTCACTTGTCACCACATTCTTTTTCGGCGCACAAAAACTCAATGGCATTCTCCGGGACCTTCAAACCATCTTAACATCAAGCCCTCAGACACGTGATGTATTCAAAGAAACACCTCGATTGGCCTACAGACAAGGGAAGAATCTCGGTGACATACTCTCCCATCGACATCCTCGATCACATCCCCCACAGACACAGCAAGCCGGTTTACACCCATGTGGACGTGCAAGGTGTAAGTTGTGCAATTTGGTGATAGAGGGCCCTAACTTCACCTCTGCAAACACCAGCTACACATACAGATGTCGGGGGACAGCAGAGTGCCAATCACCCATGTGTGTGTACCAATTGGTATGCAAAAAGTGTTCGGATGGAGGACAAGGTTTCTACGTTGGAAAAGCCACTACGTTGAATTTACGTATGAACAACCATAGGGCATCCATAAACCAACCACGTCCTCTTCCAGTCAAGATGCATGCAGAAACCCATGGGGCATCTTTTGACGAGTGCTATGGGGTGCAGGTTCTGAAGAAGATGCCGAAACATGCAAATGACCGGCAACTGCAACAATCCGAGAGAGCTTTTAGGTGGGTACTAGGCGCAAATCGTCCTCCTGGTCTCAATCTAAACGATTAGCCATCAAACCCAGAAAACTTATCACAATTTTGTTGATAAGTAACATGGACGCTGACACACATGCAATTTCCAAGATTCAAGAATTACTTTCATTTCTCTAATTTCTTTGACAAAGATCAAAATCGAAATATTAGATTCTTTCTTTCCTCTATATATTTGTTAAATTCTTTCTATATTTAAAACGAAGTATATATATATATATATATATATATATGTATATATAGCTCGTAATATTTTCCAGAAGGGTTGGTACTTTTGGGAGATTGCGTGAAGCAACAAACCTGTATCTTGATAGACCTCGCTCATTCCTCCGAGTGTTTTATAAGAAAATACTTTCGTGATTTCCTTAGGGACCAAATGCCATAAAATGCAAGCCCTTGAGAGCTATCTGCTGAGTAGACGCACCTTCCAGTTTTCAGGAAAGAAAACCAGATAAGGATGATAGTCAATCTGGTGACCTACCTTCGGAACGGCTGATTTTATCCGCTTTTCATCCATGCCAGACCTCCGAACTATATTATTCACGGATCGAGGTTTTTTTTTTTTAAGGCGAAAAGTCGACCCTATTTTGCGTGTTTGCGTTGAAACGGTTGAAACGAATCGAGGTTAAAAGTAGATTATTGGCAATGTCATGTGACCAGTCTATTTCTGTCAATTTTAAACTACAAGATCACGAAAATATGTGTATTTAGGTACTTAGCTGATTTTTCGTCTGACTACTGCAATCGTGGACCGTGTTGAAGTAGAATTTCAACTCACTTGATGTGTCCAATACAGATTCTGAATTTTGGAAAACTGAATGCATTTGTATTCAAAAATTTATAATAAAATCTTCTGGGGAATCGGGTTTTCCTCAATTGTTCTCTGCATGCTTAACGGCATGCCGCGTAATGTATTTTAAGCTCACTAGCCACGTTAGTTTTTAGATGACCATGCTACTGTGCATTTTAATGGTATAAATATTGAAATATGACATTACGTACAAATTTTATGGAGATGTGAGATCTGTGGCTTAGCTTTAAAAATACTGAAATACCTCAAACCTCAATAATTAGCTCAGCCTCCAGCTGATCGGATCTTCAATTAATTTTAGATATTTAATTAGTTACCAGGTATTGTATTGTATGAGCGTCAGGTAATAATTTCTACGTGGTAGCATTCATAATCTGGAGGTTTTTCCTCAAAAAAGGACTTGGGTTGATGAAGCATGCATGACAAATCACACATGTAGGATCAACTAGGTCTTAAATCCTCGGTATAACTTTTGATCAACTCTGAAAGGCAAAATTTAAAGGCTTAGCTATTTTTCAAAAATCAGAATTCCGAAAACTTTTTAAATAAGACTAATAGTGTTTTGGTAGTCAATGACAGATATCATTCCGAAGAATCAAATGAAAACACCGGATAGCTGTACGGTCATCCTTTTGCTTTTCCTAAGTACTGCATAAGATCTAAGAGCTTCAGCAGGAATAAATGCTGTTGAAATAATGTG
Source organism: Adelphocoris suturalis (assembly GCA_030762985.1). NCBI lineage: Eukaryota > Metazoa > Arthropoda > Insecta > Hemiptera > Miridae > Adelphocoris > Adelphocoris suturalis. The sequence goes on along the minus strand of CM061040.1, from coordinate 147,049,217 downwards.
TGAATAAGAACTGGTATGAACTCGGTAAAAATTGCCTTATGAACTACGAAGGGCGAATCATCTGATATACTTCCAATGGCAATTTTTTTTAATGAGAAATCGAGTTCATTATAACTTGTGAGATATTTGCTGGAAATATATTATACTATTTTTGACGCCCTTGTCGTCCGATCTCGCTCGAATTTGGATGATAGTTGGAAGAAGATGATTGGTAAACGAGGAAGCTATGTACTACACCCAACTTGGCAGACGTATGTATGTATATATATGTATATATATATTTAAATTTAAAGTTGTTGAGTGCCTACGATCTACTGTCGATTTACTTTGATTCTGATGTACCATTTTATGATATCAGCTCTTGTTACGTACAGACGGACTAGGGAAATGTAGGTGCTCTTTTCAATATCATTAGTTACCTCGCGATGCCTATACTCCTACGTCTATGTAGTTAAATTTAGATAATGTTTAAATAAGTTTATATACCCTTACTTTATATTTTAAGCATGTGAAATGATTGTAGACCAGTGATTTGTATAGAAGGGCTGATTATAGGAATAATAGAACTTTATGTAGTAATTTGGAGCGTTTTAACTCGGCATTGAAAATCAGAAACATGTGAATTTGGTAAAATGAGTTCGTAATCTAGCAAACTCATTTACAACATCTAATCGAGATGTTTCGAGAAAACGTTTTTGCATCATGCAGGTCAGCAGGTGGTGGTGGATCAAGTTTGAATGTTATCGGAAATGTAAGTTTAGCTCCCTTGAAGACGAAACAGCAAAAACTAAGCGAGAAGGGGGAACCCAACATCGCAGCATCACGTATCCACCTCGAGAGATTTAACCCTGAGGGCTCCGTGGGCCGGGTCGTCATATTTCTCCCACATCCCCGCACTTTCGATAGAAAGTTCACGGGGAAGAAAGTGACTTCCACACATCACAAATTGAAGGCAGGGCACCTTTCAGAGGAGCCTGAACGTCTTGTAGGGACGCCGGGCGTTGGGTGCACGCCAGGTTCCGCCGTAATGCTCGAAAGTTCGACCGTGGGATCCGACTCAGTGAGGTGAGGGACATTAATCTTCGCCTTAGAATCGCGGCTGTCCGTTAGATGAATGCAACCAAGGTGGTTGGTTCCAAGTGCGAGTAGGTACCAACACTATCAACTACCGACTATACGCCTGTTGTTAATGATTTCGTGGTGGGAAGGGCGGAAGCTTCATTAGCCACTACGGTTCTCTTCTCTACCGCAGATTTATAGTATGGGAAATCGCTTGCCGTTATTTTGTGGTTGGAAAGAAAGGTTGTTAATCTCAGACCACGAGGATCCAGGTCAGGGAACTCGGCTTTTATTGAAAGTGCTTTTTATGGATCGATTCCAATCACCAACCCAAGGTTAGGGACTTGAAAACACTAAAAACCATTGTATATTATTTTCGGATTTTTTTTGCCCAACCTTTAATAGAATTCATAAATTATGAGGCGATTATAAAGGTATTTTTACCAAACTTTTGTGGATAATCGCACAAAATGAACGGTAAAATCCTAGATACGCGTGAGCACAAATAATTTAATCAATTCCCAAATATGTTTGTATTTATGCAAATTTATTTGTCGCTTAGTAGATACGTATTAATGATAATTATAATAGATGGATATCACTGGTTGAATCGTGCGGAAGTGCCTTGTGTTTGAACTCAAATTACCAATTAACCAACTTGCCGTTAGCTACTAACTAGCCATTATCCACTAGTTTTTTAGGCAGTCTGGTTTGTAGAATTTTTCCAATTCTGTGATTTGAGGCGACCACACACCCAATATGATTGATTGAGGGTCCTTATGATTGTCGTTGTTGATGAGTACGGGCAAGTATTAACTGGCGACCGTAATATGCAATTTTTTAATTTTAGCAAAATTTTTTTAAAATTTGGAGGGGTGCTAAAACATGTTGAGAAAAAAAAAAACTCCCAAATTTCACTCCTCACAATTGAGATATAGGGAAATATCATCATTATGGTTTTTTTGTCTCGATTTACAGGTGGACAATTTTGTCTTTGATTTTCACAGTCTACGTAACCTGTAAAGTAATTCGACCAATTTTGTTTGAAGAGAAAGTGAAAGAAGGGGGGGGGGGATGATGGCCAATCACAATGGTTTTTTATTTAATTATTATTAACACCAACAATGTAACTGTTAATTTTATTACATTGTTTTACATTAGATATTAGATCTTAAATTAGTTTTTATATTATGAGATAATTTGGTTTGTATAAAGTTAGGGTGCAGTATACCTGCATTAATTTTGATACCAGTGTTGATGTTAATAAGTTAGTTACTGATGAGAATTTATTTCAGTAAACCAGAATCAAGAGAAAATTCAGCCATAATCCATTACAGCAGAATATGGATGAAATAATGTTCTCTTTTATGTGATGTTCCTGGCAAAAGACTGGAAATTTCTTCCTTCTCTTGGAAGCTACTTTTTTCTCTGGACACAATGATGTTACAGATGTGTTGGGGGAGGCCATGATGCTTGCATGGGGAAATTGTACAAAGGAACTGATAATAACCGAAATGAGTGACCAAGCTCCAGGCCTAAGAGGCGATTTGGCGTGCAGGGGGGTGTGGGCGTTATTCGATGTACGTGTCACTGACACCGACGCTCCCTCTTATGGTTCCCCGATCTGTTGCCGCAATATTCTCGTCAGCAGGAGAAGAGAAAAAGCGTAAATATATGATTGCGTATGAGGCCCGACGAGCAACATTTACGCCTCTCATCTGTTCAGTGGATGGTCATTTTGCACCCCAGCTGTCGAATTTCCTAACAGTCATGGCGGAAAAGCTAAGTGACAAATGAGGAAGACCTCAGAGAGTCTTTACTAAGAAAAAGGTGGTGGAGCTGTGAAGTGTTGATTGGATTTCAGAATGGAGTAGCAGCTACAATAAATTGAGAATAAATTTTTCACCCACACCTCCGGGTTCGCCGATGAAACGGGACCGGTTTAAACAGAGGTTACAGAGTCTGAGAGTCACCAATAGCCAAAATGATTCAATGGTTGAAAATTCAGTCGTGGAACAACTACTTAACATATTCAACTTATGGGATACGTTTTTGGATGGGGATACTAAAACATTTGAATTGTTACATCCATAAATATATGTAATAATAATGAAAACTTTTTTCTTTGGATGTTCAAGTTTTGTTAGTTACAATATGACACCTTGAGTTGGCAGAAAGCGATATTGGTACGGTGAAGACACCGAACCCTTGGGTTTCTCCAAGTCTGATACACTAGCTTAATTCTAACTTGTTTGAGCAGATTTCTCGCTAATAGCCTCATCCCCGTCCGAGTCTTGGGGTCTTCTAATCACACGATCATCGAGGCAGCCGGCGCGGCGGGTCGTAAATGGGAAGTGCCGTAATAAACCCGAACCTCGGCCACTACAACCCGTCAGGAACCGGGAGAGCTCTCTAGGAAAGTACCCACGTTCTGAGAGCTACCCAAACCACCTGAGGTTGTTTGATTTACGAACCTGCGTTAGTACTTACAGGAAAATACCTATCTATTAAATGTTGGTTACTTACAATACTTAGTGTAAGAACCACCAGGATGTTAAGTTTATTCAAGTGCCCAATTTCCTATATAGGTACATGTACAAATTAGTTGTATATTTCACATTATCAATTTATCTTGGAGAAACTACCTTTCTTACTGGAAAAATCGAGATCTGTCAACACCGACACCTCATCCGCTTATCAGTTCGCTAGTAAGCCATTTTGTTTTCACATGATACAAAGAAATCAATCAATTATTGTCTGGTAGGGAGAAAATAAAAATGAAAGTGAAACAGGAAAAGATAATTCAACTTATTATTAAAACGTTTGCATACGAGTCTGCAACACATTGGGACATTTTATGTCTTTAGTTGCAGACTCGTATCATCAGAATTTAACAAGCGGTTGCAATTATGTTCACAATATCAATTATTGAGAATGATCACCTGAGTGTACACAATTATTCAAATAACCATGCTCATAACTCAGCTTGTTGGCCACGCACTTCGCAGTAGTTAACATAATATGGTTGGATAAATCGAGAGCTTTCGAACGAATGGTCAACGAATTTTGTGGGATGAAAAACGACGAAGTACCTGTGGTGAAAACCACCCCCTCTTTTCAACAGCCCTTTTCAGGGCTACCAAAAAGAGGTAGACATGGCACACAAATGCTTATAAGACGTCGAGTTATAACTCCGTCAAACAAAATATTTCACCAGAGAGAAAATACGAAATTCTCTCTCAAAAGTGAAATATTAACAAATAACATACAAGGCGACCTCCCTAAACACTTACTGGGCGAGAGAGACGCGACAAGTATCTCGAACCAAGTCGCCTTGAATGAGAAAACTCAAACAGACAATCAAACGTCCTCTAAAACTAACAAGGACAGTTCTAGCAAGCCTACTCGCCAATCAGAAACAATGATTGCACGAGAGACAATAGGCGAACCAACCAGGAGGCGGCAAGCAACCACCTCTGGTCCAGCAGCCACCCCGGGGACCCCGTCTCAGCAACGGACGCAGGGAAGACACCCCCGGGGATCCCGTCTGAACAACGGACGCAGGGAAGCCACCCGAGGACCCCGTCTAAACAACGGACGCAGGGAAGACACCTCAAGGTCCTTGTCTCCGCAACGGACGCACGGAAGCCACCTCCGGGGACCCCGTCGCAGCGACGGACGCGGGGAAGCCACCCCCGGAGGACCACCTCAGCTATCATACTCGCAGATTCTGAGAAAACAATGTGCGAGCCAATGAGAAAACACAGTTGAACTAATGAAATTAAGCGGACCAATCAGGGGGCGGCAGGAGTCGGCCACCTCCCTATAATTACCCCGCTCGGAGCCCTCCGAATTCCATTCCACTCACCGCTCTCGACGACTACACTCTACAGTACGAAGATTCTACACGCTCTACGCTGACGACCCTTCTGCTCACGAGTTCCTCTCAGAACGGCTTTCTACTGCTTTCTACAAGGCATATCTTCTCTCCTCACAGATCTCGCATTGGCATCTACGAGTCCAGTGATTATTTATCCTGCTCATTGCCCAACGTAGTTCTTCTGTCAGGACGCCACCCGGTACATCTATTGATATTCTCATTAGATCGTACGCCCGCTGGGACGTTCCGAGACGTGTCGCCCGGGTTTCGTAGCACTAAGCTCGTCACCGACCGCTGGGGCACGCCGATAAATTACTCAGCTCATCCGCTCTAATTTATCGTCCAAGGAAGCCTTTTTCAAGGCTACAAGGTAGGACCCTGACATCCGAGCAAAGGAAAGAAGCTCTGTCAAGCGAGTCCACCTTCCAAACCCTCTATCCTATACGTAGAGGTATAAAAAAACGAGTTAACAAACTCGGGTACATCGATGGAGCGCCGCCCGTCCTACTTCCTCATGCAAGAGGAAGCAGAACACGGCGCGGCCGGGAGCCTTAGCCCACGCAGCGCTCCCTACCCGCTACTCGACTCGTCCGCTGTTCCTAGCGACGGACAAAGGCTCGATTCTCGCGAAGAGATCGCCTTCTTACCTAACGTATTCATGAAGGAAACGTTAGGTCAAGCCTCACGCACACAAAAGTTCGAGGATACCTTTCAGACCCGCTCTGAAGTCAATCATCATGATTCGACAAAGATTTCTGAATATCCACGATATTCTACGCAAGGCTACCCGGCCGATCCGAGTGTCAAACACACTCCCAACGTGCTAAAAACAAAGGATACTTTTCAGTACCTCAACCAAGCCCAGTATATTCCCCCTACAGATATAAATCTTAGGCCGGAATATTACACAACGGCTCAGCACCAAACAGATCGAACCCAGCACCCACTATGCGAGCCCAGTGCTCCACGCGGCTGCTACACGAACTATCCTCAAGTTCCTCCCGCCAAGCAAGCTGACCTTGGCGATTTCGCTCACATTCCTTACAGGAATACCTCAGGGACTAACCCGCATAACCAGAATATAAATGTCCCACTTGGTCTACCTACACCAAGTCAAACATATATAAATCCACTACAGTACCATTTCCCTAGCAACGACTCGGTTGTAAGCGGAGATCATCAGAATATTTTCGTGAGCAATTTCCGTGACGTTTTTTAAGTTTATGTGCCATAACAAAGACATGAAATGTCAAAACATCTATTTTGAAAATATCTGATTTTATTTCATGTCTGTAGGATGGTCCGCGAACTGAATTTATGCAGGAGCGCAAGACGAGCAAAAGTAGTCATAGTAGTAACATATATGTTGTACGATGCTTTGTATGTAATTTCGGTGAGAACGGCGAATAGATCGTGATTTTGCTAGATGTACTGGAAGGGATACTGTATTTACCAGTAGTAATAACTGACGTAATATTTAACCTAACATGTTTATGTTACATTCCCCTCCCCCCATCATAACCATAATACAATAGAAACTGAGAAGCACACGCAAAAAATGGCGAGCGGCTGAAGATTTGCTGGAGTTTGGTGATGGGGCAGCCTTGCATTTGACATAATACATAGAAAGTCGAACAGCATCTTTCCAGAAACATAACTTTTTTTTAACAATGAAACACAAAACGCCGTTAACCAGAAGACCATTTTTTGCTGTTGCCAAATCCTTAATTTGTTAAATCTATTGTTTTTGTAATGCTAAAGATATATGGTAGGATGAAATCTGATTTTCTGACATCATGAAATACATTATTAAGTATAATATAAACTGCTTTTACAAAACATTGGTGAATAGTAACACAATTTATCGGTATCCCCCCCCCCCCCCCCCTTACGTCGTGAATCGCCAAAATCGGTTGAACATATCGTAAAGAAACAGATCACTTCACCCTTCAACACCCCAGTTCACAAAAACGAGAAGCGGATAAATATACATGTACTCACCGATAGTAATGTTGATCGTAAGTCAGTTGTACAACTAAAATGAAATCTGGATCGAACAACATACACCTATGGTTTTCTACACGAATTCGGTCTTGGAGTGCTTCTAAACGGATTTGCTTTCTTTCACGCTTGTGCCCCCCCAGATCAATTCCAACAGGCAAAGGCATACCTGTACGTATGACCTGGCTTCAGAGGGACAACTAAACAGACAATTAAACCATTCAAAATGTTGGGAAGGCAAAGAAAAATAAATAGTCCTATTTTATGCAAATAAAATGTACAAGTGATGTACAAAAAATAAGGACATTTGCGATGTCGCATTTAGGAAATTCCTTCAGAAATCCCTATTTCTTCGGAAATTCCCTTATTTTCACTTTAATAGTAATACCTAACCACCTAATTTCAACGAATAAACTCCCAATACCAAGGGAGGTGACGAATCGCAGACAAATTATATTTGCTAAAACTAGAATCATTAGAGGTGAAGTCGTTGAACTTGAGAATTATGTAAATTTCAATTATTTATCGACAACTAATCAATAGTTTTTGTGGCAATTCGCTGCCCCTTCAGTAGTGGGAGGTCTGTCTTAATCACGTCTGGTCTTTGGTGGAGGAGGAACAGAATAACTTCCGAGAAAAGGAGTATGCGAACAGGTCTCATTATGCTAATTACCTCCACGTGAAGGCAATTATTATAATGGGCAGAGGAATAAGGTAAAACGCTGCAAATTTGTACACAAAGGTTTATTATTTATTTATTAGATAGCCCTTCTATGCAGAACACTTGTATATAGATAATTGTATTATTAAATACGTTGTTGCTATATGCCAGTACAGTGCGGACGAGTAAAAAACAGTATATGCACTTCGAAAATTACTTGGAAATTTAATATTGACATGGACATGTCTTTCAGCTTGGGGTCTTTGAAAAAACGCTACAAATTATTACACAAATGTTTATTATTTCTGTATTAGATAGCCCTTCTACTCAGATCATTGGTCTGTGATTATTATTAAGCACCATGCATATCTACTAAATGATACGTAAGGTCAGGAATTACTCTTGATTAAATCATTGTTTCTAATTATCATTAATTTTTAAGATTATTTTCGTGTTCGAGGATACCTACCGTTGGAAAGAGCGTTAAATTTACTTTTGGATAGGCCACCTAATGAGCTATATTATGCAGATCATATAATCAGGAATCTAGCCCGAATTGAAAAAATTGTCAAAAATGAAAAACTTCGTATTTTTTAACCAATTAGCATTCCAATCAGCGAATCCTCGCGCACGTTACTGAAAAAACTTTCTCAAACTGTGCTAGTCAATTTTACTTTTACTTTGCTAATTGGGGGAGAAAAGTATGTTTTTAAGTGTTGAGTAACATGGGTTTTCTATGAAATCGAGGGTTTCCGTGAAAATTGACCCCCATGAAAATACGAGTTTGGAGTCAATTTCTACGTATTTTTTTACGCCGAATCGAATGGTAAAACTCGCAGATCTCCGTTACTCCGTTATAACCGCATTTTCACACATTAACAAACTAGTTTTAACCTTAAAAACACATAAAATTGAGCATAAAAATAAACTAAAAACTCGTGGGTTATAACGGAGTTGGGGATATCTGCGATGATTTTCATTCGATTCAGAGTGAAGATATACGAAGAAACCGTTCCCAAGCTCGTATTTTCTTGAGGGTAATTTTTCACGGAAACCCGATTTCATGGAAAATAACCATGTTTTTTAACATACAAACATACTTTTCTCCCACAATTATCAAAGTAAAAGAAAAATTAACTAGACCGTTCGAAAGCTGACAATTTGAGAAAATGTTCCCAGTAACGTGCGCGAGAATTCCTTGGGATTAACCATGCCGTCTAGCGGATTAAAAAAATACATAGTTATTCATTTTTGACAATTTTTTCACTTTGGTGTAAGGAGTTTCCTGACTACGTTGTCTGCATAATATAGCACGTTAGGCAGCCTATCCAAAAGGAAATTAAACTCTCTTTCAAACGGTATCCTCAATTTTTTGTTTACTCTAAAAATAAGGTTGTTATTGCTATTGTAGTGACTTAAGGTCAAAAAGCTTTATAAAAAAGGCCTTCTGTCCTTAAATTGGTTTTTTAATTAAACTCCAACGTTTCTTCCCAGGAACTGGGGCTTCTTCAGGGAGATTAATATTCAAAAATGTAAAATATCTACTTATAGTTTTCTTTTTGTTGTTGTTAATAATCAAATTTAAAGTTATGAGTTTTTTTGAAAATCAAATTTAAAATTGCTTACGTTTGTGTTAGTAACGATGCTTTTTTCCAATGTTTTACTTAGTCGCTGGTGACGGTAATTACAAATTACAAATTTAGAGTCCATCAATCAAATACGAGTAAACTTTGCTCAAGCTTTGAGTGTTTTTACGGAAGTTAATTGAATTTGAATTTTCCATCTTAACCATTTCTAGAAATATTCTTTTTTTGCAAATTTGATTCTTTTCCTACAATTTTGAAATTTTTGAAGAACATATTATGTCCTAAGGATCTGCAATGCGTATAGATATTTTACATTTTTGAATACTAATCTTACTGAAGAAGCCCCAGTTCCTAGGGAGAAATGTTGGAGTTTAATTAAAAAACCAATTTAGGGACAGAAGGCCTTTTTTATAAAACTTGTTATAATCTGAACTGTCCGAATAAAGAAACGTTTTAAGGAAAAAAACACGGGAAAAAATCTTGAAAATTGAATAACTCGAAAACAAAGCGTTTAAAAAAATCTCTAGGGGGAACTTTCGATCAGAAATTATTTGTAACATCGACCCCTAAGAGGTTCCGGACCAAAAGTGAAAACACCCCCCCTTTATACGTGTCTACGTAATTTTGGGAATCATTCATGAGGGAACCCAAAAAGACACGTGAACCTGTAGGGCATTTCTGATTAGTCCCAAAATTAGATTGTGCTTCTGAGGTTTTCTTTTCTGACGCCTACAGAGAGAGTCCAAGCCCAGGAGAGTCTTTCCTAGTGCTTCTTCATGTTTTCCTACCAAATATTGTTTAGACTGTCTTTCTGATGTGTTCCAGAAGGCGATCGCACGGAAGCTCTGCTCTCCATCTTAAACTCTGTTCAAAAAAGCGAGTGAAAGTATGTTCCACCACCCTTATTGAAGAACCATCAACAGAACTTCATTCGTTAATTATTATAATCGGACCTCAAAATTCAACATGTGTTTGGCAATGTTTACTATTCAGAAATTACGTTTCGAATGAGTAACAACTTTTTATTGCGGTGTTGAGTTTAATAAACCTTGTTAATAGTTTTGTTACCTACTGCGAACTCTGTATAACATTAAGTGGTTATCGGGCCCAGAACACGCAAATAGAGGAACAAGACACCGCGAGTCTCAAAGAGGAAGTAATCAGAAATGGAAGCGGAAGTAAGCAAGATTGACCGTCTTGAAGGAACAGGTGACTGGCCATGCTGGAAGTTCCAGATGCAGATAATCCTGGATGCACACGAATACGCTGATATCATTTCTGGTGAGTGTCCTAAACCTCAAAGAACTCCACGTGCTGGCGAAACGGAAGCTGAAACTGAAGCGAGGTTCAAAACTGAATTAAAAATTTGGAAGATAAAAGATGCCAAGTGCAAAAAGGCCCTTATATCAACTGTCGGTAAGGCACCATTGCTACATCTTATGAGCTGTGAAAGCGCTAAAGATATGTGGGATAAACTGCACACTGTGTATGAACAAAAAGGAGTGACAAGTTTACATATCGTTCAAAAGAAATTTTTCGAATACAAAATGGATCCCTCAGACGATATTTTTACTCATGTAAGTAAACTTGAACAACTCGGACAGCAGCTGAAACTTTTAGGAGCTCCAATAGATGAGTCGTTTATGATGACAAAAGTCCTCATGACGCTGCCCCCAACATACAGTCATTTTCACAGTGCCTGGGATTCTGAACAGAATCAAACCATGGAGAAGCTTGTAGCAAGATTGCTAACAGAAGAAACACGGTTATCAGAGAAAAACGAAACCGGTGAGAGAGTAGCCTTGCTGAAAAAGAAAGAAAATTTAAATCATCAGAGGAAAAATGGAAAGCCAGGGATGAGTCAAACTGGAAGATCACCTTCAAAAGGAACAAATGAAGAAGGAAGAACATCATCGAAAGGACCATGTTTTTTTTGCAATAAGCCCGGACATTGGAAGAAGGATTGTATCCACTGGAAAAAGAAACAGGAAAAGGAAAACCGGAGGAGCCATGCGAACGTTGCCTGCTATAGTGAAATTATTCTTGCTGCTGATGGAACGGTAGACGAAAACTGGTACATCGACTCTGGTGCCAGTGACCATATGTCAGGTATGAAAAATTGGTTTACAAATTTCAGATCCTTGCCAGAACAGATTCCTGTGAAGATGGGAAACGGAGACTGCATGTATGCTACTGGAAGAGGGGACATTAAAATCCTAGCATACGTAGATCATGGATGGCATGACAGATATTTTGAAAACGTCCTTTACATACCAGACCTAAAAATGAATCTGTACTCTACTGGATGTGCTATGGACAAGGGTTTCAAAATGGTAAGCAATGAGAGAAAGTGCGTTTTTACTAAAAATAATCAAACAATTCTAGAAGGCACTCGATACCAGAGGTTGTATAGGTTGAATGTAAAAGTTATTACTACAAATGATTGCAAGCCTATAAGTTTAGTAAATAACAAAGCTGAGACGTTCAAGATTTGGCACGAGCGGTTATGTCACCAAAATGAAAGAAGAGTCAGAAAGTATCTAAGTACTAATGAAATAAATTTTACAGGTGAAGACAATTTCTTCTGTGACGCATGTGTTGTAGGAAAACAACATAGATTACCATTTCCAGAAAGTAAATCCTCTACCACAAAACCTGGAGAACTTATTCACAGTGACTTGTGCGGACCATTCCAGGTAGATTCTGTTGGAAAGTCGAGGTATTTTCTCATGTTGAAGGATGATTTCTCACACTATCGGCAAGTATATTTTCTTAAGCATAAGAACCAAGTAAGAGAAAAGCTGGATTTATTTCTCAGAAAATTCAAAAATCAAAGGGGTTATCAGATTAAAACATTTAGATCGGATAATGGACTAGAATTTTGCAATGATGAAGTGCAAAAACTTCTGGACAAGGAAGGAATCAGTCATCAACGAACTGTAGTGTACACACCTCAACAAAATGGGTCTGCTGAACGAGAAATTAGGACTTTGGTTGAAGCAGCAAGAACAATGCTGCACAGCAAATCTTTGAATTTGAGATTATGGGCCGAAGCAGTGAATACTGCAGCATTTATCCTAAATCAAACTTATCTCTTAAAGGGAAAATCCTCTTTCGAATTGTGGACAAACCAGAAACCCAAATTCAAAGATTTTAGGGTGTTTGGGTCACAAGTTTTTGTTCATGTGCCTAAAGAGAAAAGGCGGAAACTAGACGCAAAAAGTAAGAAAGGCATTTTTGTTGGCTATGATGATTTTGTAAAAGGATATAAAGTGTATTTTCCTGATATGGATAGAGTTGAGATAAGTAGAGATGTTATATTTAGGGAAAGTATATCATGTTCTAAAATTAGAGAAAAATATGAAAACAAGGAATGCATAGTGGTTTTAGATTTCCCAAAGGTAGAAAAACAAGATTTAGGTGGTGAAATTATTCCAGTAAATTCAAAAAGTAACCATAAGACAACAAATGATGTCTTAGATGAAAGGAATCCTCAAGAAGTAGACTTAGGAGTTATGACTGAAACAAGTTCTCAGATTGTTGAGGAAGTTTCAGATCAACAGGTTTTCTCTATAGAACCTGAACTGGAAGATCTACCTACGACTGCATCACAAGAACCGAGGTATAACCTTCGAGACAGATCACAGTTGAAACCTCCTAGTTTTGATTGTTGTTCTGCTACAGTTAACGTATATCCACCAGAACCAACTACCTATAAAGAGGCTATAGAAAGCGAAGATTCTGAAAAATGGCTTGAAGCAATGAAGACCGAAATGGAGTCATTAAATAAGAATAAAACCTGGAAATTAGTTGAGCCAATACCAGGGAGAAAACTAGTGGATTGTAGGTGGGTTTTCAGGGTGAAACGCAAAAAGGAGGGTGAAATAGAGAGGTGGAAAGCCCGGTTAGTAGCCAGGGGTTTTAGTCAAGAACACGGACTGGATTACAACGAGACCTATAGTCCTGTGGTTCGCTTTGATTCAATCAGAACAACTTTATCGATAGCTGCTGTTGAAAATTTGACACTGAAACAGTTTGATATGTCAACGACAGAATCTGAGTATGTGGCATCTTCGGAGGCTGTTAAGGAACTTGTCTGGTTAAAAAGGCTTCTGAATGGCTTAGGATATGCATGTCCGTATCCAAAACTGTTTTTGGACAATATGAGTGCCATTAAGCTGATACGAAATCCCGAGTTCCATAAACGCACAAAGGACATTGATATACGATATCACTTTGTGAGAAAAAAAATATACCGAAGGCTTTTTCGATCTCGAGTATGTTCCTAGCAAGCAACAATTGGCGGACATTCTTACAAAGGCGTTGCCGAAGAACACACTTGTGAATTTGAGGAAGAGTCTGGGAGTTCAGTTGAAGGGGGAGTGAAGAACCATCAACAGAACTTCATTCGTTAATTATTATAATCGGACCTCAAAATTCAACATGTGTTTGGCAATGTTTACTATTCAGAAATTACGTTTCGAATGAGTAACAACTTTTTATTGCGGTGTTGAGTTTAATAAACCTTGTTAATAGTTTTGTTACCTACTGCGAACTCTGTATAACATTAAGTCTTATCAATAAAATATAATAATTACAATTAGTTCACACTAATAAAGCATAGAACAATAATTCATGATCAACGATTTTGGGTAACTACGATATTGATTAAAAAACACAAAGCTTCCCTACCTTCTGTAGTGAGGAAGCAAAATACTAGTACTTACCTGAGTTTAAGATTATTTATTCTAAAGTTTATGCCTATTCATTTATGAGGGTGTTATCGGGTTCGTATTACTCTTTCACAGAGGTGTTTCAAATTACAACGTTCCTCGTGTTCTATAAGCACCTAACCATTTATATTTTTGAAGTATGTTTTGAAATCGGGGTTCGGTCGAAAATCGCGTTATCAGGTTCCGTAAATCACCGTAAACGTAACACCAAAATTCAATCACCATCACTCAAGCTGTACGTTACATTCCAAATGACCCCAACGGTGATGGTTTGTTTACCGGTTAGGTAAAGGCCAACTTATACTTTATAAACAACGTTGTGGCTAAAGTTGTTTTCTCCACCATTCAAGAGTTAGCTACCTACCGACCTTGTTCCAAACAACTTTCTTTACCTCTAAAAAGTTACATTACTTTTAATTACTTTCCTTAGCGCTCAAAGTTACATTATACGTTGAAACATGTTGTTTGAAACATGATGTTGATGTTCATTCATTGTTCATTTTTTCCCCTGCATACACACCATTAATGTGAACCATGTACTCCGAGTATGGAGTAACTGTATCCACTGTTTGACAATCTACCGAATGCCGTGGTTAAAATTTTTGGACTTCCATCGTATATTTCAATCTTTCGATGTAATTTTGGGACTCAGGTGAAATAAATAGAACAAGATTTCAATCACTGGAATAATTCATTGCGCTTTTCTTCATGTCGCTCCAAAAGAAATGTAATCAGAGGGGTTTTTCTATCTAGTCTGTCGGTTGATTAGTTTCTTATATTCACTTCTTTTAAAGATCAAAAAAATTCCACAGGGAAGAGAGAGGTATGCGGGATAGCAATGGATTAGGTATTAATATAAACAATGGGAGTTTATATAATATTAATTGCTATAATATCATAATTATAATAATTAATAATTATCATAACAATAATTAATTGCTATAATAATATTAAGAGAGAGGTAGACTCACCGTTCTGAAGGTTGAACAACGATTAAGAGCAAGCGGACCGGTGCACGTTGGGGGTACCTACGGGCCGTTCCATTGAACGGATCACCGTAACAGTTTTCGATAGCTGTTACAACTGGCAGATTCTATTATGTTTTTTTATTATTATGATGTTTGATATTATGTTATTATTATTATGTTATTGTTGATCAGGAGAGAATTCGCTCTTTAACCTTGACTCTGTCGGTAAATACTGATTACTTGCATTAGGCCTCATTCATGTGGTCTTTTGAGGACAAGGCACGAGCCAAACTTAAGTAGCCCTAATTTACAAATGGAAGTGTTTATATTTAAAACGGAATATTTTGATATTATATTCCCTGGGTTTGTTGTTCCTTCTGTAATGGCCTACCGAAATCGTATATTGAATTACCAGGGACTTAAATCACGCACGCAATTCTAAACCACATTCAGTTACCGGATAACGAGCTATGTTATAGAGTCTCCCCATCAACAGTTTAACAGAATAGTTTTAGCAGAGTTGTAAAGTAATCATTCCTTAGAGTAATGATTACTTTTCCGATTACTGCCGTCGTATTGCAGTACCTATATTTTGCTTGTAAAAATTCACAAGAATAGGATGATAAATCTGAAGTTTTGGCCTCGCAATTACTCCGGGAGGTTATCATTCCAATTACTGTAATAGTAATCGGTATGCCGATTACTTTTTCCAATTACAAGTAATCGTAATAGTTTTTTCAATTCCCATTACTAGTAATCGGAATGAGTAATCGTCATTTCGATTACCATTACAGGAATCGGCATTGTAATCGCGATTACATCATTTCTTCATAAGTAATGGGAATTAGTAATGGGTAATCGAATTACTTGTTTAACAACTCTTAGTGTTACAGCTCTGATAAACCTGAAATGTGGATATTTGAACCCAAGCCAGTCATGAGTTATCTTTCTCGGTATTCCAAGGTTGAGATATTTCTGAACAGCCCATCAATAAGTATAAGGAATTATGCTCGCCCGTACTGTTGGAAAATTTTCTGATTTCCATTAGAAACTCTTAGCACTGTTTGTTTATTTTGAATGAGAAATGTAAGAACATTAATACCTCAATTTCAATGAGGTTAATTCATAAACTAAGCACATTAAAATCACAAATACGATCACTACGATCACTGGACCTCTGGAAGCTGCTAATAATAAATCGTGGACCCATCTGGGTAATAGACAGCATTTTTCAAAAACTTTATTTCTTACAAACGTGCAAACTGTACTCAATAAAACTAAAACATTTTCATTTCACATTAAATGTGCACAAAGAAAAGTAACAAAATTGTATAATAAAGTATTGTATGCTCTTGGATAAAATTATTCAAAGAATTATAATCAAGTCATGGTACTGCCATGTTTCATTTATTTCATAGCTCCCGAAGCTCTTTACAGTTGCATGTAGGTTACTCCTTTGATCAAAGACTTGATGTGGAACATAGCAGAAGGAGTGCTTTTCTTGTACGCATCTCTGAAAAAATAACAAGAACAAGCAAATAGTTTAGGTTTTATAGTTCTGTTTCATGATTATTTTCATATTAAATTTGGGTACAGGTAACTTTAAATAGTACTTGTAATCTAGTAGCACATTTCATCATTTTCTATTAAAAAGAGGTGCCATTCCAAGAGTACAACTTCGTAAGCTCAGTTTCGAACTAGCTGTTCCAACAGCTCTATTTCGAACTAGCTGTTTCACCCGTGCGTTGCACAGGTTGACTTGAATATACGCAAGCCTCCCCCTCACCCATTACATTTTGGTACACCCCTTGATTCAAAGAAGTCCTTACTTAAAAGTACTTACTTATAAGTTACCTATTAGGACTTAACTACTGAGATCAACCCCCACTTCCTCTCCACAAGCACCCCCCATATTTCAGATTGATAATATTCTTAAAAGGTAACCTAAAAGAACGTTCAGACTAATCCAATTTCATTCGTCCAAACATCAGATCACCAGTTTGTTCGGTGATGACCAAATTATTCCATTTAACCACCCCCTCCCACCCTCCTTTTTTTCTTTTACCACGGTTGAGGTTAGAAAACATTTTAATAGCTTGTGATTGAGGTTGACGTAATCTAAACATTTTCGCCCAATCAGATTCCCAATTTGTTCAGTGATGTCAAAGATACCTCTTTCCAAACTCCCTCTCCCAAAAACACCCCTATGGGACGGAACTGAAAATTTCAAAGTTATTTAGAGGTTATTTTATCCAAACATATTTTATCAATCAGGTCCTCACTTTATTCAGTAATTTCCAAGATACCTCACCCCCCCCCCCCCCTCACTTTTCTAAGAAAATCCCCCCTTTTGGTCAGATTTGAAAATTTTCAAGTAGCCTGTGATTTAAGTTAGTGTAATTCAAACATATTTTAGCAATCAGGTCCCCAGTTTATTCAGTGATGTCGATGATACCCCCCCCCCCCCTACCCACAAAACACCCCCTATGGGTTAGATTGGAAAACTTGAAGTAGTCTGCGATTCAAGTAAGAGTATTTCAAACATTTCTTATCAATCAGCTCCAGTTTATTTGGTGATGTCGAAGATAACCCCATTTCACCCCCGCCCCAAAACCCTAATGGTGACACATCATCCTCATAATTCAACAAATTTATGAAAATTGGGGTCATTTTTATTATTACTGCGTATATAAGATGTATATATAAATAGGTTCCTCGCCCAGTTGTTATGTTATAAAGAGTGCTCAATTCGAGTTTCGACATGTCTGGCTCGTTCGACTAAGTGACAAAAGAGGTAAAAATTTTGGAAAAAAAGCAAAACTTGACCAATTTCTATATTTTTTATCCAAAAACCCAAACACTTTACTCGCCAGTATTTATGTTTTTTTGGGGGGGAGGAGGGGGGGGGGATGTATCCAAATTTCAACATGCCCGGCTCGCACAAGTGATAAAACGTGAAATTTTTGAACGAATTCCCAAATTTGATTAATTTTTATTTCATTGTTTTATCCAAAACCCTATAAATATATCTCCCATTTTTTAAAATGGAGAAAATTTTATGTACCTACCTAGTCTGCAATTCAATTTGGAGTAACCCAAACATAATTCAACAATCACTTCCCCAGTTTATTTATTGATGTCCATTTCACCTCTCTTCTCTCCCAAAACACCCCCCTATGGGCCAGATTTGGAAAATTTCAAGTTAGAGTAATCCAAACATATTTGTCAAGCAAATCCGGTTTGCTCAGTGATGACAAAGATACCCCATCCCCCCTTTTCCCCTAAAACACTTTCAAGTAGCCTTTGATTTAAGTCAGAATAATGCAAACATATTCGCCCAGTCAGATCCATAGTTCGTTCAACGGTGTCCAAGATACGCCATTTCACCCCCCTCCCCCTCCACTAAAACCCCCCTCTGGCTCAAATTTTGAAAACTTCAAAAAGCCTGTAATTTAAGTTGGACTGATACAGCATTTCCAACCACTCATATCAGTTGTACAATGACCCCTGTAACCGTGAAAAGCGGACAAATATACGGACAGACAGACAGTAGACAGACAGAGAAAAATTGAGAAAATGGTACCTATCGTCTACAAATAGCATGAAACGGAAAAGAAACGCAAAATTTCATGATTCTAATCTATGTACAGACAGACATTCATACGATTTTATTCATATAGATTAAATGCGGTAAGTATTCCGTAGCCAACCCTGCTGACCCAAGCTGAGCTAACTTGGCTCTAATCTAAAAGCTATATTATAAAATCAGCTGATCTACGAGTTCATATATCAACTTGAATGATCGAAAACTCTTTTTGTAGCTTAGTCTATCCAAAAGCTAAGTTAACATCTCTATTTGTATCTCACAAACCGATTTATATTTGTATCTCAAAAACCGAGAGCCGCTTTCTTTTATTGTTCCAACTTCCTCAATCATAATTTTTTTCAGAAAACGCAGTAGGCAATCTTCCAGCCAAAAAAAAAAAAAAAAAAAAGGCTTTATTATACAGCGCCCTTAGTATGCCGTATTGAGAGAAATCAACATCATCTACCGCAAGAACTAAGTCCAGTATTTAAAGGAAGATAATCTAATCACTCATACAACGGCAAAAACACTGATAAACACAACAATTTGAATTATGAATTAAATAAATTAGCATTGAACGATTTCAAATGAATGATATATATGTAAATAAGTGCTAATGAGAAAGAATTGAATTGCAAAATCTTTGAAAATACACACTTACATGCATATTTTAATACTATCCTATATAATATAATGTAGTAGAAGACCTACCTCCTTCTGACTCTGTCAAAGTAACTTTGAATGTGAGGGCGTTTGCCCCCAGTCCAAAACCTCCCTTCTAGACCCAGAACATTCAGCCTCTCAAGAAGCGTTGTCAGGCCTATGTCGGCCAAAGTGAATTTGTCACAAACCAGCCAGTTGTCTGGATTATCTGAAACACCATTTTTAGTAACGTGATCCGAAATGAGGTTAAGATGATGTGATATGAAATGAGATTATGTACAGAATATGTTGATAAATTACTAGTATGCGGTGCAGAAAGAAATTTGTTCCAAACTCCCAGTAAGTACTAGTAGGTAAGTTTAAGACGTATTGGCAAGTAATGCATGCACTACAGGGACGTCCCTATAAATAGATTGTGTAACTTTGGTAAGAATAAAAAAAAACGAAAATATGATTTTTTGGTTGGGAATTAACTCTCCTCCCCCTTATACTCCCTCCACTGACAGTAAATTTGGAATTTCCAAAGCTGCAGGGGAGAGTGGGGTAATACCGCCAAGTCGGGGAAAACCGCCACCCCATAACATCCCCCATCCCGCCACCCCATCTAACTACCTGAGTGACAAATCTTGTAGCCACATATCGTCATTTTTAGATCAGCAGAAATGTTGGAAAAGTTGGTTTGGGGTCATTAGTTTTTATCAAAGACAAGCGAGTTCACAGTTTTTGAAACTTGGCGTTCTAGTTTTACTGTTGTCGAATTTTCGTGGTAACAGTTTTTCATACGTTTGCGTAAACTGTTTAGCATGACGACGTAGAAAAATCATTTAGCTTTCATTTTCACCCATTACTCCATGTTTTTTTTACGAAAACTGTAGTTTTTAATGATTTTTTATTTCGAAAAGTTTACTGTGGCAATATCGCTACACCAAATTCAGGCTGATTCCGCCATCGCGAATCATATTATATTGTGATAGCTTATCTCAATAAGCACCTAACTGCCTTCCAACATATATTAACATAATCGTTGTAAGATTCCACTCTTCATGTTCCCGTTATGATTTTGACAATGGACGTTAGTCTTGTGAATTTTGCAGCGAAGTGATGAAGACCGAAAATTCTAAACTTTAAACGCCGGTTCGATGGAATGCTATATAATATTTCTTTTTTCAACGAGTTGAACGTTGTCAATAATTCAGCTCCTGTGAAGAACCAACATTATTTTATCAATATTTATTTTGTTCCAATTTTACTATTCTGGTGTGGAAATAATTGTTTGTCAACCTTTAGTGAATCCTTTTCTTGTCAACTAAGTATGGTGAGATGCTACCTAGGAAGAGTATTTGAAATTCAATAAATCGGTATTCCGATGTTCTGATGAGACTGTTCATTTCTCCCTTGTTCTAATATGGCGGTATTACCCTAACCCCATGGCGGTATTTGCCCAGTTAGCTCGGGTAATACCGCCATTTACAAGGGTTTCGTAAATTGTTGTAATTCACTTCTGTAGATGTTTTTTCTATAATTTGCTTCAAAATCTGAAGCTTCTGATTGCAAACCCGGGCTGTGCTAGACAAATATGCTTAAGGTAGCGATATTACCCCATTTTCCCCTATAACTGGACTCAAATCTGGATCGAACAAATAATAAAAACAGAGTTAAAATGTCACGATTTATCGTTCCCCCCCCCCCCCAATCACCCCCTTCCAACATGAAATTTGAAACCGACATACTTTCCAATACTAGACGAAATTCATAATTAAACGAAATAATTATGACGAGAATAGTAAAAACATTATGACTTATTACTATTATCCCCTCATTTCACCTCCTTCAATAATGAAATTTTAAACCCCAGACATTCCGAAACTAGACCGAATTTATAGTTGAACAAAAAATAATGACAAAAATCTGACGAGATTAGTTAAAACGTCCTGATTTATGATCATTACCTCCTCCATTTTTACCCTTCCATAATGAAATTTGAAACTCCTGATACGCGATCCAAAACTAGACGGAACTCATAGTTGAATAAAAAAAAGAATCACGAAAATTGGACGATAATTGTTAAAACACCAAGATTTATCAGTATTACCTTATCCATTCACCCCTCTCATGATAAAAATTCAAAATCGTGACATAAGGTGCAAAACTATATCGAATTCGTGATGGAACAAAATAAGAATCACGAAAATTGGTCGAGATTTGTAGCTAGGGCAGTGCTTGGAAGGATTTGGTAATTATCATCTCCACCCCCATCTCGACAGCAAATCCGAAATTCCCAACATTTGTTGCACAACTAGACTACAATTGAAATCGAAACAAAAAGAATCACGAAAATCAGTGTAAACTATAGCCTAGGTCGCGTCGAAAAAAATTACCAAAGAAAACAACGTTTTTTCACCATTCCCCCTCATCCATCATGGAATTCAAAATTTCCAGGGTTAGTTATACAACCAGACTAAAATTAGGATCGAAAAAAGAAAGAATTGAGCATTGTGGCCTGGGCAGCGTCGACAAAATTTGTCTCACACACACACACACACACATATTTTTTTTTTTTTTTTTATATATATATAAAACCCCTCAAAGGCGGAGGAGGCACACCATTAAATTGAAAAAGAAACAAATAATTCAATAAAAAATGGGGAGGACGCCCAGGTTTACCCGACGTCGGCTCTAGGAATAAGGGAAGTTGCAGGATGAGGAGGAAGAATGGGATGAAAGGAAGTGCTCCTATAAAATGACCCCTCGACATACACACACACACACACACAGACATACGGTTATGGCGTTTTTCACTGATTCGGTCTTAGAATGGTCTGAAACGGATTTGATGCGGTTATTTTTGTTCTCATTATTGGGTCCCCCCCCCCTCCCCCTACATCTTCCTGGATCAATTCCAATAGGCGTCCCTCTTGTTAAAAGACATAGCTTCAGAGGAACATCTTAAAAAGGCGAATGCAAAATGTTAACTTTCCAACTGATTTTAATACTGCTTAAGTAGCCCAAAACTAATAAATGAATGTAATGAACATAGAATTTAAGTCATCTTCCCACTGAAATTGACGAGGAACGATATTAATCACCTTTATTTCCTTTCAGCTGTTCCTCTACTTCGCTCAGAACTTCGTCAACTCTTTCGAGAACTTGCAAAAAGCTTTCCCTGGTTTGTGCAGTCTTGACCATCGACTCCAAGTCCTCCGCCTTCTTTAACAGCACCTCTTTTACAGCTTCTGAACTTTTTTCAGCGATTGCTCGAACTTTCTCAGTGGCTCTTAGGGATATGTCTGTAAAACACAATAACGATGATATCTATAGGGTGTTTCAAGATCTTTAATAAATTGATTTAACAGATTGATTTATCGAACATTGCGAAAAAAGTTATTATCTACTATTCCTTATTATTATAAGGATATCTTAACACTAGTGTGAGGCATGTCGATTTGTATGCCTCACACTTGTCCATGCAGTGAGCACGTTAACAACCTAGGGGTTCACGGGTTATCTTGTTTTAAAAGCGCTGGAAGAATCTCAAGACACAGCATGTTGAACGACGTCATTAGGAGAGCATTGGTGTCGGCAGGTTTTCCAAGTGTCCTGGAGCCTAGTGGGTTGAGCAGAAATGATGGCAAGAGATGACATGGGCATGAATCTCATCCCCTGGAAGAAGGGATCGCCAGTAATATGGGATGCAACTTGTACTGATACGGTTTCTCCATCTGCGATAGCTGCTTCCACAAGAAAGGATGGCAGCACAGCTGAGGTTGCAGCCAATAAGAAAAAAAAAAAAAAAAAAATACTCTGCACTGATAGACGAAGGTTAACATTTCATCCCATTTGCACTAGAGACGCTGGGACCTGGGACCAAAGAGGCATGTGATTTTATTAATGAGCTGGGAAAAAACAGTGAACATGCCACAGGAGAGGCAAGGTCAACCTCTTACCTGAAACAAAGGGCCAGTGTGGCCATTCAAAGAGGAAATGCAGCCATCGTGATGGGAACGCTACCACCCTCTATTCAAATGCAGGAAATATTTGACCTTCTTTGATAACTCAACCATTTCGCATCACACCATCCACATCTCACACTTGTTTCTTAACACTTAATACCTTACTTTTCTTATTCAATTACTTGCTCTTGTCTTGTTCACCGTGAATCCGATTTTATAGAAAATAAATATTCCACGTTTTCTAATACTTGTAATTTTCTTCCACCTATTAATTTAGGTTTCGATACCAAGTCTAACAAGATATATGAAGCATTGAGTAATTTCTATTAACATTATAATAAAGTTTCAATTTTTGCAACCAATTGACATTTTTCGTTCCATTTCACATCTCTGTGACAAAGTGTGGTTCGGAGTTTATCTGTCTGCCGGCCTATTTTTGTTACCTCCACAGTTTTCATCTGAATCGTATATAGTTTCAGGGTACGTATATTAGGCCCATAGAAATTCTTCTACGAAAATCGCACTTCGCTAGTGCAAACGCTGAATCTTCAGAAGTTAATTCTCGCTACGTATAGGTTTATTAATTCCAATAATGTACCTTTGTAATCGAACACGAAAAATTTGATGTTTCAAGTTACAAGACATGTAAAAATGTCCTCATTTAAAGTTAAACATATGATGAATATAATTGTACTATTAAATAAAATTCCGTTGATCACGTGAACGAAGTACCTACAATACATAGTCCAACAGCCAGATATCCTGTTCACCTACTTGAGAGTGAATGCAGTTGTCGTTACTTTACCGCTTTCAAAGTAGGTACCTAGGGCCTGTTCTTTGTAGGCATCCGCATGTACATTTCGTACAACAAAGTTGAATCTGCCAACATAATGAATCAGACAACAAGCAGGTTTGTGTTTAAATAATACGATTTTGTATAAAAGCTGTTGTCAGTTCAATAACAGGCTAGGTACCCACTCAGATCATGGAACCGACGATTTGATAAAGCAGGGAAGGCACTCAAAAGTACAGTAGCATTAGAGATATCCAGGTCACAGTGTATCTACGTGTCTTTTGTTCTGTTACGAGTTAGTGTAACTTGAAATGATTTGGGGATTTCCATTGAAGTACTCATAGAAAATCCAGTAAGAGTAAATCTATCTCCTCCCGGGTCTAACACTGCACGTGTGAGGTCACCCATATAAGATGTATTCTGGTTGGCCTAACACGATACCAAAGCCCATTTACGCAACGAGGGCTATTTCTACTCAAAGGGAATGATTTTCTTTCAAAAGCACACTGGTCGTTTCCTGGTTGTTGTCGGGTCGTTTTATGCAATCGAGCCGTAAAGAATTGATTCGCGTCCTGATCCCCGCTTCGCTCACATAACCGAAATTGATCCATTTATCCTCATTCGAGGTGGCCAGAACTCGAATCAATTGGACATGAATGTTTACAGCTGTTACGAGTATGTGTGCATAGGTGTCTGTCTAATGTTTCATGATCGAACTTATCCTCACAATATGTCAATCCAAATGCAGGTGTAGGTAGCACTCATGTACAGGATTGCCAACTGTACATTGTTTTTGTACTTGCACAGTGATTTGTGTGAATGTAATATGTAGGGAAGGCATTGTAATATGTAATACATGTAATATGTAGAGAAGTATGTAAAAGTACGGTAAAACAGAACGCAATCATTCAGCACTAATAATTTACTATAATCCTTACAGGATGAGGTCATCATGAGGGCATAGAAGAAGATGAATAATTCATAAGAAAAACCTTTGTTGTGACCATTGAACTATCCAGTAAGACTCGATGCAAATAATTAATGAGGTTATATCTATAGAATCTCTCATTATACTCATAGAAAGCAATAGGGAAGAAAAATAATTAATAATTAAAACAATACGTTGTAGATATAGGAACATGAAGTAGGGTACATCCATTGTACCATTCACATAGATATAGATATAGGAACATGAAATAGGGTATCCATGGTACCATTCACATTATGTTTGTGAGTTATATCTCGTTATATTCCTAACTGTAGTGTATTTATTTATGCAATAAAGTTATCTAAAAATTAAAAAAAAAAAAAAAAAAAAAAAGATATAGGACAGCGAAACTCAGTACCTATGTAATAGGTATTATGTAAATGAAGGTAATGATTGAAATTAAAAAAATTTGTAGGTAGGTACCTAACTAAATTCATCTTAAAAATGTATATATATATATATATATATATATATATATATATATATATATATATATATATATATATATATATATATATATATATATATAATTATTGACCGTGAATCATATAGTTGATTGAAATCAATCGAGATTTCGGGTGGTTATTGAGGTGCGGTCGATTAAGGACACTGGTTTGTTTTACCAACGTTTCGTGTGTTTATTTGTACCTCTTCAGTGTTCTATAACAGCGATAATAAACATAGGAACTTAGTCTAACGGTTAATTAATGTGCTAATGGAATGATATCTGTAACATGATTGTGTGGAAAGTTATACAGTGAAAAAAAGAAAAAACTTACATGAGTTGTGTTGAAAGATGGAATGCACAATTTCACTAAACATTTATGATATGAAAATTCACTGCAGTTTAAAGTGAGTACACCCAACGATGACTAACACGAAACTGAGCTATGAAAGAGACATGCCTAGGTACCTGTTGGTTTTACTTCTGTATTGGGCTGTGAGAGGCTTAACTGTCCCATTGTCTGGGACTACCTGTAGTGTACCTAAAAGTGATATATTCTCGGCACGTAGTTGACTTTGCTTGAGTCAATTAAATCAACCGCATCTCAATAATCACCCGAATTGGTCAAAAACATTATTAATAAATAAATTTTACGTTTAAACAATGACTAAGAAGAGATGGTCTTGAGGACAGATTCCAAGTTCGAACCGATTATGTTTTTGAACGAATACTTGAATTATTATTTACGTACTATTGCTTTGTTTTGTAATGGTATAAATGTATTCACAATGATAAACTTGATTATCACATATTAATGATCGAACAACTGACTAAACAATGCATGTAATAATTATAAACTAGATGTAAGTAAAGCTCTATTACTTTGTGCACTTACTTTTCATGTGCCTTCTCACGGGATAAATGAACGGTAGTTTTTGCCATCCGACAACATCAGTGTGGAAGAAACTCCCGATGGTGATGGCGTCAGCAGGGAGATCATGGATGATGACGTGGAGATGATTATGTTTCTCAATAACTGCAGCACCATAATCCGTCGGTATGAGCCTCGGGTGTTTATCTGGAACATGAATTTCATGATTCCGTCAGTGAACCAGTAGAAAACCAATAATAAAAACGAGCAAAAGGCAAGAAAATTAATTATTCAACAAATTAAATCTAATTTACGATCAGCAATTATACACTGCACTATTCATTACCTACCTATCTTACTATGCAAACAACGGACGGTAAACCTACGGTTCTACAGTCAGATCATTTAATAATGATTAATTTTACACATTATTAGTTCATTATGGTTACTTAGCAATATTAGATCATAACTGAGCGTAATAAATCAGCTTTCCTTGACACCACAAAGGCTTAGGGATTGTAGGATGCTGTGATAAAATGAGAGCATTCCAAAAAGTGGCTAACGATCTTCCTGCTATGAAAACTAAGGGAGTTACACTTCCCTAGTAACGCATTGGTTGTACATAAAAATCAATAGAAAACCCCACCGTGACGTGACGAAAACGAATGGAAATGTCCTGTTAATAATTTATTAAATGACAAAAACGGTTGTCAAGATGGGTGTGATACAGAAACGTAAAGATCAATGAAATGTGCGCAAAGAAGGGTTGAAAATATACTTATTGATTTTTAAGTTATAATGAGATACTATAACACGAGGGAAAAGTAT
Organism: Adelphocoris suturalis; assembly: GCA_030762985.1. Classification (NCBI taxonomy): domain Eukaryota; kingdom Metazoa; phylum Arthropoda; class Insecta; order Hemiptera; family Miridae; genus Adelphocoris; species Adelphocoris suturalis. The sequence goes on along the minus strand of CM061040.1, from coordinate 147,022,205 downwards.
AAAGTTAATTGACTAAAAACGAAGGATTTAAGTACCTACCTATAATATATTGCCCCGGATTATTTGAAAGTGTTCTCAAAATCAGAGGAAAGTTGTCATCTTGCGAATCGCATGGGCTTGACGTATGTACAAGAGTAATGCCTACAAATGAGTAAGATGATGGAAATATGTATAAAGAAAGTGCCAAAGTTGTTCAGAATGGTCTAATACGTAAAATGCAAATGGAAACTTTGATTTCGGAGACCAAAAATATTTTTTCTCCCGAAAGTGAAACCAATGCTTCCGCTTCCTTTAGGTAGACTCGGAAGCAGTAGTGTTAATAAACATCTAAGTTCCAATGGAGCAGGACCTTCCATAATACGAATCATTCTCAGCTACTCTGTTGTTCACATATTCGTCAAAAAAGGCTCGAGAAGGTCGGAGCTCCCTTTACGGTGGAAATATTGTTCGCTGCGTAATAGGCGCTGCTACGAGAAGGATCTGGGAGCTGGGTCGGTGCCGATAGGTCGTTTTTGTTCCGTTTAACTCGGATTCTTTCCGGATCCATCGAAATCAAATGTGAAGGTTGGGCCGTTGTTTATGGTCAGTGTTTCGCATCGGAGGCCATTGAGCATGGAAAGAACCAAACAATATTTTCCTCATTTTGAAGTAGGAAGGGACGTGATAGAATTTGTTTAATCTGACTTCCTTATTAAAGCTAGATTAGGTTCCTCTTTTTGGGATGAGAAACATTTAGGTTCTCCGAAATGTCCTCTTCCTGCTCGAGATTGAGATCTTTCTCTACAAATTGATGTGGTACCGTCGCGACGCGTCGGTTCGTAAGCAGGTACTTTGTTGACGTTGATGTCCAAAACTCGTTACTGGTGAGTAAACTTTCAAGATTTTTTTGTCAATATGTGGGATGGAGGAAAGAGAAGTTTTAGAGGTAGAAATTCAGCCATATTTTTCTTGGTGTATTCTGAAGACTAATTGGATGAACTCGGCTTACCTGGTTTTAAACTATGGCTTGAAATCCGACAGTCCTACAATGTCGCGAAACCAACCACATTAAAACTACAGTTAAAAGATAGAACAAACACATAAATAGAAGATAAGAAATCTGTAATGTATTATTATCGTAAGAGAGACAAATCACCACCTAGGTAAATCCCCTAACTTCGAACTTATAGTTATTCTCCCGTTCCCAACCAACACTCATCATATGACAATATATTATGGTCATATGGTTCACTTCCTAATAATCGTTAGTGACACCCCATTGTCGATATTCAAAGTTATTCTCCAATACCTTCTATGGTCGGTGAAATTTGTTAAAATCGGTTTTGGGCATTAAGACTTGTTCAAAAAATATGGGGAGGGATAGAGAGAAAGAAAAGAGAGAGAGAGAAAGTTTCTCCACGGCAGAATGAATCGTTTTTCAAAAACCACGCAATCAATTAAATTGCAGTATTAATGCCAAATTGTAGGGTTGTTTAAATAGTTTATTTACCCTCTTGTTTAATTTGTTTGTATTTATTTTCATTTAAAGTCCTTTTTGTCTTCTACCAGTCCAAAGGTCCCTGTCACGTTTCACCTTTTTGGAAAGCCCCAAATTTTTATGAAATCGCTTCCAAACAATAGGTATTCGTTCCGTTTCCTATCTTTTCTTAGGCACCTTGTTTATTAATCAAATTAAAAAGTTTATGTGAGAATGTCTACACTGTAAACAGACAAAAGAAAACATAACGTTAAAAAAAGTTCAACTCAGATTTGGTTGGTAGGTAAAATCACGCAATTTTCACTAATGTTTATTCAAACTCGATACACGGGGTGAAGTTACTTTGTATAGCACAGTGACCGTTTAGTGCCAAGATACGCTATGTTGCCTTAAAACAATCAACAAAACACTAAACCCAACGTAAAAAAGGTTTTTTCAAATTTTAACAACTCAACAGTACACATGTCTACATTCCATCATCACTACCTCCTACAATAATAAGGTAATATTTCACCGTGAGTGAATTTAATGGATGCCCATTGAAATTCTCTGATCCCAAAAATAACCAATAAACCAGATAGGTACTGGACGGTTAGATCAGTACAGAAAATAGACAGACTATATAGACAAAGATGGATCGTCATATATGTCAGTTACAGGATGTACAAAAAGTCAAATTGTTGACGGAACTCTACGATGTACTTAGGCGTTTCCAAGCACTGGAGCCAAAGAAAGAACCTCTCTATAAAGACGAAGAATTGCCGAATTTCTTGAAAAAACGGGTCCCTAGATTCAAAGCTAACCAAGAGCTATGGCCTCTGATTACGAATTGCTCGACTATGGAGGTGAGATTTACAACGAACCCAAAATGCTTGCAAAACCAAGACGAAGACCCTAACGTCGTTTTCGCCAAAATGGATTCACCCAGTAACCCATTCAAGCCGGATGGCGAGCTGAATGACGAACTCTGCGAAGACTTTTGCGCTCACCAGGTGACGCCAGCTGGTCCAAGGAAAAAGGAGGCGCCCTGCCCAGTCCACGACCAGGGTGGAGACGTGACTGGAACGCCTTACCAGTGCACTCATGACGACAAGTGCCAGGGCATCGTGATCTGCACGGACTCCAAAGGCCAATCTTATTTGTGCACAGTTCACGTTCAGAACAAGAAATCGAATTGATCGATGGCAGCACAATCCATTGTCCAGTCCCTCGCCGCGCGTCACGATAATTTGATCCGTTTTCGTCACACATACATCCATTACACACTGCCTCGACAAAAACTCGTTCTTTGTTTTCTTCACTGCCATTGGCTATTCTCAAGGTAATGAGGTGATTTCTGGTTACGTAGGAATCTAGTTTAACTTTGCATCTAGACCCATTCAGGTGGCTCATTACCTCACTATTCCAACATCAATGTATGCATTACCTACCTCATTCAACTAGAGCAAGAAAGAGAAGCTTCCTACTAACAATGAAGCTGCGTTTCGGTTTAACGCAGCGGTTACAATATAAGAGATCCCAACTCCCTGGCAAAATCGTAATAACCTCTTTCATGTTGGTGCGCAAAAGCTTCTATTCTGTGAATGAGTGAAACATCAATAAAATGGTCCTCGCCACTATGAAGTGGTCTGCCTAGTACATAAATATGAGATATTCAAATGCAAAACTACCTATCAATAATTCATATTTGACCTGGATTGTTATTGAAAGGCGAATCCAATAGTGAAAAAATCCGAGGAGAACCATCTAAATTATCCACCATGCTTCCATACTTTATGTTGAATAGGTGCAATCGCAAAGGCTGTCAGTAGTTCGAATGAAATGTCATTTATATGAAACCATCAGCATAGCAAAATTTACTATATGGAACCTTGAAATTAAGAGAATTGACTAAACGTATCATAGTGAGTTACTTATTATAGGACATTTTTGGCGCATAATGAGTACCTGCTGTTAACCCATATAATGAAATTTAATATAATATATAATCAGTAATCGAAAACGACGCGTAACATCCCTGCCCACTATGGCTCTAAATGAGCTGTGTTTCAAGTGTTTCCCTGATCTTCAATCATTTTGTACTGCTTGAAAACCCTTTTAGCAGCGATTGGCTTCTCAGCATTGGGATCAGGGTATTCCACTACAATACGTAGGTGCCTCACATTCATGGACATTTAAGGTTCGTTCTTGCCTAGTTTCCCATGGAAGGTCCGTGGTTTCGTTATTTCTCTTTTCATGGATCGTTTGTCATGCTAGTATTTCATAAATGAAGCAAAAACGATGAAATGGAATGGGAAGCAGATAAAAATCAACAAACAGTTTGTTAAAAGAGGCACCCGTTACAATTGATAAGTTGTGCTTTCGGTTTGTTTTGAATTGAGTTTAAGATTGACGTGGGCGTAGCTCGAATTGAATACCTAATAAATTCTAATGATTAAGCGTATTTCTCAAAAATTTTCCGCTCAATCGTTTTACTCATACAAGCAAAAAAGCATGATTCATATGGTTCAGAGAACGACTGTTTCCCCCAGGCCACTGATGACCAAATTAGCTAAAATAAAATTTAGAAAAACACATTCTTATTTTTAATAGACCATAAATTTGATACTTTAACACTTTTAACCCCTAGGAACCCAATGTGGGTCTCAAGCAACACTCACTTTGACGATTTAAAATTAAAAAAGCGGGAAGTCCAGGCTCATTGACAAGTTATTTTATCTCTTCTGGAAGAATCTGAGAGTGAATTTTGGCCATCCTGAATCAGTTTTGATGGATTTGAAGTGTGATAAGTGCTATCAATGCTGCTAACTCGTTCAGGGTGGATCGGCGTGGGAGGAAGGTTTACTTATTATGCTGACTTTATTCTTCATCCAATTGACCTGTGAATTTTTTTCCACAAAAATCACATTCTACAGAAGTGATTTATGCTTCGGAAGTCAAAATCGGATGATTTACAACACCACCAGAGCTATTTTTTTTAATGTTGCTTGAAAGCAACATTGGGCATGCTTCGCTCACTCAAGGCCTCTCAATGTTGCTTGAAGGCAACACAGGCATGCTCTGCTCATCCAAAGTCCTCGTTATGTGGTTTTAGAGGTACACTGAGCGAACTTCCATTCTGTTCTGCTGTTTAGTGGTAGGTAAACTGAAAATTCCTGATCTCTTTTCCCTGACTTATTTCATTATTATTTATTTTTTTTTTTTTTTTTTTTTTTCATTCATCCAATTTCCAACATTTGTCTATGTTACAGAATCAACAGCCCATCCTCTCACGTGGACATCTAATGGTGCAAGCTGCCTTACGACGGCAGGAACAAAAACGATTTTCAGCTCGTAATAGTGAGAGTGAGGATGAAGGCAATGAGGACATCCCCATTATAGACTGTACCCAAGACGTTCGAATACTGATTCCTAAACCTGGCGTGGAGTCAGAGCCAGAAAACGACAGTGAAGATGACGAAAGAGTGAACAATGACAAAGTTGAGACGAGTCTGAGTAAATTTTTTGTGGAAGAGTTTCCTGAAGTGGTGAGCTTGGGTTTGGACTCTCGCGCTGTTTCTGAGACCTGCTTCGCCCTCCAAAACATTCAAAACAATGACGCTTTCGAAGAGGGCGAGGAATACGTGAACTGTGAGGTGTTGGTGCCCATCCATAATGATGCCTCAGATGACGATAATATGGCTGGAATCGAGAGTCCTCATGCAAAGCCATTTTCATCGAAGAGGAGTCACATAGGCATCATTCCCTCTACCTGTGTTACCTTTGAACCTCCGACTGACCACAATCTTTCTGACGATGCCTCCGTTGACCAAGAGCAGCTTGGAAACTGGTCATCACAAAAATTCTGTGTCCGGGATTGAACTTCCCATAATACCGAAGATGTTGCGCCTCTTGACATCCATCCCTCAAGTGCTTTAGTTGATGAACCCCATTTTTAATCCTAACTTAATTTTCTCTCCTATAATTTTGTCGTTATACGTAAACTATTTTCATTTTATTGAATAGCCTTTTATGAAAAAAACTAATTATTACAAGTCTTTGTTACGTATCTATCTCCATTTGTTACTTCCCATTCTCATTTGTTATTGAATAGCCCAAAATGGTATTTCAGAAGGCATTTCCAAGGATACGAATGATTTTTTGAGTGATTGCATTTTATCATTAGCCAGCTTCAGGCAACCACGGTGTGCATAGGCGCATTTACCTGAGCCGATTTCACCCGATGATGCCTACAAGCAACAGTGGGAGTAGAGCAATGAGCGGAGTTCACCCCATGTTGCTCTGGAGCAACGGATTGGCTAAATTTTCCAAAAATAGCTATTTTCAAAAAGTTTTTTTCATTTCTGTTTATTTAGACCATTTGAAAGAATAAACAACGAGGAGAAAAATTCTAGCTTCGGAAATTCGATGCTTGGGTTCTAAGGGGTTAAGAAGAGCTTAAAGAGACTGTAGGTAGGATCATCAAAAGCCGAGTCACGAACTCTAGTAGTTATCACAACAAAAATTATCCGTTAGCAATTCAATAAATAACAATAGCAATAGCAGTGCCAATTAATTTATCAAACATACTAACTACTAAACATTACAGTAATCTAAAACATACATTCAATCAAAAATTGAGCAAGAAAACACCGAAAAAGTAGCGAAAACACGTCAACAAGTCACATTGACAAGAATCGGCTCTGGTCAATCAGTAGAACTTCGATCCGTACATAAGGAAAACGTGTTCCAACCGTCCATTAGTAAGTTGAAAAATGGTTACACATTTCAAACTCATGTTCTTTTTACTGATTTGACGATGGTATATTATTTACAATGAAAACCTTAGAAATCGTAGAAATACACTTTTATAACCCCCCTCCTCACCGCAGCTAAATATTAGGGTTTATGTTTCAAGAAGAGCAAAACTTTTGATAGAATTTCATCATCCTAGTTAAATTTCATTGGATGTATTTAAATTTCATTTCAATGTATCCATCCGGACCTCAGTATGCCCGCAAAAGCGATAGCTCATCACGAGGGTGTTGATGATCTTTTGGTTTATGATCAACAACTGATAAGTGTAAGGTAATCATCAACAAAAAAACTCGACACGACTGTATTTTGCTATTTAGTACGCTACACTTCAGCTCATTAAGGTTGATCGTAAGTCAGCTTTTTCGCTCCAATTAAACGTCGGTAGTACTACTATTACATTATCTGGATAAGAAATAGTAAATGACCTTATCTCGAGTTCATTAGTGAAACACCTAGAAAAAGGCTATTTGTCACGAAGATACTGAACATTGTAAACACTCCTTAACGGAAGGAATATCTTCGTATAAAAAATTAAAAAACCTTTGTGGAAAAATCTGTTTTGTTTTTTAGGTGATCTTATGTTTAGCTATGTAGCATTTCTATTAATTCCAGAAAAGCTGGTTCTCTTTGAATATAATCATGAGGTAGATCATAATCAACTGGAACATAATCAAGTATTCCATATCATTTGTACCTTTGTACATTTCCCTAAATTGCTTCTTCCCAATTGTTCTCAGTTTACTTACTGAAAAGATAGGTAGCAACTAAATAATGCAACTTGTTAGACATGCATAACTAGTATTGGAGGTATTACTGTTGGGAAATAGAGGTGATTGTCGGTATAAATATACCTAAGTAAACTAAAAAATATTTCCGTTCCGAACCCTTCACACCAGCAAGCACTTCATGGAGAATTGCATAAAAGATTTAAAACATTTCAATTTTATGGTCCTTTTAGAGCTTGTGAACATTGCTTTTACCGAATAAAGGTTGTGCTAACGAAAAACTCTCATCAATATTAATATCCAAACGAATAAAAAAGTTATACAATCTTCTGAAAAAGTACCAGGAACTTCTTCAGTACATTGAGTCTGGAATCGTTCGGAATCCTAGGTGTTAATGCGTGTAACAGGTGTAGAGCATCCGTACCTCCTGGAACGACTTGGTAAAAAAGACCCGTGCACTATTACCTTATGAGCGAAATTTGATTTTCTAAATTTCTGCATTTCCTGTACACAGCTACTTCTTCTTCCTTTTAGTGATTTTGGAGCTTCAACGTTGTATAAAAGCTACCAGGTTTCAGCTTCCGATTGTCTAATAAAAAAAACCCCGATCTACACCTCACCGTTTCGCCTCATAGAAGTTTAATAGTGTTGAAATATGTAGACACATGAAGTTGAATTTATGACAAATCGTTAAATACTTTCTCGACATATCAATTTCAACCTTAACAAACGAGTTGTAGGTAGATTAAGTAGACGCATATAAGATGTTATGTCAACGTGCAATGTTTGAAATTAAGGGCAAATCACCTAGACCATAACCAACAGCACGGGCCACGCCTACCGTTGGAAAAGTAAGCTAGGCGAGTAGCCTAGTTCTACTTTTGTACTATCATCATAGGTCTCTATTGAAACAAATCTATCTATCTATCTATCTATATTGGGTGCATCTACACAAAAGTTGGAATAATTGACTGATGTTTCAGGTTTACCAAATACACTTTAGGAAACATTGAGAACCATCGTAATCTTTATGAAAAATGGATTTATTCCGAGATAAAAGGAAAGGTTTGGTGAGTCTTCTGCCGGCCGTGAGGAATAACACACCCGTGTTTTTGCTAGCGCTGGACGGCGGTGGTATAAGAAGTCTGCTATCAATTTACGCCCTTAAATTCGTAGAAGAGGAAATAGGGATGCCGATCAGCACTATTTTCGACATAATCTCCGCCACTTCAACCTCCTGTATGGTCGCTACGGGTTTAGTCGTCCCGACTGAAGACGGCCCTCCTATGTACAGCGCTGATGATTTGTTACAAGTTATTACGGTAAGGATTCTTCTACAACGTCAAATTTGAAATGAAATGAAATTGTTTATTTAAGTAGGGTAAACCTGTAGGTACACTTACATCCGAATGCTCATTAAAATTGACGTCATCACCCTGGAGCTGTTTTTTCGCATAAAAACGCACGAAAATAACTGAGATTATGGTTGATTTTAAAGCTCCAAACCGGCTTATCCTGAAGCTTTTTAGCTTGGAAACGCACACACACAGTAAATTACATGATGCCTGCTTTTTAGTTAGTAAAAAAGGAACAAAAAACCTTGGTCGGGAGCTGAAAAATGCATTAATTTTGCGCGCACTAGTGGTGTGGCCGCCAGCAAACAGGCGTATAAAAATCTCAATACGATGCGGTAAATGCTCTTTTGGCCAATTTGTGTGCGTTTCTTGCTTTTGGGGGGCATCCCCATTATAATTGATGATACATTGTAAACTTACCGTACACGTCGACTTGGTATGTTGCTGCCGCCTCGTATCCGCTGCTGCTACACTTAATCGACTGTGTAGTAAGTATTTTAATCAGCTACTTATTACTCTAGTAAGTATTATATAAGGTGGGTATACGGGGAAGTACTTGTGAAATAATAAATGCGGTCAATTTTAATGAGGATTCGAATGTAAGTTAATATGTTCACCCTACTATGAGATTTTTATACGCCTGTTTGCTGGAGGGAGCTGTTAGCTCCCGACCAAGGTTTTATTGTTCCTTTTTTACTAACTAAAAAGCAGACATCATGTAATTTTACTGTGTGGCAGCGTTTCCAAGCAAAAAAGCTTCAGGATAGGCCGGTTCGGAGTTTAAAATCAACCACATCTCTTATTTTCGTGCTTTTTTATGCGAAAAAACAGCTCCAGGATGATGACGTCAATTCTAATGAGCCTTCGAATGTAAATGTACAGGTTTATCCTACTATGAGATTTTTATTATAAAGAAAAACGGTCGCCACGAAGGGCTGGACATACACAAAGAAAATGAAAGATAGTATCAGACTCAGAAGGGTTACATAAAGGGCAATCCGCATGGTTTTCGAATTTTGCAGTAAACCTGGGTATACTTATTTTAGCCAAAAGGTTCCCTGATAGCCGAACTTGAGCAAGAAATCTTTTAGTGTGAATACCTAAGCCACAATTATTCCGGAATTTGGAAGAAAAAACACAGACTGCTTTCAGTTTTTTGCTAGCGCTTTCGGGAGATACGATGCCCCCTTCCTCAGGATCTGTGATTTATTTCCACTGTATGAGACACACTACGATAGAACATGACTTCTGAAGGTAGTTGGTTAATGATATGGTGTAATGAGATGGTAGAGATTGATGTTGAGGGAAGTTTTTTGAGGGAAAAAGTATGTTTTCAGTTGATGCGGTTAGTTGCAGGAGTTGGCTTGCAGTATTGAGTTGGATGATGGAAGGGATAGAGAGGCAGAATGAGATGGCTTGTTGATTGTTGTAAGTTTGTTACCTTTTTTTGTTATTATTTGATTATAGGGCCCATTATTATATTTTTTGTTATTATGAGATTTGTAAGATTTTTATTTTTATGGCAGATTATTTCCCTACCGATGTTGATTGTTTGGGGAATAAAGTGACTGGGGGGGTTGTTTGTGATTTAAAATTTTTTTTCAGAAATCATGTTCTATTGTAGTGTGTCTCATACAGTGGAAATAAATTACAGAGCCTGAGGCAGGGGGCGTCGTATCTCCCGAAAGCGCTCGTAAAAACTGAAAGCAGTCTGTGTTTCTTCTTCCGAATTCCAGAATAACATGATCCACACAGAAAATCTAGACAATAAGTCACAATTCAGAGAGGTGGGGAGCATGTCCCCAGAGGGAAAATGTTTTTGTAGATAGAGCTAAAAGACGATGACTTCACTCGTTCCCCGTCTGTTTGCCTCCAAGATGACTGGACAAGTTGTAAGAATACATTTCTATTAAAATTGTTTGGGTCTTGAGCAGACCATGACGGGCTCTCCCCATATTTAGAAACTAAGGCATCCATTTGAGAAACCTAGTTGTATTGTTGGTCCGGCCGAACAGCGTGGAAAGCAAGGAGACGGGAGAAACAGAGCCTACCTAGGTTGCCTGGAGTCCTCCATACTGCACAGCCTAGACAACTGCAAACAACGTCAAATTTTGGAATGAAAGAGTAAATTTTATTCAGAATTCCCATTAGTACATAACTTATGGATGGTTTCACCATCCAACTTGGGGATACTAAATTCTCCTAAAATCCTAAAAAAAGTAGCAATCACTAAGGCACTTAAATAAGTAGAGTTAAGTATGGCATGGCAGTTACATATTGCTGTGATATTAACGACATGAGCTCATGGCTTCAACTAAATTCAGTAGGAATGTCTGACTTTAAACTCAAAACTTCGGGGCTCAAGACGTCTTTTTGCTTTACTTTTTTACATTCAGCCAATCTGGCCAATATTGGACTTGATGTAGAAAAATGGCAGAGGAGTAAAATTGCTTGAAGTTTAGCATAATGAGCGTTACCCATGGGTGCAAAAAGGTCTTTTAGCTATTTTTTAATGGAAGAAGATTCAATCCTAAGGAGTTTGACATCAGCCGCACAGTGAGTGGTTCTTTTTTGTTTTTGTTTTTGTTCTTTGAGTGGATTTTTCAAAGTTTCGCACACTGGAGACATCAATGCGTCCTTCCCGCCAGGGCGGGACCTTCTGCCTCCCAGTGTGACGTCACCAGTTCAAACTTTGAAAAATCAGAATGAAAACTACTGAACGTAGGAGAGTGCGGATGGTATCAAATTTTTTAGAATCGAATCTACTTTCATTTTAAAGTATAAAATGAATACGTGGGTAACCTCATTACGAATCTGCACAAAAAATGGAGGTTTAAATTTGAGATAACAAAGTCAGTGCAGTGATTTATTTATGCCGATAGAAAAGAGTACATCAAAAGGGAATCGGGTACACATTTTTGTAAAAATTGGGGTTGTTTTCTTTTTTGAATGCATAAAAATTCGAGAATAAAAGATGAACCATTCTTCTAGGAACACCCGTATATTTAAGGGATGTTGTAGACGCTATGTTTGGTAAGTACTTATTCTGTTTACTGAGATGAGGGTCGTAAGTTCATTCGGAGTTTTTAAAAGCTATTTCATTTCAGTCTTCGATGCCAGAAATCTTCCAAACGGATTTACCGGTCGATCCTTACGTAACGAGACCACGATACGATGATCAGCCACTGATGGATTTCTTGGAGGTTACTATTTAACAGTACATTTTACGTCTCATTTACAAGTAGTTTCTTTATTTTATTTTCTTGTTTTATTTTATTATAATTTATTAATTTTTTTTTTAAATTATTATAGGGTAGAAATGTACGACTTTTTCACAATTAATCCTGAAAGTTTCATTAAGGACATAGAGTAGAGCAAGGATTAGCTTAGAATCCAGTGTATGAGTCGCAAGTCCCGATCCTTACCAGATTATTAGGTACTCCGACTTTGTATCAACAACAAGAATGGAAATTGGTATTTTGTACAGAAATTAATAAAGAGCGTTTGTAAATGCTCTTATAAGCCTCACAAGATGGATGAAAGAAAGTAGATCCTATCGTTGATGAAAATAAATGTTCGTAGACTCCTTGTTTGGATCACCATGATTTGCTTGAGATACTCAAAATAGGATTAACGTTAGAACGAACTCTTTAATTCCACAATGTTCCATAGGTTTTGAGTTCTCCAGTTATTTCCATTCATTCCATTCCCATTCTAACTATGTTATACCTTTTCTTCTTAAAGGTATTCTACCCTGGGAGATTCGATTCTGCCCTCACAAACCTCGCCTTGACAGCCTTCGACCGTGTGACTGAAGATCTCTACGTTTTCTCGACCAATTCGATGAAGAAGGAAGAGGAGTTGGAGTTCAAAGATGTTCTGAGAGCTACTGTTGCATCTCCCAACTATTTCTCGGCTGTGGACATGAACATTGACGAAGAAGAGCTTAGACTCGTTGAAGGTGGTCTCCACGCTTACAACCCCACAAGTGTGGTGTTGGAGGAAGCCAGAAAAATGTACCCATTTCAACCTACAGTCGTCCTGTCTCTGGGTAAGTATGGGTTGCACAGGTTTTCTAATTCCGAAGCAATCTACTTTCTCACAATACGGGATTCACAATTTCTTAATGGATATTTGCAGTAGCATCAAGTGGAAAAATTTATCGGAAAATCTGTCACTTATTCGAGAAGGAGAGAAGAAAGCTATTGACTGTTTATAACCCCAAACGCGATTGAGCTGGTTACTAGTATCTAATTAGTAAAACAGCTTATGCGCTCATGACAAAAATATTGAGTGAAATTCGACTTAAGAAATAGCAGTCCATTACCCAGTATTGCGGTTGAACTTGACTAGTTCATTGTGCCTCATCACCTCGATTTTCTTTGGAGATCTAAATGTGTCGATGCTTGTCCTTCTAAACATTCGACATGAATTAGATGCACAGGCATATGACTCACTCCTACCATGCTTGGTTTTGGCTTTCATTACTTTGTCAACGTATGTAAAACCGTTCTTCGGCCCATAAATATGGCCCTAGCGACTGTTCCCGAAGGTAAGAGAAGTCCAACAAAAAATATATTGTTTCACGGGACATCCAACCAATATAAACATTGGTCATAGTAACTATTTTTAAAATGCGCCGTTACCTGGGATTTTGTTGGCAGTGACTTGTCTACAACTGAGAATGGTCCGAACTGGCCGTGCTGAACGAATGATTCCCTTGTTTTCCTCAAACAATATCGGAGTCAAAACATTGGTGAACCCGATGTTTTCGCCACTTACAACTTGAAACCACAACAAACTGCGTATCAGTAATTTTGATCTGAGCATGTCTTATGCCTGAGATGTGTTTAATTGCTTTATCTAACTCTAATCCGTCCAATACGGACCTTGTCATCATCAAGGAATTGAAGCACTGGTTCGGTCAATCATCAGGATAGCATAATTAGGTGGACAACCGCAGGAGCTGTGATTATGAGGACCGAGTACTAAACGGGGGTTGGATTATGGTTGACCACACTTGTGTTCATTCTCACAATTTTGAAACAAACCAATGATCCGCTACTGCTAACCTCTCGTACTACGTGGCATTTGAATGTTCTTCAACAACAGTTGAAATAGGTATTTCCAGTGGAGGTAATTAATATTCAAAACCAAGGTTCAATTACTAGTGAATACAATGGTCATTCTATTTACAGTACAGCTTCAAAATCTTTGCCTCATCTGAGATTTAAGTGGATCCAACTAAAATCAACTTTTCTCAATGACAGCTTCCCCACTGTCCTTCAGAATCGTTCTATCGGCTCGTTAGATTCCGTTGCACAGCAACTATCTATGAAGAAACTACTTTTACTCATGCTATTACTTAGTAGTTAGTTTCTTCCAATAAACACGATGTGAATCTGACCAAGGAGCAGAGCATGGAGAGGGGAGAGAGCTACCCTGAAAAGGGGAGGCCCCAAGTGAGGGACAGGACATAAATACCTTTGCTCACTTGCCAAAAGCTCATTCGTTTCGTTCTATCAGATACAATCAACTTGACTTCTCTTTGCAAACTCCTCAAACCTCAAGCCATGCGTGCTCGTATTATTTTTTGCTAAGGAAACATTGAGCCAATCCATTTTATTCGTTATTCCAAGTTCAGTTCATTCATTTAGGTTTTCCGTTTTATATATTCTTAAAGCTACGGTAATTCCGAATCAAACTCCTAGGTAGTTAGAGTTACGGTATATTGACTGGCTTTTAAATAGGAAGCTACAGTAAATTCAGATACAGCCACGTAGGGTTCTCTTTCAGCTTGGGCTAGTTCAGATGATCCACTCACTTTAATCCAACCATCGTAATTTGGAGTCAATAATTTCAATTCGCCAACTAATTCAAATTCATCGCATGCAGCCATAACAGTGCTCATGGGATTAGATGTCTAAAAGTACTGTACACCTTAAAATTGACCAGTACAAAACATGAAAAAAATGTTTATGGACCTCTATAAGTACGAATACTCACCGAAAAATGAGTAGGTTTCAAGATTTTTCCCTCACGCTTAATTAGGGTGTGTGGCCACTAGGGGTGGACCGTTCCGGGTGTAACGACACAAGGAACGGATCCGCAGTGGGATCAGAACGGATCACTATCACCTGCTCCCATTTTTACCGATCCACACGGATACACGGATCGAAACAAAATTAAAATGGAGATTGGAATTTTTTTTTTTTTTTTTTTTTTTTTTTTTTTTTTTTTTTTTTTTTTTTAAATTGGATCCCCTGCCTATCTCGTCTAGGCAATCACTGAAATAAGTGATGAAGGAACAGATCGAAGTGAGATCAGTACCCCATACTAGGGATGACCCAACCCCGTAGTTTGAGATCCAGCCGTATGGATGGATCTCTTCTTTTGGCTGGATAGAAAAGAGATTTAACGCTGCCTGGATTTTTCTTCGAACGAGACCGTCCAGTTTGGTTCTTGGAACAAGAGGTTGGGCATTGTCATGGATACCTACACATTCCTACTACGCTGCATTGAACCTACCATAGGTATTCTCGGAAATTATAAAGGTGCCTCCTAAGAAATTTCTTCTTTTGCTTCCGAGTCTACCTAATGGTTGCGGAAGCATTTTTTTCACTTTCGGGAGAAAAAAACATTTTAGTCTCCGAAATCAAAATTTCCACTCGCATTTTACGTTTTAGGCCATTCTGAACAACTTTGGTTCCGTGTCTGTGTGTGTTTGTGTGTGTGTGTGTGTGTTTGTGTGTGTGTGTGTGTGTGTGTGTGTGTGTGTGTATGTGTGTGTGTGTGTGTGTAAAATCAGGAGAAACTGGCTCTAAAGACGACCAATATTCACAAATACTAACCGTGGTAATAAAAAAGAAGAAGACTCCCGACGAGGTTTCTTTTTTTGACTTTACCCTCTGAAAGGAACTTGGAAGCCGTGCAACCTTCAGGGAAAAAAGTTTATGTGAGACCCGAGGATGTGGGATATCTCAATAAGTGGGTCAAATCCCAAGGAACGGGAATTTTCGGGATAAAATCCTCCATTAGTGCGATCTCTTGAGAGACTAATTTGGGGATTACCTTGTATGAGAGAGATTAATTTTACGAAAGACTGATCTCCCATAGGAAATGACACCACGGAGCTTCTGTAGGCGGGATTCCCAACTTATATGAGTGGAACTGAGTCTTTTTCCAGTCCTGGAAACTGAATCCTCAACTCAAGAACAAAAAGCTGTTCTGGGCTGTCATTTATACCGTTAAAGTCGATTGAGCGTTCTCGTCTGTCTGGTTACGAATAGCTTAAAATTCTAGATTGTTAGTATTGTGTGTCCAGAAATAATTTATTCGCAAGAAAGGTTGCCGGCCGAAACGTACGGACCGATGAACCTTAAGACATCGATACCGATCATACATCGTTTATTCTTCTGATGATAAGAGTCTAAAAAATCCCAAGTTGCGGGGTCAGTCGGATGGGACAAGAAGAATAAAAGAGCAGGCTCAAACAGGCGAAGAACCATTGCAATTAAATACATTTCCAGAACTAGAGGTGAACAGAAGAAACTTTAGCTCACTCAGCTGATCAGAATCAAGCCCGTCATATCACTCATCTGAGGATGTCCCCAGGGGACTCTCGATCCAATTTCAATTTCTTAAGTAAACAGGATAAAATTTTGCTCATTCGGCTGATCAGAATGGAACCTTTCATTTAATTCGTCCCTTGTGGTCCCAGAGAGGCTTTTTATCAAATTTCATTGTCCTAGTGTATATATAGGGTGTCACAACAGAATTCAGGACGCTCCACTTTAGTTGATCCTGTCCAATCTAATGAAGCGTTTTCAAGAAGTTAGGTCATGGCTAAAGCATGTTTCATGCTGAAAAAACCAAAAAACAGTTTTATTCCGAAAGTTATAGAGATCCCGATTCATTATCACTTCAATCCACTTACTCCAACTCTTCTATTTTCCCATTTAGGATTGATTGAAAATTTGAAAATAGTTCGGGGGATACATGACTCAAGTTCCATAACCAAAAGTCCGATCCAGCAGTTTGGGAATTAAAATATATATATATATATATATAATATATATATATATATATATATATATATATATATATATATATATACTTTTTTAAATTTATTTATTCGTTTTATGTATTTTACTCATCTTTAGGTAAACCCACATTTTGAATTTCGGTAGTAACACATTAAATAAAGCATTATTGACCTAACCGCTACCAAAATCATTTCGTTCCACAGGATCTGGTACCGTTGAAGACATAAAGCCGCCGTTCATCCCCCGGACGCCCGTTTCTCCGGTTTGGGGTTCACCTTTTCAAGACCAGAAGATCCGCTGCCAGGCCGAGCTGACGAATGTCTTCTTGCGGCAAAACTCATACAACTACTCCCGAGCCCAACTTTCACTGAGCAGGACGGAAAATGCTTTGCTTAGCGATTTCCATGAAACAACTCAATTTTTCCCGTCAACTCTCGCCGTTTTAGCGAACGTTGGGGAAAGGTAAGAATTAAATCCGTTAACAAGAAGCTGAGAAGTAGAGAACTGGAGTTGTTGTTTATAAACAGGTTAATGAAGATTTTCGTTTGAGCTAGCCTTTTCGGGAACTGACACCGAATATCTTAAACTTCCATTGAGTCAATGTCCTATCTTTGTCCTCCATCCACAGTCCCAGTTAATGCCCACCAGTGTGCCCAATGCAAGAGAGCCATTTGTTCCAATCGTCATCTCGGGATGCATCCTATAGAGGCCAACGTTTTAATCGGCATAGAGCAAGAGTGGCCCAGTTGCTGGCCACAACGTTTTTCATGCACACACTCTCTGTGATTAAATCTCTTTGCCTGATATTTCACATCAAGCAGCATGTCCAGGATTTAATCCTAGGGGCGTCTCTCACAACTGCTACAGGCGTAGGTCAGCAGCTCGAAATACAGCAATCCCGACTGACGTGTTGAGGCTCGGGGAGTAGGTACCTTCGCAAAATCATTACTGTGAGAGATCCATCTTGCAGGATCTGGTATGGCTGGCTATTGAAGATCTTGATGGCTTGAAGGACGGGATACAGCCTACATATGCTGAGGATCTTCCCATAGGTTGAGGGTGAGACTGAGGCCGGAAACGACCACGAAGTGATCAATCTTGTAGGTCACAGAGAAGCTATGCAAGCTGGAATTCTTTCCTTTACTTAACGTCAATCTTATATTTCTACTCCGTATGTGTTTAAAAATACCTAACTAATAAACTCCAATCAACTTATCGTCTATCTATAAGTTCTCCAAACACTTCTCAGAAATTAGTAGCACGAGATGTGTATTGACGTATACGAATTTGAAGCTTTCCACAAAATGGTGGACGATTTTTGTGGGGCGGAAAGTGGGGAAGTTATATTTTCCCTCGCAACTATTGGTTGATTGAATCCAGGGAGATTTCTAGATTTTTAGTCGGTTCTCAGCGGGGGGCTATGAGTCAAGGATGTTGTACTATAAAACTGATTAAACACATTTTATTCCTTTCGTACGAAACTTCATTAGGCTATGTTCCGCAGTTGACTGAAAACAATATTTTTGGGAAATTGATTAGACGATGATCCATTCTTAAAGTACCTAATACTCCTTTCAATTTCTGGTGGTGTCCATTAGATACGTTGAAGAAAACAAGAAGTCGCTACGCAAGTTCTGCGATTACTTCAGACGCAGGAGGAAAATCATAAACCCATTGAGCGAACGCGTCGGATGGGATCTACCAGAGTCGTCGAAACAGCTTTTGGCCGGCCTTCACAAGTTGATGCCTCCACTCGACTACATCGAGCCCGACGACGAGATGGGGCTGGCCCACGCAAAGGCAGATCTACTCAAGGCTTTGGAGCAAGAGACGTCCGAAGAGATTCGCATGAAATTCAGGTTCGACGTCTTCAAACCGTAGTAGGGTTTCAAACGAGTACGATCTTCCACAACAGTTCATTAGTTATTGAAAAACATATTCGAGTCTAATGATGGTTAGAATTATCAACTCGAAGTTAGCTAATCAGATTGATCCCATACTTTCCCACCTGCTCACTAGTCAAAAGGAGGCCACATTACGACAATTAGGATCCCTGGTTATAAGGTAAATAAATATTATATGAATATAATTACAATCAAGCTTGATGAACAAACCAAGAGTAAAGAAAAAGGAAAATAAGATTTTATGGAGTAGGGAGATTAGAAGGGGACTCTGGACAACTGAGGTACCTACTTCAACATTACACGATACCAATGTAGAATCAAAGTGTCCACAAAAAAGTCCCAGGCGTGCGACATGACCCAAAGTTCTTCTTTACTGTTGCCTTGAATGTTTTCAAGATCTAGAGTTTTGAATATTTCAGCCCTGGCATGCTATACCCATCCGGTTCGGCAAAAATTAATGCCGAGTTTCAAGGATCAACTAGACCCCAAATGTTATTTTGTAATCCAAATTTCATCAACTTTGGTAGTTTATCAGTTTCGGGGAAAAGCTCTGGGCGGCGGACGGACAAATTTTTTATTTTTTTTATCTTTTTAATTTTACGCATCTTGAAATGTAAATCAACAAATTTCGAGGTGGGTTACAATTTTTTTTCTTTCTTGGTCAATTACAAAGGTTCGTCATTGAAAATGATTAACCAAAAATAACTAACCGTTTTCAGACGCAATAGTCTTTACTGATGAAGTTATCTAACAATATTAATACGGCGTTTTTGCAAAACGTACGCAAATTTTACTATTTATTTTATTAAAATTCCCCAACATACTCTATTCCTAGTTCTATTTAGGAACTAGGAAAGCATAGATGACCCTGTTTTACTCGGCTTTTGAGTTTCGAAGCCATTTTTAAAATAGAAACTCACTGTTTTAAATCATGCTAATTGCTTCGGAAAGGCGAAGGAAATCAATATTTGTGGAGGATAATGGAATTAACGGGATAAATAATTAGTAGTCAGCATTAAGCTCCCTAAAACTGTTTCTAATTTAGAGACTCAACAAACAGGTATTTATAGTTTGTTCAACTTTCAAGTTTAAACCACTAATTTTCAATACCCATTTTCAGATGAGAAGAGATAGATTGATTAAAAATTAATATTCATGACTAAGAATGTACCATATTATTTGTTAAAACCTTCAGGGAAAACGCCCCTATCCATGCCAAGATGGCCAGAAGAAACAATTAAATAATATACCTCAGAGGACTATTATGCTAGGAATTCCGTACAGTAGTTTTCTGTTTGGTGCATTCATGTTTGGACAGAGAAGAAACCTCTTGTAAATATTATTTCAGAACCTTCCACCCCGGATACTGAAGATGTATTTTTTCAAAAACTGTTATTTTGACTTTTTACCACCAACACATTAGTCAAAACACTGTGCGACATTAGCTAAAAGCAAACACGATAATATAGGACGTTACTCTTACTCAATTCAAATAATGAAAACTCTACGATTACAAAATTATGAATTTTACAAGATGTACACAGATCTATTTGGAAAAGTATAGCCTTCAAGGAAACAGTAACTTTTGTGTAATACTTTACGCATTTTTAAGATTTATTTTCAGCATGTAGTATCAAGAAGACAACTGGTGCACGATATAGTAGTTTTATGTAGTATGTTCGACAAATATATTAAATACATTTTGTTATTTTGTTACCAAAACATTATATTCTTAGCTGATGAACTGAACACAGCCAACTACTTGGGATGTATGTCTATATTAAGTCCTAATTTTGTCGAGCTTTTGAACTCTTTTTATTAATTTATAGAACAAATGACGTTAAATATACAAAATTTAGTGCTATTTTGTTTACAAAATCATTCGTGCAAATGATATTTTGAATATGGCATTATATCTCACTTTGATCCTGTTCTTATTTTACAGATTTTTCGTCTTCAAAGGTCACCCACTTTACAAAAGTATGAAGAAGTGGATGAAGTTTTTTGAAGAAAACAGCAAAAGAGTAGAGAAAAGTAAAAGGAAAAGGCCAGTTTACTTTGGAAATTTGCTCTGATACAGTACACCTAGTTTCTAGAATATCTACCTAATTAGCATAATAACTTTCCTCACTGACGTAATTTACTTGCGGATATAGGAAGATTTTGCTTGAGAAACTTGAACAACATGAGTAGGTTATGTTTCGTAGTTAATCTTGAGTGTGCAAATGAAATTGAAAGGTAATGTTTACAGTCAGGTTAACTGCAGAAACACCTTAACAAAAACAGTAGGTACTCACCTAACTGAGAAAGGCAGAGAACGAAATTATTATAGTTTTAGTAAAATATTCACCAATATATGTACAATGCTCGTATTACTGGCTATAACAGTCTTTTCGCTAAATAATCAAATAAATGCTTGTTCGGATTTAAAAAAATGAAAAAAATCACCAAAATCAGTCGATTTGAATTTTTTTAAAAATCTGCCGAGTCAGCATTATACTGCCGTACTAAGAATAGATCATGTATCTGCATTTATGGCCACATTTAGTTAATGGTACCCCCCGTTTGGGAGGGTGGTTTCTTTCGATTTTGCTAGTCTCGAAGTCGGATCTCAACGGAAATGCCTCAAAAACGGCTTACAATTATCGCATTGACCACGTTTTGGTTCGATTTACTAATGAAAATCCCGTAACTGGCCTTTTCTGTCAAAAACCCACATCTGGGCGTCAGATACAATTCTATTAGTATTTAGGTACCTACATATGAATTGCGACACTCCAGATAAGAATTCATTTGTTAGTATTTTTGGACTCGTGGCGTCTGATACGGTTTCGGAATCAGTGGCAGATACGATTTTTCTTCCCAGTATTTTGTTCACGCGAATGTATTTTCTCTAGTAAAAGATACGGTTTTCGGAGGTTGGCAACCACGATTTTTTCTCCTAGTATCCTGCACATACGAGATTTTTTTTTTTTTTCTCGCCACGTAGAGCGGTAGGTACTAATTTTGAATTAAAAAAAACGTATCAATCTTTTTTTATTGCTTAACAAAAACTCGTATTTGCACCAGATACGAGGAAATCGCCTAGTACAGGTGTTTTAAACCTTTTTATTTGTTGCAATTTTCTGACCAAAATAATGTTTTTCAAGCCACACCACGCGATTCAGAGAGAAATTTCCTTTGGAATGAGTGCTTTTGGAGCTCGAGACAACGTAAAACAGAGCTAATATAAACAACTAATATAAACAACTTTCGGCTCAAATCCTAGAGACGCGTTTTCCCAAAAGTAGGGTTTGGTCAGATACGGGATCTATTCTTAATAAGGCAGTATAGCTGCCTCACTTACTGTAACATGGACGCAAAGAATTCGCTAGTTGAAAATCTATGTACAAGTCAAAATGATTAAATGCTAAATAGAACAGAAAGTTATGTGTAGACATGCTAACTTGCGGAATTGGGACATGATTTGCAAGTTTGCGTATACGCAAATCCAACCACCAATCAAACGGTATTCACCATCTATAAGTATATATACAGAATGGTTTGGTTTGAAGTTTTGGACAACAAATTGGGAAAACTACGAGTAGATAGAACATGTTGGCAAGTAATGCATATCTTTAAATGAATTGTCAATGATTTGGTGAGACTTGAAAAAAGAAAAACAAAGAAAGAAAATATCATTATTTTTCGGAATCACCCTCCCCTCTCCCCATATTTACACTCTCCACAGATAGTATATTTGAATCTTCCAAGTTTATATAACTGGACTAAAATCTGGATCGAACAATTAATAAAAAATGACACGTAAATCGGAGTGTGTGTACCTATTGTAAAAATATCACGATTCTTCACTATTACCCCCCTCCATTTACCCCTTCTATCTTGAAATTTAAAATATAAAATTTCAAAGATTGATTTTGAGGGAGTGGCTAATTTTCAAACCTTTTCTAAAGTTCCCTAATTCCAAAAGAATTACCCAACGTTTGTTTTTTTAAAAAATGAGCCTGAGATTTTGTAAAATATAAATATGAAAATCGTCTGTTCAATTTAACGTTAGTTCGAAAAATGCGGTCAAAAGTTGAATGAGTTGGTTTAAAGAGGAGAAATGTGGGGTTTTATGTACAAAACGTAGTTTTCTCGAGAAAAAAAGAACAAAAAACCTTCAAAATCACATCTAGGCAACGGATTGAGATGGAAAGTTGCGGTTGCCGGCATTCTCCTCCATTTTCCGTCTAGCTTCACTCACTTTGTGATTTAAAATAACCGATGCCACCCTGTTCATATTTATATAGGGAACCAACTAAGAATTAACCGGAACAATCGTAGACCATTTATATTTCCTTTTATAAGACTTCATAATACGTAGTAGTTGTGCGATGGTATCAACAATCAAAAGTAACGAAGCAACCACCGAATTTGAACGAAATCGGAGCAATCGTGAATTGATTTTCCAGGAAATTTTTGCAGCTTTTTTTGAGATGGAATTGACAGAAACCTGTCAAGAGGTTAACCCGAGCAAACCTAAAAAATGTCATCAAATTCGGTCCATCAGTCTTGGAGTTATGCCTATATCAACCAATTTTAGTATTGCGGAAGCGCAACAGCTGTACTCATATAATCGCTGTACTCAGATAAAAACTATGGGAGACAATTTAATTCAATTACTTGTGGGAGCTCGATCTGGTCGGGAGGACCAATGACTTTTTTCTTCCCCCAGCTCAAACGAAATAAGACCGATACGTAGATCATGAGAAATCGGTGTCTTAAAAAATTCGTGCTCGCGCATCCGCACAGGCTATTTAATTCAACGCGAATGTAATTTGTAGGGTATTCTTTAAGAGCTATTTAAGAGACAACACAATTCCCATGTCATCTATATTGTTATGATGAGGGTCAGTTTCATCACATTCTAAATCATATCTGAAGTTTTTTTTTTAAATTTAAATTTTGATCCGCACCTCAACCAGAAGGGTCACTAGCGGCATTGAACAAGGGACATTCGAAGTGGCACGATTCTAAGGGGAGCCATGTTGCCATCCTTGACTAAAAAGGAGCGACATCATGGACTACACAGGCAACTCGGATGGGAAAAAATGAGGAGTACAGTGATGACCACTGTTTAGTCCCCAAAGTGGATTAAAAAAACCCAAAACTAAAGTAATACAACTACGACTAGATGTAAAATAAGCTAATAACTATATACATGCTATTGTATAAAATCAGCAAAGTGAAATAAAACTCCGACTTGATGTATATAAATACATCACAGATCAGATATCACAGTTCGTAGTAGAGCTCAGCGGCTCTCAGGTACAACAACAGGGATCGGACCTTGTCTGGTACGGATAAAACGTCAACCCACTGAGGGGGCTGATGCTGGACTCGGAGTTCCACAAGGGCTGGGCAGTCCTCCAGAAACTGGCAGATGAACAGATCACCCCCACACCTCCCACACACAACATCTCGAGCTTCTGCACTAAGCAGGTGTCTGTGAGTAAGACGGGTATGGCCAGTGGCAACCCGGTTGACCACTATTCGATCCCACCTTTGTTTCCAACTAGTGTCTGACCGCTTAACATTGAAGAAAGCGAACACGCTTGAACGAATACCTAGGTATGCAAATGATCTCGGGACATCGTTGGAAGTATTACTCAATGTTCATAACTACAAACGTGGTAATGAGTTTGGTAACTCACTTGCCAGATTATTGGAGTCCGTCGGAATGCCATTTTCGTGAAACTTTTCGACAGTGAAAGTTGAAGCCCAGGAGTGTGTCGCCGCAGCACGGAACGAGGCACAACAAACCCTATTAAAACAAATACTTGAACTATTTACTTAGGTACGCGTTCAAAATTTACTACGTTTCTTTAATTGGGACAGTTTAAATTATTTCAAAACTTTACAAAAAAGGCTTTCTTTAATTTTTTTAAATTGTTCACCAACGTTCCTCCCCAGGGATTGGGGCATCTTTAGAAAGATGGAAATAAATTCAAAATATCAAATTTAACGTTGTAAAATCTCTAGTGTATCTTTTTGTATGAAAATCACATTTAGACGAACTAAATCACTCGCGACGAAGTTGTGGAAACCCATTTCAAAACAGAAGTTAGTGAAAAACGTTGTCTATTTCCACGAAAAATAAAGAGTTACACTGTTAAATCGATTTCGGACAATAAAGTTATTGTTTGTTACTGATGATGGCCTAACCGTCGAAATCGATTTAACAGTGTAACTCTTTATTTTTCGTGGAAATAGACAACGTTTTTCACTAACTTCCGTTTTTCACATTTAGAATTAGAAGTTTATGAAAATTAAATTTAAGATAAACAATTTTAAATTTGATTATAATGATTATATTAGTCAAACAAACTAATCTTATTTTACGAAAAGGATTGATTTAGTATGTCTTGAATATTTGAGATGCGAACTTGCGAGCATCCAGACCACCAATATCTAAACCTCATTCTGATTTATTTGTCCAACTGGTTGCCAGGTAACTGGTTGTCAATGTTAAGTACTGAAAAATAATAACAGTGATAATTGAAGAGTAGTTATGCCTCGTTCCATGCTGCGGCGAAACTCTCCTGTAAGGCCCGGGTAAAATTAAAATTTTGTTTAAAATGTTGGTATCCATGATCATTTGGTGAAAAAGTTCAAGACTTCCAGGAAAATGTTTAATTCTCTTGGGAATGATGAATTAAGTTGCGGAATGACGACTTCAGCTGTGGAATGTTTGAATGTTTAGATGTTGGAGTTCTGGATAAGCTCGCGTCGGTTTGGGATGCGTGTTATTAGGGATTTCGAGCTGCCGTTAGCCTCGAAAGGCTTTGGAGTAGTAAATAACGAAAACAGTAGTAGAGGTAACTGGCTCGCAGAAGGGTTTAAATATAGTTACCTATCCTGGCTGGTTTACGACTCTGTGTGTTTCCTCAGTCCTAGTATGGAACCGGGATTTCCTTATCGGGGACGCAAGTGAGGAACCGCTCCAGCTCTGACGACCTTCACCTTCGCCACCTGTCAGGGTCCGCGGCCTTCAAGCCCACCCCCGCTCTCTCGTCGAGCTGCTGTGTCATCCTTTCACGGGAACCCAAGTCCACGAATCCCTCTCTTCTCGCAGGCACACAAACTGAACTTTCGACTCGATTTCAATTAGGGATACCCTCATGTTTGTTTTATATTTTCAACTAATAACAGGTAAAATTCCAAGAATTACAGACGCCAGCCGCACTATTCTACGCTAAGTAGATTTCTTCCTATGATTTTTCAAAATTTTGGCAAAAACCGACATCATCTCAGGTAGTAAAGATAAGTATTTTAGAAAAATTTGCGTCTCTCCTTGGTTCATCAGCTCTAATCCGAGAACAGAATAAGAAATGTCTGCCAAGTTGGGTGAGGCACATAGCTTCCTCGTTTACCTATCATGAATGTATAGATCATAGAAAAGTTTTAAATAATCTTGACAATTCCATAGCGAAAAAGAGTAAATCAAGAAGTGACGTGAAATTTCATCATTGGTCAATTAAGAAACGAGAAAATCAATGTAATCTAAGTTTGTGCTAGCGCAGAATGATGAATTGAAAACAATGAAATAGGAACGGAACCATCTACAACCTGAATCGCGCATTCGCTGACGATTTCATCAAAATCGGATGAATACTGTGAAAATTAAGGTCATTACAAGTATTTCACATTGCCGCATGTGCAGTAGCTATTAATGATATAATCGTGTTAAAATTGATATGAGGTAATAAATTCATCTTCTTCCAACTATCACCCAAATTTGAGCGAGATTGGGCGACTAGGGCGTGAAAAAATGATGCTTGGTAGAATTTACGTTTGCGCATGCGCAGGGTGAGGTATTGAGTCAAGAAATTTGACACTGACATGGGACCCTAGCCCGCATATCCCCTGAAAATTTCATCCAAATCGAATGGAAACTGTGGAAAATAAGCTTGTTACAAGGATTTGCGGACACACGACAGATATACACTCGGACACAAACACAGACAGATAGACACGGAACCAAAGTTGTTCAGAATGGT
Source organism: Adelphocoris suturalis (assembly GCA_030762985.1). Lineage (NCBI taxonomy): Eukaryota > Metazoa > Arthropoda > Insecta > Hemiptera > Miridae > Adelphocoris > Adelphocoris suturalis. The sequence continues at coordinate 146,995,860 of CM061040.1, read as the reverse complement.
CTAAAACGTAAAATGCGAACGGAAATTTTGATTTTGGAGACCTAACAAGTTTTTTCTCCCTAAAGGAACATCGCAGTTGCTAAATGAAATTTGGTGATTTAAAAGAGATTTTGAATTTATAGTTTTTGGGGCAGATTTTATAGTTTCAGCAAATACTGATGAAATTTAAGAGGGGTTTTCAGCATAATTCTGTGCAAACATTTTTTAATGTTCTAGTTAATCGTTAATAATTTTGATTTGACTAAAATTCTGATAAAATTATAGATGTATCGATTTTTGGCCGTTTTTAGCCATTTTCAGTGATTTTTTTTAGCACATTTATTGAAATTTGACCAATTGAATGTGCCCAAAAAGTGCTGGCTAACAAACCTATCTTTACATTTGGAAAGCTTGATTTTTTGGCGCAAGAACGGGATTGTTATCTCAATCCTAAGGATAGTTATCGACTGGAAACACACGTAATATATATATACGAATATATATTTTTTCCCAAGCCATTGCAATTGCTTCATTTTCTACAAGAAACCTATCACTTGAATTTTTGAGTACGCGAAAACGAGCACAATCACGCTCAAATATAAAACAAATTTTGAAATATCAAGTTTTTTAATATATTCAATTGCACTTGTGATACATGATTTTGGGGTGTTTTCCACGCTGAATCACGTAACGATATTCATTTATTGATATTCGTAACATCAATTCAGTATACCTGTATATCAGTATTTTCCAAAAACGGTCCCCGAAATTCACATCGATATCTCAATAATTGTAAAAAAAAAAATAATAATAAAAAAATCATGATATAAAAAGCGGGTATAACTCAAAATCCAGTCTTTATTTTAAAAGAATTTAAGCCGCTTCTCAACCGGAAGGGTCGTTAGCGACAATCGAAAAGGGTGTCAAAGGGACACTGCCACGGGCACGATTCTAAGGGGAGCCATGCTGTCCGTCCGTCACTAAACGTATTGCAATCATGGACTCCACTAGCAGATCGGAGGGGGAGAAATAATAAAATAACCCGCAAAGCGAGGCATCGCCACACCCTGCCACAAGGTCCACAGCGATGACCACTTTGTAACCCCTACAGTGGATAAAAACACCCCGTAATAAAAACCAAACCACAACCAGACGAGCCCCACAAACACATAAATACTACTGACAAACACATAATGATAAATACCATCATCTAAGATTAATAAAGGTATGACTAGATCACATAAATAAATAAATATATCCCAAATCAGAATATCAAAGTTCGTTGTAAAGCTTTCAGGTACACCAACAGGGACTGGACCTTGTCTGGTCCTGACAGAACATCCACCCACTGAGGGGGTAAATGCTGGACCCTGAGGTCCATGAGGGCTGGGCAATCCTCCAAAAAGTGGCGGATAGACAAATCACCCCATATCTCCCACACACAACATCGCGAGCTACTGGATCTAGCAGGTGTCTGTGAGTAAGACGGGTATGGCCAGTGGCTACCCGATTGACTACTATTCGGTCCCTCCTTGGAAGGTGGGTCACGAAAGGATCAACCGGGCAAAGGTCCTGAAGGACTCCACGCAGACCAGTGACGTCGCCTTGCCATTGCTCGAGCCAGATAGAATTGGCTTTATACTGCATGTAGGAGATTTGATCCTCAATGCGTATAGGTAACATTTCGATGGAGTCATCACCAATCGCTCTCCTTGCTAGGGAATCAGCAGGCTCATTGCCATGAATACCTACATGGCTTGGCACCCACATAAAAGTTATGTTTGTGCCCAATGTTGTGACTTGGTGTAGCGACAAACGCAGGCTTTGTATTAGGGGATCATATGAATATGTATCCCTAATCGCCTCGATGCTACTTAGTGAGTCAATACATATCACATAGTTTCCTACTCCCAATAGCTGGGAATGTCGAACAGCCAGCGTCACTGCCCACAGCTCTGCTGTGAGAACACAGACGCAACAGGTGGTAGTTGTATAGTGACATGGAAGTTTGGGCTCCATAGAGCAAGGCCAATACCATCAAGGGTCTTTGAGCATTCAGTAAATAAGAGAGTTCTTTATTTTATTTCATCTAATTTTACTTATTTATATTATTGTCATTATTTCATTTTTCTGAGCATAAGAAATGTGCGGGGTCCTTCGAATTATTTGTAACAGGTGAAGGAAGATTTCTATAACAAACTGGTGACCCCAAAATGAGCGATTCAGGATTTCTCTGTACCCACAGCAATGTATGCATGATTTCGTTGTCACTTTATCCACAGCCTTCGTTCTTATTTCGCAAATAAACTAATTCTATTCCCTTCCCGTAACGGAAAATACAAGGAAAAATGTTCTCCAGGAAAACAAAAATATAGTGGGAATTTCACGGGACGCCAATTCCAGGGTTGTCGAAGTCGATAATGCGGGGTGTAGCTAATCAGAGTATAGGGAACAGAAGAGCTGTGGGCGGAGGAAACCGCTGGAAATTGCCGCTTGTTTCGAAGTCTGGCGGAACTGATTGTTGGGAGACTCCAGGATGCGGCCACTGTTTCTGTTTCGCTTACGAACGGGACGACGGGAATCGGGGTACCGGGTCTTTTGAATAGGTGGGTACCTGTGATCTACTTTATCGCGATTTGGGTGAGTTTATCGGTAAGGCGAACTTCCAATAGTAATCATTGAGGACTACTAGATTATACCGGAAGACTTTGATCCATGAGACTTTATTAGCGAATTTTCCTAGAAAATGAAGCTATTGCGATGGCTCGGAAAATTTTAAAATCAAATTTTTTGAAGAATTTCTTCATTGAAATCCTTTTTGAGGCATCCTGAAACGAATCCTGGAGTTTAACGCATTTTATAGTCGAGACCCTCAATCTAAGAATGAACAACCATAGGGTGTCTGTAAACCAACCTCGGCCACTCCCAGTGAAGGTTCATGCATCTTCCCATGACGCAACATTTGACCAGTGTTTTGGCGTGAAAGTATTGAATAAGCAACCAGATACTGCAACGGACAGAATGCTGCAGCAGTCAGAAAGAGCGCATAGATGGGTCCTCGGAGCCAATCGACCACCTGGCCTCAACTTGAATGATTTGCTGAAATGTATCAAAATTATTATTATCTCGGCCATGGATACGATTGTCCTGAAGAAAGCAAGTTAAATCATTTCTTTCTGTATCTAGGTACTTATCTGTGATCAAGAATTTTCGAATTATCAGATTTACTTACTTTCTTTCTTTCATTTGTGAAATTTATCTTCTAAATTAGTCAATAATATACTTCAGTAGATCCAAACAATCAATAAGTGCATTTATATATTGGTCTGATTCAGGTCTGCCAAACCTCATTCGATTCAGAGTTGAATCCTTTCTAACGTTCGTTTCGATCAAGTTTTTGCTCAGACCGTTTCCTATTAATGTACAAAGTAAAAGACCGTTTACTAAAACTAAACCAGTTTTACACTGCTGCTGATGAGACCGCAATCACATTTCAAAATATTGTGCATTCTCAGTACCTATCTTAATCATTGGTTTTATGGCTGTATTTGACCACTTTTCCGAATTCTGATATCTAACCCCGTTGAGGGGGGGGGGGGGGGGGGAATGCAGTTCCCCTAATTTTAAATATAAAAATATGAAATATATTTACCTCAAGTCAAACTAATGGCTTTTACAGAATGCAAATAGTTCTTTCCATTCACGAGATATTTACAAAATCGGCTCATCGAGTCGGTAGGCGGCGAATTGGGTAACTAAACCCGTGATATTTCAAAACGGAAGTTAGTGACAAATGTGGTATATTTCCTCGAAAAAATGAAAAGTTACATGTCAAATCGATTTCGACAGTTAGGCCATCATCAGTAACAAAAAATAACTAAACGCACATTAGAAAGGACATAGCTTATGTAGTCACAGGTGAAGGGAGATTGAATCCCATTGGTCGAGAGAAAGAAAAAGGGGCTGGAGGTACAACCAATTAAGTACAAGCAAAGTGAAGGGGGATTATAGCTGATCAGATGAAGTGAAAGGAGAGAAAGAATTACTGGTATCAACAGTTCGAAGGGATAATTCCAAGCTTTAAAGAAATGGACTTATCAGAGGTGAAATATATTGAGGGATATCCTCATTTAAACATTTACCAGATCGGTCACTATTGATGATTTCTAATTTTCAAGTACATTCAACATACCTCCCTTTGGACAAAAATGAAGAAATTCTGCAAACTATCTATCTGTCAAATCAAAATTATAAGTATAATTGGATTCCTTAAGATGTTTTGCAAATGTAGACGTACCCTTATTTTCCCTGAAATCCTCCTGATGCTCTTCTATTATTTCCGTGAATTTCCTACCAGTTTGACCGCAATATTCGTAGCCGCAAGAACATTTTAGTTTATAAACCCCACTTTTATCCTCAATGTTGAGGATGTGTGAGGTGTTCAGGATGGAGGTTTTAATGTGTGTTCAGTTATTGTTTGTTACAGATGATGGCCTAATCGTCGAAATCGATTTAACATTGTAACTCTTTATTTTTTTCGTGGAAATAGACAACGTATTTCACTAACTTTCGTTTTGAAACGGGTTTCCACAACTTCGTCGCGAGTGATTTAGTTCGTACCGTGATATTTATCCTTAAGCTTCAAGACTCGCCAAAAGGATCAACGCATTTGAGAAGAAACGCATGACTCTGACATCCTTCATTAATAATTGAATGAGTTTCGAAGAGTTTCGGTAAGATTTAGACTTTCCCCGTATGAACTGAAATTACACCCAATATCCTGCACGCACACTGACGAACTTTCCACTTTGCGAAATATGTGGGTTAATAGCTCATCATGGGTAGGCACATGGTATCATTATATGCCTTGATAGCCTGCTAAGTACTAAAACACTCTGCACCAATGCACCATTTACGGAGGCCCACAATGAAGGCAAAGTCAATAAAGAGAGCCCCAGTTCTCGCGTGTCGGCGCGGCGTAGGGGCGTGTGGTCCCTTATCTACGCAGTAGTGATAGCTTTTTAACGCAGCGAGTTGGAAGTTAATGCGGAGCAATTCACGGCAGTTTTCATGCGTGAAACACACTAGCCCCGTTTACCTACAGCGGTCGACGAGGAAGGAAATGTCGAAGTTTGTAGTGCCTGACATCCTTGGGCCGTCTAATTTCCATGTAATGCCCGTCCCTCTTTCAGTTCGCCTTACACAAGATGTATTGGAGTTATTACAAGGAGAATAGAACTTGGTTCGTAATGGGCTTCGTAAAGTACCTAGGTAGTTTGTTTTGAATGAGACTTTGGCTGTACCAGTGAGTCTTTGTACCTAGGCGTAACGAATTCTCGTAATTCAAAGAAAATGAGCACTAAGCGAACAATCTCAGTTTGGTTTGGGTTATGCGAGTGTATATCTGTCTCTGGAAGGTGATGCACCAGCCGAAGATTGTAAGGAAATAGGGCTAATGTGAAGCATTTCTACTTTTTCCTCAATCAACGAAGATTGCGGAAAAAATCCATCTTCATTTGTTGAAGGAAAAAAGTAACTCTCTACCATAATTTGAAAATTTCTAATGTACTTAGCGATTCAGGGTTATCTAATATCTTTGATTTCAGCATGCCCATGAGTCTGAAAGTTCTTTTTAACACGCAAAACTATACGTCTTCCGAATTCGATAAAATCCAAAAGAATGTGCGTATTAAATCACACAAAGCCCCTACGAAGTAGGTTCCTATAAAAGGTAGCCAATGTGCGAACGTTAAGTTGTAAACCTATTGTAGTAAAGACGGACTCGTGGATTCATGTATCATTATCTCGGCCTAGTGGAGGCAACCCCCTCGCCTGGCTGAGCTGTATATAAGGGCCAGGAAGCCACCAGGTGTGAAGGATATTGGGTGTAATTTCAGTAACATACGGAGAAAGTCTAAATGTTAACGAAACTCTTCGAAACGTATCCAATTATTAATGCGAAATGTCAGAGTCATGCGTTTCTTCTGAAATGCGTTGGTCCTTTTTGCATGTCTTGGAGCTGAAGGATAAATATCACGGGTTTAGTTACTCCATTCGCCGACTAGCGTCTCGATGAGCCAATTTTGTAAATATCTCGTGAATGGAAAGAGCTATTTGGATTCAGTAAAAGCCACTAGGTTGGCTTGGATATTTCAGATTTTTATTATTAAAATTAGGGGGCGACGAAAAGAAATGAATTGTGTTGAAAAAACTACGATGTTATGCGAAGGTACGGATTGACATTTCAATAGAACTATCAATTGACTAATTCATCTTTGATGGTTCTACTGAACTATATATGAATGATTTATTTAGGAAGGAAATTTCACAGATAAAAGACAAAAGAAAAATCTGATATTTCGATCAAAATCTTGGTCACATATATTTTATAGAAGAAGAAATAAATGTTTTATTGCGTGCCTGGTTGCTTGGGAAAGTAGTATCCAAGCTGAGATGCTGGCTGAATGTTAGAGAGTATAAAGTACGCAGTGATATTAAGTGCAGTGCAGTGGTATACGTACGGTGGTTAAACAAACTGAAGGGCCTTGAGAGTCACTAACTATAGAAAAACCTAGAAATGAAAAAAACATAATGAAGAAATGAGATCCTGATACGCTGACAATATTTCAACAAGGTTTCAGATTGAAACGAAAACCAGCCAAAAGACATATCCACGTCAAAACCCCCCTCCTCCCTTTTCACTATAACCTCATATACATGTGCTGCGAGAAACTACCCGTCCTCGCACCCACAGTCAAGTGACGATGAAAGGAGCATTGCATTTTGTGTAGAGAATCAAATATAGCAGGTTTTTAATGGCATTTTACTTATAAATCAAGCATTTTAATTTCTCCCTTGATGGGAAAAACAAAAGATCATGGATATGTCTAGTACCTACTGCTTACCAGTTGGTACCTACTACTCAATTGTATACCAACCATGTAGTGCCTTCTTTTCACAAGATTATTCCATTATGGTTACAAAACAATATTAGTTTTTAACTTAGAGTAATAAATCAGCATTCCTTGACACTACAGTGGATTAGAGGTCATGAAATGTCATGGTAAAATGAGAGCATTCCAAAAAGTGGCGAACGATTTTCCTACTATGAAAACTATGGGAGTTACTCTTCCCTAGTAACGCCTTGGTTGTACGTGAAAATCAATAGAAAATTTGCCGGTCGGGAAAAAAAGTGTCGGTCGGGAAAAAAAGTGTCGCGAAAAATTCCTTGACCCCCAGCCAAAAGACATATCCATGTCAAAAAAGGGTTAGATATCAGAATTCGGGAAAGTGATCAAATACAGCCATATAACCAATGATTTAGATACTGAAAATGCACTATATTTTGAGATGTGATTGCGGTCTCATCAGCAGCAGTGTAAAACTGGATAAGTTAGTTGGTTGGGTGAGCGAGAAAGCTTCTATGGAGAGCCACACTATGGGATAGGATATGGGCCTACAGCCAAGTCCGAAAATACGTAGGTAGGTAGTAATTTGAGGAGAAGGTTTGAGATTAGATTTTGAAAATTTAGTCCGTTCTGAGTGATATAATCTTTGTCTGCCATCTCAAAATTGGTGGAATACAAAATGGCGGCCTCAAGATGGCATAATTTGCCCATTTAAAAGTTTTCTCTAATAATTCCTAAACCGCGCATCCTACAGAAATTTGGATACGTAGAAAGTATTGTAGAGCATAAAAAAACGGACGGTAGACCGACGGTTCTACAGTCAGATCATTTAATAATGATTAATTTGACACATTATTAGTTCATTGTGGTTACTTAGCAATATTAGTTTATAACCTAGCGTAATAAATCAGCTTTCCTTGACACTACAATGGATCATGAGATGTTGTGAAAAAATGAAAGCATTCCAAAAACTGGCGAACGATTTTCCTGTTATGAAAACTAAGGGAGTTAGACTTCGCTTGTAACGCATTGGTTGTACGTGAAAATCAATAGAAATACAAAACTCGGCCATTCGGGCCTCGCAAGACCCCCGGATGTTATCACTTAGAGCCCGTGGCTAAAAGTCAAGAAACATGGAACATGCCTGGCAGTAGTGACCTAGTAACAAAAACCTGCTGTGATAAAATGAGAGCATTCCAAAAAGTGGCTAACGATTTTCCTGCTATGAAAACTAAGGGAGTTACACTTCCCTAGTAACGCATTGGTTGTACGTGAGAATCAATAGAAAACCCCACCGTGACGTGACGCTCGTGACGTGACGAAAACAAATGGAAACGTCCTGTTAATCATTATTAAATGATAAAACAAAAAAAATTCGATCCCAAAACTCTGAATTATCTCTCAAAATAAGCGAATTACAAACAACTGAAAGTCGGGCTAATTTTGGCCCAGTCCACTCCTCTCCCTGTTTAAACTTTTGCCTTTCAAAATCAGCTAGTGGCGTTGATATTGGTCTGATTTTGGTATGCCAAAGTTCATTCTGGTCAAGATTAAATCCTTTCCAAAGTTTGTATCGAGCATATTTTAGCTGAGACCTTAAATATAAAGGTTAAAAAGTATTTAACCCTGAATCGAATGAGGTTTGGCAGACCTGAATCAGATCAATATTGAGGTCGCTAGGTGATTTTGAAGAGGAAAAGTCTAGGCGTCTTTAACATATTATCTGTTAAAAACGACTAGACTTTTGCTCTTCAAACTTTCGTTTCGAGCAAGTTTTTGATCAGACCGTTTGCCATTAATGTACAAAGTAAAAGGTCGTTTTTGCGACCTTTATGTGTAAAATGACATAAAATTGATAAGTTTGGCTGCAGGTCACTGGGTAAAGGTCTCAGCTAAAATATGCTCAATACGAACTTTGGAAAGGACTTTAATCTTGAGTAGAATGAACTTTGGCAAACTAAAATCAGACCATATTAACGCCACCAGGTGATTTTGTAAGGCGATTTAAGAGACGATTGAATTGATTGGGTCTTTTCTGATCAGCTGACTTAGCTAATTTAATTGAGATGTTTTTAACTTGAGATACAAAACACAAATTTCTCAGGGGGAAAAATAAGGCATATATCTGCATGTAGTGTAGATTTTTCTTTTGTTTCTTTTGGTAGGTAACATCGTCCAGTTACATTTCGATAATGCACCTTACACTCAGTTTGGTAGGTGTTTTTTTTTTTTTTTTTTTTTTTTTTTGGACCAGTGACTGCGGGCTATCTAATACAGTTTTACTATGTACGGGGCTTCATAACGATCGTATCAGCTGATATAATTCCAAAGGAATTCAGATTATTATAACTTTTGTCACCTATGGAGCTGCGAAGCGTAAGTACCTATGTGATTTATTTTATATCATTAATTTTCAGTTGGAGTGTCAGTTTGTGTTAAATTCAAATTACTAGTAAGATGTGGGTGTTTTTAATTTAATTTCTCTTCGGTTGGCGTCTATGCCACTGCAGATATATTTAGATAATTGATGAAAGACTTCGTTTAATTAAAGGGCTGTCTAATACATAAATAATAAACCTTTGTGTAATAATTTTCAGCGTTTTTGTATTTAGGAATTGCTATGATCGATTGCTGGAAAGATATTCAAGTTTTGGATTAGGTCTGCTTGTTCAGTTTCGGTCTACCGTAACGGGTTTTTCAAAACTCGACACTTTCCGTCCCAACGGCCCATAAACCACCTTTTTCCAACCGAACCAACATGTGCGGCGGTGTGTGTCGAGTGAGTTGCCTGCAAGATAGATAGCGGCAGGTTGCCTCAGTCAGCCACCCCGTCACTTTTTGCCACTACGCTCGGATGATCACGCAGAGGCTTTCAAAAAATCATCATAGTGATTGTTTCAATGCCCAAAAAAAGTATTGACATTTTAACGGAGTGTCTAGAGCATGAAGAAAATTACTGCAAAAACGTTAACCTAAATCTTTTGGGTAACAGGTAAAAACTGACAAGTACTTAGATGTTAGGAGAGGAGATCGAAGAAAATAACTCAGTAGCAGTAAGTAGGCACGTAAGTGGAACTCATAATTTTTGTAATTTTAACTGGAGATGTCGAAAAAAGGTTTACCAAATTTGAACTATTTTGTGCTGTAACGACAATGTACCTGTAGTAAATGTTTTAACCTGGAAAAATTACACCTTACACAATAAAGTGTTGAAAGGGCGGCCATTAAACGCAAATAACGAAATGGGTTAAATGGTTAACGGAACGTCTACGATTGCAAAAGACTTGCGATATTCCAAATTACACAGAATTAAGATACCTAATAGACAGATATTAGGTATGATTGATCGGCGTGATTACTGAACCTGAGATGGTCGGATCGATATTATGCAATCCTCCCACCAATTCAGGAAAACAATTCAACCGCTTCCTTCCAAGAATCTTTGAAAAGTAATGATGATTTTCAAAAAATTAGCTTAATTTTCGGTGATAAATAGGGATACTTTGATAGGAAGTAACGAGGCGAAACTCAATTTAACATGAAAAATAGACTTGTTTCGTTGCAAGAATGGAAAGACTAAATTCGTTTTCATCAAAATACATTTTACCTATCTCCCAATTCTTCAAGTTTCAGTGATGAATATTTCTGTAGTAAGTATACACAAACACCTATTGAAATAGTGAAAGATTCGTCGTAAATTCATTCAGTTTTTTCAAGCAATCATAATCCAAATACAGATTAAATAAATTAATAATGCCATGTATACGTTACACGTTATTGATACATTTAGGAAATCTGGTAAAATTTTATAGAAGGGGTGGAAGAAGACGTGGAAATACATAAATTAAAGACTGATGACTGTGACCTTAAAGAAAGCAGTGATTATTGAGTTAATGGAGTTGAAAGATAGCAAGGTTTGGTGAATAACACTAACATTCTACTAGGCTGACGTTTCGCTGTATTTGCATAACATCTTCAGGGCTACATTTTAACAAAGTAGGACAAAATAATACAATCTGGCACATAGACTAAAAAGTCGGTATGTTGTCACTTTTGTCGCCCTTTGTTGCAATGCAGTCCTGTAGATGCTATATAAACATAGCGAAACGTCAGCCTGAAGAAAGTTTGAATTACTTAGTTAATATCCATCAGCATTGCGTATGATCCCAACAAATGTGACATTAGTGAACAGAAAGAAGCATTTTATGGAGAATTTTTGGCCACTTTCCAGAAAACTGCGATAGAAAACAAAAAACTCTTCTACCGTGTCGTCAAATCCATGAGGAAGGTGGAAGTACGTCCCCTCAAGTTCATAAAGAACAAGGCAGAGAAGCTGATTCCAGTCAAGAAGCATATAATGGCTCGATGGAAAGAGTGTTTTTCGGAAAACTTAACGTTGATGTTACCCCAGGACTAGATATTCTATGGTTGGAGGCAACATGGAAGGATAGAACTGGTGATATAGATGTTAATGGTGTGTGGAACCAACAAAAAGAAATAAGCTAGAGTGAGCTAATCGAAAGCCCTCAAAAAGGTAAAATTAGGAAGGCAGCAGGTCATGACGGTATAGCGCTAGAGCTCACGCACCACACGGGGCCTCTGGGAGCGAAGCAACCCACAAGACTGGAAAGTGGAGACAATCATCCCACTCTCCAAAAGGGAAGACAACCAATTGTGTGGGAATCACAGAGGAATTACCTATTCTCTAGCATGTGACAGGAACACTTCATTCCAGGATTCTGCAGGAAAAGCTGTCAATGATTGTGGAACCACATATGGATGAACCCCAATGTGGTTTCAAACCCAATCTCAGCCTACTAGATCTTATTTTCACAATGCAGCAGTTGTGTGAGACGGCAATCAAGTACAATAAGCAGTCCCATGCCAGCAATATCGATTTGGAAAAACGTTTTGACCGGGTACCAAAGTAAGAGTTATGGGTGGCATTGAAGTGGACCGGAGTGCAGAGTATGTACTTGTGAGGTCGCAATTATTTACCTACTGCAAATGAAAGCTCAGCTAAGACACAGATCAGTACGGTTGATACTCTGAGCCCACTCCTATTTAATATCTTCATGGATGATGTGACGAATAACTGTCATAACCTCAAGAGATGGACACTGGACACATGGACACATGGACACATGGACACATGGACACATGGACACTGGAAACTTCAGCCAGTCTTCCTGACGCAAATGGCTTTTGTAGACGATGTAGTGGTATTGGCTGACACAGCAGGAAAGCTCCAGCGTAATCTTAATGTATGGAACCAGCAGCCTACTAAATGGTAGAACTCTTTATTTCTGCGGTATGCTGATAGATAAGAGGGTATGCATTAGCGAAAATGGGAAGATGGACAGAGAACTGAATGCTGGAGAATTATTAAGAAAAATGTTCTTCTCTGTCAACACAAAATTCCTCATCAAGAGACAAGTATCCCAGAAGACTAAAATGGCAGTGTTCAGGTTCACTTATGTTCCAGTGTTGACGTAGGTATGGGTCATGGGACCTCACCAAAAAGCAAGAATCGAGAGGACTGGCATACGATACGAGAGGGCGTCGAGAGATGCGATACGTTAGGCGAGTGGCAGAACACACCTGAAGGGAAAAAGGTCAGAAATCAAAACATCATTTTTGGCTCACTGCATCAAAAGCCTCTATTGGCCTCTGAAAAAGGCACATAGCTCCGTTGGTATGGTCATGTCCATAGAATGGATGACGCCCATATTCCGCGGAAATGCTATAATGCAAAGATGGAAGAAGGTGGAAGGAAGGAGGCTCCATGGAAGACCCCGAATAACTTGGGAAAATATAAAGATGACCTTTCAAGAAAAAGGTGTACCTCGGCCCAATGCTGCAAGCAAGGCCTGGGACAGAAAGGGATGGAGAACTCTTTACCCGAAACTTCTATACTTCAAAGATGAAGAGGACCGGATTGAGTAAGTAGGTGGATCTGGGAATCTTGAATTAACCAGTTGAATCTACATTATTAGAAACAACTGTAACGTTACAAGTCTTCATGGTACACTCGTATTATAACATAATCGTATAATTCTCCACAGGCTGCTGATCATTTTATGTTAAGAATAAGGGAAATGGAATGGAACGTTAAATCAACCAAACAGAAATATATTTTTGATCGTTTAAACTGGTGATATAGGCATTTAATTTCTACCCTCATGCATGAATCTGAGACACGAACTGAGCGAATACTGTTCAGAATAAAATCGATAAAACCTAGATCCTTTTTCGGTGAAATCGGTTAAAAACACATCATATTCCTATTAAGAATATCGTCGAACTTGTCTATTGAACTAAATATCTAGATCGAGTCCGTCAAGGCTGTACTTAGAACGACGATGTTATAGAAGAATTGGATACCTAATGCACAAGCGCACAAGCGTTACATAATGTAATCACGCTTATTACTAACGTAATTTTTCCCACTTTCAAAACAGATTAAAAAACTTAACAAGATAAATTAGAAAAATTTCGTCCTGATACTTACCTGGCTCATTGGTAATATCAAATATTTAACGTAAGTAAATATACTTATCATAAAAAGGATGGTTTCAGTACAATGAAATAAATAATGAATATTATTTATGTTAATTCAGAATGTGAACTTAGTAAACAAAAACTATCTAAACCTCAACGAGACAAGATCATTCAACCGTTTGTTTTCTCAGCACACAGTCTTCTGCAGTGCATCTGCCTTCATTAAGAAACGACCAGGTTCCAATGGATATCCGTACTTGGTCAACGCGGAATGAGCAATCTGTCATCAACTTTAATGTAAATGGTAATACTTATAATTTCAACACCGCAATTGCTCACGTCTTGCCACCGGGTTATCCTCATGGAACGTTTCAGTGCGGCTTAACAGAACAGAGCCATATTAAACCTTTGATTACACTATTATGAGTCTCAAATGAATCATATAGCACGGCGGCAGGACAAATATGGCAGGTGATAAGTGCAGAGCGGCCTCAAAAAATTAGAGGGAGATTTCCTCGGCTGGTTGGAACTACATACGATGAGTGGGTGGTTAGAAGTAGACTGCAAGGCGTATACTTGTGAACCTTGTTGCGATCGGCGATCATGACGTTAATAGTAATGTGAGAATAACGAGCGCCTCCTTATATAGGACTCTTACAAATAGGTAGGTAGATACGTACCGACTTACAGGTACCTTCCTACTTCGTGCCACCCCTTTTATGAACGTACGATCAACTGTTTCGGAAGAGTCTGAAGTCTACAGTATTGCTGAAAGTGCGGTCCTGTCTTTTAACTCGTTTCTACAACACATGTGCTCACACTATAAGCCTCGTCAAGTCCTGATAACTTGGTTGGTTACTCGAAACTTCAAGGGAAATACAATATTGACCTTCAATCTCAACAAACGTTATTCTGTTCCTAAAGGCTACTTGCTAATAATTTTGTTTACCTTTGTGGGTATGAATTCCATGTTTACAGGAAGGTTTCCAAAAAGGTTTGTATTGAAAGCAATTCTTCAAAAAACAACTACTAAAATCATTAATTTCCAGAAAAAATAATTTACTAGAATCGGACAAAGCTTACCACAGCTGTACCCATGACCTTGTTCTTCCATAATTTGGAAAATTCTGACGTACATAAATTTCATTTACATATCAATAAAATGTTTTCAGCCTTGTTGATAAGACCGCTGTCGAATTATATGATTGATAGACCACAACAGAGGATTTTCAAAAAATCAAAATAGTGAGCTAAGGGTAAGTTTTAGTGAGCTAGGGTATGTTATGGGACCAATAAGTTTTCCATAATCCTTCACTAACTAAGTTCTTAGACAGGTGATCTTCTCCTGCGACTTTAATTTTAGCAGTATGACCTTTTGATGCAAGTTGAATGTGGACTTCTTCATCTTGTTTGAATTCTAAAAATTTAGCTTTTTCTGCACATAGGTGTGATGTATATCCGCTGTCCAAGCACCATCTAAAGTACAATTTACCATGTAGGGTTTATTGTTCGTTTTTCTTTTTTTATAAAAAATTTTCCATCTGGTAGTTGGATTTTCATATTTTCTAAGTTTTGTGGATCATATATATTATGTTATTTGAGTTCTGTTTTTGAAACTTATTGTTGTTGAAATTTTTCTATATATGTACTTATTTATGTATAATATTTTTTTTTTTTCTGTATTTTTTCTGTATCGTGTTTGAATAAAAATCTGATTTGGCGCTGCGTTTTATTCAAGAATATTGATCTTCAGAATTTGGCTGTATAGTTACTTGATGCTTTAACTTCTGTAGCGAATCAATAATATTCCGTAGGAATATAATATTATTGAAATTCTAATGTGTTTTAATATATCCACATCACCAACAAATGAGATACGATGACTTCTTATTTCATCTCTTTCATACATACCATGACGTTTTTATACAGTTACTCTCCTGGTTCGGTCCTTACTTTGATATATGTATTCCAATTCGCCCCGTATTCCATTTGAACTTCTAAAGAAAATCCTGATACATTAAATGAGCAGGTGAAGACTTGACTGCAGAATCCGACCTGAAATTAATTACGATTCATATAATTTCACTGTGCTAAACCTTCAACTCAACGATGTTATGAGCCCAAAATGCATGTTATTAAACCGAAGATGAGACATCGAGTCTGCGGAGGAAAATATCACGTTCTCAGTGCTCCGGGCATTGGCCCTAGCAGATGACCGATCGATCAGGACACGTAGCGCGTGGGAATTTCAAGAACGGTGAACACGATAGCGCACCCCCTACCGTTGGTTTATTATTTCAAAATACCTTAGCAGAAATAGATAAAGGTTTTCCTCTGTCTTAGTTGAGGAGAGAAGAACGGGGATAGCGAACGTGTCTTAATCTTGCAGATGAACGTGATTGTAAAATAGAAACAGCGTACTTATGCCCTCTACCATAAAGTAATGTAAACATATGTGACGACAATCTGTTATACCTTTTTTTACATCCCACTAGGACATTTGTTTCTCGAGTTTATGTTCTGACAACGCTTTTTATCATATTATCACTTATTCGTACGCTATTTTCCAATTGAAATAAGTTTTATCGGGAAAATTTTGACACTAACGACAATCCTACAATATAAAGTTCTGCTTCTATGATTTTTCAAAGATTCTTACCATTCGTCCGTGATATATCGCCAGATTATCATGATAATAAGTATGCATTCAAGTTGGAATCTTACAAAGATAGTCCAGTAGATGATGGAATTCTGTAAATGGTATTAATTTTCGTTTTATTGCAGTAATACTTACCTCATTCAGATAGATAGATATGTATAATTAAGGTCGTATAGGTACATGTACATAGCAATTTGTTAAATATTATCAATGAAAGAAAAATGAGAGTGAGACACATCTAATAATGATGGAAGCATACAAAAGGGGTAATAACGCCACCTTAAGCATATTTGTCTATCACAGCCCCGGTTCGCACTCAGGAGCTTCAAATTTTGAAGCAAATTATAAAAACACATCTCCTGTAGTGAATTACAAGTTTTTGCTGGTTGTGTAGCAACTTTATATTAGTAAACAACAATTTACGAGACCCTTGTTAATGGCGGTATTACCCCAGCTAGTTGGGGAAATACCGCCATGGGGTTAGGGTAATACCGCCATATTAAAACAAGGGGGAAATGAACAGTCTCATCAGAACATCGGAATAACGATTTATTGAATTTCAACAACTCTTCCTGGGTAGCTTCTCACCATATTGGGAACTCAGTTGACAAGAAAAGGATTCACGAAAGGTTGCAAACAATTTCCACAACAGAAAAGTAAAATTGGAACAAAGTAAATATACTGGTAAGTAAAATGATGTTGGTTCTTCACAGGAACTGAATTGACAACGTTCAACCCGGAACTTGTTAAAAAAAGAAATATTATATATCATTCCATCTTTCCAGCTTTTAAAGTTTTGAATTTTTTTCTTCTTCAGGTCGCAGCAAAATTCACAAGACTAACGTCCGTTGTCAAAATCAAAACGGGAGCAAAAGAGTGGAATTTTACAACGATTATGTTAATTTATGAAGGCAGTTAGGTAGATACCTACCTACTATAAGCCGTCACGCGGGGTGACTAAGTGACACTTTTTGAGGTTTTTTTTTTAACATGTATCATGTTTTAGCCCTGGGGTCCAAGCGAATTTTGCGAGTCAATTTTTTCCCGCGCACGAAATTAATTACAGTGATTTCCGCCTACAACCGAGTCGTTGCTAGGGAAATGGTACTTCGTCGTTTTTCATCCCACAAAATTCGTTGACCATTCGTTCGAAAGCTCTCGATTTATCCAACAATATTATGTTAACTACGGCGAAGTGCGTGTCCAACAAACTGAGTTATGAGCATGGTTATATAAATAATTGTTTACACACAGGTGATCATTCTCAATAATTGATATTGTGAACATGATTGCAACCGCTTGTTAATTTCTGATGTTTTCATAGAATTTCGAATCAATATCGAGGAGAAAACATGATACATGGTTGACATTTTTGGTTCTAGAACAGAAATAAGTTTAAATTTACAAACAACATAGAGTTATCAGGTTTTTCTTTGTTGATTTTTTTAAATGGCAAGTAGATAGGTAGATAAACATCTAATAAGTCACGATTAGGTAAAATTTGCGATAGGTGCTTATGGTGATGAGTTATCGCAATATAATTCGTATTTTAAATATTAATTTATATCTTAATTACTCGGAATCAATAGAAATAGTTTATTATTACCACAAAAAACCTTGAAAAAATCCAACAAGACTGTTCGTGAAAAATCACGAAGTAATGGGTGGAAATTAAAGCTAAATGGTTTTTCTACGTCGACATGCTCAACAATTTACATAATCGTATGAAAAACTGTTACTTACCAAGTAAATTCGACAACAGTAAAATTGGGAAGCCAAGCTTCAAAAACTGGAAACTCGCTTATCTTTGATAAAAACAAATTAATGACTCACACCTAACTTTCCCAACATCACTGCTGATCTAAAGATGACGATAATTGGCTACAAGATTTGTCACTCAGGTTTTTAAATAATTATATGGGATGGCCAGTAAATAAATAATCAATTCATGGGCCAGTAAATAAATAATCAATTCATGGGCCAGAGTTATTAATCCCATTGCAAGGTCTTTGAGGCACACAGACAGATGTGAGACCGAAATTCTCCAGAAACCTGCGAAGCTTTTTGAAGCGGAAAGTTTTGAAGATTTGGTCATCATGACATTTTGCTTTAACATTTTCAATAATGAACATGTGATGTGTGTGTGTGTGTGTGTGTGATGTTCATTACTTATAGCTTTTGTTTGTTTTGTGCGGATCAAAGTTCCGTCTGTCTGCCGTACGTCGGTTTTGGGAATCTATCCTCCCTTCTTTTTTTTTAGTTTGGTTAAAACAAATGGTGTTAACCGTAAATAACCTACCTACTAGAAAGTTTAGATCGTTTTCATCGTATTATCGCGGCAGCATTTCCTGCCTTTCAATAGAATAAAAACACTGAACTGTGACCGTATCCGGACGTATCTGGATCTGAAACCTGTTGAAACTAAGCACCTGTGGATTGGTTTTATACTAGGTAGGACCGTGTTGGTAATATTCAAAAAGTTCACAGATGCGACATCAACGATACGGTCACATGAATGAGGAATTCATCAACGGAAATACAAGGGATTTTATCTACCTGTGCGCAAAACTTTACCAGACTACACGCCTTGTTTCAAAGACTCTTTAACCCTGAAAGGGGTACAATTTATTGTCCTAGATCACAAAAATATTATGAAACATGGGTTACAATAAATTTAAAAATATAGAGTTTTCTCCGCTCTCCCACTATTGTGCGTTGGTCGTCCACCGTGCTTTTCTCAATAAGAACGTACTGATCTACTTATGAAATGTCGATCAAAACTAAAGATTGTTGGGCTTGAATCACCGGTATTACTTTTAATCAATCTTACAGGATAAAGCTAAAAAAGTAGAATTTTTTTTAAATCGTTAAAGTGAATAAATCAGGATCTAGAAACTATCGGAAGAAGAGTTTTGTTTTTTGGTTTGTTATTTTACAGATTTAATTTCAACCCCAAAAAAAAAGTCTGCCAAGTTGGGTGTGGCTTCCTCGTTTACCTACCATTTTCTTCCAACTATCAACCAAATTTAAGCGAACTCGGACGACTAGAGAGTAAAAAGATGGAACATGATAGAATTTACGTTTGCGCATGCGCAGAATGAAGTATTGTTTTGGCAACAATGAAACTGATAGGGGACCATCTACAACCTAACCCGCGCATTCTCTGACAATTTCATCGAAATCGGATGAAAACAGTGGAAATTAAGGTCGTTACAAGGATTTCACATAGGAGCATGCGCAGTAGCTATTAATGATACAATCATGTTGAAATTGATATGGGATGATCAAATCATCATCCCCGACAGACAGACAGACACACACACAGACGGACACGGAACCAAAGTTGTTCAGAAGGGTCTAAAACGTGAAATGCGAGTGGAAATTTTGATTTTGAAGACCGGAAAATTTTTTTCTCCCGAAAGTGGATACAACACTTCCGCTACCTTTAGGTAAACTCAGAAGCAAAAAATAGAGAGATTGATTGATTGATTAATCGATTATTTATTTATTGATCTGTACAAAAATAGGACCAAGTGGTCCTCTATTCCTAGAGAGAGAGAGAAATAGAGAAAACTCAAGGATCGTTATACGTTTATTTTTTTTCTTCTTCCCTAGATTCATTTTTCATCAGAATATTAGTCAAAAACGTTTTAATCAACAATGAATTAGGACATTAAAAATTGTTTTGTACAAAATTATGCTGAAAATTTTACTTAAATTTAATTAATTTATGCAGAAAAATACAAAATATAGCTAGAAATCCAAAATCTTCTTTTTCTTGCAGGATATGATTTAGAATTAGTTTTTTTGCCATAAAACTGGTAGATGAACATTTCTTTGCACTCAAAGTGCTCAAATTGTATAGCAATTCAGCATAATATAAGATAGTTAAAGGAAATTGTACTATGTTCTAAAAGACTGAAACTTTTGTAGAACGAAAAATCTTGGTAAGCTCAATCTCTGGATCGGTGCTCCTCTCTTCTTAGCCTTATACTAAGAAGTCTTATGTATAATTTTAAATCATAACTTGAAGTTTGAAAACTGTTAGTTCTTATGGCACGCAGTAATATTTATTCAAACACAAGCATTGTAGAACCTTACAACCATATATTTATTTAAAAAAAACTCTATATATGTGAAGCTTCCGCGTTTGGAGTGTAGAAGAACCACTCGCTCGGACATGAAATGGAATTTTAATATTCATAAGCTCATTCGCTCTTCTGATTGAAATTCATCGATTCTCGGATACGCATTACCTAACCGTTTAATAAAACAGGTAGCGAAACCGACGAGGGAAACCTGCCCAGAGACTCCATCAAGAACTGAGGGTAGGTGGAGCAGTTGTCTTTCTCTTTTACTTTCATAGCCGAAGGAAATAAGTAGGCAGCTACAAGATTTACATCATGGCTCCAAAGACATAAATACTCAACATTTTACAATTCGTGTATAAAAACCTTGAACCCCGCAACCCGAACGCCATCTACGACTTTATTAAATTGCTTAAAACAACTTGGTTTAAAGCTAAGGACATAATAGTACGTACAGTAACTTCAAACAGCTGTTCAAACCAGAACAGTATATTTTGCGTTATACAGCGTATAATTAAATTTGCTGCATATTAATATACACTGCGTTATTCCATCTGCATTGGTTTTGTTATTGCAAGTTAACCGATATTTGGGGAGCATCTTTGTGATTTTCAAAAACTTGCTGAGACACAATGCAAACCAATTATCAAACTTTGAACAAAACATACTAATGAGTAATGTTTTACGATAGTTTATAAAACCAGGGCTTACCACCACCGCCATTCACCATTTGTAAATAATTATGCCGCACTCAGAGGGATCCTGTTCAAAAGTTCAGCATCTTGAGTCGAATAGGAACAAAATTAGCTACAGGGCCACAATTGCGGCTCCGAATTTCGGGACCATAAGTTGAAACGAAATCAGCTACAAACTCAGTTGAGTACAGTGGTTCACTATGTGAGATGATTCTCTACCACACCCAGAGGAACTCCATTCAAAAAGCTTCTTCAGTCGAATAGATACAAAATTACCAGCAGGGCTCCCCATTTCAGCTCAGATTTTCGACGCCACAAGTTGAATATGAACGAAACTAGCTCGAAAAAATTAAACGTAACAGCGGCATGTATATAACAACGACATAGACTAGAGGGCTTGTGTTACCGCTGCGTTAATTCTTTAAGCTTATTCAAACCTATTTTACATTCATGTTTACTGTAAACATCAAACACAGAATGAACCTGCATTTTTTTTTTAGATTATCGAGTAAAAACGGTAGACAGTTTATTTAGTTTCCTGAAAAATCAGCTATTTTACAAATCATAGTTTTGCCAGAAACCCCTCATTTGTCGTATTAAGTGCCTGACAGTTCATTGGCTCGAATGTCAAATTATCCACAGACACGCGTACGATTTGATTAACATAAATGTGTGTACGTGTGAATGAACATTCATTTAAGACGAAACCCCTGCATATATAAATATTAATGTTGACCAAACTGAAAGTAGCGACTGATCCCTATCGATAACGATCGGTAATTTTAAGCGATCCGAACCATATTTTTATGATAGGTTGACATTTTATTGCATTTATTTACGTATTTTTAGAATTTCATGTGTGTGCTAAAAAAAAAACTGTTTTTGTCCGTTGTTCACCAATTTTCTATAATAAAATCACTTCGCGCCTAAAGAGCGCTGATCGTATAATACGTTTTTACGATTTCTAGGTTAAAATGTTCGATTATAAGGTTGACTTTTTTTTTTAAATTCAACCTTAGAGTCATGATTCACATGTATTCGTTTAGTGCACTCACTTATCCTGGGTGTATGTGTTCAGAACCGAGCATGGTTCTGTAAATTTCTTATAGTTGTTAACAAAATATTAAACATATACATGGATAATTGAGGAGCTGACATGGAAAACGAGTTAAGTCCAAAAATCAAATTTTGTAGGAACTCCCTCTGAACTCTTATCAGATTTTTTTGGACATAATCTCTTCTCCATGCAAGGGTCACACATTTATTCAGGGTGCGATCTAGCAAGGACGGGAGGACCTAAGGCCGTTGGCGTGACTGTTTACTTGCACGTATGTGCAAAAAAAAATTCTTTCGATTTTTGGACTTAACTCGTTTCCCATGTCAGCTCCTCAATTAAGATGATTTAGTATAAACGGAGTGGTAATAACAATATAACGAAGTATGGTGATAGAGACGGTAATTTCGTTATCACAGATTTAGAGATGCATAAACATTGTGCATGATTTCAATCGAAGACATCAGCACTGTCGGAATGGTGTCTTCTTTTGAGGCGTCTCATGTGTCTTGGTGGAGGACAATGGTCGTGTATTGTAGAAACGGATGGATTCGGATGAGTCGACCCTTGAATGTATATTTCATGGTAAGCTGCAGTTAGCGAATCGTGGACTGTGGGGATTTCCAGTTCCTCGTTCAAAAGTTTGAATGATAAAGGAATTAGCTACGGAGCTCACTCAGCTGCTCCAAGGAAGCAACATACCTAATGATTTGTTTCTAGACGTCCCAAGGGTTCTCCATTCAAAATTTTAGCTTCATAAGTTGGATAACAAAGAAATTAGCTCCTAAACTTACAAAGCTGGTCACTCAGCTGATCTAGGCGGCTACAGACTTTATGATTCCTCCCCAGATGTCCTAAGAGGCATCCATTTGGAATTTCAAGAAATTTCAACTTCATATTGAATAGCAAAGAAATTAGCCCCGGATCGTACTTAGCTGATCTTGAGGGGGGGGGGGGCTCTAGACTTTATGATTCGTTTATAGACGCCCCAAGGCGTCATTTCAAATTTTAGCTTCGCAATTAGAATAACAAAGAAATAAGTTCAATACTTAGGTTGAATAGCAAAAAATTAGCTTCGGAGATCACAAAGCAACAGTAACACAAGCCCTCTAGTCTATGTCGTTGTTATATACATGCCACTGTTAAGTTTCATTTGTTCGTTGCGTTGTTTCATGACAACTTTCGGCGAGAAGGTCTCCATAAAAACATATTTTACGTTAAAAGGAGGGTTTTTGAGCGATAAGTACTTAGTACAGTTTATGAAGAATACATGATTTATTAAAGTTCAAATAGCTGAGAGATTTTCATCCCTCGCAGGGCGTGAAGACAGATTTTATTGTTTGATTGTATTAGTCAAACAAGTTTGAAGATTTCCTACTTTGCCTGAAACTAAATGTTTGTGTCTTTCAAAAAGTGGGTCATTCTCCCAAAACTTCCCTTTTTTCGCCCAAAGCATGTAAAACAGCTGACATTGTATTGTTAGGAAAAACATTCCCTCCCACAATATGAAGGCCAATCTAATGCTCATATTCCAAGGAATCAGAGTCCATATCTACCTTGTTAACCATTACTTATAATTTCATTAATAGCAGATATTTCATTCTCCTGGGTGTCCCAAGATGGCAAGTCAGAAATTCGGAAATTCATACATAAGAATTCTATTAGCAAACTTCAACTTTGATTAGCATTTCCCAATCCTTATTCAACAAGGAGCGATTTCATGTTATTTATAACCTTTTAAACTCTCCTGTTGGTCAGCCACATGACAAAAGCTGTGGCCCCATAGGTTTTTGCTTCGTTCTCTTGGCATTTATGTTCGTACCACCTTCCAAGACTGGAATGATGTAGGGAAATATATCTTTATGAGTTACCAACATTGGGACCAGCCCTCCTTGGTGGGAAACCTCCCACAGCTAATTTATGTCTCAGAGGCTGTACAAGAGGTGTGAAGGTGGTGGTGGTGGGTTTATTCACTTTCATTCTCCTGTCGTACATAGTTCATCTTCAGTTAAGTCCTTACTGATCTTAATCATGCCGTTTCAAAGGATTAAGTGATCAGTTCACCTCCACTTTCCTCCTTTTGACATTTTCATGTCTTTCATATGGCACATAACAAAAAAATCGTCACGAAAAAAATTGTCCCAAGTGGCCACAACGATGATAATGACCATCAGAAATGACGTTGACCATTCATAGGTAAACACATGAAAATGTCCCAATGCGTTGCAGACTCGTATGCAAGCGTTTATATACACAATATGTAAGATATAATACTTTTATATACTTCTATCAGAAGTTACCATGAGTTTTATAGAAATATTTCATTCTCCTGTGCTTCATTCCCCCCACAATCACAAGAACCAGGGGAATGAATAAACAGTTCAGATTCCTAGTTTTCCTAGCAATTACATTACATCTCACGATTTGTGTGCTAGATTTTCATTTCTTCAACATTGTCATATACAATGTTCAGTAAGTGGGTACCTACCTATACATTAGCTACTTTCTGTAGATACTGCAGGTACTGGAAGGTACTGGCGTCGATTGCAGTTTCATCTTGTTCAGGTACTGATATAAATGTACCACTTACTTAGGTGATTTAAAGCAGAAGAAAAGTTTTGCGTGATACCACATACCTACTGTTTTTAGCTTACTATCAATAATTTACTTCTGCTAATGCTCTATTATTCTGTTAGCACCTAAGTTTAAATTGATGTCTTCTTTTATACCTTTTTAGGTACACTCATATTGAAAATTATCTGAAAAATACATAATTCTGTGCAGACCATAAAATTATTCAATAACCTCGATGAATAATGTGTAGCATACCTAGAAAAACACCTATCATGTGTTGGGAGGTATTCTATCTCATCATCTTGTGCTCGCATTCATTATCCTGTGGGCCACGTTTTCATGCTCCTATCTGGCGTTCATTCTCCTAAATAAAACATTTTTTTATTGTCTATATCTTCTGAAATAGTGAGAGTCCTGTGCTGCTGGAGTGATTTATTACTTAGTGCGACTAGTACATTGGAAATTTGCATTCATAACATTTTTTTCATCAACTCAATATTTAGGAAAAAGTCCATCCGGAAAAGGGCAGTATTGGGAGAATGACCCACGTATTTTGTATTCAGACGAGCGTTGCGTCAGTCTGTTTTTCTTTGTGATTACGTAAATCTTTTAAATTTTAACCGATTCATTTAAATGTGGATGGGCACGTGATTAGATATTTCAATGTCAACTATATTATCACGGCATTTAAAGGTCTTCTTCGTATTAGGTCCGATGGTTGTAGCCTCTATGAATGTGCAAGTGAAAAACCCTTGCGACTAATATGCAGCAAAAGTGAGAATGAAAATACGCACATTTCATGAAAATTCCTATATTACACCACTCAAATTAAGGTTGTTATGGATTAAGCTTTGGATGGACCTCCTATTAATGCCACTACGATCTGCGCCAGGTGCCTGATGTACGTGCAAACCTACCAACCGCTCCACTATGCCTGAGTAATCAAAAATTATTTATACATTCCACTGATTCATACGATCACTTCATACAAGTGAGCTTCTCTACCACTCCTATCTAGCAGACCTTTTTACGAAAATCGATGTTTCATACACCATCATGCATTTTAATATCTATTCCAATATATTCTAGACCAAGAAATTGGTCTAACACCGTTCCACTCCTACAACCCACATAAGGCCAACCTTTCGCACCGGCACGCCCGTCGGGAGAAAAATAACAATAATAACATAACTCGGGTACTACGTTAGGGCCCTCAGAGTTAACAAAGAATGAGAGCCAAATAGTCAAGTTATGGTAAAAATCTTGAGCCATTTCTAAATGAACGAACAACCAAGATATTTCCCAAATACGGGTACCTATATTAGGTAGGGACCTTTTTTTATCCTATAAGAACGTTGCATAACGGTTCATTATATCCTTATTAGTTAACCCTTCTGTGCAGATACTGGTTTATAGATAAATAATCATTGAACGGACATAATGAAAGCACCTACAGGAACAAAATAAATAATATAAAATAAAATACCAAGCTACGATTCATTAATTCGTCCATAGGTAAGTAACAAAAGTTGAAATTCGATTTTTTGAAATGGCATTTCATTGGATCAGATAGTTTGATTGTCGAAGTTCTCTTGAGGATTTTTACTATATACATGTCTCATAATATGACATTCACAATATGCTATATGCATAATATGCCTTGCAGAGAATGTACGGATGAACGATCAAAAATCCGAGTGGTCCCATTCGATCCATTGAAATCGAGTGGTACAACATAAACTTATGAGCAAATACCGTTAACTTTTTAATTACTTCTTACTAAATTAATCGGAATTTTTATTAAATTGTTGAATTTTCTGGAATACAACAAAATTAAAAGAGTCTGAAAGAATAAATTTTTGTGCCGTTTTAGTGGTTCTTTTACTTTTATTTTTATTTTATTTTTATTTTATTTTTTTTTTTTCCCCATTTTATTTTAATTAATATCATTTCTTACAGGTATTTGAGATGAAATGGAGAATTAAAGTTCCAAATTTGTTGTTTTTAAACTCAATTTCTGCACTTCAGTGCCATCGTCAGGTTTTAGAAAGAAGCTACATCTTTATTGGACTTTACTGATTCATCTTTGGTTTGTTATTTTCGATAATGAACCTTTGTAATGGCAAAAAAACCAATTTTACAGAAATTCACAAAAATATTACAAATAATAATACTTACATAATAATAATTGGACAGAAAAACAAAAAGGTTGGAACTAAGTCCCCCATTTCATCACAAATACCTAGATCAGTGTTTCATAAACTTTTTTTTTCCATGTACCCTCCGAGCAGAAACGAGAATGGCCATGTACCACCCACAGATTTCGATGTACCCATCATCCCTAGAAAAAATATTAACACCTATAGGTACTGAATTAATAATAAAACTCAAAAAAGATTTCCACAGCAAGGGGTTTTTGTCAGAAAATACGACTTTTTATATTTATGAACCGTATTTGTAGAATACAAATTTATAAACACATTCATGATTATATGATGAAATATTTTTAATATGACGAAAAATCGGTAAGTAGATACTTTGGTCACAAAGAAGGCAGTAAGCAAAAGTACATTTTGTTAATAGTAAAAAGTCTTTAAACTCAAAATCAATCTTCGAAAAAATAATTTTGAAAATAAAAGGTTAAAAAATGGAACGAACCACGTTATGAGTCTAAAGCAGGGTTGAATGAGAAAAAATATTAATGAAAGCCTCACAGAACGCGAGGAATACGTACCTACCTACTGATAGAAATATTGCTCTTTATGTATTGAGAAACTTCAGGTTTGAAAATTAATGAAACGAGTGAAATAATTGGTAAGAAAGTGAGTTTGCATGAACTCGAAGACAAGAGGTTAGATACTACCAACGAATTCAATTTGAATCATCTTGAAACAGAAAGATTGAAATTTATTCACAGATTGAGTGGTTGTCGGTTCATTGTTCGTGGGTTAAAAACTCAACATTTACATCTTGGCCCCGGAAAACAGCCATGGCTGACTCATTTTGATTTATTTCCTATTTATTTATTTTTATTTTTCATTATTTTTTGTTTTTTATTTTTATTTTTTGCGATGCATTGTAGATTTAAAACTCCGCAATACACAGAGCTTCTCAAGTACCCCCTGGACTTTTTACCCCACTTTAAGAAACACTGACCTAGATTATGTAATTCAACCAATTGGAGAGGAAGACAGTTGAAATCACGAGACGTTCACGAACAATCAAGTTGAGTCACGAGACTCTAGACCCTGACCAACTAATCTAAATTTTTACTAAGGGATTGACTCCTTGATGTTATGTATTTTTGAGATGCGAGCGTAGCGAGCATCCAGACCACTAATCTAAGTAAAAAACTGATCTGTATAAAATCTCATGGCGACTGGAGCGCTGGGAATGCCACGCAGTGGGTAGTCGAACTAAAGAGCAAGTCCAACTAAAGGGTCTCGTGACTCGACTTGATAGTTCGAGAACGTCACGTGTTGAAATCTGGGCACATTTTTTAGTAAAACAGTAAACATTCACACACACGCGCTCGCGCACGCGCACACGCGCGCGCGCACACACACACACACACACACACACACACACACACGCACGCACACGCATGCGCGCGCACACACACACTAAATTGGCTAAATACCACCAAAAATAAGAATTTCTAAGTTTTCTTTGCTGAGAAGTACCTACACGTTAAATGTCCCTAGTTTGGGGAACCGCCGACAGCAGTTAACGGGTTCAGGTTGAAAAAACTGCTACGGTTTGACGCCTTGTCAGGAACTGCGAAGGCCGGGACGATATTCTTTCCCCTCCCTTGTTTTTATTTGTGTTCCGTTTCGCCCTGAATCAGCGTCTAGAGTCTGTTCGCCCGTTTCCCTTAAAAGACGAGGAGTTACGGAGAAATAAAAAAACACAATAAAACGAAAAAACAAAATCTCCCGTGATGGGGTAAAGAAAACGAGGTGCTCGGGACATGGAAAGAGTCGCGATCTCAAGTGGGCCAGCTTCCGCTGTGAGTCAGCCGCCCGGCAATGACCTTCCCAGACTCCTGCCCCGGAGAACTGGAATCTCGACCGCGACAGTCCATATTTACATCCGCCGAGCTCCGAGCACGAACCAACAATTTCGTAATAGGAACTCACCTACCTACTCAGCCATATTATAATATTTACAGCAGTTTGATACATTTCACGATTCGTGAATGTCGTAGATCAGAATAAGTTGAAAACGATGCAAATTTATGACGCAAATGTTTATCATTTCCGTATCAGCGAAGAACCAAGTGATTACCTACTTTAACTCGGCCTTCATTTGTCTGTTTGTCTTTGTTAGTGTTTCTTAGTCTACCTTAGTGTTAGTTCCGCACTACAGGCCGCAATTTTGGAGCTATCGACTTGCAACTTGGCAGGTACAGTAGAGCCCCAATTAATAAATTGGATGGAAAGGGCACCGAGGGTAGCGAGAATCACGGATGACCCGAAAAAGACTAAAAATTAGGTGAAAACACGAAAATACCTCGTATTTGTTACATGATTGTAACTATAGATCAATGAAATGTAATAATCACATAAGATAAACCATTCACATCCTCGATATTTGATCAAAATCAGATGAAAACTGTAGATGCTTAGCTGTAGGAGGTTCAGGTGATGAAGCTGTAGAAACAGCATTTGAGGTTCGCGCATGCACCGCAGCTACTAAAGACAAAGGAGGTGATCACATCAATCGTTTTCCAATTACCCTTCAAATTTAAGCGAGATCGGAAGAATGGCCCATGAGAAAATAACGCTTGATTGACGCCGGTTCTTATGAAATGTTCATGGTATTCAAAAAGTTGGCTAATACTTTTTGTACATCGCGGTGAAAGATAGTTGAATTCCCCCATTTTCAGCAGCCAAATCCAAACAAAATTCAACCAAATGCATAATGGAAAATTTTGGTCCCAGCAATTTGTAGTATTTTTGATGCAGAACAAGCAGAAAAAAAAATCAAGTTGATCGGACGTCCGGTTATCGAGATCCAGGGACACAAAAACGTTAATTTCGGTAGTGTGGACATCATCCCTTAAGCGCCAACAACGACGTTGAAAGAAAAACACCCCAAAAATGTGTGACTGGAATGGATTTCGATAATTTATGACAAATTTTCTTCTATTTTTCAATTTTTGAAATTCACGTAATTCGAAATATAAAGGAAAACATTTCAAGGACCGAAGGGGGAGTGGAACTTTGTTTTAATAATATTCTAAGCAACTCTACACCGTTTCTCATCTGGCGATATTTTGAATGTATGGGGAGGGGGGGGGGGGTCATTGATTTTGGAACCATTCGAATGAATTTAAATCAGCAAGACGAAATATTCCTGCTCGTGCATTATAGAGGCTTATGTTATTAATCTAGTTCAATCTAAATATTTAATTCAAATTAAAGATCCAATGAGGCATATTGTCGACTTGGAGAGATAGGTCCGTTATAATAATTTTGATCGAGAAAAAGTTATTACGATCATTGTAAGAATACTGCAATCGTGTAAATTTAACAAAGAAAAGAAAATCTCATACCCAAGACATTTTCATCTTAACACTCTTAACGCACATATTTATCTCAACTGCACCCCGACAGGCTATTTGTCATTCAGATCGATTGTAGATTAAAATCCATTAACTTGGCGACCTACAGTATATTTCCAGTGTTCATGACTGCCAAGGAACCTAAGAAACAGGACGGTTTTGTATAGGCGGGTCAGTTCGCTATTCATTTGTAGGAAAGAGAATCCCGTGACAATAACAAACGGTCATCGTTCCTATTCATGGGAGATTCACAATTCAGGAAAACCCTGTGGCTTCGCCCTTGGCGAAATGCCCCAGGCCATTACCAACTTGGCCGTTTCAACTAGAATAAGCGAGGAAGTGACGGCGATTGCCAAGAGGCGTTTGACCTCCAGGGCCCAGTGGAAAGTGGAGGCAGTCGTCCTGTTCCTATATCGCATGTCACCCCTACACAATATCTGCAATTATAGATATCGAGCAGTGGTTCCTGAGTAGCAATGGGGGTAACATGTTTCTCCTCTAGGAGCGCTGATAATTAAATATCAAAAATGTAATACCTATTCATTTCGTAAATTGTTGAGCCCTACCCGATGAGATCCGTTACCTACCGGAGCTCAACGAAGGCTGCGTATGCTACCTAATGCCCAAAAGCTTTTGATCATTGATACAAGGCTTGGTGGCGTAAGCCGATGATGTTGAGTAAGTTGAAGAACCAAACGGGCAAAGAGGAAAGAGCAAACATAAATCGTGGATCCTAATTAAATAGAAGAATTACAATTAATTGAAAAATGGTGGCGCTCAATTTGCCCTGCCGACCTTTTTTGACGCCTTTTCGACGACTTGAAAACAAACTTTCTCGTTCAGTGACGACATTATTCGACTATTGTAAATGTCGAGCTTCAAGTTGAAGTAAAAGTGATAAATGGTAAGCCTTACTGACACAATCAGCCAACATAAACATTCATTTATAGGTAGGGTTCATCATGGTAGGTAGCTTACGCAGGGCTCCGAAGGGTGGTAGATAGCATACGCAAGGAGTGCCAATGATGGCGTCAGAAATTGACAGATGTTCTGCAAGGGTGAAATCTGCGCCACTAGGTACCTATATCTGTACTGACTCTGATAAGTTTCTATATCTGGGTTAAAGTTCCTAAGTTTACCTAGGTGTACCTATTCGCTGGCTTCCTAAAAAGTATTTAGTCGTTTAATGAACTATGTATAATGCCTCAGAGTTTTCTGATGATGTTTTAATGCAATCTCTTTGCAGTTTTAAATTCCTATCTACTATCTATTGTATTACAAAGATGATATGTTAGAGACTGTGGTTGTTTTAATCATTGTATTTTTAGTGATGTTTCGAAGAAAATGAAGCTATTGCAATGGCTCCCAAAATATTAAATTAATGTTCCAAATTTCCTTCACGGAAATCCGTTTTGAGGAATTTTATCATATACATACCTACATATATATACTTATATATATATATATATATATATATATATATATATATATATATATATATATATATATATATATATATATATATATATATATATATATATATATACAAGAATGGGGTGAAAACACAGTTCTTTCGACCTATTCTAGCATTATGTGAGCACAGAAAATTTCTCAAATTTGAAAAAATATTCTGTAAAAATCACTAATAATGGCAAAAAACTGCTAAACATCGTTAAATTTATATTTAACAAAATATTAGTCATAAAAGTACCTACCTATACTAACAGTAAACTAAAATGTTTAAAAAAATAACGCACAAAATTATGCAAAAAAATTACATAAATTTCATTAAATAGGCTCAAAAATTGATTTTAAAAAGCTATAAAAAATGGCAAAATCCAAAAATTTACAAGTAACGCTCAATTTTTTTATTTCATTTTTTTAATTTTTTGTGAAGAAATGTACAGGTACCTAGTTAACGATTTCGTCTCAAATAAAAACAAATCAAAATTTAAAAACAATTAAACATAAATATAATACGAAAAATTACAAAAATTTGCTTATACGTGATACGAGTACATTTGCTGCGAATACCTGCTGAGTTCAACAGTTTGATCAGAAGTATTTTTCTCGAATTCATTGTCTACCACAGAACCTAAATTCTTCCTCGATCCCCCGCAGAATTTTATAAACATTTTATGTTGTGAGTAAAAATTAATAATGGTCTCGTTACACTAAACATTGTTTATTCTATGTTATTTCTTATTTTAGGTAGATTGTGTTTGTTATGTCGTATTTAATCATTTAAATTGTCACAAGGAGTAAACATTTACATGAAAAGAACGGTATGATCATTTTCGCCTACCTAACAGATTATGAATCAAAAGAGTACCAGACAAGTAAAAACTGGGCAAGTTTACCATATTTTTTAAAATATGCTTTAAGTTATAAAAAACTGTTTGTATTAGAATTTAAGTTTTGATTATTTGCATACTGTATGGAAGACAAGTTTTCTGGGTTGATCAAGCCTTAAAGGCGAAAGTGCCTATAATATTAAACTGGAAAGTTAGAAACCCGCTTTCTAATCTCACCCTCAGAAGCAAATAAAGATCGATTCTTCAGGGTCATCGACTTTTTCGTGCATAATAAAGATTCTCGAGCTTTGTGTAAAACGCCGATGAGGGGTGGTGTAGAAATAAATGTATTTTCTTTTAAGGGAAGTGTGTCACCCTATCATTTTCCCTAGCACTTTACCTACACTTTCTTCGGGTTCTACTGAACTTATCGGGGTGATGCATTTTTATTCTTTACGTCTCGCCAAGCACTATAAACGTGTTGAACTAGTTTTTTCATTTCATCAGTAAGGAATTTCTAAGGAAATTATCTATTGAAATATCGGGAAAACTAATTCAGTAGAATTTTTAATCCAAACCAAACGAACAGAATAAAAAAAAGAAACATCAAAATCGGTCAAGTAATTTTCGAGAAAAGTGTACCAGAAGAAGGAGAAAATGTAGGAAAAAGCTATTTCAGGAGAGCACCAGCTCAACTTCCCGCCACTGGCGCCAGCTTTCAGGTCTTGATCATCAGGCGCCTGGTTTCAACGGACTCCAATCTTCTCTATCCTCAGTTTCTATGTTCCTGAATATTTCCTTCTATGTTCCTAAATAAGAAGTGGAAGAACATAAGAAGTATAACTGCTATTTGGAGGAGAAGTTTGAAGAAGCTGAATATGATCCAGCCTATACACCCTGTGGGTTTAAAAAAAAAATCATAACCCCTAACATTACGAAGATATTGAAAATTTTTCGCCTACTGACGCAATATTCAGTTTAGTTTTATTTAAAATAATAATAATAATAATAATAAATATGAAGAAACAACATTTTTAATGCAACTTGGGTGACACACTCCCATTAAATCGGTCAAAAAAGTAATGCGTGATGTTTTATTTTATATTCGAGCAGTATAATACTCTCCTTCTTTCCTCTAATTTCTAAGACGTCATTGAAGACTTACTGTCGTCAGAGAACCTTGGTTTCTAAATAGAAAGATTGGCTTCCTTGCATACTAACTTACTTGATGAATTGACTCCTAAATGAATGGAAGACCTGTGGACATCTCGGAGGAGGGACAGTGCGGCGAATTTCAATTGACAGGATACCTATGCCTACTATTTGCACATAGGTAATTGATACCCGATTTGAGTTCTAATGCAACAAACGGATGCAATACCATATCCATCATATACGAGTTAAATTCAGTATGACGAACACCCCGTGCAATAAAATATCTTGCAACTAGGGAGATTCCCTAACTATAAAACCAATAATCGAACACTAGATCTGATTGTATCTGTAGTTGTATGAAATTTAGTGTCAATTAGTTCAATAATTGTCTGGATTCAAACTGCGGTTGTTATTCTCTAGATAGAATGGAGCAGTTTCGGTTTTGTTGATAACTGCCTAGCAAGGAAGAGTCATATAGATTTTCTATATAAAAGAATGAGAAAATTTGTGTATGTTTTTTGTATAACATATAAGGAGTGCCATCAAACGAGATAAACTTCGATCGCTATATCTAACATGAGTTCAATCCATATTACAATACTATGATAGTATAATGGGGATGTGGCTCAACTCATGAGTGAAATCAATGTAATTCAGAAATATAAAATTAACATTATTTTGTATAAATCGTACATTTACTCTATTGATTTAATGTAATTCACGCCCCGTCAGTCATTTATTAAGTCCCTATTACTCATATTTCATAAAAACCAGGATATCATTGAAGAAGGTCATGTACGTGACTGTAGTTCAAGGTTTAGATTAATTAGTACCTAGATACCTAATGCGTTTATTTCAAATACTTCGCTATCTATCACAACCACAAGTTCACAATATATGTATCATCCATCGTGCAATAGATATAACCCTAAAATCTCGCCGTTTGTATATCTGGACCGATGAGCAAAACATGTTCCTCTAAAGAGCAGGAGAGAATACAGGTCACTCAGCTGATTTGGAAAGAGCCCATCATTTCAATCGTCTCTTCCAAGTTCCTTTCCAGTCTAATAGCGGATGCAATCATGTTTACAAAATTAACTGATAAGGATCACCTGTATGTAAACAATTATTCAGACAACCACGCCCATACCTCAGATTGTCGGCCACGTACTGCGCAATGGTTAACATAATACGGTAAGGTAAATCGAGAGTTTTCCAACGACTGGCGATCGATTTTTGCACGATGATAAATGCCTAAGATACAGCCCCATAGCAACAATTTGGCTGTAAGCGATAATCATGAGAAAATAGGAGAGAAAATGGCGTCGGAGCTTATGTAACGTACTAAATGTCACGTAACGGTAATTTTGTCTCATTTTTGGCCGGATTATGGTGGCAAAAACATATTCCATGTAAAACTCGGCCCTTAGGCACTCGCAAGGGGCTCCGCCCCTTGACCCCGCCAGAGGGGCTTCGCCCCCCTGGACCCCCCCGGATGTTATTACTTTGAGCCTGACTGCTAAAATGTAAAAAACATGGAATCATGTTTTAGCTCCTCGCTCTCACTTTATTATAGAAATGATCACGACCATTGAGCTCTTGTGAGATGATGATCTCCTAATAGAAACTCGCGAGTAAACATTCACATTATTATAGAAATGATCACGACGATTGAGCTCTTGTGAGATGATGATCTCCTAATAGAAACTCGCGAGTAAACATTCACTTTATTATAGAAAGAGGCTAAAGAGGCTACATACGAAATTACAGCTTCCTCTAGTGTAAAGTATAGAAATTACCTATTAAAATAATTTAACCACCGCTTCACAAATCTAACCGTTCTCGCAATATTCGGATCACCTGCTATGAATCACATAATCGAAACACCAGCTCAATGAAATCATCAGAAATTAACAAGCGGTTGCAATCATGTTCACAATATCAATAATTGAGAATGATCAAACAATTATTCATATAACCATGCTCATAACTCAGCTTGTTGGCCACGCACTTCGCAGTAGTTAATATAGTATGGTTGGATAAATCGAGAGCTTTCGAACGAATGGTCAACGAATTTTGTGGGATGAAAAACGACGAAGTATCATATCCCTAGCAACGACTCGGTTGTAAGCGGAAATCATCACAATTATTGGCGCTACTTTCATCTCACTTTTCGGCGGGGGATCCATCGCTAAAACATGATTCCATGTTAAAATTATTATGTGAGTGGTTAGTGAAAATTGGTAAAGACGACCGAGGAAATATTCGCAATATTTATGTGGTATAGGCTAAAGAAAGTGAATGTTATTGTTAATATTTAAATCAATATGAGAATAGTTTATTGTATAGGTATTTTATTGTTTCAATAAATTTATATAAAGTACGGTTTGTCTTAACTCATTCTGGGCGACAAGGACTTTTGGTCCAATGCCGGTAATAATGATTCATTTGTAACCTAAGTGATCATAATGATGGCTTTGTTGTATTGTTAAGATAAATAAATATATTTAATGAACCTTGGAAGGTATGTAAGCACGAGACCTACGTACAAAAAAAATTATTCAAGAGCAAATTGTATGTATACAGTCATTCCCTCCACAATAAGCCGTAAATACAGTTATAACAGGAATTATGGTAAAATCAATTCTATACCTACGACCTATCTCGAATTCACTAATTCAATTACACAACTAAGTTGCAAAACCGATTATTTTGTTTGCTTTTCTTTATAACCATTGTGTGAGTGGTCTTAAGCAAGAAAATCGCCAAAAATAGATTAAACAGGTTTAGGACATAGTGTTATATGAACTGACTGATAACCCGTGCGCTGCACATGATGACTTGTGGACGGATTCAGCAAAATACAAAACACAACAAATATGATTGTCATATATAAATACAAGTGTTACAACAAATAAGATGTAGGTAAGTTATGAGATGGTTCTCACCAGATGACTGATTTATAGTTAGATTCAGCAAACTATAAAACGACTAAAAATTGCAATAGTGGCTGATTGTCAATTAAATATGAGTGTTATCACGAAAAAGAATTCAGTTAAGTTATGAAATGCTTCTCACCAGATGACTGGTATGTAGTTAGATTCAGCAAACTACAAAATGACTAAAAATCGCAACAGTTGTTGCCGATTGTCAATTAAATATGAGTGTTACAACGAAAAAGAATTCAGTTAAGTTATGAGATGCTTCTCACCAGATGACTGGTATGTAGTTAGAGTCAGCAAACTACAAAATTACTAAAAACCGCAACAGTTGTTGCCGATTGTCAATTAAATATGAGTGTTACAACGAAAAATAATTCAGTTAAGTTATGAGATGCTTCTCACCAGATGACTGGTATGTAGTTAGATTCAGCAAACTACAAAATGACTAAAAATCGCAAGAGTTGTTGCCGATTGTCAATTAAATATGAGTGTTACAACGAAAAATAATTCAGTTAAGTTATGAGACGCTTCTCACCAGATGACTGGTATGTAGTTAGATTCAGCAAACTACAAAATGACTAAAAATCGCAAGAGTTGTTGCCGATTGTCAATTAAATATGAGTGTTACAACGAAAAAGAATTCAGTTAAGTTATGAGATGCTTCTCACCGCAGATGACTGGTATGTAGTTGGATTCAGCAAACTACAAAATGACTGAAAATCGCAAGAGTTGTTGCCGATTGTCAATTAAATATGAGTGTTACACGAAAAATAATTCAGTTAAGTTATGAGATGCTTCTCACCAGATGTTTTAAAGCAGTATATATCGTGGACAACAGTACACTGCTGTATTGCAGCACTGTCACGGATTCCAGAATACCAAACTAATTTTCTCTGATACAATTTTGATCTACCTGCGGGGTTTGTCAATGGAAAAGTCCATTTTCATCGGGGGATGAAAGATATCCGGAAGCTCGTCTTCGGGCGGCCTTGGCATTACAGATCTCTCCCCTCAGTCCCAGCAGTGGTGCAGGAAGCGTCTTTTCTGCCGAGCAGGTGAGGGATTGCGAAAGACGGTTCGGTCCTTATAGAGTCAACCAAGGGTACCCTCTTAGTCCTCTTATGGAAACATAGTTACAACTCTTTGTTTGGAACCCAAACTCCGCCGGTCGTTCGCGGGAGGAAATATCCCGGTTTCCGTGTTTGCTTAAAGATAGAGGAAGTTCTTTCGATGATGTTGGGACCATGGGGGAAGAGGAGAGGCCATAATTTGGCCACCTTTATTAGTGGTTCTCAAATTCCTTCGTGGTGGCTTTCGGTTCCATAAAGAATAAATCCTTATAATGAAAATGTCTAAATGAAACGTATCGACAAAATACGAAAAAGAGTGTGACGTATGACACCGAAATAAATTAATATACGTTCAGTGGTTAAATCAAAACAAGGGGCGTAGAAAAACGTATGCCAAGTTGGGGGAACAGTATTGCTTCCTCCCTTATTGGAAAATGGACTTGTAGAATAGGTTGAAAGAACCAAACCGACGTTATCAGAAGTTCATGGTTGCGCATGTGCACACACTAGTATTGATCCGACGGCAATGAAATTTATAGAAGACAACTTGAAGCAAACCCACGCAATTTCTAAAAAAATCATAAAAAATGGTACAATAGTCTTGGATTTTTACGTGAAACAACCAACTTTGGTTTTGAGCTTGCGCAATAGCTATTACTCAACCAGTCGCGATACAATTCACATGAAACCGACCAACCACCCACCGAGTTTGAATGAAATAGACTCAACAGATCGTAAAGACATCGACATCATAAAAAAACACTTTTGCCATTATTGATCCGATGGCAATGAAATTGGGTTTATTGGACCAATACACTGAATGACAGCAATGATATTTATGAAACCATCCAAGAGCTAACCCACCTTTATAATGCCCACAATGTTATCAAAATCGGTCCACTAGTCTCGGAGTTTAACTTATAACAACCAATTTCAGTTTAGTGCTTGCGGAGTAGTTATAAGGTTTGTTTGCTGAGGCGATTGGCAGTGACTTGCAAATCATTTCAAACTGATTGGAGACTGCTCAAGTGCGCATGCGCGACTTCAGCCAACTTACAAATCGATTTCCAACCAGTTGGGGATCGGAGTCTGTGCGAACGATTCTGACGGTAAACATTGAGCAACCCTCCGAGTGAAAAAACAACAAACCACTGCTTTGGCGCTTTCCATACTTTATTTTCTGCCTTGTGCTCCCATTCATTCGTTAGGTATTTAAAATTTACTGTTATAATTTTTACTGTTGTATTTAACTTGTAGGCATCTACTAATCAAAGACATGTTTAAGAACACTGGGTAAACAAATATTGTAATCGTACACAGAAACTGTTGGTAATTATTATCAATTGAACCAATCCTCCAAGTTTTGTACCATGGAATATGTATCCTTTAACCTCCTATAGCTTTTTGTCACGTAGGTAGGTCCCTATTTCTAAAATCTTCACGTCTAGGTACGTTTATTTACTTACTTGGTATGTATACGCTTCCGAAGTTTCGTACCTCGACGCCAACCCTTCTACAAATTTTCGGCTCACTCGAAAGTGGCTCAAGAACGTTTCATCGTCATAATTCGGTGCAACTTCATTTAAATAATTCTGCACCTTTTGCTTCAGGCACCATTTCATCTTCGTTGACGAAAACGTTGGTAAAGGAGAAACCCCTCGAGATGAGCCACAATAAAAAAGTTGTTCATACATTTTATGAATGTTTGTGAAAAATGATACAGACAGTGGCGATGACAAAGAATGATTTCATTGGCTGCCGTGAGTTTGGAATGGAGGGGACAAACAATCAGAGAGTTGTCAGCGGGAAAAAGCTTGAAACATACCCAACCACCTTCCGAGTTTAAACTAAATCGGACGAATAGGTTGGTAAGAATCGACGTTCTAAGAAATTCACGTTTGCGCATGTGCACGTGCCATCATTGATCCAACGACCAATAAATTTATAGGGGAACCGTCTAGAAGCTAACCCACACAATCCCTGAAAGTTTTATCAAAATTGGATTAAAAATTAGTGTAGTTTTGGGCGTGACAACGAATTGGCACAGACAAACTGACATCAGACCGTGTGACTAACCATCAGATTGGAATACAGACCGACCATCAGATTAATTTTAAGTGTTCTGTTACTCTGTACATCAGACGAATCGACACGAAACCAAACTTGATCGATCAGCTGGCTCTGAAATGCAAAAGGCAAGTGAAATTTTTGATTTTGGAGGAAAATATTTTTTTCTACTTCCTCGAACTCGAAGCTTTATTTAGTCATAATTTCTGTGCTGTTCACGTATTAGCTACAAACAAGTTGTTCGGGTTCCGTTCAGAACCATCGTAAACAAATGCTCCGCCATTTATTATAACTTACAACCTGCTGCCTTGACCTAAATACCTATACGAAATCTTATCTTGAGAATGTAAGATGTAAGTGTGTAAATATATTATGTATGTACGTACGTCTTGTAACTTGTGTGGTAGATTAAAGCTGCCCGACTCAATATAAAAAATTGAAATGCTGGCATTGGGGTTCTTTACCCAAAAGAGTAAGACGAATTCAACAGTAGGTACAGTAGTACAATCGTACATAGTACAATTGTACAAGTACAATTAATCTCTGTACAGGGTGTCTCACGAATTAGACACCATCAGCTTATCTCCGTCAATATATGAGTTTAAAAAAAAGAATTGCCCCATAGCTTCTTGCAAAGAATTTAAATATCACACTTTCGCGCATCCAGACCAACTTTGTTTTTGGTTTATTATGTTAAATAAAAAGAAAAAAAGTTGTTAACCCCCCCCCCCCCACAAAATTTGTTGGTTTTTTTACTAACGTACAACCCGAAAATCAAATTTAAAAAATAAAAATTGAAAAAACCGTCTGCCCGGGGCGCCGTATGGTTTTGTAAACGTAGAAGAAAAAAAAAGTTCCAGTCATGCAGCATGATCGTATGAGCGAATTTTCATAAACTATCTATCGTACGTTAAATTGCATTGAAATTGGAGCAATTTTAGTTGACAGAAATGGTCAAAAACCAATTTTATGGCAAAAAAACTTATTCTAAATAAAATTCCACTGATTCAGAAGGGATTTTTGATTTTTTTTTTTTTTTTTTGCAGTTTTTATAGATATTTTAGCAAATTTTAATGACATTTAAGTACGTTTTGCATCATAATTTTGAGCAAAAATTTTTAATGTCCTAGTTAATCGTTGAAAATTTAGTTTTGACAAAAATTCTACAAAAAATAGAAATTTAACAATTTTTGGCCGTTTTTAGCCATTTTTAGTGATTTTTTGGGTACATTTTTCGAAATTTGACCAATTTAATGTGCTCAAAAATTGTTGTCCAACGAACTCATCCTTTCTTTTGAAATGCTTGATTTTTTGGTGAAAGAACGAAGTTTTTATCTCAATTCTATCGAGAGTTATCGTCTGGAATGACACATACATATATATATATATATACATATATATATATATATATACATATAAAAAAGCGTTAAAATCCAGGAATCATTTCAGAATGCCTCAAAACAGATTTCGATGAAGAAAATTTTTGAAAATTTTTATTTTTAAATTTTTAGAGCCATTGCAATAGCTTCATTTTCTAAGAAAATTCGCTAAAACATTTTCCAAGACTAGGAGTTTTAATTAATTGTTTTCATGGACTTTTTTTATAGTAAATTAGCCACAGAATCAAGATATGATAACTTGACCATCAAAATTCTATTGAACTACAGTTTATTCCCCGAAGTTCAAATTTAGTGGTAATGGGTGAAATACCCATGTTTTCTACCCTGTTTTCTACCTCACTACTTATTCGTTGTTGTTGGTACCCTATTCGACCGATTCATCTTATAGAAAAAAGAAAAAACGCAGCAAATTATTTCACAAAGGTTTATTATTTTTTCAATTGAGTATGATCGTAGTTTTAGTTGGCTTGCGTACGTCATAAGGCCCGTCCAGACTCCTCGGCGTGTCCTATTTCGAGTTGCCACAACCTATACTTCTATAATTATATACGCATGTTTATATTTCTCGATATGAGCTCCTATCCATTCAAATAGTTATTGCCTTAATAATATCTTTATCTAAGTACGTACGAAAATTCGAGAGGATATGTTATTAAATATGCGTAGGAAAAGCATTGGTATTAACACACAAATATGACCTAGAAAAAAACATATATTCATGCCTCGGAGGAACGCCGTACCCACCACAAGGTGCCGCTCACTCCCCCCTCCGCTCACCCCCCTCACCACCCACCATGACCCCCTGCCAAGCGTGCCAGGCGTGCTCGCGTCGAAAAAGACACGTTTTTGCCCGTTTTTGGCCCATAGCATCTATGCGAGTAAAGCGATCGGGATGGTTAAACGTTAGGACCAACTAGACCCCAAATGTAGTCTATGTGCGAAAGGACGGGTTTTTAAAGTCAATTCTTAGGCCTTTTATGGCCCGGACGGCGGACGGCGAACGGCGGACGGCGGACGGCGAACGGCGGACGGCGGACGGCGGACGGCGGACGGACATTTCAAATTTGGATTCTACGCACCTTGAAACGTAAAGTGACAAAGTTTGAGGGGGAGTTATAAAATTTTTTTGCTATACGATCACATAGGCTTATTATTGGAAATAATAAACCAAAAACCGGCTGTCGAAAAGAAAAAAAATTGTTAAATGTAACAGGTTTGAATAGTGAATAAGACTACACTTAGGTACCCTATATTATGTAAACTTTGAAGTTCAGCTACATTAAGCTACAAGCTGTCTCTATTATTTTTCGACTTACCAATAGTATAGCAACGTAACTGTGCTGTAAATTCTATAACCGTATTCCGCCAGATGTAGACGCTATTGCTGTTTTTGTGAACAAAAGTTATAACTGATGGTTGGGGGAAAAGGGTACGGTTGACAAAGGAATGTAAACAATCAGTTACAAACACCTGATGTTATACCGGGCTGGTTGTTTGCACTGTTCAAAACTCAGCTATCTCAGATAATATAGAATTTCAAAGGACGAAATTACGCCAATGTCGATTTTCATTCATAGCTATGAAAATGAAAAGTTCAGTCACACACCTTGACCATATATGAGCGAATTTCCATAATTTTTCTGAAATTTGGTCATTTTGTGTGTACAAAATGCAATTAAAATACGACAAAACAAATTTTTTTGAACACTATTCTTCTATAAAAACAAATGATAGGATTATCAATAATTTTTTGCAGCTTTTATCGAATTTTTAGCACATTCTAATGTAATGTATGTAAGTACGTTTTTCAACAAATGGATGAGCAAACATTTATATACAATATATGACATTTCTTATAATAGTTTACAATGGTTTATCACTTTTGCTTCCGAGACTGTAGTTTTTGCGTTTCAGAGCCTCATGAACAAATTTGGTTCCGTGTGTCTGTCTGTCAGTCTGTCCGTCCATATTTCCTTGTAACATCCCCTATCAACTTCATCATGACGGTCACTGTTGAACGGATTTCGGTCAGATTTTCAGGGATGATGCGGGAAAGGTTTCTTGAGGTCCCGTATTCATCAGCAGCGGTACGCTAGGCGCATGCTTTTGATCCGTTTTAGACGAAATTTTCAGTAATTCAGTCGTTTCTACGCTTAGAATTTAATTTGCAACCTAAAACACAGTAAGAAGAGGTAAATGTGCATGAGATGATGATGTGAGAGAACCATTATACGGATTATTGCAAGGTATCAATAAAAACATATTAAAAAGAATACAAAAGTGCAATCTTGTTGTGCGCTCTAGATCCACTGTTGTCACAGTGATCAGCCGATCGCTTTCCAACTTCCAACCCCACTGTACAGGAGGAAGTTCATTCCCAAGCCAAAATTGAAATTAGGGGTACACTCGAAACGTGCTGTCTTGCTGCTCCTGGTGGTTAAAATCGAGAATTAAAGGGCATAGCTGGAAGAAGAGCCCATGGTCGTATGAGCCTTTTTTCGAAATCGTTTAAATCGCTTCATTAGCAACTCAAGAATGTTGATCTCCAATTTTCAAGTCGTTCAGTTTATTTTTCGCGTTACTGCAATGCTTTTTTTAAACCTGTCCTGAGAGGCCCTTCTTCCATAAATTGTGAACCCCGTTGTTTACGATGGTGATTTGGTGGTGAAACGTGTGTGAAGTTTTGTGAAGGTGTCTTTTTTTG
Organism: Adelphocoris suturalis; assembly: GCA_030762985.1. NCBI lineage: Eukaryota > Metazoa > Arthropoda > Insecta > Hemiptera > Miridae > Adelphocoris > Adelphocoris suturalis. The sequence continues at coordinate 146,952,204 of CM061040.1, read as the reverse complement.
CTTTAAAATTATTACTAACAGACCTGAGAGTGATGTAAGCGGGAAGAGAACAGGGAAAAGAAGAGTAACACGAGAAGAACGGTGGAAGAAAGACGCAGCAAAAAGGAAAAGGGTCTGGAGATGTTTAAGTTTCAAGTGCGGGTATTCAAGTTCCTGAGAAAACTTTTGCATTAGTGAAAAGTTGTTGTAAGGGTAAGTGCTACGAACAGTTTGATTTCTGCCAGCAAAAGGCTTTGTTCGGCGAGTTTTGGGTCAATGGGGAGAAGGCCCTTCAAGATACTTTCTTAAGTATGTACGCATCTCAGCAATGAGCCTATTCGTTGGCGGTTGACAGTGGACCCTAAGGTCGAACGAATCGCTTGCTGGAAGTAGGTACTATTGCCAAAATATGGATAGGAAATTGGCGTATGTCGAGCATTTCTTGTAAGTTTATTCAAAATCTTGTTTAGGAGGATCAGGACGATGCAGTCCAGAAAGGTTGAAGGCGGTTTTTTCACTTTGGACTGCCGTTCAAAATACCTAATCATATTTCAATCCTTCCTTCTAATAACAACCGAATGGAACCAAACTAACATTTACTAGTATTTTTCGATAGCTGAATTTTGCATAAGATGAAGAGAAAGAAAGTTTTACAGGTTTTTACTGCAAGAAAAAGTTCTACAAATCTGTATCCCGGAAAAGGGGCCTCTGATGCGCAGTTTCTATTTCCCTAGTAAACAGTCTGAAATGGACCAATCTTCAACAACAACAAAATTGTTTATGAATTCGGTGATATTTCTAGGTTTACTTGCGAAAGTATCCTCAATTCCACAATGCTTGGCTAATTTTAGAAAAACTTGTAAAAACTTTGAACGAATGATTCATCGTTATTTTTTGGGATGATTGTTTTTTGGTGGAAGTACGGCATTTTTTAATAAGAATACAAGAGCAAAATAATCTCTTAAATGACATACATATAAAACTCGTCGCTCTGAGCCTCGCCAGGGGGCGAGCCCCCTGGACCCCCGGGTACCTCTATTTACATACTTCGAATGAAATTATTGAAACACAGAATGTGTTTTAGTTCACCTGTTTCACATAAACCCGTGAAACCCGCATATAAGAATGACTCAGATTTTGCAGTGTATCTTATCAATACTGTGTCAAGTTGTTTTATTTATTTATCACCAGCTCCATATTTGAAAACTCCTCGTCATAAGCTTTCATTTGAGCCCTCATACGAAAAATTCATATTTTACACCCCCCCCCCCCCCCCCCAGATGGGTTTGGGGTCCAAAGGCGCCATATTTGAAACCTCCTCGTCATAATCTATCATTTATTCATATAACATGAATTACCAGAAATCAACAAGCGGTTGCTCATGAGGGGGTCATGTTCAATGATTGAGAATGATCACCTATGTGTAAACAATTATTCATGTAACCATGCTCATAACTCAGCTTATTGGGCACGCACTTCGCAGTAGTTAACATAATGTGGTTGGATAAATCAAGAGCTTTCGAACGAATGGTCAACGAATTTTGCGGGATGAAAAATGACGAAGTATTATTTCCCTAGCAACGACTCGGTTGTAAGCGGAAATCATCAGTAAATTGTTGAAACACATTTTCGCTGCACAAAAACGCAACACATTTTCGTTACACATAAACGTTTTGTTTTCGGTTGGAGATGCCAAGGCTAAAACACATAGGTACTTAAAAGCGTTAAACTCCAGGAATCGTTTCAGAACTCCTCATAAGATTTCCATGAGGAAAATTGTGGAAAATTACGATTTCAACATTTGAGCTTCATTTTCTTTGAAAATTAAAGATACTTTGAAGAAGAAAGATACAGAAGAAGTGAGTTTAGGAAGCGACTTAGTTGCTGCAGCTAACTGTGCTAACTCATAAAACTAAATTTGGCAAGTGTTCGTAATACATGCTACATCCAATCCAGGGTCATATAAGATAGAATAAATTAAATGTTGACGATTTCCTCGGAAGGTACTCACCGTTCGAATATTTTTCTTCCAGGTAGTTTATTATTTTCATTGAATCCGGTACCGTAACGTTCCCATCTCTGATTGCAGGCACCTCTCCGCGTGGATTCACTTCAAGGAACCTGAAAATACGAGTATAAACTATATTTTATTAAACTATGTTATAACCAATAGGTATAAACTATAATCTTTTATGGAGACCGAATTCCTGTCACGCAGTTAAGCCTCATGAGCGAATTTTCTCGAGCTCTCCTTCTTACGATTTTTACATCAAATCTTTCTTAAATTCGATCACTTCTAAAGGAAAAAAAGGGTTCAAATTATAACACAAAGGTTTATTAGTTCTGTATTAGATAGCCCTTCTAGTCACTAGACTAATCGGATCACTTTCGATAGTTGAAGGGTGGATTTGGAAGAGCTCCAGTTATGCAGCATGGTCGTATGAGCGAATTTTCGTAAATTATCGTATTAGGTATATCAGGTTTGTAACATTATTTGGAAATTCGAGGACTTTGAATACAAATAAATTGTTGACTACCAACTTTAAGCAAAAAACTAGTTCTAAATAAAGTTCTGAAATTTAGAAATATTTTGGATTTTTTCTCTTTTTTGGACAGTTATTATCCATTTTTCAGCATATAATAGTGAAATTCCAGTACTTTTTAAGTATAATTTTGCTTATAATTTTTTCAATGTTCTAGTTCATTGTTGATAAACTTTTTTGAAATACAATTCTGCCAAAAATATAAATTAAACTATTTTTACCCATTTTCATTGATTTTTAGCACATTTTTTGAAATTTGACCAATTAATGTGCTCAAAGAGTGCTGGCCAACCAGAGAGAATAGAAAGAAATAGAGGGACCTTCCTGTATTGATGATTAAAATTAGTGCACTATTCCCTAATACAATTTAGGATTTTGTTACTGTTGTTAATGAAGAAAGCTTATAATAAGGTAGAGATCCTTACAAAAAACATTAAGATTGAAAAAAATATTTTTTTTTTTTTTCAATCTTAATGTTTTTTTGTAAGGATCTCAAAAACGCCAAAATTGCGCATAGTACATGTGCACAATTGACATCAACTTCGTTATTTTAAATGAGAACCCCCCCTCCCATTTTTTATGCAGATTTGAATTCTACATGAATTTCATGAAGAAATGACCCATCAATCAATTTTTCCGGTGTGCGAAAATGGGCGCGATTCCGCTCCAAAGGTGCTCGTTCCGCTCTAAAAGTGCAATAACTGAGTTTTTGATGGTACTCAATTGCCACATATAATACCTACATGATTGTGGAGTATTAACTAAAAACTAGTTGGGAGTATTGAGCTAAAAACTAGTTTGTAAAGTATAAAACTCGGTTTTAACGGAGTTGAAGAGATCTGCGAGCGTTACCGTTCGATTCAGCGTGAAAAAATACGTAGAAACCGACCCCAAACGACTATTTTCTTAGGGGGTCATTTTTTACGAAAACCCTCGACTTCATAGAAAAAAAAAAACACTTTTCAGCATACATACATACTTTTCTCCCTCAATTAACAAAGTAAAATAACAATTGACTAAAGTGATCGTTGGAAAGCTGGGATTATGATGCAACTTTTATGCTTACAACATGAAAATGTCCATCCAGGAAGTTTCGAGAGACAAACTTTGAAGGAAGAGATATTTTTCGGAATTTTTAAAAAATTTACTTACTTTTTTTTTTTTTTTTTTTCATCCGTTCATTCATTTTAAAAAGTCATTGGGGAGATAGAAAATTTTAACCCCTTTCAACGGTATAATCAAATTTGAGTTTTGTCTCAAAATTTAGGTAGTTATGACAGTTTTAGTGACACAAAGTCGAAAACGCGAAAAAAAATCTTAAAAGTGAAAAAAGTGGTCTTTAGAGCGAATTAAAAAATACACTGCCAAGGAAATGGCACATGAGCTTCCTCGTGACCTTCACAGTACGTCACCATTAAATTCCAGAAAACTAGAACATCATCTCTGAAAATTTGAACAAAATCCGATAAAATTAACTAACCTGTGACCGTAACAAAAACATCACTTTCGCGCATGCGCCTAGCGTACCGCTGCTGATGATCGCGAAGAATGTGATACGGGACCTCAAGAAACCTTGCCCGCATCATCCCTGAAAATCTGACCGAAATCCGTTCACAATTGCCTGAGTTATGACCGAAACAAGAAAATTTTGTTTGCGCCTGCGCAGAGGCTACCGTTGATTCGATCATCACGGTACTGATAGGGGACCATGTAGAGCTATACCCGCACGATCCCTAAAAATTTGAAGAAAATCGCATCAAAATTGTGGAAATTACGGCTGTTGCAAGGACCGTAACAAGAATATTTCGTTCACGCATGCGCAGAGCGTACTGCTAATGCAATTATGATGATTGTCTTATGGGACCTCAAGGGACCTTACCCACATCATCCCTGAAAATCTGACCGAAATCCGTTCAACATTGACCGAGTTATGACCGTCACAAGGAATTCACGTTAGCGCCTGCGCAGAAGCTACCGTTGATTCGATCATGATGAAGTTGATAGGGGACCATTTAGAGCTTAACCCGCACGATCCCTGAAAATTTGGTTAAAATCGGATCAAAATTGTGGAAGTTATGGCTGTTACAAGGAAATGTGGACGGACAGACAGACAGACAGACAGACACGGAACCAAATTTGTTCAGGAGGCTCTAAAACGCAAAATGCGAGTGGAAATTTTGATTTTGGAGCAAAAAATTTTTTTTCATTTCGAAAGTGAAAACAAAGCTTCCGCTGCCTTGCAGTCTCGGAAGCAATATATGTTACAGGACAAAAATAGTCACAAATCAGTAGTAGAATCGAACTCTAGCCGGTGGTGCCCTCGAAACTGCGACAACCTGTATATACATATGAAAAAGTGTTAAACTCTAGGATTCGTTTCAGAATGCCTCAAAACGGATTTCAATGAGAAAAATTTTCAAAAATTTTTATATTAAAATTATCCGAACCATACCTAGCTATAGTTTCATTTTCTACGATAAATTTGCTAAACCGCTCTTAGTGTTGAAACACCCTTATAAAATAAATTAGCAGAGGCCGAAGAACAGTGCTATGCTGTATTTAATGTCAAAATGAATAGAAAAACCATCAAATTGGCCCCTAACTTTGGTGAATGTAAAAACCTTTCTTCTAGATTATTCTGAAGTCGGGTAGGCTGATGTTCATGCTTTTTGTAACCTACCTACAACTTATGTAGGTAGGTATTTAGTTGCTTATTGAACATTATTATGTATTTCTGAAGCTATGATTTTGCTGTAGTAGATATGTAAGTAAACGTCATTTGGAAATGCAGAAATGCCTAACAAAGTCTGATACTGATACGGAATTTTAATTCGTCTGTCTTATGAAACATTTCTGTTATTGAGATTTTGATTTTGAGAAGTGTAGGTACAGTATCAAGTCAAGTCTGCTGTGAATCAAGTTTAAATTTAATTTAATAATGTTCCAAAAAACAAGTTTACTATGAAGAACATTTCTGTTGGACATTTTGGGCGCGATCGCTTCACATTCATAAAATTCACCCAACAGGTACATAGGGTACCTCTCTTATCATATTTCCTTTATTTATTATTTGTACATAAAACTGTGCACAAAATAGACAAATTTCGTTTCAAAAATAGGAGAAAATACAAAAATTTGTAAAACAATGTAACGCTCAGGAGGGAAGAAGGTGCGGGAACGAATCTCAGTTGTAGAAATGTTTTTGTCCGCTGTTTCGGGTTCAGTGCTTTCATAATCTACGGCTTTCCTTTTTACGGTTTAAATTTCTATAGCCGTTAAATAGACGTTAGACTTATTTTTAAGCATACGGTTTTCAACATTATTTTCAGTAAGAATATTGTTATTGATATCAAGACCCTTTTCCGCTCATAGTGTAGGTACCTCAGATGCGGTACCCATTAGGAAATTTCCCACTGAGATATTTCATTCGGGGAAATAAATATATACGGAGACACCATAGAAGACTTTTTGAAGTTGGTCCTGCATGTTACAGCCCAACATTCTTGGTTAATTACCAATATGATTGAAAAACTATTTCTAATTTTCTAATTTTGAGCTTTAGATAGTAAATTGCATAAATTAAAAAATGTATAACTCAAAAACCAAACTAGAAAGTTAGTAATCTGTAGCGACTTACCATTGCTGATATTGTTCCCAGTTCGCAATATTCACAAATTTGGTTTTGAATGGAAGTTTCTTTTCGTTTAGAGCAAGGAGAACCTGCAACCAAGCAAATTTCATTTCATTAGAGGTGGATACCTGCTGGTTATCTTGATAGGTGTGGTTATCAATATTTTTGTTGTTACCAAAGTGTGTTTTGTTATTCAATATAATTTTTGTTCTATGATTTCCACATAATCCTAACTTTGTATCTTTTCATCTCCATGTTTCGGTATTTATCGAAATTCGGTTCACGCTGCGAAACACTCTGAATTAATTTATATAATACGATATTATATATAATACAAAGTAAACACTTGGATTAATAAATAAAAGATACAAAGCAAGGTATTACTTCTTCACAATAGAAGATAGAGAAGATCTGTATTCCTACTGGATGTTGAAAAAATTTTGGGTGAAGCACATAGCTTCCTCGTAATCATAACATGAATATGTATACATATGTATATATTCATATATATATATATATATATATATATATATATATATATATACCTAATTGAAACACAGAGTGGTTCACGAGTCATGATATGATTAGGAACACAAAAAACTGCAAATTTTTACACAAAGGATTATGTACCTATCATTTCTGATTCCTATGAATTATTAAACGCCTATAATTATTAAAAGTAAACTATGTTAAATAGGTAAGATATATAATATATAACTGCACAGACGTAAACGCCTACTGAGGAGAAATTAATTCAATTAAATAGAACATTTGGCTTTATTAGGCTCTTTGTACTTAAGAAGAGCAGGTATCCAAAAACATAAGTGAATCAGAATTGAGTACGTCCATAGACATTGAAGTAGGCACCCACCAACTGAAGATTAATTACATAAAATAAATCACCTTCCTACGCTTCACTAGTCCATCTAGTGGCAAGTACAAAAGAAACTGGATTACGAGAAGTGAGAGCTCCATTGGATTTATATCAGCTGATACGATCGTCGTCGAAAATAGTTTCCGTATCAGCAACAAGAGAGTATAGATCATTTAAAATTGAAATGTTTCAAATAATCATAGAAGCTCAACCATTTAAACACTGAAAATGTCGAAATCGGATCAATACTGAAGGAATTGAGGTTGTTTCGATTTGCGGTCACACAGAAGGACAGACACACACACACAGAAACATACACAACAGACACACAATCAAATTTGTTCAGAATGCGTTTTGATTTTGGAGAACTTTTCCCCAATCTCCAAAAAGTAAAACATTGGGGAACTATCATTTGCCGCATTTTCACACTTTTGACCTCAGATACGGATTCAGCGCACAACTATCTACCTCCAACAAGATAAGCATGGAAAAACTTCTTCATTCGGGAGACATTTCTGCGATAATGGGGGGGGGGTTGTACCCATGTCAGAAATCTCCTTTTCTATGGAATAAATATGATGAACAGAATAAATGGACTTGGCTACTCCATTAATAATCCATAGTCCAATTTACCTCCTTCTCCATTCCATCAGGAACATCATTCGTATTGTAAGAAATTGCCATCTGAACTGTTTCCACACCATGTCAACCGGGCTTGCATCGAAATTTAATTTCAATCAAAGATCGACAGTGAATTTATGTTTAGTTTGTTAAGGAATTATTATAATGTGCTACACCTCAAGTCCATCTTGATTCTGCTCAATGAGTTCTCCTTTCTTTTTGAGGTCGACATTCTTTTCAGCAACTTTGGCACTTGAAAACTACCTAGTTGCAATTTTCAGCTCAAAGGACCGTTCAGCTAGGCCAATAAAGGGGTAGGAATATCACGCGTGATGTACTAGGGCAAGGGAGAGTCCCCCCCAGTCGGGCGGGGGCCGTGTCGTCAGAGTGCTAATGAATTTCAAGAGCTGTTTTACTGGTCAGATACCCATCATAAAGCATCTATTTGGAAAGCTCTCGCTCAGATCCTTCTATTTAGCAGATAAAACACAAGTTGAGTGTGGCACATAGATTCCTCGGTTACCCATCATCTTCTTCCAACTATCATCCAAATTTAAGCGAACTCGAACGACTAGAAAGTGAAAAGATGGACATGATGGGATTTACGTTTGCGCATGCGCAGAATGAAGTATTGATTTGGCAACAATGAAACTGATAGGGGACCATCTACAACCTAACTCGCGCATTCTCAGACAATTTCATCGAAATCGGATGAAAACAGTGGAAATTAAGGTCGTTACAAGGATTTCACATAGGCGCATGCGCAGTAGCTATTAATGATACAATCATGTTGAAATTGATATGGGATGATCAAATCGTCATCCCCCAACTATCATCCAAATTTGAGCGAGATCGGACGACTAGGGCGTGAAAAAATGGAGCATAATGGAATTTACGTTTGTGCATGCGCAGAGTGGAGTATTAATCTCGCAACAATGAAAATGATGGGGGACCGTCTACACCCCTAGCCCACACATTCTCTAAAAATTTCATCCAAATCGGATGAAAACTGTACAAAATAAGCTTGTTACAAGGATCTCACATTGGCCCATGCGTAATAGTTATTAATGATACAATCATGTTGAAATTGATATAAGATGATCAAATTGTCATCCCCCAACTATCATCCAAATTTGAGCGAGATCAAACGACTAGGGCGTGAGAAAATGATGCTTGGTAGAATTTACGTTTGCGCATGCGCAGAGTGAGGCATTGAATCAAGAACGATGAAACTGATGGGGGACCGTCTACCCCTAGCCCACACATCCCCTGAAAATTTCATCCAAATCGGATGAAAACTGTGGAAAATAAGCTTGTTACAAGGATTTGCGGACACAACAGACACACACAGACAGACAGACACGGAACCAAAGTTGTTCAGAATGGTCTAAAACGTAAAATGCGAGAGGAAATTTTGATTTCGGGGACCAAAAAATTTTTTCTTCCCGAAAGTGAAAACAATGCTTCCTCTACCTTTAGGTAGATTCGGAAGCAATAACCATGAAAATTCTTCATTCCAAAAATCAAATTTTAATATTATCAGTGATGATCCCTACTTGTAAAAGTAGCCTACCTACAAAATAGACTCAGGAATCGTCCTCACTTAGCTTTTCCTCCTAGTTATTCAAGGTCGAGGTCAAAGGATAATAACGTAGGTAGATAGTGGTTTCGTACTTGGTATTCCTACCTAACTGTTCCTGGCGAGTGCCCTCCGGAAATCTTAGCTTTTTTCATCAGGCTTCCCATATTTAGCCTCCCTCATCACAGATAAGTATCCAATGCCTCACAACCACAACTCGATAGCCGGATTGAGATATGAGAGCTGTGATGAGGCAGTCGTACAAATAGGTAGTTGGAAAAACTTATTAAGGGAGTTACCTATATCTCCTAAGAACCCTTGAAGAATAAAAAGCTTCAGTCGTAATCATGATCATATGAGCTGATTTTTGAGATGATATAACAATTTTCTAAAGATTTTTGTATAATTTTGGGTTTTTTATTTTCAAGAATGAGAGAGGGAGAGAGAGAGAGACAGAGAGAGAGAGAGAGTATATTTGTGGAAGTATAGAATCACAATCGTCAAAATAATTTTCGAAGCACATGATTGCGCAGGTAAACTCTCTTTATCAACTTTTTCGGTTTCCGTTCAGTCAAGACATGAAGATCCCACCCGCCATGGCGGCCTCCCGAATCGAATTAAAAAACGCTATTACAAGCACATCCCGATGCTATCTATAACGAGCGATATTGTACATTACCCATCTCTTCTGTTCAGGTATCTTTATACTAACCAAAAAGCAGAAATTGCCTACAGGCAGCAGACCGATCAGTAGGCAGTAAGTACCCAAACTTACTATCAAACTTGAATTTATGACATGATAGTTGCACTATTAACATATTTTAAGCTTTTTTACCAGTCTACATTATTTATTTCATTACTTATGTTTCCATTATGATTTTGTTTGTAATTGTTGATACAAAATTCGATTATATTGAAATAATTCTTACTTTATTGCATTAAATAACTGGTCACATTTACAGTTGAATAGGCGGTTCTTTATCACAGCCACTTACTTACTACGCTCTTCCGTTCTTTGGGAACTAGAAATAGAGAAATGGCTAACATAATATCAGTTTATTATTTTCAATAATGAATCTTTGTAATCGACTAAGGAAAAAACCCCCCCCCCTATTTAAACCTCTCCCCCTCTTCTCCTAAATTTGCTGGTTAAAAAAAAAATCCGTTTGTCCGCCGTTCGATGCTTTTTTCCGAAACTACTTGACCGAACTTTATGAAATTTGGCACAAAAATCACACAACGGCCGGGAATGTGCCAGTAACCTCAGCATCAACTTTAATCAAACCTAAAGGGTAGAATTTAAGGGCTGAAACATTTTTTTTTTTTTTTTAAATGGGATCTCGAAAACTTTTAAGGTAACAGTAATATTGTTTTGGTTGACATTAATAGAGATATTATCCCAAAGAATCGAATAAAACCACCCGGAACGCGATACGTTATTCCATTTGCTCTTCCGAAGTGCAAGCACCCCTACTGACTGAATCGCTAAATTTCATTATTGACCGCAAGAAAGTGCAAGTGGTTGTAAAATCGTAATTTAGTAAAACTCGAATTGAATTCTGACTTCGCGAAATCAAGTTTATTATAACCCTTGCCCCTACGAATGAACTAGTGAAGCGTTGGTAGATGTTTTATTTTACCTCATACATTTTCTACGAATATCGTCGTTATACGAAGATCAGGGGCATTTTTACAGGGTAGTATAGCATTAATTCTCCCTCCTTAAGTACCTATATCTATGCAGGCCTTCATCATCATCGAAGGTCATCTACTGATGACAAAGTCAGCCTTTTGCCCCACCACCACGAAATTACGCAAGTCGTTTACGAACGTTCGTTACGCTAAGGGACCCGTGAAGCTAATTTCTTACTTAATCAACCTACGGAGCTCAAATTTTAAATGGAGCTCCTTTGGATACCTAGAATACTATTTCAATGCACGTAAGCGCACTAATCAGCTGAGGAACCTCTGAGACTAACTTATTTTTTATCGACTTATGGTGCTGAAACCTGAAATGGAGCTCCTTTGGAACATCTAGAATGCGGATTCGGAGTAGGAAGGGGCTCTCATCAGCTGTGGGACCTTTAAGGCTAACTTATTTTCTAGTCGTTTTACGATGCTGAAATTTAAATGGAGCTCCGTTGGGACCACGAAAACATGTACGAGGTACAGAGGAGGCGCATGATCAGCTAAAAAGCCTCTGAGGCTAATTTTTTTCATTTTCGACCTACCTTTTTTAACCGAATTGTACTCTTTCTATTTTCACCCCTAAAAACAAAAACACATAAAATTTATCATACCAAAAGAACTCAAATTTGTGAGTTTAAGTGTTAAACTTAGTTATAATGGGGTTTGGGTGATATGCAAGGGTTAAGTACCAACCATTTGATTCAGCGTAAAAAAAAAAAAAAAAAAAAAAAAAATAGGGACCGACCCCAAACTCGTATGTTCATAGAAGGACATTTTTCAAGAAAACCCTTGATTTAATTGAAAAAACAATGTTTTTCAACAATGAAAAAATTTCTCTCCCATTAAACCTGCTTACGAAATTCTGAATTGGCAACAGGATGGTAGGAAATTCAACGTTCTTTCCAACGGTGTACTTAGTTTTTAATTTTCATTATCATTTGAGGGGGTTATGGTTATTTTAGTGATATAAGGTTCAAAACACGAACAAATCTTAAATATTGAATTACCTACTCGAAAACTAAGCGTTCAATAAAAGTTTCAAAGAGAAACTTTTTGTTGAAAACTAGTTGTAGAATAGATCCCTGAACTTCGGCGAGTCGAGCCTGAGACACCCTGTATAGGTACCTACTTTTTTTAGTATCTATCTATTCAATTTGTTCGTTATTGTAGTCAACTTTTAATTTCAATTTTAACAAAAAGAATTTCAAATTGCACAAAAATACTTATTTGATAGATATGATTGAGCCAAGTTGTTTTGGAGTCCATTTTAGCTATAGGTACCTATATGCCTTATATGTTTTTATTCTTGAAAATGTATTTTTCAAGACTTTTTCAAGAAATTCAACATTTTAATTGTTGAGTTTATAATGCGAATATCGAAACTACTTCGAAACGTTTGAAACTACGAAACCGTAAGTTCAGATTATACTGATCTCCAGTTCTTGGCCTGGAGCATGGGGGGGGGGGGGGGGGGGTGTTCTGTTGCTTTTGGAAATATAACCAACAGTAGACTAGTTTTCCACTGGACTAATTTTCCACCAACAACAGGCAATACGCGGGCAAAGCAACAGTAGTAAACTAACCAAGAGTATTTAGTTTCAGGCATTACCGCCAGAACCGCCACGGTTCAACTCTTTTGGTGGCAAAATAAATACAAATTTCTTCATTTTTTTACTTCAACATTAAGGACTACAAAACTTATAGATTAAATTCATATTCAATACATGAATAATAAAAAATATAAATCAATGAATTACAGGGTGATAAAGGACTAGGAAACACCAAAATCTCAGCGTAAATACGCTCAACATCTTGTAAATCTTATGATCAGCTTGGAGGTAGTGAGAAAGTTTACTAGAGTAGAGAAGATAAGCTGCCTTAAAGAACACCTGGAGAAGTTATTCACGGCAAAACATGGCTATCTATTTCGAGTTAGAGGCTGCCCTCAAACGTCCCTCCAACTTCGAGGGTCGTCCTAGCATACCACCCTTACATACTAGGTGTTGCTGTGTAACCAAACAAGGTTTTGCCAGGAGACGAATATTATTAACAGTTGTTTGGTTACTCGGCAAGACCCATGTTAAATGGTTTTGAAACGTTTCAGCTAATGTTCGTACTTAGAAGAAATGTAGCTATTGCAAAGCCTCTAAAAAATTAAATAAAAAATTTTGAAAATGTTCATTGTGGTGAACTCACAACATTGAAATCCGTTTTGTGGCATTCTGAAACATTCCTGGATTTTAACAGTTTTCATATATGAACACACACACATATATACATTGTTATGTTTGTATGAAACAAAATATTGTCCCACAAAGCTGGCAATAAAAATGGAGCCGCTGTGGGATTGCAGGCTGAAATAGTCTCACGCACTCGCAGCTTGGTGTATCATTTACCTGTAGGTATGTCTATTAAATTATAAACGTAGTGCACCTTTCGTCCTTTTTTTCTTTTAACACATAATGTGTTTTTGTGGAGGGTTATTTGGTTTGAAGGCGTCCGTCCCGTAAGATCCCCCCCCCCCCGAAACCCACCCCTCTCCCGTACGAGCTCCTACCCCCACCGCGCGTCCGCTCCACCACCTACTGTTGCCTCCTTCGGTTCCGTTTTTGTTTCTACATTAACTTCCTCCTCCTTCATTCTTTTCTTTGGGGGCTTGGGCTTCCTTTTTTTGCTTGGCTAGAAAAACGATATCCATAATATAATATTCATATAATATAATACACAGTGGCAAGCATTATTATAATATTATAATAAATATTATAAATAAGCCAGTAGGTAAGAAAGACCGGTACGTACTGCTCCCATTTCATTGACAGTTAGTAATCAGACGATAGTTGGATTGCTTGTAATCTTTATGATTATTTGACTAATTCATCATAAAGTGGGTGTTTTAATTAAAGATAAAATTGTCTCCTGGCCAGAGGGTTTTCCTAACCATCCCTACCCTTCCTTGGAGGGGGCGAGCAGTCGGTCACGTAGGCCCAAAGTAATGAATTACATGGAAAATCATCGAACGAAGATTTTGTTACTGAGAACTATAATGCGTTGCAATATGTGGACATTGAGTTGTGAAACATAGGTGCATACCTAACATGCTTAACGACTTTTTTAACTTACTGCTCCCATTTTATTGAAAATTAGTAAACAGACGATAGTTGGATTGTTTAACGACTTACCTGAGCCTCCATGCTTCTATTCGTCTTTGGAACTTTCAAGTTCACACCACAATTGGTCACAGGGTTGCCACCTTATAAAACGTTAATATCCACTGGAAGGGTCTACGTCACGCAGGTCTACAATCCAAGGCGCTGGATTCCAAGAACGCGGAATGAACTTCGGCCGAACTTACCAGAATGCCACCAGCCCTCCGGGGAATCCCCGAAATACACATTCTGTGTTTCATTGGTTTGATCCTTGATCCTAACATTAACAATCCGGGGGTCTGGGGGTGTCCCCCAGATTTCATTTTACAATAAATGTACCATCATGAACACAAACCACTGGCGGCTAGACACCCGCAACGGCAACTTTTTTTTTTTAATCCAAAAGGTGACTTGCCTACAACCTACATTAACCTCCTCCCAATAGCCCTTAAAACTAATTTGAGGTAGCGATCAACTATGGCAAATGACAACGAATATTCCATTAAAAAATTTATTTTCCATCAATATCACAGGTAAGGGTTACGTTTTAAAATACTCCGAACTTCTTCATAGCTGTTTCGCACTCGTCCCAATTCGTCGTTCAGGTGTTTGATAGAGTTGTTCATGTCAATGACGCTTTTCTCAAGAGATTCAATGGCGACTTGTTGATCTTCAAGGACCAACGCCGAGTCCAGTGTAAGGTTTGCTGTGAACTCCTCTTTTCTTCTTTTTGCAGGTGGTGAAGTCATAAAACCTGGAATACCAAATGATTAATAGCTATCTTCCTCGTAACACGGCAGAGTTAGTGGTTATGAAAGAGACTTCCCCAATCCTCATATGAAATTTAGCGGTGGTGTACCTCCACGTACACATGAAATACCTAGACTACAGTAGACTAGCTTGGTCATTCGAAAACCCCAGAGACAACGGATCCTAAATGTCCGCTCTAAGGGTACAGTCTTGAATCACGTCAAACACTTCACGAAAAAGGAGTAAGGTCTGATGACGTCAACGGTACCAAGCGATCATTCGAGCTACGTTCGTTCTATAAAAAAAAAAATATTAACTGCCATTAAAAAAGAAAAGCTTAGTCTCACATCTACTTCAATTTTGCAGAACACGTAGATTCAACAAATAGCCATCCAAATATTTAAACTCTACCCGTATTCGTTCGTGACACAGAAATAGCTCGAAAAGGTCATCTTCCCAACTTCCAACAGATACCTATTTCAATGGTTCCAATATTTGAATAAGATCAAGGGTAAAGATAAGTATGTTTATTCGGAATAGAGCACAGTGTATGAAGAAATTGTACATAATGGATTTGATGAGTAAAATTCTTGAAATGAAGAATAAATTTAATGATACCCTAGTCTACACTAATAAATTAAAAAGTAATCTACACGGCCATTATATTTTCACTAAATACAGCGAATAATACAATACAAAACTTGAAATAAATATAAGTAACACAATTCAATTACTAGAAACTGTATATATATTCTGTTAACGATTTTATTTTTATTTTTTCGGATGTTTACAAGTTACCTATTTTTTCCCAACGTTTTTGCTCCGCTTTTTCAATATCAACAGAATTCAGCAGAGACAATATCAAGTGCCGACTCATGAAAAAGGGTGAGATTGTTTTGCAAAATGTTCTTGATGGGCACAAAAAAATGTTCAAAACGTAAAGACTATATCAATAAAATCGCTTAAAATAAACGCATTAGTTGGTTAATGACAAGAATCATTTGAATATGCGAAATCAAGTAGGTATGTCAAAAACTTGATCAAATGTTTACTTTCAAAGCTATTCCATTTCAATTCAAGCCATTACACAGAATACGATTCATATAAGAAAATCGGATTAGGAACGTTACATTGCACATCTGGACGTTCTCAACTGAGAATCGTTTGAGCAAATGATTTCGTTGTTTTCCTCTACAATATAAATAGATTTATTGTAGTCACCACCAACATATCCCGTAAATAGGCATGGCTGTGTTCATCAAAATGATCCAAGCATACACGATGGTATTGAACTGAAAATTAATCAGCCTTTTTTAGCCACTAAACCACTTCACATTATGACGGAAGATCTTTGAGAATGTCATTTTGAATGTTCACCAATGTCACAAGGGTTTTACAACCAAAAAAGGCGCAGCAAACCATTGCAAATTGTGGTTTCAAGCATAATGAGGCCTACTGAACTCAAGCTTCAGAGCAGAAAGCTAGGTACCATTGACGTCAGAGGGCTTGGGTTTCCTTGAGGATGGTCCTCAGTACCCTTGCTGTGTAAGTCAAGTAACCCTAACATAAACTGTATAAATACGAACATCTGATCCGACCTACCTATTATTCGTCTAACCTAAACTCAAGGTTATGTAGGAACCTATTTACCATTCTTGTTCAGTGTTCATGGAATAGTATTCTATTAAACTAAGGGTAGATGCTTTCAGAACACCATCACTGCACGCCATGTGCTTCACCAATTAGGTATTGTTCACAGCAGCAGATCTCCATGGATGTTCTCCCTCACTTTTCCGAGATCTTGTATACCTAATAGGTCAGTTGTATTCGAACTCTTGGCAGAATGAATTCAAGAGAGATTTACTACGATGTAAGTTTGTCAACATCTGCTGAGTGTTGGCTAATGGCGAGTGGCTCGCACCTTAACAGAAGATTAGGGACCTCAACTTAAATATAAGCTGAAGTTGTGGATAGGCCCCAAAAAACTTGAGGATGCTTAGACAAATCTAAATCTACATAGGTAAGTGCTGGGCAAAGTCGAGATCTTCCATAGGGAATTTACATGGTTATTTGTTATTCGCTCCATAGGAAGATCTGAGCGAGATCTTTCCGAAAAAGTGCTATATGATGGGTATTTCACAATAAAAACTGCTCTTGAAATTGACTGCTCTTGACCTGCTTGCACCATCTGCTCCACTGCACTACTGCGTCACACGTAATCTTCCTACACATCTATTGGCCAAACTATCTAACGGGCTTTTGAGCTGAAAATTGCAAGTTGGGGATTTTTTACGTGTGCTGAATCTAAATCTGAGGTCAAAAGTGTGAAATTCCAACAGCTGCAAGTTCCCAGTTTGTTCTGGAACCTGCAACTATGATTCACACTGAAATGGAGAGAAGGTATTGCCTCCTAGACTAACAAGGTCCGCCGCTAGGAGCGCTAGAAGATGAAGGACCTAAGGAAAATAGTGGTTGACATGACTTTTCACTGGTTGATACCTTGCGCCATCCCTTTTCTCTCAACTATTTGTTCCCCACGCCATCAATCTCATCAATACTGGTCAAAAATGAGGATTATATTATTAATAAATAAAATAATAACGATACACACAAACAAAAAAGTTCCAGTCATGCAGCATGATTGTATGAGCGAATTTTCTTAAATTATCTATAGTATTATATGTTAAAATGTAATGAAATTTGAGCAATTCAGAAGAAAGTGTTTCATTTTTTACAAAAATAATCTAAAACCAAAAACAGCTTGTGACTGTGTTGTGTTCGTGACTGCACTTATAGGCAACAAAAGAAGAGCAAATCGGTAAGGGCCTTGTTTACGTGCTACGCTCCACCTTGAGCTTCTCATACTTGGAGCCCCATAGTGGATGAACCCACATCGCAACATCGCTGCTAACCACAAGGTGAAATAAAATATTTTCATTTCACAGAAAGCTCCCCTCATTTCCACTCATTTTTTACCTCTTCAAATTGCGGTGATTGCAAGGGTGCGATTTGTATTTGGTGAACAGTAATGGTGCCACATATGCTTCTACCGTGAGAGCTTTAAGACCTAATAACCTAGTATCGGTTACCATTTTGGAATCAATGTCAACAAATCAAAAACAACGTCTTTTAACTTTAATAAAGAAATCTTGAGGGCTGAATTGAACTGAATAGGGTTAGATTTCTGGGCTTGTCAAACTACAACCTACAGCTGCAAACTACAACCTAAGATCAACGAAAACCCCGAACGTGCTCAAACCAGCACTTTTCCATGCCAATTAAATAACTATACAAAATTTTGTGTAAGGTATGTTGGGTAGGTAGGCACTTACTGGAACTAGTTCTTAACTTGGTCGCTTCCGAAGAATTGTCTGACTCCTCCTCCTTCTTCGACCTTGAACAGAAATTAATAACATAGAAATCATGAGCGTACAACAATACCTAAGTTATCAAGATTGCATAAACTAGAACTTGTAATTTTCGATAATAGTACAATCTTTGAAATACTCGTACTAAATCTCCAGAGGCTTGGACCTCTTTTCACCTCTTCTTCGGATTATCCAATAGCAAGATTCCTCTTCTCTTTAGTGAAAAATAGGTATTACCTAAAATAAAAATCATGTATATGCATTTGTATTTAGAATTTTCTTGTCTCTTCCATTTTTTCGACGGTAGTAAATACGCTACTAGTATTGCTTTATGAACCGAACCAGAAGATATTAAAATCACAAGTGATGAAATCGACTCGTAAAATACTTTCTGGAACATCCCCAATTCAATAAGTAACCTGAAAACACACATTCATCCAAATTAGATAAATGTATAAGTATACCTGAGTGAGGTGGTATGTAAGAACTCGGTTGCAAGGTTGCGATCTCCAGGTATGACAACAAAATATAACGTTGACCGAGTCCTTCTAGTTATCATGACAAAATGAAGAAGAGGATTTCATACAGACTGTAATAGGTATATTGAGTAGGTACTATTAGCGGTACTTTTATTTTTCATCAATTCAATTTACACTGAAAGATCAGTCTGTCGAATTCAAATTTGTGCCTATTCAGACCAAATAACACATTAAAATTCGTCATTCAAAATGACCATACCTACGAGTATAAGCGATTTTTTTTTTAATTTTGCGCCTTTATAATCTCGTTAAATTAAATTTGAGTACTTGTGTGCACAAAAGTTGTTGACTATTAATTGTATGGCTACAAAACTTTAAAAAAATAATATTCTGCAGTAAAAATCAATTTCATGACTTTAAACAATTGTTTTCCATTTACATTTTTTTTTATTCATTTTCGAGGTTGAAGCACATTTTGGCTAAAAGTAACTGGACTAGTTAAGGTTTATCATTTAGTAACTAGCAGTATCACTCAAACCATTGTGTGTATAAGATTAGGAGGTTAGGCCCCTGTCGGCATTAGGAACACTGATATCAAGTTGGTTCCCAATATAGACACCCTGTCGAAATTAGGTAATACCCAACTGGTCGTGAGCCATATGAATGAATTGGGTTTTTCGAGAGGTTTTGTTCTGTGGTTGATTCATTGATTTCTTCTAAATCATTTATTCCAAGTGAAAAAAGTGTGTTCTTAATACCGACAGGTTCTGTTCCTAATTCCGACATGTCATTTCTAATCTTGCACCACCTCGGATAAGCATAGTAATGCTTGAATGATTTGCCATAACACATTATTGGATAACGTTGTGAGGGTTTCTGAATATCCTCCTAGCCTATGATGACACTGAAGGATTTTAAAAATAATTTAAGTGCCACAATGCCTCCTCAAAACGAGCATCCAAGAACAAGCCAGAATATGTTCAAACAGCAATGGACGACGTCCGCCAAGGGACCCCAGTTGCAGCTGCAGAAAGAGCTCCTGGAAGAAGCTGTTCTGGAAGAAGCCCCTGTTTTGGAAGAAGCCCCTTTTTGGGAGCAGCTCCTGTTTTGGAAGAAGCCTCTATTCTGGAAGAAGCCCCTTTTTAGCTAGATATTTCTGATGCTGGTTTGATTAAAGTTGGTGATTTTGTGATTGCTCTTAGTAGTAATAGGAAGAAATCAGATAATACGACCAGAAAGCAAGCATGTCAAATTTTGAAAATAATTTCTGATGATGAAGCAGAAGTTCTGCCCTTAATTGCCTGCAAAAGGCTTAAAACTGTGTTTTCGAATGAACAGAAAACTCCGGTCACAATCGGCATTGACCAAATAATGAGTAAACTCACCCCTCCTCTTGGTTTTTTGGGTGGTACTAAGACGTATCAGTTTCCGAACTCATTGTCTGTAGACTGAAACGTGGTCATTTTATTATTATTTTTTGGTTATCCAAACTTTTGATCTCATTCTTTCATGTTTTAACTTATTGATTATCAAGTATACTAATTGTTATTTTAACTTTCATTTGTTCCTTTACATTCCTACATTTCTGAACCCACCTATTGTATCTAAGTTATAAACTTACATAGGGAAATACATATTTTAGGTTCTTGAGACTTGGCAATATAACAACAGCGATTCCAAGTTAGTCTCGCATTTACTTACTCTGGCTGTTCTACCTCGTGGTGACTGATAAAACAATAATGGCTTTACTACACATGTAATTTGTCAAATATTTGTTAATAAAGCATTTTTTATGAAGTTTCGATGATTGTTTGGTGCATGAATTAAGAGCACAAACACAATTTTGAAATTTAAATATTAAAATTTGAAACGCAATCAATTTTGAATGTTTTACTAGTGCATTTTGTAGAAGAGATCTTGATGAAGATTTTTAGCTAATTAAGTGTCTTTTGTTGGAAAATAACAAACACAGCTTGGAATATAAAAAATTCCTTAAAGTGTCGGTATTTGGGTACTTTACCCTAAATGCTCTAAAGTTCATGGTTCATAAACTTTTTCTGAGAAATATTCTACTAAAAACTATAAATTTATTTTTAGTCTTTTTTGCCATTTTAAGTGATTTTTTTTTCTAGCACATATTAAAAAAGTTATCAACTTAAGCTCAAAACATGGTAACTCATCCTTTTTTTTTTAGAATGCTTGATTTTTTGGTGAAAGTACGATTGTTTTATCTCATTCCTAATTAGAGTTATCGTCAAGAATGACACATAAAAATATTCGTAGGTACAAAACCGGAAAACTCGAGGTCGTTTCAGAATGTCTCGAAACGGATTTCAATTAAGAAAATCTTTATTTTTAAAATTTTGGAGCCATTGCAATAGCTCCATATTTTACGTAAATTCGCTAAAAGCCTTGCTTGTCAATGTGACCTGAGGATACGTACTTATTTATGGATCACTACTAGTAGATGGGTACACAATCTAACTTAGGTGAATGAAAAATACCCATGTGCGTATTTTATACCTCAAAATGAAGGTAGATTCTACTGTGATAATAGCCTCTACCCGGTACCTAAGACATCACGTATTCATCAAACATTAAAACTCACTGTTTGTCGTCTACCTTACACACAATTAAAAGGTAGATCCCTAATCATTATGTTCAGGCAATTTTCTAGCCCATGGGTATTACCCATTCAGCTTCAGCTACTTAGTACAGGATGACCACACATTTTTGATGGGACTGTACTCAGTTCTTGCGAGTCATGGGGTGATGGCGATGCGGTCATCCACCTACCAAGGAGAGGTGTCATTTAGGTATCCCAGCCGCAATGGAGCTGTGAACAGTTGAACTAAAATTTTTTTACCTACACAACAATCAGTGATTTTCACAATAGTTGCATGTTTGGCTGCCTGAACAATGATTATGAAATCTGTAACAAGTTTTTGAACCACGGGCAACGATATAATGAAAAACCCCTCAGGTGCAACACAAATGTTGCGAGTCTCTACTGTTGCGAAAATCAAGTTGAGCCACTATCACTGAGTCATAGGTCCTTACATACGAATCGCAGGTAAACACACGTTGTTCGATCATCATAGGCTCCATTGCGACTGTGATACCTAAATAGCCACTCCTTGGAAGGAAAATTATAGCACTCACATCAACCCACGACTCGCAAAGGCTGAGTACAGTCCCATCAAAAATGTAAATACTTCTCGTGGTCACCCTGTATATAGTCACTTTCATCACTATAAACATGAATTGATATAAATATTAATTACAAAAAACCTTCATTTACTTACTGCAAATATTACATTCGTGGAGTTAGTTGCCAATGTTATTTCTTTGACTTCATTCCACTATGCACTACCAACGTCAGAATACCACGTAGAAGACTCAATTCAATCTCACCAAGGACAAAAGTAATTTGTTCCTACACTTCACATAGATACGTACCACAATGATAAATAAAATTACTGCTACTAAGTAGGCGTATCTTGGAAGAACATTAATTTGTCAAACCTAGAAAGTTGATTGGTTTAACTTTTCTTCCAGGTAAGGCTACCCAAATCACAGGGAGTTAGAAATAAAATGGCATTAAATATTACAAAAGGAACCCGTTAGAATGAAACCCAACAAGTGAAGCCAATACCAAGTAATTTGAGCTTATAAATATATGTGATCGAAAACAAACGTTATTTATCAACAAGAGTAAGTCGACATGACAAATGAGGAGCTCCAATCAGAGCAGGTTCTTCTGGCTTTTGAAAATCCAAGCTATCCTCCCTCTTCAACTTTCTTGACTTGGGTCCGTAAATAAATTAATGATTCAATGCATTGCATTAATTTTCTCTAGCTCGGCCCAATGTGTAAGTAACCTAAGACACAATACGCTGAATAAGATACATCCTCCACAGCGTTTTCAAGATTTGGGCTTCCTCATACTTCCCTCAAGGCCTTGTGAAATTATCATTACTGCAACATATTATGTAAATTAGAGGTTTGTTTTTCGATGAATAAAGCCTACAGATCGGCATACATTATTTTATATAAAAGATTTATTTTATATCATTGAGTCGGCGATTGAAAGACGATTTTCAAATAAAAATGACCGGACTTTGTCTGGCACGGACTTCTGGTTTCTGCCATTGGGTACTGAGAACGTATAGGTTTGCTTCCGCATTGTAAAAAAATTAAATATACATGAATAAATTCTAGCTTAAACCCCCATTTGGAAATGTTTTGCGTCAAATGGATTGAGTTAGAAACAAAATGTACCTACTCCGCAGCAGTCGACTACAGAATTGGAAAGTACTGATAATGATAAGTAGGTACTGACATAGGATACAAGTCAAAGAAACCTATGAAAGATGAATCCTGCCAAACTGGCAATGGTAAATAGCTTTCTCGTGCCTATAACATGATTTGACAGATCATTCAAATCCTGGTTTCAATTGGAATCATGCCACTTGCAGTGTCTCTTTGACACCTTGTTCAATGTCACTTATAGACCTTTTGGTGGATGTGCTGCTTAAATCATTACATGAAAAAATGTATACAAATTATCAGTTATAATCATCCTGAGAGGAGAAGTGGTGTTTCGAGGTTTTTACGTTTCCTCAACCACAGAAGAAGTTCATTTGACTACCTAGAGCCTAACCCCCATAACTGCTGAGAATTCCATCTAAATCGTGTTGACAGGAATAACATTTGCGCATGCCTAAAGGCTACCATTGACCTATCCTTCTATCCTCCACATTTGAGCGATATGGAATCATCAAGTTCACTGTTTGGGAGGTGAGGGGAGGAAATACTCGTAGTTATGGCTGTTCCTCATAAAGTTTATTCAGATCATTCGAGCGCTTTCGCTTTACAGCATCATCAGGGATTTATATAAATTTAGGAACCTCTAGTTTATATAAATTGCATTTAGAGTAACAGATGGGTTGTGGGGATCACCAGGTCTGTTTGGGGTCAATGTGTGGAAGGGTTTCATATTTTACTATGGTTGATAAGTTCTTATCCTTCTGGATTTAATTGGGTGAAATATCCGGCTATTTAATGTAGTTAGGCTTATTTGTACATAGTTGATGTTTATTCAATAGAAAGCTCCAATATATTGGTTTATATCCCTATGAGGGCAACCTTCCAAGTGTGTTGTGTACTTGCGCTATTGTGGGTAAGTATATGCAGTTTTCCGTAGATTTCTGATTGCAGATTGGCGTTACGAATTATTACTTGACAAAAATTTCATACGTTGTCTATTATATGAAAAAAGGTTGAAAATACATCAGGAATAGAAAATTCAGATCAAACAGCGTGGTTGGACTAGGGACACCTCACCTCAAAACCAGTGTAGCTGAGTGGCTCAAATGACTAGAATAGAAACATCAGGTAATGAAGGCGTTCCTGGCGTTTTCAGACGTTCCTAGACTCATGCTTGCTGAGTGTTACAGGAGACTTTGATCAAGACCATGGCTGCTAACCAGAAATAGCGTTAGTCTTTCAAGCCAACACTTAACCCTATGCTTCAGCGCGATAGACAATAATTGTCAAGGAACAACAACCTGTGCAATCCCTGTAAATAACATCAGAAACGGATGAATGTTGTGGGTAATAATGACAAGGATCTGCGGACACACGAACAGACAAGAAACCGAAACTGGTCAGTGTGGACTATATAAAACGCCCGAGGGAATTTCGGATTTGGAATAAACGAATTCCTCACCTGAAAAAATAAATACAAAGCGTAGTCCAATCAATTTGTCCACATATAAGTTAACATATTACAAATTCTACGGAATATCACTCATTGTCCTCAATTCCTTATCTTCCACTACAGCTGCAAGAGTTGGTTAGCAAGTGCTACCTTTTTCCCTCAATTTTTGCTTTAAAACTTACGGTTTTTTACGGCATAGCGCCATACTAAAACTGAAAAGTGGATATTTTTTATCAAAAGATACTGGTTGCTATAAAGGAGCCTCCCCTTCTTCCCCGATAGTCCTTGCTGTAAGAACCAGGAGTCACCTGCACATCCGTGGCACCATCTAAACAGTTGTGTTGGTCGAAACTTACTGATTTAAATTTCAGTTGAATACAAACATATATTTTTTCTGTAAAGAAGCCCTAGAAGGTAGCTACCTAAACTACTCAGCAACTGAGGCCAAAGAGGGTTACTCATTGGTCTGAAAATTTCGGGATTACTATTTTTTTATGAAAGTAGATTTCTTCCAGAGAATTTTGACATCATCTGCACTTGACTAGGATGAGTGGTTTGCTTTCTATTATTTTTTGAAGTTTCGGTAAGAAGTACCATCACTCTACAAAGTGGAGAGAGGAGGGAAGGGCTAATCAGGTGGGAGAGGCGCAATGATGGAGCTTTGAGCCAAAACTGAAAAATATCATAAAGAAAACAACTTATCGTAGAATACTGCGGCTGGTGTCTGTATTCTTAGATGTTCATCTACTTTTATTTAAAAAGAATAATAGAAACATGTGGGCATCCCTCATTATGAAACCATTCAAACCACAGAAATGTCCCTGTAACCTCACTATAATCAAACCTTAGATTGAAGGTATCCACAAAGCTGTTGATGTGGTAAGACATGGGGTTTTAGCCTGAATGTTATGCCCTGGATAAATAAGACCATCTATTACCGAGATTGCTTTTTGACATTTTGGAATGATAGCCTGCGATTTGGAAGAGGAGTACGATTGGTTGGGGGGGGGGGGGGGATATCTGGTCTGCTTGTCACAGGTGCTCTAAAGACAACACTGACCCTATACACTAACCATGGTACAGTTGATGCTCTTCACTCAAGACTCGTGGAAACTGGGAAGTGGAAGCGTGATATCCACACTCTAACTCATTATAGACAACCGAGCCACACCCTGATAGCATCAACTACACTCGGATATATCCCAGAAATGAAAATGCCACATCGAGAAAACATACATGTGGCAAGATGCAACGACCTATCTGATAGACAAAAGGAAAAAAACTGGGACAGAATAATCCCCGGACACAACAGATATGACTGGCTTGCTATATCGACGGATCCAGAGTGGGTGTAGGTAGCGAAGAGAGGACTGGCATAGCTTATGCTATAGCTAACTACTTCACTTATTCCTTTTCCATGTTATAGGGTGAGCTATATTCCATTATTAGATGTGCGGATAGCCTACCATAAAATAACACTGATGAACAAATTACTACAACTAGAAATAGACGAAGAGTCATCCACACGTACTGTCAGGCCTGCATCAAAGCACTGATGAGTCCTGTGGCAATCTTTGATCTGGTTAAAGACACTGATGTACTGTGTGTACATCCCAATACAAAAATATATTAAAGTATATTTAGGTTAATTGGGTACCAGGTAATGAAAGACATGGAAAACGAAGAAGTAGATCATCTTGCCAGTCTGGAGTCAAGTTAACAGGACCGACCACGGCACTGTTACTAAAGGCAATGCGAGTAATTCTAAAGAATAAACATGGACCATTAAACATCTCACAGAATTATGGAGGAAATAAGCCACAAGAGATAGGAAGACTAGTTAGCGCACATAAGAACATGACAAAAATCGGACAGACCGGATAACATCACTATCGAGAGCAAAGATAAGAAGAAAAAAAATGGGGGTTCTCATTGGCCATTTTAGCTTTAAGAATGCTCTGTTTCTCATATCCAAGGTACCCTCACTAGCCATTGTGCAATCGAAAGAGCCTCCTTCAGAGACCTAGATTGGAAACGTTTCAAGAGATAAAGCAACAAATTTCGAGACATGGAGGGATCAAGAATCTCCAACTTATAAAGAGGGTCATCAGGGGGGAGAACGTAGGTAATATCTCCCCAGCAACAAATATTAGTCTTCAACTGACTTGAGGGTGAGAAAGTGACATAACTACAGATCCAGCAGTTGCTCGCCAGAAAGAGTCTTAGCCAAGCGAGTCACTGTTATAACCTTTTTTGACTCAAAAAGTGAGGAACTGAAACAGCAACGTCAGGGGAACGATGAGCTACAGTTGGGCTTGAGAGGAATTGTGTATTAAAGTTTGGGTCCTAGTGAATGTACTATTGTGACACTGCTGCTCAAAAATTATAAGCCACCTCGAGAGAATTCTACCTTATACCTTTACCCAGAGAGAAGCTCCAGGAAAATATTCCCATACGAACCGTTTGACTTTTATTAATTATAAACCTCTTTGACCTTGGAAATTTCACTGTATGCTGTTTACTAAATATGGTGTGTACTATAAGCAAAATCTAAAATGTTGGTAACTTGTTGAATGTGTTCAGTAGCAATATTATATTAGCAAAGTCGATGTTCTGATACTATCTTGTAATAAACAACGACGTAAGTACCTGCTTTACTTGGGTTGCCAGAATTAAAAGGCACGACTTTGTTCAAATAGTACCTTTATTCAATAAGCATTACGAGATAGTGACACAAGTAAGAGTAACTTTTAAACTACACCACTTACATTACATAATAAGCCTCTAAGCAGACTCAAAAACGTATAGATACGAAAAACCCATATATTGTTTTAAAAACCGAGAACCTATTACCTCTGCATGCAATTAAAAAAAATGTTTAGGTAGTCGAAATTAAATATAGAGAGAATTTTATCCATCATAATCATCTAAATATGTAGATATTATCTGCCAATAAACCTTAACCCAGTTACAGTCTATAACTACCAAAACTGAATCAATTATTGAATAACTTACTCAAGAGATTACTATTTATTCCAATCGTGAATTTCAATAGAAAATCATGTTATTAGAGGTATGGATTCCTTCCACATTTTCCAATTCCTTAAAATCAAACCCCTGCACAAAATCCCACACCAAACTCCTACACTTTTTTGTATCCAAACCATTCTATCAACTCCCAAACGGAGGTATTGAAAAAGAAAAAGAGAGAACAAACACCTGTAAATCTCATAGAGTTTGATAGAATCCCGAAAATTTATTCCCATGCATGAACGTAGCTGATTCTTCGATTTGGAAAACTCATGGTAGTATACATAGAATATTATTTAAATAGCTCAATTCTTCCAAGTCATTTGTTCATGAGAAACATCAGGTGACCGTGCTCATCAATTCGAGGTACGACTTACAATTTGAACGCGTTGAACATTCAAGCTGTAATCCTAAGTAACAAAACAGGCCCATTTTAGAAAAACCTTGACATACTTTTAGGGGTAATAACATTCCACAGTTTTGTGAAGTTATGTATAAAATGTGAATTACTAAGAAAGTAGGAATAGGAAATAACGATAATACTTGCATTAGCAATGATTTTTAGCTTAAAAGTAATAACGAATTAAAAAGATCAGTCTATTGAACTTAGTTCACTGTTTTACTAGTATAAAATAACCCAAAAGGAAACTGAAAGTCACTTTAGTTTGACAAAAGAATAGATTCAAGTGTAAGTGGCTCAAGTGTGTTTACATTAGCCATCAGGAACTGTCGAACAGATGGTGAAATTACATTAGAGATGAATCATTCTTGTTCTTGGTATGTATCCCTTCAAACCTAGAACTAGTTTATTGCATAAGAAGAATTATTCCAATCATATATATTTAGCAGATGAATTTACACGGCCTAAGCGCTAACGAAAAAATAAGTGGTTTGCCACAAAGAACTTCATCAAAATGGCAATATGATAAATTGTGTAGTACAAAATACGATATTTAGTGTACACGGATAATAAAAATGGTCAATTATTTATCTATTAGGATAATCATAGGTATCGTGTTGTTATCTTGAAAGAAACAAAATATAATTATACTAACTTCAGACAAAATTTTTAATAGCTAATTAAAAATCCCAAAAACCAGACTGTTCGATTTATTGAGTTAATTTTTCCAATTAGCTTTACTTAAACTTTTTTTTTTTTTTAAGTTGTCATTGATTTAAAGGAGACTGCCTTAACATTATTCAGAAGCACTCCAAAGCGGCGGTTAACAATTCGTGAAGGTGCGCAATGCAATTTATCAGTTAAAATTACTATTTTGGTTACTGATGAAACTGATCAAAGTGTTAAAGAAAAATCTACATAAACCGAACAACACATCATAATCTGTTATTTATACCATGAAAGCAGGAAGTTTGTAGAAAAGTATCTCTTCCTACATTCATAGGTAACCTAAAGCATATAAAAACCAATAATTTTTGGTGAAAAGCTCAATAAATGCGGCGACAATATAATTTTACACGCCGAGTTCAAAACAAAATTAACATACCAATGAACTGTCTGTATCAGCAGAAAGAAGGGATAACAATCTAAAAACAAACATGAGAGCAAGTTGAAGAAGTTCGTGATTTTTAAAATGGCGGACTTGTACTGAATTTAGAAAATAATAAACGTATGCCGGTACTTGAGTGGAAGATATAAATTATGAAATCTCATTATGTACAAGGTGTTTTATGAATTTAAAAGCTCATTGGATAAAACACTAGTACTCAATCGCGAATATTGTGAATTATTAGGTGTAGCTAGAAGACTCCAAGTTGAGGTCTTACTGAATTAATCGATAAATTAATTATAAATAACTCTGAGCAGAACGGAAAATTCTTCAACGAGCAGAAACGGATCCAACCAGATTAAAAATCAACAAAAAAAATGGACAAAATGGACAGCAAAGTGTATTAAACTTTGAGATAATGTAATTGTTTTCAAGTCCAGACACAGCCGATGGAATGCTTAATATAAGGGGCAAATGCGCGCAGGTGCTTACTCGCTGATGAAAGTGAACCTCCCCTGTCCAAGGTAATCCAGGAGGCCGTGGAGACGTTTCTTGATCCTTTTTTGATCGTCCAAGGCACAGCCGAGGAGGGCGGTCTCAAACCCTTTATCAACAGGTACCTATTTGCAGAAAAATGGCACTAGTTTAATATATTAGCGAATTTATATTTCCAATTTTATGGCAAAAAAGCTCGTACTAGTTAAAATTCGGTGATTCAAAAAACATTTTGGATTTTTAGGTTTTTTTTGCACTTTTTATAGATTTTTCAGCAAATAATAATGAAATTCATGTAAGTTTTTCAGAATAATTCTGTGCGCAAATTTTTTAATGTCATATTTTTTTGTTCATAATGTTGTTTTTACTGGAAATCTGCCAAAAAGTATAAATTTAACGATTTTTGGTCATTTTTAGTGATTTTTTCAGTACATTTTTGAAATTTTACCAATTTAATGTGCTCAAATTGTTGGCCAAAGAACTCATCCTTTCGTTTGAAAAGCTTGATTTTTTGGCGCAAGAACGGATTTTTTAATCTCAATCCTAAGGAGAGTTATCATCTGGAATGACACACACATATACTATATATGAAAAAGCTCAAACTTCAGGAGTCGTTCCAGAATGCCTCAAAACGGATCTCAATGAAGACATTTTTCAAAAATTTTGATTTCAAAATTTTCCGAGTCATTGCAAAAGCTTCATTTTCTACGAAAATTCGCTAAAAAAGCGAAAAATCCCAAAGCTCTTTTTGAATAGCAGATTACTATTTAGAATACGTTTTTTTGCCATAAAAATAATGGTTAACATTTTCTTTGCACTCAAAAAGCTCAAATTTCAAAACAATTTAACAGAATATAATATGATAACTTGAGAAAATTCGATGATCATGCTGCATGACTGGTTTTTTTATTCGTGGAGATTTGTAGATGTCAACAGTTTACCATTATACTATACATATGATAATTATAGAAATATTTTATTGAGACGGGCAACTGAATGGGGAATTTAAGGCATTTTTCATTTCCTCAATAGAGAGATCTAAGTAAGATCTTTCCAAAACGGTGCTAAACTAAGGGTATCTAACCAGTAATACGGCTCTTGAAATTCATTTGTGCCCACCCACCTGCGGGGAATCTCCTCGGCTCAAAACTTAACACTCTTTGGAGCTGAAAATGGCTACTAGGGTTCGTCAAGTGCGCTGAATTCAAATCAGTGGCCAAAAGTGTGAAATTCCAACGCTTGAAAGTTCCCCAATGAGATTCCTCAATCCATTCAAAAAACTTAATAATTTTGGGAGACTTTTTTTTCCTATGACATATTGTAGCCCAATATAATTCTGCGACATTCGACCAAGTTTCATTAGGTGTAAAATCGAGTCTTAAGCCTTCGAATTGGGGCATGTTGTCATTGGGTTGAAATTGCAGAGGACACTTGAAAAGCTTCAGTTTGAATACTACCTAACTGAGTGAAGGCACTGGCCCCTATGGCACTCTTTCCCACGACAGGATAAAAAAACAAATTTTGCACTAGTGAGCCAAATGGGCAAAGCCAATTCATCCCTGGCTTAGCAACTTGCTGTCTACCCCGTTATGTATCAGGAACGCCAGAAGGCCACTGGAGAATGGCTTCACTTGTGACAGAGTTCCCGTCAGAATCCCAGAGAAAGCGCTGCCGTCGCTCCGTT
Source organism: Adelphocoris suturalis (assembly GCA_030762985.1). Taxonomy (NCBI): domain Eukaryota; kingdom Metazoa; phylum Arthropoda; class Insecta; order Hemiptera; family Miridae; genus Adelphocoris; species Adelphocoris suturalis. The sequence goes on along the minus strand of CM061040.1, from coordinate 146,921,106 downwards.
GGAAAACAACGGGCGTCGCACGCCTCTTCTCGTGTTCTTGAAAGGCTGAGTTTGGCGTTGGATGGGTGATCCAAGACCTGGAAAACCAATCTTCCTGAACATAGCACACTACGTGCTATTAGTAAGGGGATCCTTTTTGGGTCTGTCACACTCTCCTCGGTACAGCGAGCGTGGTTAGGATTATGGACGGCTAACCCCTAGTAATCCAATCCACTATTTTTGGGGCGTTAATGTTTCAGAAGAAACATGGACCGGGGTTCCAGAAGGAATTCCCATTATCACCCTTTGGTATATAAACAATTTCATTGGTCTTTGACTTATAATTTCTCTTTTATTCCCCTCTAATATTTTCAATTTCATACCTATGGTATACCTGGCCTTTGCCATTTTTATTATTCTTTATACCCGGGCATGGTTCCCAATTATTCAAGGGCATTGCTCCCAATTTCCAGGGCTTAGTTCCCAATTTAAGTCCCCAATGTGGACATATTAATTTATATCTATTTTATTTTCCTTAAGGTATAAGTCTCCATAGTTGAGCCACCGTTTATTCCCGATTGTTCCAATCTTTGATTGGGGGTTAATTACCTAATGAATACTTCATATGAAGATTCATTGACAATCCATCCTGTTTTAATTTCTCTTTTCCCATCCTCAATCGCCAATGCAGCTATTTATTAATGAGCATCAGTTCTCAGCCAGTAAACTATTCCACCTGGTTTACATACTTGCTCTTCAATCAAGTATGTCTTTAAGGGGGGGAGTGTGACAGAGTTCCCGTCAGAATCCCAGAGTAGGGGCTGCCGTCGCTCCGTTGGAAAACAACAGGCGTCGCACACCTCTTCTCGTGTTCTTGAAAGGCTGAGTTTAGCGTTTGATGGGTGATCCAAGACCTGGAAAACCAATCTTCTCCGAACGTAGCATATATTCTATTAGTACGAGTCGTATCTCTTATGGTACTGTCACTCTCCTCTCTCTCTCTCTCTCTATGAATGTGGATTTAGGCCCCCATTGCACCACGGGGCGCCTAAGTTCATTACACACTCTGTGTTCCTACTGCTTTCGATTGTTAAACATCAAGGTAAACAGGTTAGGTATACAGGTAATGGATAACTTTCTAAACCTCCCTATGATCGACGAAATCCCTTAAAACTCCTCTGCTCCTCTAGAAACATTTGTAACAACCCAAAATTATTCCCACAGAATAATTGCTGGAAGCTCTACTCCACCAAGAGTTGAATATCAACTCTTTGACGTGGAGATTCGGGCAGTAAACATAACCACTAGTGCGGTTATTGTCAGTTTGCAATAGAAGTCTGGGCCTGCCATCTATTCATGAGTTCAGAGAAACTCAATGTTTTGGCAGTTTTAGCCAATGACTGCATAGTTCCTACTCTCCCAGTCGTTCAAACACTGTATTCATGACCCAGGCAATTAAATGACTTCTTGTAAACCTCTAGCAGTTACCTCTTAGATAATAGCTACTTTAGGGGAGAAAAATCGAAATACCATGTCACATCACTACGATGCTTTATCATAGAAACCACGTGTCATATTGTAGATACCAAGGCCATCTGATTAGCACCCAATGACGCTTGTCCTAGACAAAGTAGATGCCAAGCGTCGTATGGAGATGTTATGATCTACTAGAAACTCTGTAATATTAGACTCTGGATATTGCTCACATATCCACTATCACTATTCCCTGCAGAACAGTGAGCATTTCTACTCTCGAGCACAAGTCTACGACTTATAGTGGGGAGTAGCATTTCCTGATTTGTGTAACTTTTGTTTTGTGTTGCAATACCTATCTAAATAAATGCGTAAAAAAAAATAATAAAAAATAAGGAGGAAGTGCAATAGGAGGGAGGGGGGTGAAGGGGCCTCTCAGTACTCACCCACCAATCCTTTTCAGCTCTACCTTCCGACAATTTCCACCAATTACAGCATAGACAGAGTCACACACAGCCAAATAAACATGCATAAATTATTCTGATTCTTAATAATGTTTTCAGTCTGAGTTATTACTTTTGTATTCAGAGGGATCAAAACTTTCTTTAAAGCCAATTATACTGCTGAAGATCGGGGTTTGGTAATCACTATGCAGCTCTGTCTGCCCTGCGTAAAATAAAACAAAGTTAAATGAATTTAACGGAAATCTCCTAATTTCCCATTAAAAACCAGAAAATTTTCCAAAAATTTACGGAAAACTTGCGCCGTTCTGTTGGTAGCTCTGTCGATGCCCAACTTCGCAGTGTGTCTCATTTTTCGTTCGTGCACCGTGAATACAACAACGTGTGCGCATTTTTTCAGCTTTTAAATCTCTTTTTGTGATATTTTGATGTGTCATGTGTTATTATTTTTGCGAGATTCGTGAGTGTTTTTCACGTTCCAAAGATTATTTATCTGATTGATGCGCTTTTACCGGTGTGATGGCCATCTAGGACAGGTGACACTGGTGACTCAAGAACGCCATGATATGTAATTCCACATTGTCGTGAAGAAATGTAGCGATCTGCACCTCCAGATATTCCCCGAGATCCATCGAAGATGCGCCGTACTCAAGAGTATCAGCCTCAGGGTTTTGGATCTTCAGGATCGTGCCCTGTCGATCGTGTTTCTTGCCACTCTACTTCCGCCTCAAGAAATGAGATGAGTTTCGAGTTGGAAAATTTCTCGGCTCCTCGGAGTGTCGGGCAGGAAATAAAAAATACGTCAGCTCCTCGGAGTGCCAGACAAGGGGTGGTTGATAATACTGACGCCCTGATTGATTCTCCCACAGATCATTCTTCGGGTGTTTCCTCTCAGGTAAATTCACGACACGATTTTTATGGTTGGGATGACGAATTTCAAGGGTCCGAGGGTTCGTATGTGTATGAACACATAGAAGATGCGCCATTTCATCACGAGCCTCGTCAGTTACACTCCACTAGGGGAAGCTGAGAGAGTGAATTCTAAGCGTGCTTGGCTTTAGTGTCAATTGGATGAAGCAAAAGCTCCCCTTGAGGAAGTGCCATTCTTTGAGGACACAAACGTCGATCAATTTTCGACCTTTTTATGAGCGGGTTTAGAGTCGACGTACTATAAAACTATAATGAAAAATATACACCCTGTGGTAAGTTGGCTTTGTTGGCTCCCCCATGTTTGAACAAAATTTTGCACTCTATGGTTGCCAAAAGCGCCCAAATCAGAAATGATTTGACAATCAAAGGGCAGAATATACAAACAGCAGCCTTAGTAGCTTCAGGAGCGGCTCTTTCTATGGTTGGATCTGACGATTTTGATTTAAATTCCCCTGCCACTACAGAAGTATTGATTAAATTTTTATGGCATTCGTCCACTTTGCAATGCACGAGTATTTATAACATATCAAGGGAGCAAAAGTGAGCTCTTCTGTATCATTAAGCCAGTTTCACATGGGGCGGAACGAGAGGAAGACGGAAGGACGGAGTGCAATCTGATTGGCTGTTGGGACAACAGTTGAGGATGGTGGCTGCTACGTTGTCAGAATGGGCGGACAGCAGGCGGCGGTAAAAATTTTTATACCATCACCATGTTCCGTCGAGCTCCACGCAAGGTCATTGGACCGGAATTTTGATACCACAAGTAGAGGTTTCACATCAGAGAGGCTTTCAGTAGGAAGGTTGTGATCCCGTTCATCAAGGTGACCGCTTCATGTGAACAATCTTTCCGACTCCGCCGCCCCTCCACTGGTTTTTCTGTCCTTCCGTCTTCCACACTTTCCGCTCCATGTTAAACCCGCTTTATAGTGCAGAATTTCGGAAATTGGCATTGGCGGCTGAGGTGGGGTAGGCAAGCCTCTTTGATGAAAAAGTTCTTGTCTGGTTGCAGCAGATACAAGAGGCAAAGCGTTTCTCAACTCAATCGCAACCCACGAAGCCTAAGGCCATGGTACACAAAGAGGCACCACAGTCGAAGACCCAGTTGACCAACCGATCTAATCAGATCCAGGGAAACTCCTTCCACCCCGTACCTCGGAATACCCAACCGAAGGATGTCAGGAGAGGCTTCAGAGGGTCCTTCGGCCAGCTCGCCATCTAGAATTTCGACCATACCAAATATCAAAGCTCCAAGATCACCCAGTCATCCAAACGCTGTAACTAAATCTTGAGGTAAGTTATGCAGGTCATTTGGCCCGTTTCCTACCCGCCTGGAGATCACTAGGAATTCATCCTTCAATTTTCACTTGGGTCAAGGGCTATCGATCCCCATTCCTAGTATGCAAACGACTTCTTGACAGGTCCGAACTACTGAAGGACTTCCAGAGAACAAAAGTCGGTTATGGGGGCTAAAATTCAACATTTATTACGCATAGGAGCTATCTCAGTTTTCCCCCAGGGGGACGAATTTTGTCTATCATCAATTTTCCTAGTTCCGAAGTCAGATGGGTCATATCGTTTCATTTTGAATCTGAAGCACCCAAATAAATGGTTACATTTAGACCACTTCAAGCTAGATGACTTTAGGTCAGTAATCGTCTTCTGAGACCCACTATGTATGGTGGGGTTTTACGAACACGTACCTTATGGTGCCGATTCATAGGGAACACAGACGTTTCCTGGTGTTTGAACGGGACAGCCAACTTTATAATATGAATTGCCTAGCCATGGGGTTGCCTTCCACACCGTAGGTGTTTCACAAGTTAATCCGCCCGGTAGTGAAGCAACTTCGTAAGAGGGGGAACCTTCTCATATCCTACCTTGATGATTCGTTAATCCTAGCAAATTCTCAGCCAGACGTGTTCAGACTCCATTACAACTTCAATACAATTATTTCAAGAGCCAATTTTCACCTTCCTGGGGCAGGTTGATTATAATTATATTAGGAAGGGAAGGGGATTGGTAAGAGCGTTCCCACCCTGTTGGAGCCCCTGGTTTTGGGTCTCACTCGGTGCGGATCCAAAGGATCTTTCCCTGGCCCTGGCATCCCACCAGCTTACTTACTTTCAACTAGATGAGACAAAATGGAGCCACGCTGTGGAGTTGGGCATCGGCAGAGCTACCAACAGAACAGCGCAAGTTTTCTGTAAATTTTCAGAAAATTCTCCGGTTTTTAACGGGAAATTCGGATATTTTGGTTAAATTTTTTCAACATTGTTCTATTTTACGCAGGGCAAACGGAGCTGCATAGTGATTACCAAACCCCTTCCCTTCCTAATATAATTATAACAAACCTGTCTTAGGAGGTAGGTTGATTTACAAATTATTATACTCAGGCCCTTTGGAAGTTGAGCGTGTAAAAACGAAACTAATGTAAGTTACAATAGTAACTATAGTACTATAGTACAATAGTAATAACTTACTATTTCTAAGATACCTAAGTTTATTATGAAACAAACTTACCTCTGGTTCATCTTTGCAGGTGGCAAGGAATGACTGACATCTCATCATGCACTGGTCAGGATCACTTTTGAACGTAATGACCAAATTATCAATCAGCTTGTTGACTTGAAACAGGGATTCTTCTTGTTGCTGAAAGAAGAATAATATAGGGAATTTTTTTAATATATGTATTTTATTATTTTCGTACACACAATAACAGTTTGCAGAACAAAATTTTACCATAAAACGTACTCCCCACGTTAAATCTAGAACTTATGCTGTGGGATAGGAGTTATTTACAGTTAAAAATTCCATTCATGCAGCATGATCTTATGAGCGAATTTTCCCAAATTATCGTATTGTATAATGTTAAATTGTTATGAAATTTGAGCTTTGAGTGCAAGGAAATTGTGAACTATTAATTTTATGACAAAAAATGTATTCTAAATAATAATCTCCTATTCAAGAGATTTTGAATTTTTAGCTTTTATGCAGTTTTTATCGATTTTTACCCAATTTTAATACATTTTAAATAAATTTTTCAGCATAATTATGTAGATACATAAATTTTTGAATGTTTTATTTAATAGTTAATAAACTTTATTATAGCAACATTCTACCAAAAAATATAAATTTAACGATTTAGCCATTTTTAGAAATTTGACCAATTTAATGTGCTCAAAAAGTGCTGGCTAACCAACTCATCCTTTCGTTTGGTAAGCTTAATTTTTTAGCGCAAGAACGGAATTGTTATCTCAACGCACTCACGAACGTACGCACGCACACACACACACACACACAAACACACACAGATATATATATAGACATAAAAAAGCTTAAACTCTAAGATTCGTTCCGGAATGCCTCAAACCGGATTTCAATGAAGACATTTTTCAAACATTTTTATTTTAACATTTTTCGACCCATAGCAATAGAATTTTCTACGAAAATTCGCCCATACAAAAAGGTACTGCGGCAACTGGCTTCCAATGCCTCGCAGAAATGTCAACAAAAAATAAAACAACTCAGAATATCTCTAAAAATCAAAAAAGAAAATCAGATATAAAAAATAAATGAGAATTATAATTTCATCCGATAATACACTTACGTTTTATCAATAATTTTATGAAAAATATACTCTTAATAATTCTATAATACAACTTTTGACAAAATGCAACAGAACAGTGAGCTAAACAAAGAACATACTCTCAACCACATCAATCAAAATACAAGACATTGTAGTACGAGTATTTTTTGAGCTTCTTTTCAAACGTTTCCTCTTCGTTAACGAGGAAATAACGAGAAGGTTATTTGGCAAATCATTAAGATGTTTCATACCCCTATAGTATAGGGGCCTGACCCCCCCCCCCCCCCCCCCCCCCCCCTTGACCATCGATGACTCGGCCTTGAGTCGATTTTCTGAAAGGTAGTTTTATGAAGTTCTGTTTCCGAACTCTAGTGACACCGTCTTCCAAATTTTCTAACTTTCTGATGATTTTCAAAGCAACAATAAATTTAAATGGCAGGATTGTATTCTTGATCAGAAATCCTTCAGGTCATATTCATAAATCGTTTCTTTCTACTGATGACACACTTTGGTATAATCAATTAGCAAGCTGAAAATAATAAACTACGAGGAAAAATTCGGCTCTCTCTCTCATTCTTCTCAATCTAATTTTAACAAGGTGAGAATGGCTACCGAAATCTTGTCATGGTAAGTGCGTAGTAGGACCTTTGGTGTACCTGTAACAACTCTAATGTGGTGTGAACCACGCTCAACCTGTAGCTAATCACGATTCAGGTGATAAACCGTTGTTAACAGCGTTTAAACCGAGGTTGTAACGCTAGAACAAAGCTACAGAGCGACAGACACAAAACTAAAATTATTCAGAATGGTCACAAACGCAAGTGGATTTACATTTCGGAGGACTCCTAAAAATCACACAATGCATCACACATAGTCTTTGGCGCGTCGGATTTTACATTTTCGGAAAAAGTCAGAATTTACGATCCTGACACATAGTACACCAGAAAACGGCATTTAATATTTTTGTTAATTGCTTCATTAATAGCTGTTAGTGTTAGAATTTAATACAATGAATCATAAACAGAGGAATAATTATGAGTTTAAGGGCTACTAAACATACCTTGTCACGGTCAGTTCGCACTGAAATTTCGATGGTAGTGCAACGTGCTGTGACTCTTTCAATGTAGCGTTGTATGTCATCTCTGTCAGTGTCAGCTAAAAATATAAAAAATAAATGAATGTGGGCAAAGTTAAAAATAAGCAAACTAACAAAATTGTGCTAAAAAACGTAGGTACGTAATTAAATTTATTTAAAATTTGATAAACTTTTAATTAAACTTTGAATTTGTTATTAGTCCAGACATTGGTTTCTATTGCAAAATATCGTTTACTAATTTGTTTAGCCATTATTTGAAAGTTAACGATACAGACTTGTACACACAAAGTGCTCAAATTTCATAAGACTTTGACATAAATATGTCAAGCTGCACGGAAATTTTTAAAAATAAGTTCTCGGAAACCCGATATTATTATACTTAGTGAAGGTTGGACAAAATGATCAAAAGTTGCATAATTATAATATTCCAGGATATGAGATTTACACATCAATGGAAAACAAGGATTCAAGCACTTAATTCTATTAACTAAATATTTGACGAACGAAGTGAGTCTCTACTGTAACTCGGCTTGCATTTGTCAGCGTGTGTTCCGCACTACAGGCCGCGATTTTGGAGCTGTCAACTTGAAATTTGGTAGGTAGACCTTCAAACTCCGACAGTATTGCCAACGACGATCGTCGTCAAATCAACCAAAAATCGAGTTCGATATCGTTATCGCTACACAGAATGGACTGAAACCACTATAAAAGCTTTAAAAGTTGCCCTTGACGACAGTACAACGTCATTGTCGTCGTCACTGACGCAGTCATTGTCAAATCATCAAAAATTGAGTTTGGTATAATTTTAAATAGTTTTTGAACTATCTCTTAAGGCAAGTTTTGACCTTACATATTTTATGGAGAATACAGTTGCCACCACAATGTGATTGTTTTGAAATCAATAAAAATGTATTATATAATACGAGTAGGTACATTATACTAGACAACCAGTTTTTGAAACTTCGTGAGGAACCTGGTCAGCTGACTAGTTCATAGTTATGATTCATTTGACGGTCAGTTTTTTGACGTTGAGATGGAGAGATTTAAAGATTTGAAAAAACGGGTGAAAATATTAATGGGGAGTGTAATTTGTATACAGATCGATAGCCGCGCAAAGCGAGAGAAATTGTATACCCAGAGTCAGGTATTCTGCACGGTTGTGAACACACCGTACATGGATTGTGTCGATTATATCAAATGGCACTAATCGGGTAAAAAAACATGGTTCAATGATACAATTGATCGATATTTTTGAAATCAGGTCGGTCTAGTGTGTACCTACTAGGCCAGGGGTGCTCAAACGGTCGATCGCGATCGACCAGTCGATCGCGAGTGCTTTTTGAGTAGATCTCGAGAAGAAAAAATTTTTTAATAAGTAGGTAACTAAACTACAAAAATTTATTACGTAATAACACTGCTTGCGGCAAAAGGCGGCTTTATCAATCTTTTTCCGTCTTTGAAAGCAAGGATTCCTCAGTTGAATTATGATACGTATGAGGCTGAATTATCAAATATTTTGGGACAATTCGAAATGCGTTTTTATGATTGCAGTAAATTGGCAAATATAGCATCATTTATGAGTTATCCTTTTTCATGTAAAAACATTGAGGAATTAGCTACTGAAGTAGCAAGTCAGTTTAATATGAACTCATGTTCTGTTGAAAATGAGTTGGTGCAGATTATATCAGATATACATCTCAAAGCTACAGCATCTGATACAAATTTCTGGTGTTTTATATCTGAAGATAAATATCCGAATCTAAGGCAATCGCCCTTCAACTGACGGCAATGTTTGGGTCAACTTACTTGTGCGAGTCTGCATTTTCTGAAATGAAGATAATTAAGTCAAAATATCGCAATCGACTAACTGACGATCATATGTCATCATGCTTGCGATTGGCACTCAGTGGTTACGCACCATCTTATGAAAAGTATGCTGAGGACATGCAGTGCCACGCTTCAACATCCAAAGTCACTCCTTAGTTGAGTTTAACACCATATGTAACTCTTTTGTTTTGTAACAACGAATAAACTCGCAATTTTGAATAACTAGGAGTTTTTTCATTGATATTGTAGAGAAGAACTTAAGTAAACCTAACCCAAACCTTGACTAAAATAATGTAAATTGTGCGGAAAGCTAATATCTATACATGCTACGGTACACCCTACCTAGGTAGGTAGGGTGTATCGTGTATGTACGACAACCCTGCATCACACATACTTGCAGCCTCTCAGAGTCGATCGTAAGTAGCCTAAAAATATTGAGGTAGATCGCCAGCAGTTCAAGTTTGAGCACCCCTGTACTAGGCGATTCAAACTCCTAGGTTTATTTTTCCAACCTCAAGAGGCCGGTGACGTGTAGTAGTAGGGCCCCGAGCTTAATGCATAAAACTTCTCAGACAAATAAGCGATGTTCTTTGCGTTGTTACAGAAGTCAGCTCCATGTTACTAAGCCGGCAACACTATTAAGGTGTAACCTCGTACCATTAAGCGTTCCAGTTGCGATCATCTACGACCCAGGGTCCACCCAAAAACAGTTGTTTGAGCAAACTTCTGATTTTTTGAGCTACTGATTTTCGTAGCAAGCTAGCTTCCAAATGATTCGTGTAAGTTCACAACGTCGGTCCTACACTAAGGGAATGACTTAAGGTAATAAAGTAATGTAATAATTGTTAATCAACCTGATCCCTAGTGCTGATCAAGAATCAAGAAAAACCCAACAGCACTCACCAAGGTTGTTGAGGTGATCGGAGTTGCGGATGGTATCCAGCGTAGTGAACAGTGCGTCCTTGCGTTCTTCCAATCGTAAAGACTCTTTCCTGAGATCCTCTACATGGGCTTCGATCCTGTCCAGAATATTCAAAAGCCGATCTTTAGGATCTATAGCCATATCGTCATGCACTTCAACTTTCGGCGATGCGTAGTCGCTGTCCATTACGACGTCCATGTCGTCAATCTACTTCCTCCCTGAGTCACACACACCAGATAAGTGGACTGCATTAACCATACATTGACATTTTTCACAGATAAGGCAGAAAATGATAAAGCAACATATTTATATACGCTTACCTTGCATGAAAATCCCAATCAAAAACAATCGAAGAAGAAGGTAGGTAGGTGAGTGGAAAATACAATTGAGAAAGTTTAGAAACCAAATAAAAAAAAACAGATGAAGTGATGGAAGATCCGAGAGAAGGTTACTTTCGTTAGGTTACTGTTATCGACCCAGCTGGCGTGGGGCGGGTACCCATTCTTGATTTCCATTGGTTCTTACATCGAAAGTCGGCCGACTTCGATATAATCGATTGAATTTCTCAATTTTCATTGGTTAATATCAAACATTCGATAGTGAATCAAAGTTAAACCCACCTACTTTTCCCCTTTCTAATGAGGAGTGGCTATCTATTCCATCTTCGGTGCATGGGTCCATGAATGTTGAGAATATTCTAGATTGTCAAGACGACAGCCGACACCAGTTCCGTGACTGGAAAGTTCTAGAACTTACCTACGTCAGTGTCGAAATGTATCATATTTCTATTGAAATTTAGAGACATCTACGACAAATTACTATTACGTATGACTTTTCAAGAATATTCATTAATTTAGTTATATGACTAATTCAATAAATTTGCTTCCTTATCCCTGCATAAATAGGTACCTAACTTCAAGATATAAAACTCCTCTTGTTAGGACTGTAGGAATTAGATCCACTTGTACACTTCTTGGAATAAGATCTAAACTTGTAATAGGGTAAAGCCCCCAATAGTTGGCACTGCTAAGCGGATTCTTCAACTTCAAAACGTGATTTTTAAATTTTTTAAAAATCAGGTTTTTGGGCTTCTCGTGTTTTTATTTTTAACTTTACTTTGAGGGAAAAATACCAATCCACCAACAGGCATCACCATCACAGCCGAGTCATTCCAACTGACCGTAAGCATAGGGAATAGTGGTAGGTACCCAACATGAAAATGCCTATGGTAGGTAGTTACGAAAATTTGAATAATTTTATATTATATTCACTTAAATAATTTTTAGCGAATTTTTGTAATAATGAAGCCTTAGCAATCGGATATTTATTCTGTTCTTTCTCCAAAGGAAAGAATAAGTTCGTTGGAGAGAACTTTTTGAGCACATTAAATTGATCAAATTTCAAAAATCCGCTAAAAAAAATCATCAAAATTGCAAAGGCTAAAAATCTTTAAATTCATATTTTTTAGCAGAATATTACCTAGTACTTAAAAGGAGTGTAGGTAGGTACCTACTATGAATTAGCAAAGCATTAAAAAAATTTATGGGCAAATCTATGCCGAAAAACGTACTCGAATTTGATTAAGTAATAAGAAGGTATGTGCTAAAAATAAGATAAAAACTGCAAAAAAGCTAAAAATTCGAAATAATCTCATTCTTTTATAACAGACAACTTTCTCAGTACCTATTTGGAATAAATTGTTGTCGTCAAAGTGATTGCATTCACAATGCTCAAATTTCAAAACAATGTTGTAACATGATATAATTATAATTAATATACCTATATAATGTAACATAATATAATTTAACATAGGTAGGTACTCATCTGCCAATATTGATATTATGTCTACATATAATTAAAATATAACATGATAATATAATAATAATATTTTACCTTCATTAATTAAATAAAATCCCCAAATTTGGGCTCAGGACTTTTGGGTGACCTAGGCAGTTGAAAAAAATATTTTTAGGCTGCATTAACCTTGTTAGTTCGTCCCTAGTTGCTAGAAACAGATGGTGAAGCAATAGAAAATGTTTTCTGCCGCGTCCTTGGCAGCAAATCTCTCACTAGGTACTCTTTTCTTAAGGATTGACCTCGTTGGTTTTAGCAATATTCACTCGTGTTTTTTTTTTTTTCACTTTCGTTTATACTAACGGATTCTTCAGCTCCCAAGCTTTTGATTGCACTCGTTTTCAGTAAAATTTATCAAATTGTAGCGGGAATTATTAGCATGCACACAGCTGGTTGAAGACAAACATTGCTTCCTATAGTTCGCATGGGGGTGCCCACTATGGGATAGCCGTTCTTATTTTACTTCATTAGGTATGTTTTCAGACTCATTTTCATCAATTTCTATTTGCAAAAATCATTACCTACCTAGTGAGATTCATATTGCCTTGCTGTGGGTTTTTCAAGATTTTGCCACTCTCTATAAAACTAATAAAGGGCACTGTCGATCATTCAATTACCAGCATGCCAACCATTGGTAGATCCCAACAATCAGCTTGCCCTCTGTTCAATAGTTGGCAATGCTCATTACCAGGATCTGAATTACCTCCAAAATCTACTTGCTTTGAGCTACCCTTAGAAGACTTTTTGGATTTGCAATATCACCTACCCTTGTTTTCTGATATGTAGTTTAGTTACACTGAAACAATAATTATTTAAGAAGTCCAGTCATGCAGCATGATCATATTCAAGAGAATTTCAGTTAATTAATGAAGGAATAATATTATTACATTATCATGTTATATGTTAATTATATGAAGGTATATATTAATTATTTTGGATGATATATCTATTAAATTATATTACCTATGTTATATTATATCAATTATATAGGTATATTAATTATTATTAAATTACGTTACAACATTGATATATATTAATTGCTATGCAATTCTTAAGCCGCGTTTACACTAGTGAAACTTCCTCGCGAAACAAACTCGCTGGTGTAAACGCGGCTTAAACGTTTCGCGCGTAAAATGAACCAGGAGGATAGCTAGAAGGCTTGAGCTTGGTGAGGCGGCTCACCCTACTCGCGCAACGTCTCACTCTGAGTTGCGCTCTGTTTTGGGAGGTGCGAAATTTCTCTCGCAGCGAGGAAGTTTCGCGCAACTGTTTCGCGAGGAAGTTTCGCTAGTGTAAACGCAGCTTTAGGCCGACCCCCACTAATTTTTTATGTAACGTTCCAAACTTTTTTTAAGATGATTTTCACGTACAACAGTTGCTATCGTCCGTGACGGGAAGCGCGAGTTCGTGGGTTCGAATCCCAGCCAGGCTTGAAAATTTTTTTATATCCAAATTTTTTATATCAATTTTTTTCGCATCGTGGGTTCGAATCCCAGCCAGGCTTGAACATTTTTTTATTTACAAATTTTTTCAGGCTAAGAATTGCATAGCAAATTATCCTCGTTTTCTACGCAGTAGAAAAGAGAAAAGATCCGGCGAGGCGCGAAGCGCCGAGCATAGATTAGAGGGGTCCAGGGGGGCGAAGCCCCCCGGCGAGGCGCAAAGCGCCGAGTATATATATATATATATATATATATATATATATATATATATATATATATTTATTTATTTATATTGATGTATTAAATATATTGACAGGTAAGTATATTAAAAACAACAAAACAAACAATATTACAACAAGCTTGGTCCTCGTCTTTGTGGTCGTCGCGCATGTTATCTTTTGCATGCTTCACCATGTGCAACACTCATTGGCTGTTTCGCTGAAAGATGAACTTCAGTTTCTTCCAGTTCCCTGAGAGGCGTGGAGAAAGAGAAGGAGTAAAGGTGGTCAGGAGTCAACGTAGATATGAGTCCTTCTTTCTCGTTAAGGGCATCAGGGCTCCATCTTCTAGCCCTAGAGACCGGAATCTCCGTCTCGACCCTCTGATTCTCATGGAGACGGCTTGTATAACTGTCATCTGCGTCTTCACTCTAACCCATTGTATCACATGGGAAAGAGGTTTGTCCCACTTGTCAGCAAGAACCATCGCCAGCCATTCTCTTGAGAAACGTATTGTACTCCTTGTGTAAGGCACCATCACAAGACACAACCAGGGGATGGAATGAGCCTCTTAGATCTTCAGCTGCAGTGTTGTACTTTCTATGCTTGATATTTGCTGCATTCTGAGACAGTGTTGACCATGTTTGTGAGCTGTAAGAGCAGGCCTCTCAGCATCCCACAGACCATGGATCCTCAAGTCGCCAACAAGTCGTGGGGTCCCATCCGCATCTTGTCTTATTACTGGCTCGAACCCGACTGAATTCCAGGCCAGCTTAGCCATCCTTGCGCATTCATCACGGATTTGGTCATGACCCTGCTTGACTAGGCCTCCCTTTTTACAATTCAGTGCGTGGCAGAGGTTCATGGGCTCTCTGCAGCCATCACACAGCCTTGGTAGTCCTTTTGGTTCTCTACCATACCGTACAGCCAGAGCATCCCTGAACTGCATGGGAGAGAGACCCAAATCATCTCTTGCCAAAGGCACAACAGTCAGCCACTGGGATGTGTGGTTCTCAGCAATCCTCTCAACTGTTCGCTTCTGTTTGGGGGGGAGTGAGTGGAAGAGCATTTCTTGTTTGGCTAAGGCTGCCGCTGTGTTTAGGGTTCTTTCCTCTGTTCGAACAGCCACCATGTGCCGCTCATGGTCATCCATGTTCACGTTTTCCCCCAATCTAATAGCTTCTGAGAGAACCTGAGTAGCCTTCTCAGAAGCCTTGAAGTTAAGAGGTGCTGACTTCACTGGGTCATCTATCCCCAAACCACCCATCTTCACTGGAAGTTCCAAGATCTCTGACTCGGTATTTGTCACACTGAATTCCAATATAGAGGGGATGAAGTGAAGTTTGATGCTATCTTGCAAGGGCCCATATTCGTCATCACAATCGCCTATCACTCTCTGCACAAAGCTCCATTCCTTGGAGAGAGATTTAGTGAATGCTGTGTATGCAGCTTGGGGGCTCCTTTTGGCTGCATCTGCCATTTTTTCAACACATGTCACCCACCCCTGGACCTTGTTGTTCACTTATTCATTCTTTTTTTCTTGGCTTCCAATCACCCCTACAAAAAATCGTTGAGAGTAAACGACCTTCAATTCTGAAACTCCAAATAGGGAATGGGCCTCTTCTTCTAAGCCAGGTTTTATAACCAAGTAGCTCTTGCCTGGTTGAGGAAAGTAACCCCATTTTGGGCCTTCCAATACAAGCAGAGTCATCTGCATACCAATTCTGTTGGTATTGCCTGCTTTATAGTTTGCGGATGTGTGGTAGTGTCCCAACGGCATACATGAGCATTCCAAGAGGATCACCCTGTGTCGTTCCCTCTCTGCTCAAGATCATGCAGCTACTTTGCCTGAAAACTGTCATTGGGTAGCCCCTGTAGGAATTAAAGAGGAACCTTGAGCATCTTGGCCAGAAAATACGGGCATTCCACAGAGCTAATGGCCGGTTAAGGGAATTAAATGCATTAGAGGCATCAATGAGAAGCATACCTTCAGTTTCTATTTCTTCATATTTTTTTGTCATGCCATGTATTGCGCTCTCTACTCCGTCTTTTGCTCCAGCACATAGTTGTTGTCCCCACACTCCTCTTTCTAGTCCATTCCTGTGACCAGCACCATGGTCTTAGCACATATCATGTGAAGGACTTCTCCAACCCCAATTGGCCTCAGACCTGGATTTTCGTCGAGGGCAACGCCTCTGCGAGCAAGAAGAGCTGCTATGTTGTCCCATTCAACTAACTAATAATTATTAATAATTAATTATTATTAATTAATTCATTATTATTATATTATGTTACAACATTGTTTTGAAATTTAAGCATTTTGAATGCAATGAAATTGTTTAGTATCACATTGATGACAAAAATTAATTCTAAATAGGTATTTAGTAGGTAGGTAGTCTGTTATTTAAAAAAAAGAGATTACTTCGGGATTTTAGCTTTTTTGCAGTTTTCACGAAGGTATTTTTAGCACATACTTATTAATCAATAAGTAGGTGAGAATGTAGGTCAATCATCAGCTCACTAACTCAGCTGATTAGGAAAAAGCCCATAATTTCAATCGTCTCTTAATGCCCCAAAGAGTGTCCCGATCAAATTTCAACTTCTTTGGGATAACAGGCAGGCACGTAGCCAGGATTTTGCCTTGGGGAGGGTCCAGATGAACGACAGTGGATAATGAATTGACATCATGGTCAAATGAGAAAGGCGTTCGTTACCCATCTTATTTCTAAGGTATTTTTCTAATCTTAATTTCCAAGGTACTGCAGGATCCCGTAACGTAAAAGTTAGGAAGACATCTAGGAACATTCTCCCCGTAGGATATTGTGAGGAGTGTGGGGCGGAATAAAGAACCCCGTGACGCACATAGAATAGATAAATTTCCCATAGACTGCAAGATCCCATGAAGTAAATTTATAAATTTTCTAATCCCGGAACGGATGATGATGTGTTGTGTGAATTTCCACTCCAGTTGAGTGCCAAATTCTGTCTCATTCACTCATTCCAAAAATGTTAACTTAATTATTGTTATTGTTGTGATATCGTTGAAGCAACGGAATTATGTAGCTCAGTAACATGGATGATACCTTGGTGAATAGTCAAAGAGACAATGCAACGAAATGTCACCATTGTTCTAGAGGCTTTACAAGAAGAGAACTCACTCTACATAGACGCTCCAGACATCCAAATATTGCGAACCTGAATACCAACCGTGGTACTCAAAGTATAATATCAATACCAAATGCTCATCCTATTCAGAACTATTTCATAAGAGGCTACGGGGACGGGATGTTAAATTCTCCAGGAGGCTGGACCACATTAAGATGGGACATGCTGTAGCAGAGAGCCATGCGTCTGCAAGGAAAGCAGTACGAGTTACCTCAGGGAGCGGTCGGCTTGTCACTCCTTGCTGGTGAAGTGAAAGGGCTAGCCGAGGGAATACGAGATTCGGAGAGAATTTTCTTCCTCTGTAGTACTGCCCTCCAGAGAAAGAAAGGAATCTGTGAAGGGGAAGATGTCAGAAGGCTTCTGAACACCATAATAAAAATTTGGAGTGCTGAAAGGTATGAAGAGTTGCTACACGGCAAGGCTTACACGGGTCGTTCAGGTATAGTGCTAGAGGCGTTGATCTGTCTTTAAGATCGTATACATGACCCATGTCCGTGTACCGAAATATCTAACTTCTTATCTCAGGAATCTTACCTCTACATGTTGGAGCTATTAGCACAACCTATGAGTATTATAAAAATAATATCTGAAGAATTTCACATCAGACGAATATT
This sequence comes from Adelphocoris suturalis, assembly GCA_030762985.1. Classification (NCBI taxonomy): domain Eukaryota; kingdom Metazoa; phylum Arthropoda; class Insecta; order Hemiptera; family Miridae; genus Adelphocoris; species Adelphocoris suturalis. The sequence goes on along the minus strand of CM061040.1, from coordinate 146,903,539 downwards.
CTCTGTTGGTAGTTCGTGCTAGTGAAATAATAGATACTACCCTAACCATGAATAATTTATTGTTTAATTCATCAAAAAATTTCGGGGGGGGTCCGGACCCCCCCTCTGGCTACGTGCCTGATAACAGGAGAGAATTTAGGTCACTCAGCTGATTTGGAAACAGCCCATCATTTCAATCATCTCTTGATGTCTCAGAGAGTTTTCCTATTAAATTTCACCTTCCTAGGGTGCACAGGAGAGAATTTAGCTCTCTCAGCTGATCAGGAAAGAGCCCATCATTTTATTCATCCCTCGATATCGAATTTCATATTCCTAGAGTGAATAGGAGAGAATTGAGCCAAGTCAGCTGATCTGGTTGGAACCCGTCATTGAATTCGTTTCTTAATGTCCTAGAGAGGCTCCCTGTCAAATTTCACATTCCTTGGGTGAAAAGGAGAGAATTTAGCTCACTCAGCTGATCTGGTTGGAACCCGTCATTGAATTCGTCTCTTGATGCCCCAAAGAAGCTCCCTGTCAAATTGCACATTCCAAGGGTGGAGAGGAAAGAATTTAGCTCACTCAGCTGATCTGGAGGAGCCCATCATTTTATTCGTTTCTCGGTGTACCAGATAGCCTCCCTATTAAATTTCAAATTCCGGGGTTGAATAGGAGAGAATTTAGCTAAGTCAGCTGATCTGGTTGGAATCCGTCATCACATTCGTCTTGTGATGTTCTGGAAAGGCACCCTCTCAAATGAAGGCACCCTTTGATGAAAGGGAGAAAATGTAGCTCACTCAGCTGATCTGGAAAGAGCTCATCATTTTATTCGTCTCTTGATGTCCCAGAGGATCACCCTCTCAAATTCCAACTCCCTTGGGTGAACAGGAGAGAATATTTAGATCTCTTTTTTTTTTTTCTTTTTTTTTTTTAGAAACTGATATTTTCCAACATCATATATTCTATTTTCTATATTGTAGTGGATTTAAATATGTTTTACTTGGCGTCGGTAGACCAAGTGGGACATTTATATTCTGATTATGCGGGTTAGTCCCCGTGTTATTCCTGTAAGGAATGTGGGCGGATCCGTCAAGGTCAGCTTGCTCGGCGGGGTGAACTGAGAGATAGTTCGTGTCGCAGCCGCGTGGAGCACTGGGCTCGCATAGTGGGTGCTGGGTTCGATCAGTTTGGTACTGAGCCGTTTTGTAATATTCCGGCCTAAGATTTATATCTGTAGGAGGAATATGTTGAGCTTGGTTGAGGTACTGAAAAGTATCCTTCGCTTTTTGCACATTTGGAGTGTATTTGACACTCGGATCGGCCGAGTAGGCTTGCGTCGAATATCGTGGGTACTCGGACAGCTTGGTCGAATCGTAATGATTGACTTCAGAGCGGGTCTGAAAGGTATCCTCGATCTTTTGTATAGGCGAGGCTTGATCGAACGTTTCTTTAACGAATACGTTAGGTGAGAAGGCGATCTCGTCGTGAGGATCGAGCCTTGCGTCGTCGCTGGGACCAGCGGATTCGCCGGGTAGCCTGTAGGGAGCGCTACGGGGGCTACGCGGCCCGGCTTCGCCGTCGTCTGCCTCCCCTTGCATGAGGAAATAAGACGGCCGACGTTCCATCGAAATAACCGAGTTATTAGCTCGTTTCGATGCCTCTATGTATAGAAATAGAGGGTTTGGGAGGTGGACTCGCTTGACAGAGCGTCTTTCCAATGCTCGTATGTCAGGGTCCTACCTCGTAGTCTTGAAAAAGACTTCCTTGGACGGTAAATTAGAGCGGATGAGCAGAGTAATTTACTGGCGTATCCCGGCGGTCGGTGACGAGCCTAATGCTACGAAACCCGGGTGATACGGCTCGGAACGTCCCTCGGGCGTACGATCTAAAGAGAATATCGATAGATGTACCGGGTGGCGTCCTGACAGATGAACTACGTTGGGCAATGAGCAGGATGAATAATCACTGGACTCGTAGATGCCAATGCGAGATCTGTGTGGAGAGAAGGTAGGCCTTGTAGAAAGCAGTAGGAAGCCGTTCTTGAGATGAACTCGGAATGCAGAAGGTTCGTCAGCGTAGAGCGTGTAGAATTCTTCGTACTTCGAGGTGTCGTCGTCGAGAGCGGAGAGTAGAATGAAATTCGGAGGGCTCCTAGCGGGGTATTTATAGGGAGGTGGCCGCCTCCTGGTTGGTCCGCTTAATTTCATTAATTCGACTGTGTAATCTCATTGGCTCGCACATTGTTTTCTCAGTATCTGCGAGTATGATAGCTGAGCTGGTCTTCCGGGGTGGTTTCCCCACGTCCGTCGCTGCGACGGGGTCCCCGGGGGTGGCTGACGACCTTGAGTTTTTCTGTTTGAGATTTCTCATTCAAGGCGACTTGTTTCGAGATGCTTGTCGCATCTCTCTCGCCCAGTAAATGTTTAGGGAGGTCGCCTTGTGTGTTATTAGTTAATATTTCACTTTTGAGAGAGAATTTAGTATTTTCTCTCTGGTGAAATATTTTGTTTGACGGAGTTATAACTCGACGTCTTATAAATATTTTTGTGTTGTGTCTACCTCTTTTTGGTAGCCCTGAAAAGGGCTGTTGAAAAGAGGGGGTGGTTTTCACCACAGGGGCCCCCCCAAGACGTCGTGTTATTAACGACGACGCCGGTGGGGGAGAACTGGGAGGTCCACACGGAATTCTCCGTATGAAAACCTCGCCAGTTGGGGCGGAGGCGGAGGTGCAGGCCTCGCGTCCCGCGCCTGTGGTGCGCCCCGGCCTCATCGGTTTCGACGAGCGCCGCGGGGCGGCCGTGGCCGGCCCGAGCTTTGCCGACGGGAGCCAAACCCGCGAGGGTTTGGCCCGCGGCCGCGGCTGGGCTGTTGCGGAGGTGCTCGTTCCGGCTCCGTCCACCCCGCTGCGCTCATCTCGTCCCACCGAGGCACGGGCACGTCGCCCGAGCTGATCCACTTGCGTGGGATCGTGGGGAGCTGGTGAGCGGGTGGAGCCGTGGGTAGTGGTTGGGCGGGTGGAGCCGGTGGCTTGAAGGGCTGAGGCGTTCTCCACACGACCTCCCTGGGAGCGCTGTGTTCTTGCTGCGTTTCCCTCTTTGGTGAAGGCGGGAGCGGGCCGAGCGGAGCTGGGAGGTTCTCCTCGGCGAGGAGGAACTCCTCGACTTCCTCTGTCAGCATGTGTTCTTGAGTTGGAGGTTTGGAGGCTGCCATGGTCAAGATTGGTATGAGCTCCGGTCGTGGGGTGTTCCATATTTATATCTCCCACTGTTCCTACCCGAGAAAAGTGGGCGTGGCTTGTTTCGAGTGCAGTCACCCACTTCTCGTCGAATTTGGTAGAGGGGACGCGCCCTCTGGCGGATTTTCGGGGAGTTTTCTCCTTACTTTCTGCCTGATTTTGGCTTCGTGACACAGCTTCGTCCGAGTGTAGAGTATAAGCTGGTTTTATTTGCTGTTTGGGAACTTTTTTCGTATGTTCGCCAATTTGCACTGTAACTGAAAACTGATCTCTTTTAACCACTTTGAATGGTCCCGTGTAAGGACATTGCAGAGAGGTGAGCTGTGTGGGCACTCTGATATAGACATGAGTACATGTATCCAAATTTTTGGGCATGTTTACGGCATATTTCGTATTATTATGTTTAATATGCGTAGGCCGGAAGAAAAGAGGTTCCGAAAGGTTTGTAGAAGTTACGAAAATGTCTCCTGGGAGTGGTACGTCAATTCCGTAAACTTTTTGGAAAGGTGTAGTTTCAGTTGCTGGGTCTACTGCCGTACGCATGGCGAGTAGAACTTTTGGAAGTGCGTCGAGCCAATTTTCGTTTTGTGCTTTGAGAGCCTCTTTCAAAGATCTATTTCTGCGTTCTACCATTCCGTTTGTTGATGGTTTGTATGGTAACGTGTGAGTATGTTTTACTCCGAGACGTTCCATAATGGAATTGAACAGATCTGATTCGAATTGAGTGCCCTGATCACTTGTGATGTATTTAGGTACGCCCTTTGAAGCTACCCAAATATTGATAAAGGCGTTTGTGATCGTGGTTGTTTCGATGTTGTTAAGAGGGACTGCCTCTAGCCAACCCGTTGCTCTATCAACCATCATTAAAATGTAACGTTTCCCTCCTTTAGCTAAAGGTAAGGGTCCGGTAATATCAACCTGTACGTGTGAAAATTTGTTAGCCGTTTCAAATTCGGAGTAAGGGAGCTTCACGGAGCGCGTGATTTTTGCTTGTTGGCAAGTTTCGCACGCTCGGACCCAGTTGGAGACATCTGCACGGAGTCCGTGCCAAAAATATCTTTGTTTAACTTTATACACTGTAGAGTGTATACCTGGGTGTCCCAAATTGTGAATTTGGCTGATTATTTCTTGCCTTATTTCGTTTGGAATATAAGGTCTAGGGTGTCCTAGGTCTAGGTTACACCAAATTTCTCCTTGAGGGAATTCAACTCGTGTGAGTTTCAATTTGTCCTCCGCGTTAGGAGGAGAACGAATTTGTGAATTTGAAATGTGCAGTAGAAGATTGCACTCTATTGCAGCCGTAATTTGCGAAATTTCGGCTATGGGTGGACCCTCGTCCGTCTGGGTTGAAATCGATTTTGTTTGAATTTCAACCGGATCGAAGGGTCTGGAGAGTGCGTCGGCGACGACGTTGCTCTCTCCGGGAATATGACGAATGTCACTCGTCATTTGAGAGATGTATGTTAGCCATCTTAATCTCATTTTAGAAAAATGTGCATTTTTCTTAAGCATCGTGCCTAGCAGAGGCTTGTGATCAGAACAAATATGAAAAGATCTGCCGTCCAAGTCATTGTGCCAGTGAATGCAAGCTTGGTAAACGGCGAACATTTCTTTGTCGAATGATGCTTTGTTCTTCCATTGTTCTGGAATTTCTTTACTGAAAAATCCCAATGGTTGGTAAGATTTCGAGCCATGTTTGTCTGTAATTTCCTGCTCTAGTGCCGCTCCGATGTGTGTGTCGGATGCGTCGCAGACTAATCTCCACTCTGCTGTAGGGTGTGGGTGAGCAATGTTATGCAATGTTGCTTTGATCATTGCTTGTTTTAAGCTGTTGAAAGCTTTTTCTCTCTCTGATGTCCATTCGATAGGTGTTCTGTCATTTTTTTTGTTTGACTGAATGGAGTCATACAGAGGTTGTGCCGTGTGAGCGAATTTACTTGAGCAGGCTCGGTAAAAAACCACACATCCCTAGGAATCTGCGTAGACTCCGTACGTCTGTCGGCCTAGGAAATTGTTCTATGGTTTCTACTTTATCACGTTTAGGAATGATTCCTTCTTTCGAGATAGTGAAACCAAGGAAATCGACGGTAGGTCTTGAAAAAATGCATTTGTCAAAACCTACCGAAGTCCGTGTTCACCCAGCCTGTCAAAAATTTGTTTTAGGTGGTTCATGTGTTCGTTATAATTTTTTGAAGCCACCAGTATGTCATCTAGGTATACAAATGCGAAATCAAATTTTCGCATGATGCTGTCCATGTATCTTTGCCATGTTTGGGCCGCTCCGGCCAAACCCATGCTCATTTTCTTAAACTCATAAAGACCGAAAGGTGTAATAATTGCAGTTTTGTGAGCGTCATCTGGGTGCATCGGAATATGATAATATGCCGATTTTAAATCTATTGTCGAATAGATTCGTGTATCATGTAAATTCGCTTGGAAAGAGCGAATGTGAGGAGGAGGGTAGGCGCCTTTCTTCGTTTTCGCGTTCAGGAAACGGTAGTCGCCGGTGATTCTCCATGACCCGTCTTTTTTTGGCACACAGTGTAACGGTGATGCCCATTCGGAATCTGATGGTGCAATTATGCCTTCTGAAAGCATTTTGTCAAAAGTACTTTTGACTTGAGCCCGTTTTTCGCCTGCCATGGGTCTTGCTCGGAAGTGTACTGGTGTTCCCTCCGTGGTTATACGGTGGTAAACCCCGTTGTTTTTCCACTTTCCTTGAAGTTTGCTCATTTTTTCATTGTATTTGTCAATGATAGAGCGAATGTTTTCGTCCTCCGTGATTTGCACGTCCTCTGGTTGAGGGTTATTGTCACGATGAGGGATAGTAGCTGCTATTTGTTCGTCAGTGAATTTTTTGTTCATGACTGCAGCTATTTTTTGATCGGCATAGCTCTTTATTTTATCTTTATAAATGTACTTATGTTTGACCCGTATTCCGATATCCCAAGACTCGAGGAATGGTATACCTAGGATCGCTAGATCAACTTTCGTGATCATAAAATCGGTGGTCATGTCTCCGAGGCCGATGTTAATTGTCGTGTCAGCTCGCCCTAGTGTGTCTATAGGGGCTCCGTTAGCTGCTGTGAGCTTAACGTTGGACTTTTTTTTTGTGACATTGTGGGGCAGAATGTTCACTTCTGCTCCCGTGTCGATGAGAAATTCAGTGCCATTTAGTTTGCACTTGAAAAAAAGCCTTTTATACTCAGTAGACTGCCGGTGTATAGGCTCAGATACACTGGCAGTTATTCGTTTTCCGAACTCTCTACGTCGGAGGTTGGAACGGTACTTTCTTGTACCGATCTCTGAGTATTTTCGTTTGAAACCCAGGTTTTAGGCTGGCTTATAGTCGCTGCCTTTTTGCTAGTTTTGGAAGCAGTGTTTGTCTTCCAAGTGCAGTGTTCTGGGTCTGCACATTTGCGAGTTTCGTTACCGAAACGTGCGTGGTTTCGACAGACATAGGCCGTCGGTTTGTGAGGCCTACTCTCTACTGGTTGGGGTTTGAACTCAGCTTGTTTTGAGAGGGCCTTTTTGAAACCAGTATTTGTGGGTTTCGGAGTAGATTCTACTCCTCGTATGTTTAGAGAGGTATTCTCTGTTTTGTACGCGTGTAGCGTATCAGCTAGGTCGAGCCGGGCGGTCGTGTTAGGCTGAGCTGCGACCATACCTCGTGCCTCGATGGGTAGAGTCTCGATCCACTTTTGAGTGATCAGAGCTTCCGAAAAGTACCCAACAGCTTTAGAGTACATTTCGTGGTACTTGGTGCTGGGTTTTTTGGCGAGAGATGCGGGGTCCTCGAGTGCGAGGAGCCTGTCCTGTAAGGACAACCCATATTCTCGCTGTAGGCGCTGTTTGGCCTCTTCGTAGGGTGCGTGGGGTGCCGTGAGGTAAGCTGAGTCGATAGCTTCCCTCATTTCTTCTGGTATCCACTTGTATATAGCTGAGAAGCATTCGTTCTGCGTTCTCAGGTGTTTTCGCACGCAGTATTGATCGAACTCGGCGAGTGCACGATCGATATTCTTCTTTTGGAAGATTGGTTTTTGATAATCTCCCATCTCCTCTAAAAGTGCTCGAAAGCCACTTTGTGTAGAGGGTTGTTGCATGAGATGTGGGGCGTAGAGGCCCGGCGGGGGTCGCACGCCCGCAGTGGTTCCCTGAAATCCACTAGCTTCATAAGAGGGAACGAAATGCTCCGTGTTAAGCCTGTTCAAAGGCGGGGTCACCATTTGTAGTGGATTTAAATATGTTTTACTTGGCGTCGGTAGACCAAGTGGGACATTTATATTCTGATTATGCGGGTTAGTCCCCGTGTTATTCCTGTAAGGAATGTGGGCGGATCCGTCAAGGTCAGCTTGCTCGGCGGGGTGAAGTGAGAGATAGTTCGTGTCGCAGCCGCGTGGAGCACTGGGCTCGCATAGTGGGTGCTGGGTTCGATCAGTTTGGTACTGAGCCGTTTTGTAATATTCCGGCCTAAGATTTATATCTGTAGGAGGAATATGTTGAGCTTGGTTGAGGTACTGAAAAGTATCCTTCGCTTTTTGCACATTTGGAGTGTATTTGACACTCGGATCGGCCGAGTAGGCTTGCGTCGAATATCGTGGGTACTCGGACAGCTTGGTCGAATCGTAATGATTGACTTCAGAGTGGGTCTGAAAGGTATCCTCGATCTTTTGTATAGGCGAGGCTTGATCGAACGTTTCTTTAACGAATACGTTAGGTGAGAAGGCGATCTCGTCGTGAGGATCGAGCCTTGCGTCGTCGCTGGGACCAGCGGATTCGCCGGGTAGCCTGTAGGGAGCGCTACGGGGGCTACGCGGCCCGGCTTCGCCGTCGTCTGCCTCCCCTTGCATGAGGAAATAAGACGGCCGACGTTCCATCGAAATAACCGAGTTATTAGCTCGTTTCGATGCCTCTATGTATAGAAATAGAGGGTTTGGGAGATGGACTCGCTTGACAGAGCGTCTTTCCAATGCTCGTATGTCAGGGTCCTACCTCGTAGTCTTGAAAAAGACTTCCTTGGACGGTAAATTAGAGCGGATGAGCAGAGTAATTTACCGGCGTATCCCGGCGGTCGGTGACGAGCCTAATGCTACGAAACCCGGGTGATACGGCTCGGAACGTCCCTCGGGCGTACAATCTAAAGAGAATATCGATAGATGTACCGGGTGGCGTCCTGACAGATGAACTACGTTGGGCAATGAGCAGGATGAATAATCACTGGACTCGTAGATGCCAATGCGAGATCTGTGTGGAGAGAAGGTAGGCCTTGTAGAAAGCAGTAGGAAACCGTTCTTGAGATGAACTCGGAATGCAGAAGGTTCGTCAGCGTAGAGCGTGTAGAAATCTTCGTACTTCGAGGTGTCGTCGTCGAGAGCGGAGAGTAGAATGAAATTCGGAGGGCTCCTAGCGGGGTATTTATAGGGAGGTGGCCGCCTCCTGCCGCCTCCTGGTTGGTCCGCTTAATTTCATTAATTCGACTGTGTAATCTCATTGGCTCGCACATTGTTTTCTCAGTATCTGCGAGTATGATAGCTGAGCTGGTCTTCCGGGGTGGTTTCCCCACGTCCGTCGCTGCGACGGGGTCCCCGGGGGTGGCTGACGACCTTGAGTTTTTCTGTTTGAGATTTCTCATTCAAGGCGACTTGTTTCGAGATGCTTGTCGCATCTCTCTCGCCCAGTAAATGTTTAGGGAGGTCGCCTTGTGTGTTATTAGTTAATATTTCACTTTTGAGAGAGAATTTAGTATTTTCTCTCTGGTGAAATATTTTGTTTGACGGAGTTATAACTCGACGTCTTATAAATATTTTTGTGTTGTGTCTACCTCTTTTTGGTAGCCCTGAAAAGGGCTGTTGAAAAGAGGGGGTGGTTTTCACCACATATATTATTTTTGATGATGGATCTTTACGAATAGAAACTTCTCGGCTCAGCCCACTAAAATAGTTCTGGTATTGTTGACTTTGAAATCGAAAGTTATTTACGCCTGAACCCACCCCATCAACATATTGACGTGAAAGGTCGAAGCGTGTCTGGTTTTTCCTTAATTACTAAGTTGTTTACTCGGGCGAAATCGGAAGGGAAGACCAAGTTTACGACGAAGCAGTGAATCTAGAGTATTGTGATATACCTAGCCTAAAACCATCCCTGGAACTCGCACGTCATTTTGCGCCCACCCGCATGGAAATCGGTACAGAAATTTTGAGTTTTTGAAGCATACTAGAAACTTAAGTTAGCGAATTTTAAAATCAAATTTTTGGAAAATGTTCATCATTGAAATCCGTTTTGAGGCATTCTGAAACGAATCCTAGAGTTTAACGCTTTTTCCTATGTATATACACATGTACGTGTGTGACATTCCAGACGACAACTCTCCTTAGGATCGAGATAAAAATTCCGTTCTTACGCCAGAAAATCCAGATTTCCAAACGAAAGTACGAGTATGTTGGCCAGCACTTTTTGAGCGCATTAAATTGGTCAAATTTCAAAAAATGTACTTTAAAAAATCACTAAAAATGGCTAACAACGGCTAAAAACCGTTGAATTTATTTTTATTTTTTTTTTTTGGGCAGATTATTGCTCAAATAAAATTTATCAACCATTAAATAGAACATTCAATAATTTATGTACAGAATTATGCTGAAAAATGAACTTAAAATTCATTAAAATTCGCTAAAAATTCGATAAAAACTGCAAAAAAAGCTTAAAATTCAAAACCCTTATTTGAATAGGATATTATTATTTAGAATACCATTTTCGCCATAACATCAATAGTTTAAAATTCCCTTGCACTCAAAAAGCTCAAATTTCAAATAATGTAACATAATAGGTATAATACGATAATTTACGAAAATTCGCTCATACGATCATGCTGCATGACTGGAACTTTTAAATTATTTCCAAGTTTCTAAACAAGTTTTCAATTTCCTTATAAGGTGTACTGTTATGTTAATATTATGAAGACTGGGTTTTGATCTCTAATACATGCTCTTGTTAAAAAAAAAAAAAAAGTTCTGATCCTTGCACTTCTGAATTATTGTTTCTACCAGTATTTCTAAGTGACATTTTTTTTTTAAACTTATTCGCTTTTTCTGTTCTCCATAGAAGCGTTGGAAATCGAAAAAACGATCGAAATAAACCAGTTTTTATGTTCAAACCGTCTCGAGTATGAATAGAAATACACTGCCAAGGACATGGCACAGAAACTTCCTCGTGGCTTCAACGTGACTTCAGCAAGAGCTTTACGGTCACGCATGCACTGAGCGTACCGCTGATTCAATCATGATAAAACTGGTATTGGACCATCTAGGGCTAAATCCACACTATTCCTGAGATTTTTATTGTAATCCAATCGAAATTGTGGAGGCTATGGCTGAGGCAAGGAAGAATAGACAGACAAACGTTCGCGCATGCCCAGAGCGTACCGCTGATTCAATCATGATGTGGAACAATCTAGGGCTAAACCCACGCTATTCCTGAAAATTTCATTATAATCGAATCGAAATTGTGGAAGTGATGGCTGTGGCAAGGAAATATAGACAGACAGACGGACGGACGGACAGACAGACACAAAACCAAATTTATTTAGTAGGCCATGAAACGCAAAATGTGAGTGGACATTTTGATTTTGGAGCACAATTTATTTATTTTTTATATTTTTTATTTTTTATTATTATTATTTATTATTATTATTATTTTTTTTTTTTTTTCTTCTTTTAATTTCGAAAGTGAAAACAAAGCTTCTGCTGCCTTGCAGACTCCTGAGCAAAATGGTACTTAAAAAAAATATATATAACCCCCTAAGGCGAATTTCGAAAATGACTTCGAGGGGTGGAAGTACTCAGCGCGTACGGGCTTTTAAGCCCTTAACCTTTGTTGTAGTACTACTACAAGTAGGTACCAGAAAAGCAGTTCTGAAGTTGAAATATTTTTCTATTCACCCCATTTCGAGATACCTACCTACCTAGTTAATCATTTCTTTGCGCTCAAAATGCTCTAATTTCAAAACAACAACATAAATACTTACTGTAGTGGATTTAAATATGTTTTACTTGGTGTAGGTAGACCAAGTGAGACATTTATATTCTGATTATGCGGGTTAGTCCCTGAGGTATTCCCGTGAGGAATGTGAGCGAAATCGCCAAGGTCAGCTTGCTTGGCGGGGTGAACTGAGGGGTAGTTCGTGTCGCAGCCGCGTGGAGCACTGGGCTCGCATAGTGGGTGCTGGGTTCGATCAGTTTGGTACTGAGCCGTTTTGTAATATTCCGGCCTAAGATTTATATCTGTAGGAGGAATATGTTGAACTTGGTTGAGGTACTGAAAAGTATCCTTTGTTTTTTGTACATTTGGAGTGTATTTGACACTCGGATCGGCCGGGTAGCCTTGTGTAGAATATCGTGGATATTCGGAAATCTTTGTCGAATCATGATGATTGACTTCAGAGCGGGTCTGAAAGGTATCCTCATACTTTTGTGTGTGTGAGGCTTGATCTAACGTTTCCTTCGTGAATACGTTAGGTGAGAAGGCGATCTCTTCGCGAGGATCGAGCCTTGGGCCGTCGCTGGGAACAGCGGACTGGTCGAGCAGCGGGTAGGTAGCGCTGCGTGGGCTAAGAGGCCCGGCCGCGCCGTGTTCCGCCTCCCCTTGCATGAGGAAATAGGACGGGCGGCGCTCCATCGAAATATCCGAGTTTATTAACTCGTTTTCGATACCTCTACGTATAGAAATAGAGGGTTTGGAAGGTGGACTCGCTTGACAGAGCTTCTTTCCTTTGCTCGGATGTCAGGGTCCTACCTTGTAGTCTTGAAAAAGACTTCCTTGGACGATAAATTAGAGCGGATGAGCTGTGTAATTTATCGGCGTGCCCACAGCGGTCGGTGACGAGCCTAGTGCTACGAAACCCGGGCGACACGTCTCGGAACGTCCCAGCGGGCGTACGATCTAATGAGAATATCAATAGATGTACCGGGTGGCGTCCTGACAGAAGAACTACGTTGGGCAATGAGCAGGATGGATAATCACTGGACTCGTAGATGCCAATGCGAGATCTGTGTGGAGAGAAGGTATGCCTTGTAGAAAGCAGTAGGAAGCCGTTCTTGAGATGAACTCGGGAGCAGAAGGTTCGTCAGCGTAGAGCGTGTAGAAATCTTCGTACTTCTGAGTGTAGTCGTCGAGAGCGGAGAGTGGAATGAATTTCGGAGGGCTCCGAGCGGGGTAATTATAGGGAGGTGGCCGCCTCCTGATTGGTCCGCTTAATTTCGTTAATTCAACTGTGTAATCTCATTGGCTCGCACATTGTTTTCTCAGTATCTGCGAGTATGATAGCTGAGCTGGTCCTCCGGGGTGGTTTCCCCACGTCCGTCGCTGCGACGGGGTCCCCGGGGGTGGCTTACGAGCGTCCGTCGCGGAGCCGACGACCTTGAGTTTAGACGGGGTCCTCGGGTGGTTTCCCTGCGTCCGTTGTTCAGACGGGGGTCCCCGAGGTGGCTGCTGGACCAGAGGTGGTTGCTTGCCGCCTCCTGGTTGGTTCGCCTATTGTCTCTCGTGTAATCAGTGTTTCTGATTGGCGAGTAGGCTTGTTTGAATCGTCCTTGTTAGTTTTAGAGGACGTTTGATTTTCTGTTTGAGTTTTCTCATTCAAGGCGACTTGGTTCGAGATACTTGTCGCGTCTCTCTCGCCCAGTAAGTGTTTAGGGAGGTCGCCTTGTATGTTATTAGTTAATATTTCACTTTTGAGAGAGAATTTCGAATTTCTCTCTGGTGAAATATTTTGTTTGACGGAGTTATAACTCGACGTCTTATAAATATTTGTGTGTCGTGTCTACCTCTTTTTGGTAGCCCTGAAAAGGGCTGTTGACAAGAGGGGGTGGTTTTCACCACACTTATAATACGATAGTTCAAGTAAATTCGCTCATTAAATCATGCTACATGATTGGAAATTTGTTTAAGTGAAATTTTGGCGTTAGCTAACGTTTTTGGCCATTAGGAGCGTGTACATTTGAGTACCTAAACCTGAATTTCGCGAAACAGCTATTTCGCTCAAAATTGGAATTTGAGGGATAGTGTCAAGGTGATTGGTTATAAATTCAGTCGCAATTGAAGTCATGTAAAAAGTTCCAGTCATGCAGCATGATCGTATGAGCGAATTTTCTTAAATTACCACCTTCTGTATTAGCACATATACAATATTTTAAATTGTATTGAAATTTGAACAACTCGAGTGAAAAGAAATTGTTAAAAACCAGTTTTTCGTCAGATAATAAAATTCAACAATTCAAAAAATATTTTGGATTTTTCGATTTTTTTTCTTCAGTTTTATAGATTTTTCAACAAATATCAATGAAATTCAAGTACTACGTTTTTCAGCATAATTTTGTGCACAAATTTTGTAATGTCCTATTTAAATTTTGATAATTTTGTTTTGATTAAAATTCTGCAAAAAATTATAAATTTATCGATTTTTTGGCCGTTTTTAGCCATTTTTAGTGATTTTTTTTAGTACACTTTTGAAAGCTGATTAGCCTGTTTAATGTTCTCAAAAAGTACCTACTGGCCAACAAACTCGTCCTTTCATTTGGAAAGCTTGATTTTTTTGGCGCAAGAACGGGATTCTTTATCTCAATCCTAAGGAGATTTATCATCTGCAATGCCTTATATATATATATATATATATATATATATATATATAGAAGAAGAAGAAGAAAAAGGTATTAGAATTTTAAACATAATGAATTCCAAATTCACATCAAATAAACAATACGGCAATAATAAATTGTCCGCCGGAAGTAGGGCCTTACAATGCATGCTATTTTAGGTTAATAATTGTTCCATTTATTGATAACTAGCGTTCCCCCGCGCGCGTTGCTGCGCCCAAATTTCTCGCTGGATAAATGTTGGTTCATTTTTCAATAATAAACTTTAGTAATCGACTAATTAAAATCATTTTTCAACATACCGAATTCGTTGCTTTATGTTTCATGATGCGTAGAATCCGAAAAACATATTAAAAAATAAGTAAATAAATAGACATAATCCCTCCTCCCTCCTCATCCTCCTCCTCTTCCCTCCTTCTTCTCCCTCCTCCTCATCCTCCTCCCTCCTCCTCCTCCTCATCCTCATCCTCCTCCTACCTCACTCCTCCTCATCCTCCTCCTCATCCTCCTCCTCATCCTCCTCCTCCTCCTCCTCCTCCCTCACTCCTCCTCCTCCCTCACTCCTCCTCCCCCTCCCTCCTCCTCCTCCTCCCTCGTCCTCCCTCCTCCTCCTCCTCTTCCCTCCCTCCTCCTCCTCCCCCTCCTCCCTCCTCCTCCTCCTCTTCCCTCCTTCTTCTCCTCCTCCTCCTCCCTCCTCCTCACTCTGCCTTCGGTCTTGGCTTGGGTAGTTAATTTTGTAAACAATAAATTTCTAAAACCTGACACTGCACCCTTTTATGCCCTCTGGGTCAGAGCCCTTTGAACGGATTTGCACCAAACTTTACAGGAACAATCCTTGAATCATGCCTAATAATACCTGAAAGTTTCATTACAATCTGTCGAGCGGTTTCGGAGTCTATAGGCAACATACATATATACATACATATATATATATATACATACATCCTCTTTTATAGATATAGATAAACTACTGAAAAGAAACACTTACTTTGCGAAAACAACACCACACGCCAAAATCCACTTTAATACATTAATCAAAAGTTAAATTCTTCAACAAGCAATTTCCTATATCTCCAAGCCAACCTACAATAGAGCTCCAGCTTCGTCCAATTAGGGCCATTCAGGATTGAAATCGCTTCATCTGGAGACAACGCGTCGCAGTGGAATGCAATGAGCCGAAATTCGGCGAGAATCGGGCATCTACCAAGAAAGTGGTATACATCCTACCGTTCATGGAGGTAACACATAGAGCATTCTTCCGACCCGTCAGTTCTGTAAGGCTTCGCGTTGAGACAAAGGGCTTCAGCTCGAATCTTAAATGCCCATCGTGCAATACTAAGAGGAACACTTTCATCTCTTACCAGACTAGCACACTTCACTGATTGGTCCAGTCTGTGATATAGTATGAACAAGTCCGAAGTGGCTGCCCGTTCCACAAAACATGACTTCCTGTGGATCGCAAATGCCGATAAAAGGCTTGCCATGTCCAATTTAAGGCGCTTAAATTCAAATGAGCATAAGTTGTCAGGAACAGAATGCTGCACACAAAGGCGAGCATACTTCTCCGCATACCCAGCTCCAATCCTTGCCAGCTCAACTGCCACTATTCTGGGACATATATATATGTAGTATATATATATATATATATATATATATATATATATATATATAGTATATATATATATATATGGAAAAGTGTTAAACTCTAGGATTCGTCTCTGAATGCCTCAAAACGGATTTCAATGAAGAAATTTTTCAAAAACTATGTTTTAAAAATTTTCCGACCAACAGCATCATTTTTTACGAAAATTCGCTAACAGAGACAATACGTCAACATTAGGCTACTGCATAGGTACCTAGCAGTTTAGACACATAGTAGGTCGGTACCGAACTATGTAGATAGACGCAAGGCAGTCAAAACTGTCAAACAGTTTTGAACTTTATCACCAGCAAATTTTCGTCCATTACCTATGTATTAAAAAGTTCTGGTCATTCAACATGATCATATGTAAGGATTTTTTGTAAATTATCGTATTACATTTACATTAAATTCTTTGACGTTTGAGCACTTATAGTTCATAGAAATAACAAAGCATTGATTGTATGGCAAACAACTCATTCTAAATAATAATCTGCTATTCAAAAAAAGATTTTGGATTTTCCGTTTTTTTTTGTGTTTTTTTTTTAAATATATTAATGAATATAAATATTAATGAAATTTGAATGAATATATATATTAATGAAATTTCACATTTTTTCAACAAAATTTTGTAAAAATATAAATGAACATTTTAGTTTAGTTGATTCACTTTATTTGAATAATACCTACCTATTCTGCGAAAAAAAGTATAGGTAGGTATATATATATATATATATATATATATATATATATATATATATATGTATATATATATATATATATATATTTTTTTTTTCCGTATATAATTTTGTATATATATAATTGTTCGTTGTTTTCGCTATTGTTACTGATTTTTTAGCTCATTTTTTGAAAAGTGGCGAATTTATTGTTCTTAAAAAGTGTTGCCCAACAAACTCACCCTTTCTTTTGGAACGCGCTTGATTTTTTGGCACGAAAACGGAATTTTAATCGTAACCCTAAGGAGATTTATCGTCTGGAATGACAAATATATATATATATATATATATATATATATATATATATATATATATATATATATATATATATATATTATATATATATATTCATAAAAGTGAGTGTGTGTGCACGGGCGTTTAAACTCTAGGAATCGTTTCATAATGCCTCATAACGGATTTCCATGAAGATAATGTTTAAAAAAACCTTTTTTGAGCCATTATCAATGCTATTTTTTTTTTTTTTTTTTTTTTTTTTTTTTTTACAGAAATTCGCTAAAAGTTGGATGAGTGAGAGGAACCTATTCTCTCCACCCAACTTGGTATAGCCGTTTCATTTGAGCAAAACCGAAAATTGTGAGAGCCAAAATACGCAGATGCCTATGCAGGCAATTACGTGATAATATTATGTACTTATAGGTTTTTTTTATAGGGGCCTCACCTATAGATACACACATATACTTACAACTATTACCTACCTTACTTATTACATATATTATATACCCACATAGGTAGGTGTCTAGGTAGGAGGTATCCACTTATTCTAAACAGTTCCTTTCAACATAGGTACTAACCAATAATTATGAATAATAGGTATGTAAATATAAAACAGGTGCCAAGGTAGATACTTACCTAGTAAATAAAGAGTTCAGTAGGTATTGGTCTCGACGAGACCTGCCACATTGTTCCAATATTATTGTTACAAAGAACGTCAAAAACGGGGATCATGTAGTTATTTATCTGATCACTTTATTTTGTAGGTAGGTAGGTAAGTAGGCTATCTACCTACCTCCTAGTCGTAGGTCTTATCGCTATATTTATATTAGTTATCAATTTTTTTGGCGTTTGTGGGCGAGTTTCGGCTCACCTTCTGTGAATAGAAGCTGTAGTTCTGAAGATATAGCAGAATCCCTCCTTCAGAAGTATTCTCCGACATTATTCGCACTATACAAATCCGATGGTTACAACCCGATTAAAACGCACGATAGGTAGCAGTTCTGCTCTACCGAGGCTGTATGGCCCGACTGAAATTCCTTCAAGCTCGTGGCGGTGAGAAGGAAAGTTCTAAAAAGTCGGCTAAAGAGTGAAAGCACAGGATCACCTTAACCTTGGTAGGTACGGGAATCACCACTTAGGTGGACCCCCCTCTCTTCCAACACGAAGTCCTCGGCAAGTTACCCCAACAGAACTTACCTACTGCTTCTTCACTATTGAACAGTAAAGTAACTACTCGTATTCGTCATTAGTTTTTGTTTTGGTTGACTGTTTGCGGGGATTGATTAGTTCGCGGGATCGATTGACTGTGCTTTCTGAAATCAATTAAATTCCATTTGTTTTTAGAATTTTACAAGGGGTCGAGGAACCCCTAATTTACCAGTAAACATTCAAAAGCTGCAGTAATTCCAGGCTATTATTTAGGGGACCAAGCTAAATACACTGCCAAGGACGTGGCACAAGAGCTTCCTCGTGGCTTCAACGTGACTTCAGCAAGAGCATTACGTCCTCGCATGAGCTGAGCGTACCGCTGATTCAATCATGATGAAAGTGACATGAGACCATCTAAGGCTAAATACATACTATTCCTGAAAATTTCATTTAAATCCGATCAAATTTGTGGAAGTTATGGCTGTGGCAAGAAAATATACAAAGACAAACGCTCGCGCATGCGCACAGCGTACCGCTGGTTCAATCATGATGAATGTCAAAGGGCACCTTCCCCACATCATCCCTGAAAACCTGACTAAAATCTGTTCAATATTGACGGACATATGACTATCACAAGAAAGTTACGTTTACGCATGTGCAGAACGTACCGCTGATTCAATCATGATAAAACTAATAGAGAACCATCTAGGGCTGAACCCAGACTATTCCTGAAAATTTTATTGAAATCCAATCGAAATTGTGGAAGTTGTGGCTGTGGCAAGGAAATATAGACAGACGAACGCTCGCGCATGCGCACAGCGTACCGCTGATTCAATAATGATAAAACCAATAGGGGACCATCTAGGGCTAAACCCAGACTATTCCTGAAAATCTTATTGAAATCCAATCGAAATTGTGGAAGTTATGGATGTAGCAAGGAAATAGAGACAGACAAACGCTCGCGCATGCGCACAGCGTACCGCTGATTCAATCATGACAAATGTCGAAAGGGACCTCAAGGGAGCTTCCTTGCATCATCCCTGAAAACCTGACTAAAATCTGTTCAACATTGACGGACTTATGACTATCACAAGAAAATTACGTTCACGCATGCGCAGAGCGTACCGCTGATTCAATAATGATAAAACCAATAGGGGACCATCTAGGGCTAATTCCAGACTATTCCTGAAAATGTTATTGAAATCCAATCGAAATTGTGGAAGTTATGGCTGTGTCAAGAAAATATAGACAGACAAACGCTCGCGCATGCGCACAGTGTACCGCTGATTCAATCATGATAAATGTCGAAAGGCACCTCAAGGGACTTCCCCCGCATCATCCCTGAAAATCTGACCAAAATCTTTTCAACAGTAATGGCTGTGGCAAAGAAATGTGAACAGACAGACACGAAACCAAATTTGTTCAGAACGCCCTGCAACGCAAAATGCGAGTGGAAATTTTGGAAAACAAAGCTTCCGCTTCCTGGCAGACTCGGAAGCAAAATGTTGGGAAAAAAAAGGTGTAAAACATGCGGGGAAATTCCTGAATAAACTTCCAATAAATGTTTTTTGCTTGAAAAGCTGCAGTTAACCAGGAAAAGAGTTGGAAAAACCAGCTGTCAACGCGGATAATAATTCAAAGGATCAAGCTGAAGATTTTGGAGGGAAATAAATGAGGGAATATCCACAAAACGCCCCAAAAAAATGGTTAATATTTTTAGAAGCTGCTTAACAAAAAGAGAAGAGGAAAACCTACAGAATAAATTATTATCGACCCAAACGATGCAATCTATCGTGGAATTATCAGGAATGGGGGCCAAACAAATGATTCCTCCTCTTTCGACAAGCTTTCGATAAATTTACTATCTTCTTCAGGGCCTATAATATACAATACAATAGCTCAACCCTTAGAAAAACGGCGAACTCATAAAAGA
Organism: Adelphocoris suturalis; assembly: GCA_030762985.1. Classification (NCBI taxonomy): domain Eukaryota; kingdom Metazoa; phylum Arthropoda; class Insecta; order Hemiptera; family Miridae; genus Adelphocoris; species Adelphocoris suturalis. The sequence continues at coordinate 146,883,990 of CM061040.1, read as the reverse complement.
TAATACATAAAGGTATAAAATGCAAAAATACTCTCTTTCAGATATGAAGTTGTTGATTTGTGTACCTGTTCTATTTTAGTACCTGGTTGCAACCTGTGATGAATTTACTGATCAGTTGATCGCTAAGTAGGGTGATATTCACACTGTAGTTCACCTCTGAGTAAGCTAGCTGATTCACCTATAGTTTACTTGTTTCTTGCTGGAGTATTTTTACGTTTAAACGTTTATTTATTATCTTTTATGAGTTCGCCGTTTTTCTAAGGGTTGAGCTATTGTATTGTATATTATAGGCCCTGAAGAAGATAATAAATTTATCGAAAGCTTGGCGAAAGAGGAGGAATCATTTGTTTGGCCCCCATTCCTGATAATTCCACGACAGAGAAAAACATACAGTCAGCCCAAATTATCATTCAAAGAATCGAGCCAACGATTTCAGCAAAAAAAAAGAAAAAACCCTTGAGAGTGCCCAGAAAACATTATAAGGTAGTTCAAAAGCTGCAATAAACGAGAAAGAGAGGTGAAAACCCCGCAGTCAACCCGGATAATTATTCTAGGGGCCGAGCAGAACAAAAGGGAAACCATTTAGGAAAATTCGGAAAATTCTCGGGAAACCTCCAAAAAAACTTACTCAAACGCTGCATTCAACCAGAAAGACAGAAGGAAAATTTGCAGTCAGTCCGTATTTGTAATAGGGGGGATCAAGATGACGTATTGCAAGAAAACAAATTTAGGGTTAAATACGGAAAATGCTGGGGAAAATCTTGAACCACTCGTGGTATTGCTATTGCTAAATTATCAGATTTATATTTTTTAGAAAAATTAAGTCAAAAGAAGTTTATGAATGATAAACTTTAACTTTGAAAATCTTCCGCTCTAAATTATGCTGAAAATGTTCTTAAATTTCAATAATATTTACTGAAAGATTAATTTTAAAAAAAAACCAAAATCTAGTTTGGATCGCAGAATATTATTCAGGACTAGTTTTTTCTTTTTGCCATAAAATTGTAGTAGTTAATAATTTCATTGTACCTACTCAGTATTCAAATCTCAAAACAATGTAGGTAGGTAACATAATACAATACCTACATTTATTGTAGAAAATTCGCTCATACAGTCATGCTGCATGACTTGAACATTAGTGATTTTATAGCTCATTTTTTGAAATTTAAGAATACACCATACATGTACACCCCGCTTCATTTCCCCTGAGTACAACGTAAACAATTGGGACCAACGCCATTCTTCATAATTTTTTACGTAGATTTCAGGGAAAAACTTTCGAGCGCCCCTCTTGGTAATATTTGCTGAAAAATCTATTCAAAAACTGAAAAATTGCTAAACATCCGAAATCTGTTTTGAATCGTAAATTATGATTAATAACGAGTTTATTTGCCATAAAATTAGTGGTTAACAATTTCTTTGCACTCGAAGTGCTCAAATTTCAAAACAACATAATATAATACGATAATCTACCAAAATTCGCTTATACGATCATGCTGCACGACTGGAACTTTTAAGTGCAAGTAAATCAATTGGGCGCAATTCAGCTCTAAAAGTGCAAAACTTGTGAAATACCTACATACTGAGTTTTTGAAGATATTTAATTGCCACATGTAATACATGATTTTGGGGTTTCGTGCTGAACCTCGTAATGATGTTCATTTATTGATATTCGCAACACCAACTTGTGAAAACACCGAAAAAAAATACATTTTAGTAGCTACGCTTGTACTGTGTGGAAATGAGTAAGATAAGTGCAATTATTCTCGTCGATTTTTCCAGAATTCGATTTCAAAATCGAGTGATGGATCATTATTTTTCATGAATTTTCCCGTATAATTCGAATCTATAATACAAAATAGGGGTTCCTAATTGAAATGTCAACGTTTATGTCATTTGCGCCACTTGTAGCGCAAGTAGTGCGCGCGAAAGTATTTTTCCTGAGATCTACGTAAAAAATTATGAAGAATGTTTTTTACGCTGTAGTATTCAAGGGAAATAAAGGGGGGACACCTTTCCGTGGGACACCCTATATATATATATATATATATATATATATATATATATATATATATATATATATATATACATCTGATCGTCCTCCTAGAGGATTACATCCATGCCAAAAAAGAAGATGTAAACTCTGTTTCCTGGTAGTTGAAGAGGATACGTTCACGATCAAACGAAGCCTGACTGGAAGTTTTTCTTTTAGCGATATTTCGTAGAAAATGAAGCTATTGCAAAGGGTAGAAAAATTGTAAATTGAAATCCGTTTTGAGACCTTCTGAAACAAATCCTAGAGTTTAACGCTTTTTCATATGGGTATATATAATATATACAAATGTCCTTCTAGACGATAACTCCTTAGGATTGAGATAAAAATTCCGTTTCTGCGTCAAAAATTCAAGCTTTCCAAACGAAAGAACGGGTTCGTTGGTCAGCATTTTTTAATCGTAACTTCGTTACTAAGGGGGGAGTGAGTGAATATGGGCGAAGGAACGAATTTAATTTATTTTTGTTTTTATGATTTGATTTTTTTTTTTCAAGGTTAATTTTTCGTTTCCACGATCAAAATTACTAACTTCATAATTGATTATTTTTAGGCCCACATGTTAATTTTATTACTTAGAGATTTTTTCGTTCGAATAAATGCAGTCTATTCAATAACTCCAAACCGTCCATTCCTTGCAAATTAATTTTTCATAAATATTATCAATTAAGTATAGCACAAAAATAATACATTTTATAATTTACACGTCCCACGAGTACCTACATAACGAACACGCACAATACCAGCTAATTAACAACGGATACAAGACACGTGAGGACAGCACATTAAATTGGTCAAATTCAGAAAAAGTGCTAAAAAAAAATCACTAAAAATAGCAAAAAACTACCTAAAATCGTTAAATTTAAATTTTTAGGAGAATATTGCTCACATAAATTTTATTAACTATAAAATAGAACATTATAAAATGTAAGTACAAAATTATGCTGAAAAATGTAGTACTTTAATTTTATAAAATGTGCTAAAAAATCGATAAAAACTGCATAGAAGTTAAAAATCCAAAATCTCTTGTTGAGTAGCAGATTATTATTTATAAAGAGGTTTTTGGCATAAAATTGGTAATTAACCATTTCTTTTCACTCAAAGTCCACTATTTTCAAAACAATGTAAATAGTAAAGTTGGTATGATAATTTACGAACATTCGCTCATACGATCATGCTGCATGACTGGAACTTTATTTCAATTTTATTTTGTTCTTTATAACATCACAAACATATTCTGATAACATAGGGATTATGGAATGACGCTCTACAGTACCTCAAAATGAGTCAGCAAGCACAACTAGCGGTTATCAATAACCTTGCCGATAACGTGCCGCGTTTACTTCCATCGCCTTCGTGAAGGTGAACTTCAACAAGAAGAAGAAACCGGAATCAGCAATTAGCATTGAGTATAAATAATTCAATATTTATATTCAAAGTGGGTAAGTGAAGAAAGGGGTGAGGGGGAGGGGACCTTGGTCTCTGTTGCAGAAGCGTTTGCGCTCCGATCGAAGAGGGCTGTCAGGAAGAGAAAAGTTTCAGTCATGCAGCATGATTGTATGAGCGAATTTTCTTAAATTATCGTATTTTATAATGTATTGCAATTGTTTTATAATGTATTGAATTGTATTAAAATTTGAGCTTTTTGAGTGCAAGGGAATTGATAATTATTAATTTTATGGCAAAAAAAGAATTCTAGATAATAATCTACTAAGTCTCCAAAAAGACTTTTTGAATTTCCAATTTTTTGCCGATTTTTTAGCACATTTTAATTAAATTTATGTACATTTTTCAGCATGAGTTTGTACATGAATGTTTAAATATTAAATTTTATAGTTAATAAACTATATCTGAGCAGTACTCTGCAAAAAATATAAATTCAACGATTTTTTGCAGTTTTTAGTGATTTTTTTTAGCACATTTTTGGAAATGTGACCGATTTAACGTGCTCAAAAAGTGCTGGCCAATGAACTCATCTTCTCGTTTTGGAAGCTTGATTTTTTGGCGCAAGAACGGAATTTTTATCTCAATCCTACGGAGAGTTATCGTCTGGAATGACATATGTATGAAAGAGCGTTAAACTTTAGGATTCGTATCAGAATGCCTCAAAACGGATTTCATTGAAGAATTTTTCAAAAATTTTGATTTTAACATTTTCTGAGCCATTGCAATAGTTCATTTTCTAGGAAAATTCGCTAAAAGAGTCTCATCAGTATGATCGTGTGAGCGAAAAATCGTATTATACTCTTCTTAAATTGTTTTGAAATTTAAGCACTTTAGGAGCAAAGAAATTGCTACTTATCTACCAATTTTATGGGGAAAAAAAACTCGTTCTAAATAATATAGTCTGCAATTCTCAATCGGAGCCCAATTCTTTTCAGATGCTGTCAATGACCTTGACCCAAAGTACACTGGTCTACCCTCCTGAAATAATGCGAAGCCCATGGCATCTTTGGAAGCGTCACATTCCATCATAGCTGGCAAGTTAGGATTAAAATTAGAAGATAACATCGTTTTTTCAGAAATAAGAGCCTTCAAATTATTAAAAGCAACATCTTGGTGTTTGGTCCACACAAAATCAATATCCCTCTTCAATAGCTCTCGTAACGGTGCTATAACCTCAGAAAAATTCGGTATGAGAAATATAATTACCAAACCCAATAACACGCTGCACTCAGTTTTGTTCGTAGATGCTGTCAAATTGCTAAAAGCAGTAACCTTCACAGGATCTGAGTTCATACCATGTTCATTGGAAACAAAACCAACAAATTTCACTTCTTTCTCAAAATAGGTACCTACTGCAACTTTTTCGGGCCGAATTTGACATTGAACTGCAAAGCCCTGTTCATTATTTTACTGACAATTTCATGAAGCTCCTCCAAACTATCAGCAGCTGCCAACATCTTCAAAATACACCACAACCCCTGGTAAATCACCAAAATACTTTTGGTTTAATTTTATGAACAGTTCAGGGGCTTGATTTACCCAAAAAGGAAGGGTGGGATAATTACCAAAACATGTAGGTACCACTAAATGTGCACAGTTTACTAGGCCTCTCAGTTAGCTAAACATGGTAAAACCCATCTTTCAAATCAAAAACGCAATACAAATTTTGGTGCTATTTCATCAACCGAAGGGATTTGGCACGTCTCCCGCAACAAACACGCATTCAAGGCATTAGGGTTCAAGCACAATCTTGATGTGCCATTTGGTTTCTGAACAATCACGAGACTGCTAACCCAATCAGTGGGTTCAGTTACAGGAGCAATAACACTTTTGTCCAACAAATCATCCAATGTAACTCTCAATTCGTCACACAGCTTCAAGGGAACCCTATGAGCTCTAATAGCTACAGGAACTGATCCAGACTTCAATTTCATAATCATACTTATCAGGAAAGCAACCTTATGTTCCCCCATAGCTACACTTTAGTGGAACTACCAAATGGAGTTATGTACGACCCACCATATGTTCGAACCCTGAAATCAGTCTCACTAATCTCAACCTTATTGAAATGCTTTTCAGCAATATTCCCAGGCAAAGTGTTAACTTCAGCACCTGAGTATTTTGAATTTTATAATTGTGGTTTGGTTCAGAACTATTTCTTTCCATCAGTTGTAGCGTTTTTCACCAGACTGAATCGAATCAATAACTAGCGTACCAACATCCTAATCGTCATCCTCTATTTTAGAACTAGACATAAGCTTATTTGCCTCACGATCAGTAGAACTAGCATATGGAAAGTACCGTTCAAAATTATTTTTTTATTTACACTTGAAACAATCAGCATTATAGGCTGGGCATGCATCAATATAATGATTCAAAGCACAAAATTTACAATTATGTGTATACCGTGAACAAGTACCAGCAAAAGAAGACAAAGAAAACGCCTTTGCACCATCCGATAATGACATTACAGCTCCACAAAGGGAGAGAGAGGTAGAAAACCTAACCTAGGTAGAGAAATTGAAGAGGAAAGACTCACTACCAATTTGCAAAGCCTTACTGAATCCAACGAGAAGACGGATATTGGGTAAGGAGTGCTAAAGAAAAAGGAGAATTGTTTGTAAACCACCTCGAGGAAACATTCTCCAGGCAAACCGCAGAAGAGGATACCACAATGATAAATAAGGTAGATGAGCTGGAAATCCAGTCTGTCGCCCTCAATGATCTCAAACATCAGATTAGATCCAATCTTAATCCAAAGAAAGCTCCAGGTTATGATCTCATGACGGGATAAATCCTAAAAGAACTATCTGAAAAAGGATTGAAGAAACTGCTATATGTAATTAATGCATCATTTAGATTACGTTATGTTCCACAACAGTGGAAGTAGCAGAGGTCATAATGGTAGCTAAACCAGGCAAACCCGTACATGACAAATATTCCACATCCCTTTTACCCATTATCTCAAAGATCCTCGAGAAGCTCCTCTTAAAGAGATTAAAACCAGTAGGTAGTTGAAGAAAGACGTCAAATACCTGATCTCCAGTTTGGATTCAGGGAGCAACACTCTACAGTAGACCAGGTGCACCAGATCACCAATTCGATAGAGAAATGTTTTGAAGAGAAGAACATTTGTTCAGCAGTATTCTTAGATGTCTCACAGGCATTTGACAAGTCAGGCACAAGGGACTTGAAGCAAAGTTACAAAAGGATCTAGGTACCTACCCAGATTACAGAATCCTAGTGCCATATTTAACAGATAGGCACTTGGGCAGATGGGCATTTGTCATGATTTTAGGGTAAAACATGAAGATGAATACTCCAATTTGCGGGAAATGAAAGCACGAGTGCCCCAGGGCAGCGTGCTCAGCGAGCCAGTTCTCTACCTGCTGTACCCAAGGGACATTCCGAAACCTTCAGAAGCTGTCATAGACACATATGCAGATGACCCAGCAATCCTGGCTGTTTGTTCTTTAACTGAGGAAGCGACAAGTAAGCTACAAGAAGTAGTGAACAGCATCCATCAGTGGACCGAAAAATGGAGAATAAAACTCAACGAAACAAAGTCCACGCACATAAACTTCACTTACAGGAAATATTATCCCAATAGCAACCTCTGGATGCCAAGCTTTGATGAAAGGAGCATATAAAGAAGGAACGCTGCAAATTATTACACAAAGGTTTATTGTTTATGTATTAGATAGCCCTTTAACTAAACGAAGTCTATTATTAATTATCTAAATATATCTGCAGAGGCATAGCTGCCTCTGCAGCTATGCCTACCGAGGATAAATTAAATTAAAAACACCTACATTTTACTAGTCTTTTGAATTTAACACAAGCTGACCTCACCAACTGAAAATGGATGGATGGAGAATGGATGGACCAACTACACCCCCAGTGGAGTCCGTGTGGGAAAGGGCGGATTTTTTTCATCAAGTTAAAGGCCTCTTATGGCCTGGACGGCGGACGGACATTGCAGTTTTTGAATCTACGCACCTTGAAACGTCAAGTGACAATGTTTGAGAAAAAATAAATTATTTTTTCCTATACGATTACGAAGGCTTATTATCGGAAATAATAAGCCAAAAGCGAAGGAAATAAATATCAAATTCAGGAAAAGTACTGGCTCGTTGGAATAATATCCCAATTGTCCATAAATCACAGTGTTGTTGTACGAACAAGTGATCAAACCCGTTTGGACTTATGGCCGCACCTTAACCCTGATTTCCTAGGGTGGATTCCACATGGAATAGCTGCCTATCTACAAAAAACATATTCACCCTTAAGGCCCTTAAGTTGGCTCATTGCAACTGTTCTCATGTTGTAGGTATGGACCTATCTAATACCAACAGAAACATTACATTTGATAATTGGTTGACTAGTGTCCCATTTGTGTCTGAGTTGCTGCAAAACGGACTTACAGCTATAGGTACCATCAGAAACAATAAAAGGGAACTCCCCCCTTCTTTCACGGATCCCAAGTTAAAAAAAACGCAAGATTGGCTCTTCTCTCTTCGTGTAACACAAGGATATGACTGCTGTTTCATATAAGACCAAGCAAAATGAAGTGGTGTCGTCTATGCACAGGTCCCCAGAACTTCACCCGTTCAGTAAAAAAACCATTCATAAGATTTGGAAAAATTTTTTCAAATCGTAAGCGGTTCAAGTGTAATGTCATCAACCTGATGGTGATTGTTGATTATGGACGCTGGGGTCTGATGATAGATCGTTTAATGCTGATTTCAAAAAAGTGGTGAACATCTCAAAAATTGAAGATAAAAATAGTAAGAAAGTGTTGGTAATGTCTGAAAGAAATCGGCGATTTTCTGTATTTCGCAAAAAGTGGAATAACTCAGAAACGAAGCCCCAAAAAGAAAATTTCAACGAGGCATTTTCTGTTCCAAATTCAACCTAAAATCGAAAAAAGCAATAAAAAAGGGGGGTCAAGAGGAAACCGTCAGTTTCAATCAATGATTTGAGACCCTAAAACATGGAAAAATAAAAATCGGACTTCCGCATCGTGAAGCTGAGTTGAAATACTATTAAAAAGGTCCAGTTCAATTTTTCGATAGCTCGCACCGTAAGGCTGTAATTTCCCGATGGGCCCGTTTAGATGGGACACCCTGTATATAGGAAGAAGCCGCCTACCTTCCACTCTCATATCAGTACTCCTTTAAGACCATTAATTAATTAATGGCTACCATTAAGCTTCATAACCACATGAAGGAGGCTTGACCACAGAGAGTCGGAGGGTTCGATTGTTGTGTCATGCAGTACCTAGGTCCTGAAAGTACCGTTTTGTTTTTTCAAACAAGGCTGTCTTATGGGGTCTGGCGTTTCAAGGGGGGCTCACAGTCCTCATGTGGTAGACTTTTTTCTAGTCTATGAGTATTCTTGCAAACTCAGGCAGTGACATGTGAAGTGTAGCAGCAGGACTCGGAGGAGGACATGAGGTTGACAGTTCCTCTTATGAACTGTTGGGAGGAGGTATCTAGGGGCCGCTTGTTGTTCAAGTAGGCCGAAGCATCAGAGAAAGTCAATGTAGTGGATTTAATTAAGTTTGACTAGGTATAGATATACCTAGTGGAATACTTTTAGATGAATCGTGAGTTGGGATAGTTTCATGAGTCTGGTAACGTGGGTTTGTTCCTTGAGTAGGAACTTGTGAAAGGTACTGACAAGTACCTTCAGATTGGTGTTTACCCTTGTTTTCAAAGGGGTGAGCGTTATTAGACTCGTATGCACACTTCTCGCCTTGTAGAGTGGCGATATGGCGTTCTCTGTGAATTTCTCTGTCTAGAGAGAAATATGTCTCCGGCCGTTGGGAGGCCTTTTGGTATCTACTGGTAGTAGATGTCTCTAGGTCTTGTCAAGTACCTTTTTGTTCATAAAAGGTGGAAGACTGTAAGTCCTGAAAAGGCTTATATTTTCAAATAACACACGTCGTTCCTCGCTTCACAACTCATAATTATATGTTCAAGCGTTCCATTTTCTGCCTCGCACGCTTGACATAACGAGTGTCTACAATACCCATCCTATGTTTGTAAACTGAACATACTCCATGATTTGAACGTAGCCTGTTCAACAGCACAATCATACATCTACTTGAAAAAAATTTTAACCAAGATACTGAGGGGGGTATGGGAAAAATACTTCTATAAAATGATTCTTTTTCTGAGGTTTTATACGAATCAATCCATCTTGTTCGATAGTGCCGATTGATATGAAACAAAAATTCGTCCTTAGGGCTTATCAAGGTTACAGAGATGCCGTTAATTCCTTTGTCTTTTGCAAATCTGTCAACCCTCTCGTTATACTCTATCCCACAATGACCCTAGACCCAGAAGAAGTGGACTGGTACACCTAACCCACTGTTAACATCATTTTGGTAGGACACAGCCGATCAATGGGTCGCGGGCTCTTCTGTATACACCTTTCAACAGCCTAAGGGCGCTTAAAGAATCGGGGGGAGGCTTAAAAGAAGCTACGAGAAAAAGCTCAAATACATAGAAGACTATGTCTGCCACGACTCACATTATGGCGTAGTAAAAAGAACACAACAACAATAGAGAAGTAGGTTGCAGTTCAGTTACGCAAAAAGTGAAAGTTTACAAACATGTTGATTGTGGTGTTATAAGTTGTTTTAAAAATTGTTTAAATGTTTTATTAATTCTTATGCTTGTTTATTCCATAACTGACCTCGAACAATCCACAGTTGGAAGGCGGACGATGTTGGATGCAAAGTGGACTTGAGTGATCGTGTACCACGTCCAGCTGCTTGATACCCGGGGCTCAAGATGGAAGAGACCATTTTCCTCATCCTCCTGTCCATCGTCATGTTGGTTGGCAGCTACCTTGCTGGCTCCATACCCTTGGTGATGACTATGTCAGAGGTAGATGTTTTTCTACCCAATTCATTACTTCATAGTAATAAAGTGTTTGTGTAGATGCGAATGAAACAGTGCGATGATGAGCCCTAACTGGTAAGAGATGGAAAATAATGTGGCTGTTTTGCACTTTGCATAGGGTGTTGTCTGTAGTAATGACAGTATTATAATGTGCTTATCCTATGCGCATGTAGCATTTGCCAACATATTATGTAGGAAGGTTAGATTCGTATATGGGTCGTTCTCAAACTAAGTAGGGGCAACTATTGAGTCCCACAGGCCTTGCTCAGCTACAGTAACTTTTTCCCCGAAAATTTTTTTTCCCAGGGATTCCTTGCAGGCCAGTGTGTTGGAAAAAAGTAATTCAAGTGCCATACCTGCATATTTATACAAATATTTCTGCGCACAAAAGGCCAGAAATGCAATTACCGTGGGTGTCTTGCTCTAAAATATTACTTTTACCCCCTCCCCCTCACCCACAATATTGATTTATGTGTGGCAAAAAGGTCCTCGTTTTCCAAAGTTGGGTTGTAGAGCATCATGAAATTGATTGAAAGAATGTGCTAATCAACTTTTCGATCCCCTCAATGTATCGCCAAAAAGTGTCCCAATGTTTTGGGATATTACCATGTTTGGAACTGAAAACTGCAATTCTGACCCCAACCAACCGAAATTTCGGTTTGAATCTCTTTCTGTTGGCAAGCTTGGGATCTGTTAGGGTGGGGATAGGACCCTTCCCCCTCACCCAACGCTGTTGCTGGTGGACCCCCACGTCGAAAGGAGTGCAGTCAGGAGCGTACCTTTTCATTTGCTATTACCATGTGTGTGAAATTAATGACTAAGGAACATTTTTAGCATTTTTTTTTTTTTTTCCTCCATCCTCTTCCTTTCGTTCCCCTCTTTCAAAATACGTCCAAGTTTTGTTACTGAAGTTATTTAATGAGTTGAAAATCGATCTCAAACAATGATTTTCAATTACCATGTCTGAAATTGAGCTATTACCATGGGTTTATTAAAATCCACGGTAATTGCATTAGCTACGTGATAATATAATTCCTCTGCATTTTCAAACTTTCCAGCAATATTTCTTTATACCTTTCAGTGTTTTTATCCACACCATCAAGTGCATATGCATGAGGGGAAAATGTAAAACAAAAAATGTTGCATGACCATCAACTTGGGAAAGCATTCTAATACTAATTCGCCATCAGATGGGAGGGTTCTTTCCACATGTGGCAATTTGCTTGCTGGTAGTTTTCTATTGACTAAACCGCAAATAAAAAAATAAATTCGACATTTTTTCCACTGGAAATACATGGCTTGTGGTGGAAGGAAGTCAGGCATTTCGCATGAAGAGGTACTAAAAAGAGAGAGAGAGATGCAGAACGCGAGAGAAGAGAGAGGCGAAGAAATGAACCCGAACTGAGGGAGTAGAATAAAGCTTTTATGTGACTTGAATGAAAGAGATAGGAGGGCCAAAAGTAGGAAACTAAGGAAAAATGATTTGGCAACAATGAAACTGATAGGGGACCATCTACAACTTAACCCGCAACGCGCACTGCCTGACAATTTCATCAAAATAAGATGATGAAAACTGTGGAAATTAGGGTCGTTACAAGGATTTGGCATTGGCGCATGCGCAGTAGCTATTAATGATACCATAATGTTGAAATTGATATGGGATGATCAAATCGTTGTCCCCCAACTATGATCCAAATTTGAGCGAGATCTGACGCCTAGGGCGTGAGAAAATGATGCTTGGTAGAATTTACGTTTGCGCCTTCGCAGAGAAGTATTGAGTCAGTAACAATGAAACTAATAGGGGACCGTCTATACCCTAGCCCACACATCCCCTGAAAATTGTATCCAAATCCGATGAAAGCTGTGGAAAATAAGCTCGTTACAAGTATTTCACATTGGCGCACGCGCAATAGCTATTAATGATGCAATCATGTTGAAATTGATATGGAATGATCAAATCGTTATCCCCCAACTATCATCCGAATTTGAGCGAGATCAAACGACTAGGGAGTGAGAAAATGGTACTTGGTAGAATTTACCAATTGAATTTACTAATTGGATGAAAACTGTGGAAAATAAGGTTGTTACAAGGATTTGCGGACACAAGATAGACACGGAACCAAAGTTGTTCAGAATGGTCTAAAAAGTAAAATGCAAGTGGAAATTTTGGTTTTCGAGACCAACAATTTTTTTCTCCTGAAAGTGAAACAATGCTTCCGCTACCTATAGGTAGACTCGGAATTTTTCATTTTTTTCGAATTTTGCATTCAAGCTTTTTCAAGTCACGTTGGTTCTTGAAGTACCAACCTTTTTTTTACTAGGTACTGAATGTTAAGAGTATTAGTTTACTTACTATTGCTTCTTCATTATATATATTTATATGTATAATAGTTTATTACTTTTATTTAGTGGTATTTGAATATGTTTTCAAATAATGATTAAATTAATGAGAATTATCTTTCAAAATCCTCTTGTTGTTTGCCTTTCAATGCTTTTTTCTACGAGTATAATTTTGGTTCTACTCTCAGGTATCCCAGTCAATATTTTTGCTTCAGTCTCCCTGGGTGATGTCATAAATGTACCTATTTCTTTTAAATCTAGTACATAATTACACAATTTAAGCATAGCTAGACTGATAATTTAGTTTCAGTGTTGGGTTCCTGTCCAACGATGGTGGACCATACCTTATTACTAGTTGAATTTACTTTAAAGGAGATTTTTCCATAGTCACCATCTTTTTCCATTGACACAATATGTCGTTAAATTTGGTGAATTTATAATTTCAATTGCAGCCTTCATAAAAGTACGTTAATACATACTTACTTTGTTAAACTTGCCTACCTTATTTACATAGTTATCTATTGAAGAGCACGTACCTAGTTACCGTTCTACATTGTAAAAATGGTTTTTGTTGACTAGGTAAGCTTATTCATTCGAAAAAGTTATTTATATAGGTATCTATATACCTTCCTATATATACCTACTGAACTTACCATCTCATTAACACTTTGCAACATTTTGTCTGATTTGCCTGGTATAGTGCAACGCCACTTGGGTGCTCTTTCGTTAATTACTTTTTTAATTTTGTTGGTTTGTTGTTCATGTTTTGCTAATATGAACCCCTATGTGATCCTACGCCAAAAGACTAAGGTTACAAATAAAAACTAAAAGCCTAACTAGGTGTAATTGACTATTTTACGAATGTAACGTACATATGTACGATCTTGTGTTCAAGTTTGGATCGTTTTTATATTTTTTAAATGAGAGTTTAAATTAAAAAATTGTTGGATTATGGCCTTTTTTACGCTATTAGGTAACTACCTCCTAGTATAATTATCTGTTGTTGAAAACACTGATGAAATTACCATGGAAACTACAGCTATTACCGTGGACACCAAATTTGAAATTTTCCAAAAACTAGGCTTAAATTTGAGAGCTGATCTGGGTAATATGTATTTTTGCAATCAGTGTTGACCAAGGAACCTCCCTGAATTTTTTCAAAATTTTTTGACGACTTTTGTTTTTTGAAATTTCTGTGTCCAAAAGTTGCCCCTAGTTTGAGAACGACCCATATCTAAGACTCGATAATAATGTTGCAGTTGCAAGAACTTTTTGGAGTTACAAAAATTGTCACTGTATATTTGAAGAAATCAACATAGGGTTCGTTCTCCCTATCTGAACTCATTGAGGGGGGGGGGGGGGGGGGGGGGGGGAATAGGCTACTCGTGCACTTAAGGCTACGGAACACATTGCAGCCGACTTTTAGCTCTGCCGTCAACGGCCGAACTGTAGTCACCCAATTCGACTGACCAGGGTGGTTACACTGGGCCTGATTGACGGTCAGCAGGTCAACAACGAAACATGGGAGTGGAAATATTGGTTGTAGAGAAGTACAACATTTCTGTAAACTTCAAATGATAAAAAGGACTTTTGCGACCTTGGTTGAGTTTGAAACAATAAAATATTCGGTCTAACTAAATCTTCACGATTTGAACAAAGAAAAGTCCAGTCATGCAGCATGACCCCATGAGCGAATTTTTGAAGAATTCTTTACATTTCAGCCGCTATTGATCGTGTTGAGAAATTTTAGTTTATGATTTTGATAGACAAACATGGAATCAATTTATTAACACATGCACAGAGTAAACTCATCAGTTGTGATTACATTCTTTTTTTTTTTTTTTTTTTTTTTAAGCACCTACTACCTACGTTTTAAACAGCATGGTTCTAGGATTGGTTATACAGGAACACTTCCAAAAGAGTAGTTCAATCTGAATTTGGACAATGTTTCATGCAAATATTACCGATTTTTACAACTAGCAAACGGCATTATTTCGATTTTTGACTGATTTTTCAACTTTGAAATTTTTGAAAACTTGATACATATTCTTATAGGAAATTTTACGCTGATTCCGAATATACCACATGTTAGTATGCTGAAAAAATTATTTCGCACAACAAATCGCAAAAAACAGGCTAATTTGAAATTTTTGACTACATTTTTGAAAATTTCAACCCGAAGATGTAATCCGATCATGCTGGCCAACGAACTTGAACTTTCGTTTTGTGTCCTTAATATTTTAAAATTTGTTTGAAGTTTCTAGCACAATTCTACGGACAGTTATCGTCTGGAATGACACATACATACATATATACATACATACATACATATATACATACATATATACATACATACATACATAAAAAAATGCGTTAAACTTCAGAATATGATTCAGAATAGCCTGAAACGGATTTCTGCATAAAATGTTTTCAAAAATTCACATTCTACAAATTTTGAGGCGAGAGCAATAGCTTAATTTTCTTCAAAAATTCGCTAAAAGGATAACAAAGGTGAAAATGTAAGTTTGTACATGAGGCACAGATGCAGTGATGAAACATTTGTATGTAACATACAAATTAATTAGAACGAATAATTTCCAAAGAAGAACGAATAATTTCCAAAGCTCTAAAAATGAAATGAGAAGATAGAACGAATAATTTCCAAAGCTCTAAAAATGTAAACAGTTCCAGTCAAGCAGCATGATCGTATGAGCAACTTCGTTCAACATTTCACATTTTTGTTCAAACTTTTTGAAGGTTTCGAAGTGTCTCCCAGCTAATCCGTTTGTTGCTGGATGTCCTGGGGCAATAAACAGCTGGGTGATTCGACAAGACTCGCAGAAATGAGTGAATTCTGTACTCTTGAATATTGTGGCATTGTCTGAGACGATTATCTCAGGAAACCCATGACGAGAGAAAATGCCCTTCAAAATTTCCACCATGGATGCTCAAGCCAGTTTCACATGGAGCGGTATGAGCTTACAACCGGAAAGACGGAAGGCCGAAAAATCCAGTGGAGGGGGCGGCGGAATGCGGCACGTTCACATGAAACGGCACTTTGGTGAACGGAATCATAACTTTCCTACTGAAACCCTCTCTGATCTGAAACCTCTATTTGAGGTTATCAACATTCCTGTCCAATGAGCTTGCGCAACGCTCGACAGCAAGCGGCGACGGTATACAAATTTCTACCGCCAACCTCCTACCGCCCATGCCGTCAACATGGCAGCCACCATCCTCAACTGTTGTCCCAACAGCCAATCACATTGCGTTCCGTCTCCGGACATACCGCTCCATGTGAAATCGGCTTCATGTTGGGGATTACTTTTGAGCTATGACCTAGGGCCATTTGAATAAGGGCATGGCCGAATACAATGAGAGTATAATTTCAATTGTTGGTAGTAGGTATACATAATAATTCGAAAATTTGAAAACAGAAATGAGAAAGTTAAAAGAACTTAGTTAAAATTAAAAGTAGCTACAAGTAAAATAACTTTTAGACCAATTCTTCTTTCTCATTTTTCACCATCTCTTCCTGATGCTCAACAGCCATGCTTGTCATTGTTGTGTTCATTCCTCTTAACCTTCCTGTATTCAAACTCCTGAATTTTGTATCATAAATATAGAGGGATCGTTCAACCTCCAAAATCAACCTCTCACTTTCAATTCGCTCCACAGCGGTGAAATGTCAAAACAACAGCAGGCAACAACAAACTATCCACATGAATTAGCGCTCGAAAACCAGCTAGAAAAATAGACCCACATTCAGTGGTGAGCACGCTTTGGAAAAAAGCGCGACCTTAGTAAGCGCTACAAGAGCGGGAAAAAGCGCTACGTTGGCGTACTCTTCTGGGTTCCTTTTTTCAATTTTTTCCCACGCGTAAATGCAGTGGGATAAAAACGCTAGTGTGTCCATAGGCTAAGGATGCTCAATGCTCAAGGTTGAAATGAGATGGGCTTGCGTGGTATTAGCCTTAATAAATAAGGGCTTAAAACATTGAGTCTGAAGTTCTGATGAATAAAATTACATTAATTATTATATATAATTCACCAACCTTTCAATTTGTTCTCTCTAACACTTAGATTGCTTGTGTGAAGTTCCTGTTTTTTCTTATGAGTAGCGTGGCAACCACTAATCGTATTACATAGTACACTCATGGGGGCCTTCTGGGTAATAACTTCCAAAATCCCTGATAAGTAACACGATTGCACTTTCGTGTAATTTCTCTGGTGGCACTTGGGAACTGACTCAATCATGTTGTTTCATTCTTGTTTCAGGCAAAACTTCAGCTAGTGTCAGTTTTTGGGGCAGGACTTCTTGTTGGCACAGCTCTGTCAGTAATCATTCCAGAGGGTATCAGAGCCTTGATTGAATCGATATCAATAAGGCAAGCAGTGAATACACACAGTAAGTGCCTATTTCAATGATTCCAAACTAATCTACAGAATGCCTCTGAAAGTTGCGGGGAATAGATGTTTTGGGTTATTTCCGAATGATTCCAGTGATTTTAATGTAAACTCATTGGGAGTTTCATTTGTTCATTTGTTATTTAACTCCTATTATTTTTGATCTGAGTGACATAAGAAGAAAAGAAACGAATTGGAATAAGTTTCAGGACTTCCTGCAACCAAATCCCTGAAAATAATTACGGTAGCTTTTAAAAATGGCGGCCATTCAAAATGGCCGCCAGCCACTGTTCTGTAATTCGTCGTATCTTGCAAACGGCCAGTCCGATTTCGAAAAACTTTTGTTTTTAACTGTAGGTACTTTTATGACCAACATTTTTAGTCCTGATGACATAAGCCGAAAAACGCTGCAAATTATTTCACAAAGGTTTATTATTTTTCTAATTGAGTATGATCGTAGTTTTAGTTGGCTTGCGTACGTCATAAGGCCTGTCCATACTCCTCGGCGTGTCCTATTTCGAGTTGCCACAACCTATACTTCTATAATTATATACGCATGTTTATATTTCTCGATTTGAGCTCCTATCTATTCAAATAGTTATTGCCTTAATAATATCATTATCTAAGTACGTACGAAAAGTCGAGAGGATATGTTATTAAATATGCGTAGGAAAAGCATTGGTATTAACACACAAATATGACCTAGAAAAAAACATATATTCATGCCTCGAAGGAACGCCGTACCCACCTCATGGTGCCGCGGTGTATTATATGGGTATAACACGTAAAAGTAATAAATATCCATTCTCCTACACCCCTCTGCTACACCCCTGGTCACCCCAGACACCACAAGGTGCCGCGGCGCCTCCTCTCACTCCACCCCCTGCTCACCCCCCTCACCACCCACCGTGACCCCCCTGCCAAGAGTGCCAGGCGTGCGTCTAACACTCAAAGCCTCGAAAAAGAAACTTTTTCGCCCATTTTTGGCCCATAGCATCTATGCGGGTAAAGCGATCGGGATGGTTAAACGTTAGGACCAACTAGACCCCAAATGGAGTCTATGTGCGAAAGAACGGGTTTTTTAAGTAAATTCTTAGGCCTTTTATGGCCCGAACGGCGGACGGACATTTCAAATTTGGATTCTACGCACCTTGAAACGTAAAGTGACAAAGTTTGAGGGGGGGTTATAAAAATTTTTTGCTACACGATCACATAGGCTTATTATTGGAAATAATAAACCAAAATTTATATTTCACTATGAAAATGTGAAAAAAGGTTAAATCAACATTTTTATGATTTTTGTTTTAGTAGATTACGAGAAATCGAGGCTAGATAAGAAAAAATACTACTACTACTACTACCTTTACATTAAGAGAAAGAACATTCAAATAGGTTATTTTTTAGCCGAGATATGACAACTCTTGAAATAAAACGATGTGAAGTTTGGTGTGTAAAAGTTGACTAAGGCCATTTTTAATATATAAATTTCCTTCGGAATATGGCTTCCATCATAAAGGTTTGGAAGCAAACAGAGTTTGCTCCCGACTCAATTCTGTTCCCATTATTTTAAATAAAAGCGTTCGCTCATCCAAACTGTGTTAAAGTCCAGTGATAGATTCGAAATGGACCAAAACGAATTTACGTGTTTGAAAACCATTTTCTAAAAGTTTTGGGCCTTTGTTTTGTAATAACTCTGTTGTAATGTAATACTAGTTAGGTATGAAATTAACTATTTGTGTAAAACTCAGAATTAGTCCTACCTAATAAAGAAGAAGTAAATAAAAAATGATGTAGTAGAATAAGTAACGAAATGATGTGAGATGGACTGGTTTGAAAACGCGCGCCAATACGGGTACCATTGCATGACTAATAGCTCCCCACTAAACACAAGGAATGCATGCTTCTCATTTAGGATTGCATTCAAGCTGCAGATTTCCTAAGGAGGTAGAAGGATTACCCACGCTATAATAGTACAAAAATGGATAATTAATCTGTCGTGGTGTTTGAGTTCAGAGTAACGAAGATACTTGTCTTTGTGTATGTGGAAGGTGATTGCTCCTTTGGATTCTGATGCACTATTGTACTTAGATATCAACTCTAGTTAATTACAGAAGGAGTAGTAAAGTGTTGGTGTTTTATTAATTTCTACTCAGTAAGTGTCTGTCTATGCAGTTACATATATTTAGATAATGTTATTTAAGTTATAATTAAAGACAAGTATTTAGTGTAGAAGGGCCATCCAATAAATAATTATTTTGATTATTTATGCAACTTTGTGTAATAACTTGCAGGGTTTCTTTTTTAATTTCAGAACGTATAGTGAATGGTGAAGCATCAGAAACCCCGGCTGACATTGCTGAAGCCACTGAGCATCTTCATTCAGTGATTGGGTTGACGCTGGTTATTGGTTTTGTCGTGATGCTACTAATCGATCAAATTTCTGCCACTTTTCAACGAGGTACGTGAACTGAGAGCAAAAATTGGATCCAAATATATACGTGTGTTATATAATTATGTCATGATATACTCGCAATTAGAAGGCTGTTTTATTTTGTTCTTTCTGAGGCCTTCAACTCAATTTGTCGAGTCATTCTTCTTGATCGCATGGAAACAATTGGAGTACGGGGGTTCCTCTTAAGTGGTTCAAAATTTACCTATCGTCGAGAAAATGAATATTTTCGGTGGCCGAGTTTTCATGCCGTCTAATGGAAATTGGTTTTTGAATCGTTCAAGGAGAACCACATTATTTTTGATATATTCAAATAATTTTCCATTACTCCTCCCCATTTTCAAAACTTACACAGCAGTCTGATTTTATGGCTAGTTCCAGGGTTTATAACCTTTGAGATGCACTAGCTGTCCTTAATTTGTTTGAGAACTAGTTTGTTGCGAGTTTATTGAATATGAATGTTCAATAAACTCTAAAATGTGCCTAAGGTGTTTGGTTGTTGATCTTGTCAAACTGACGAAGTCAATTATAGCTCATACATTCAGAGGATTCTTGTACTGCTAATAAATGCAAATTTGAAAGGTCTCACAGTAATGGTATTTAGGCATTATTATTTATAATATTATGGTATTATTATGCATACTTGTTTTTCGTGCACGTGTCACACTGAAAATTGATGAATTGAAGTTATAATTATATTGTAGGTAGGTATAGATACGGTGACCATATTTATCTTAAGCAAAATCGGGACGGATAGAACTATCAAGGGGGTCTGAGGGGTATAGAATACCCTCCATGGGGAGGAGGGTCCGGGGGTCCACCCCCGTAAAAGTTTGAATTTTTTACCCTTTAAAAGTTGGTTTTTAAGCCTATTTCATCCATTCAAACATTGGTTTATTAAGAGCTTCTTATCAAACTAAAAATATGTAATATTCATTAAAGAATGTGGCACTAAGAATTACATGACAAAATAATTTCAAGAAGTTTATTACATACACAGAAAGAATATGTACCTTTTGCACGAACAAACTGAACTTCACGAACAACAGGTAAGTTTTTATAGTCAAATAAACAAACATTAATTTTCCAAAAAATGAAAAAATAAAAGTTAACAGAGCAGTCTGTTTACATCATTGTTTTTGTTATATTTTTTCACTAGGGCCAGGGGTACTCTTTTTACTCCAGTCGTACTTCTGTGTTGAGGAAAGTGCTCTCAGCAAGGAGTCGTCTTTTCTTATTTTGTCGTACATTTCAACACACGACAAAGAACTGTTCATTTGGACAATTAGTAATGCTTTAACACAGCCTAGTGCCATTGAAGATTTTTCTGCGGTCCAAAAGTTGTTTATCAATGAGAAAGCTCGCTCGACTGAAGCATTTGTTCCTGGTAAAGAAAGAGAAAATTCTACCAGAGTTTTGAGATTAGGAACGCTTATTTCGTTTTTCTACAAGTCCTGAAATAAAGTCAGCCATTGTTGCTCAGTTGATAGTTTTTGTTCTTTCCATTCAGCCAGGACGACATCAGGAAGCTGTGTGTTCAGCACACTAAGCTCATTGAACAAATCATCAAGCGAGAGAGGTGGCCTATCTTGAAACAAATCCCAACTTTCCTCTAGTTCTTCCCACTTCAGCTGCTTCTTTAAGTCTATCCAAGACAGTTGACTCAAGCTGTCAACGTTTGATTTCCAAAGATCAAAATAAGTAATGCAGTGGTCATAAAAAGTTCCTACTGTATTTTTCACCTCTTGTAAATCGCATGCATTTCCTGCAGCAACACTGTTTCTTTGAAGTTCCTTTACTTTCATTGGTAGAAATAAAGACTCTTTTCTGTCAACCAAGTTTTTGTAAAGAATCAAATATTCATTTGCTGCCTCTGTGGCAGAAACCTTCGCTGAGGTCGAGGGGGCCAACACAGTTGGGTCTCCAGACTGCTCCTGTGACTATGATAATAGTTATGTTGTGTGCGGTGTAAAGAAATTCCACGGTACTAATCATTCATTTTAAAATAAAGCTAATAACTTTTCATGATGATTTGGTTTGAAAAAATCTTTATTGGTGAAAATCGGGACATTTCTTTCCCAATTCGGGACCCCGGGACACAGGCTTTAAAATCGGGACTGTCCCGATAAAATCGGGACGTATGGTCACCGTAGGTATAGACCTCTCAGGTTTCAGAAGTGCAAAAGGAGCGGGACGGGGCAGGAGCTACGATGAAGAGAGAACCGCGAATCACGATCCGCAAATTCACCTATGAGAGGGGGAAGAGAATGGGAGGGGGCTGCAAACGGACCAGTCTCGTATCAGCCTGCTGCAGCTCTGTCCCGCTCCTTTTGCACTTCTAAAATCTGAGAGAGCTATAACTTGTTTGAAGAATGAGGAATTCAAGTTGAATACGCTATGACAACTTTTCATTAAGACTGCTTTTACCTCTCCATGAGAATTGACTTGTAGTTAATGATTAAACTGTCCATAACTACACAATTAAATTTAAATTAGATGGGAATTATTTCACGCGCTAGCCCACAGCTCTGCGTTGTGCTTCAGATATCGTCTAAAAAGAAAGTAATTGTGTGGCTAATTGAGATACCTAATGCCTTATACAGGGTGAGTCATGAAGGACGGACGGTTTTCAAAAAATCAGTACATCGTTAATTTTGCTAAAAAAAAAATTTAATTTGTTATTAATAGGTTCTCATAGTGCTACCATTTCGTATAATTAATGGTGGAAAAGAACATCTGGCAGGTGATGGCCGTTTTCATTGAAATACTGCTGTAGTCGCTCACAAAAGTTTTCCTCCACTCTCACCAACATCGCTCTGTCAATTTGAGCAACTTCCGCTCGAATTGCAACCTTAAAATTTTCCAGTGTACGGGGTTTGTGGTCGTATACACGTCCCTTGAGGTGACCCCACAAGAAAAAGTCACACATAGACAAGTGGGGGGAACGAGGAGGCCAATGAATGTCGCCAAAACGGGAAATGACGCGATGTGGGAAAAGTCGGTGAACAACATCCATCGTCGCTCTTGCTGTGTGGGCTATTGTCCCGTCCTGTTAAAACCATACCCATCGGATAGGGACCCGTTTTCTGCGTAGTGCAGGTCTTAGAAAGTTATTTATCATGTGTGTATAGCGCTCTGCATTCACAGTACCTAACAGTTTCCCGTTGTCATCTTCAAGAAAGTAAGGACCGATAACAACTGAACTGGCTACCGCACACCGTGCAGTCACTTTGGGACTGTGCAAGGGTATACGACCACAAACCCCGTACACTCGGTGAAGGATTTGAAGGTTGCAATTCGAGCGGAAGTTGCTCAAATTGACAGAGCGATGTTGGTGAGAGTGGAGGAAAACTTTGGTGAGCGACTACAGCAGTGCATCAATGAAAACGGCCATCACCTGCCAGATGTTGTTTTCCACCATTAATTTTACGAAATGGTAGCACTATGAGAACCTATTAATAACAAATAAATTTTTTTTTTTTTAGCAAAATTAACGATGTAGGTACTGATTTTTTGAAAACCGTCCGTCCTTCATGAATCACCCTGTAGTTATGAATATGTAGTTACTATTTTATGTTCATATTAGAAGTTGTTTTCACATTATGCTCCTGATAGCCTATGTCTTTTGCACAACAATAAGATGTATTAAAGATCTACCTTATTTTCATATGAAACGGTTTCATTTTGAACCGGTATATGTTTAACAAGGAGCATGATTTATGCATCTAAGGTGCTTGACCTGATCAGAGCGACCGTACTGGAGACCTCAGGGGGGTGCGACACTAACACCGCTTTTGATGACCAGAGCCACCAGACTCCAACTTTGTTGCCCCAATTTAGTCCAGTTTGAATGTAAACTCAGCAAGATCATGTAATCGAATGTGACAATTTCATCTTCTTGAAATCACAACCTGAGTCTGATAATGAAATGGGAATAATTTCTAGTTTATGATGTCAAAATAGTCTTTGCTGTCACCATGTGCTGCCAATAGAACACTGTACGGAGAATTTCCTTTCCGCCATAACAATTTTATGATGGGTGTTAGGATGCAATTTTTGTACTGTTCATTTTTTTAAATTTCTTTTAAATATAGTACCTATACAGGGTGGTTCTTAATGAACGTACCACCCTTTCAATTTCGTTGGTTGTGGAGAAATCAAAAAACTTGTCGAAGTAACCTCCCCTTATTTTTTTGCAAAGAATTCAAAAATTGCAGTTTGAAGCGTCGCGCATGCGCGCACCAACTTTGTTTTTTCAAATAGCAACCCCCAATTTTTATTGCAGATTCGCATTCTACATCGAATTTCATGAACATTTTACTTCGACAACTTTTTTTTTCCACTGCGCAAAACGGGCGCCAGGAGCGTTCAAAGTTGCTAAAGTCATCAAAATTGCGCAAAACATGGATTATGGTAAACCCCAAGTGTGGCACATGACTTTACATTGTTTTTCAGCGCTGATTCACGTGGTGCTGTCAGCTTTTAGATTTAGCTCAGTTTTTTTCGATTTATAAGTTCAATCTAAGTCTTTTGGTGAAATATTACAGTTTTTCCGAAGTATCAACTTTGGCAGTAGATTTATTTTCCCTCGCCCTTTCGCAACCCGGGCTTGAGACAGGCTAAGGCGAGCTTAAAAATAAATCACACTCCTGGATAATTTTTCTGCTAAAATACAACAAAAACAATACCTTCTTTCTTCCTGGTTTCTGGCTGTTATTTTGGATTCATCAAGTCCAATAAAAAAACACCACGTGATTTATTTTTAAGGCCTCCTTAGCCGGTTCCAAGCCCGGGTTGTGAAAGGGCGAGGGAAAATAAATCTACTGCCAGAGTTGATACTTCGGAAAAACTGAAATATTTCACCAAAAGACGTAGATTTAGCTCAGACAGCACCACGTGAATCAGCGCTGAAAAACAATGTAAAGTCATGTGCCACACTTGGGGTTTACCATAATCCATGTTTTGCGCAATTTTGATGACTTAAGCAACTTTGAACGCTCCTGGCGCCCGTTTCGCGCAGTGGGAAAAAAAAGTTGTCGAAGTAGAATGTTCATGAAATTTGATGTAGAATGCGAATCTGCAATAAATATTGGGGTTCTATTTGAAAAAACAAAGTTGGTGCGCGCAGCGCGCATTTGCGCGCATGCGCGACGCTTCAAACTGCAATTTTTGAATTCTTTGCAAAAAAAATAAGGGGAGGTTACTTCGACAAGTTTTTTGATTTCTCCACAACCAACGAAATTAAAAGGGTGGTACTTTCATTAAGGACCACCCTGTATGGTGTAGCATCCTACTTTCAATTAGCCAACTACAGCAAGTGGTGGAGAAGGACGCATCATTGCTGAGCAACCGGACAACATCAAGATTCCGAATTGATTCGCGAAATATTCTTATTGCTATAATTTTATAGGTTCAATGTAAAACGTGTTCTTACAATAAATACAGAAGTATTCAGTTACTACAGAATGGCGACGAGGAGAAAGCAAAAAGGTAAGCAACGCCTTGATCATGATGATCATGATGATGACGATAACACCGAAGGCCCGTCAAAATCCATCCAGTTCAAGGATTTTGACGTGGATAGTTTTGATTCTGAAAATCAAGAGTGGGAGTACTGGTATTATCGTTTTAGTTATGCTCTTCGGGCATGTAAAGTATACGATGAGGTAAAGAAGAAAGACTATCTTTTGGCCAAAGTTAGCTCCAAACCGTTTCGTGTACTAGTCGACTGTATAGACATACATGCTAACCTTAGTATGTGCCCAGCTAAGGGATCTCAATGCAATTTCTGCAAAAAGCCTGGCCACTTCGCGAAGGTGTGCATAAAGACCAGCAATGTCAAAGTAAGAAGAAGGCAATGGTCTACAAACCAAGTTCGGGGCAAAGACACCTCAGATGAGTCAGAAGCAGGAGTGGACGAGGAGGAAACGGAAAATTTCATTAGAAAAGTTGAGAGAGGCAATGAGGCATATGTTAGTGTAAAATTGAATGGAGTACCCTTGGAAATGTTGTTCGATTCCGGGGCATCCAAATCAGTCATTGGTGAGCAAGTGTGGAAGGCAATTGGATCTCCACTTTTGCGGAAAACCCCTAATCTTACTGCTTACACGGGACATGCGGTGGAAACACTGGGTGAGGCTACGATAGAAGTTGAGGGGATCAACAAGATTCTGACACTTCCGGTAGTAGTGACCAGGGTGAGTGATACACCACTCTTTGGAATGAATTGGATTTTGGCATTTAGGATACCTCTTCCTCCAGGGACTACGATACGAACTACAAGGTTGGAAACTCACTCAGCTCAACAAGAAGACAAAGACATGAAAGACCTATTCGAAGAATTCTCAGAAGTATTCAAAGAAGGAACTGGGACTATACGTAATCATAAAGCTGTAATTCATATAAAAGATAATGTGGTTCCTAAAGTTTTTCGTCCAAGGAGGGTGCCTTTTGCATTGAGAGAAGCAGTGGAGAAAGAATTGAAGAGACTGGTAGACGCGGAGATACTTGAAGAGGTGAACCCAACCTATACTCCGATTGAATGGGCTTCCCCTCTTGTGGTTGCAACCAAGTCAAATGGGAAATTAAGATTATGTGGAGATTTTAAAGTTACCATCAATTCCTGTATTCACAATGACTTCCATCCAATTCCCACTTTTGAGGAATTGGCCACAAAACTCAATGGAGCAGTGCAATTTTCCATAATTGACTTACGGGATGCTTACTTACAGTTGGAAGTGGAGGAAATGTCGAGAAAGTATCTGGTGATTTCAACTCACAAAGGGTTTTTTTGGTATAGGAAACTACCTTTTGGCGTTTCATTTGCCCCAGGGTTGTTTCAACGAACAATGGAGTCAATTTTGTCAGGGATTCCGGGAGTTGCTAACTACCTGGATGACATCATAGTTACAGGTCCATCGAGGGAGGAGCATTTGTTGAGAGTTCGGCAAGTGTTGCAGCGTCTCAAGGAAACAGGGCTGAGAACGCAAAAGGAGAAATGCAAATGGTTCCAGGAGGAAATTAACTACCTAGGCCATCGCATTGACAGAAATGGGATACGGCCTACTAGGGAGCATCTAGAAGCTATCCAGCACATGCCAGATCCTACAAATACAAAAGAGCTAAGAGCGTTATTGGGGTCTGTAAACTACTACAGCAAGTTTGTTCCGAATCTACAATCTGTATGTGCACCTCTTCATCAATTGCTGTGTAAGGGGATGAAATGGAAATGGACGCCTAGAGAATCTCGAATTATTGAGCAAGTTAAAAAGTCGCTGGTGCTATCGGAATGTTTAGCACATTATGACGCTTCATTACCAGTAATTTTATCTACTGACGCCAGTGATAGTGGGTTGGGCGCCGTCCTGTTTCATAAGTACCCTGATAATGAAGAGAAACCCATTTACTACGCTTCTAGAACACTTACAGTAGCTGAGAGGAAATACTCTGCAATGGATAAGGAGACTCTTGCCATCATTTTTGGACTGTCGAAATTCAGACAATTCCTAGTTGGACGACATTTCATAATAAGGACAGATCATAAACCTCTGATTCATCTTCTAGGAGAGCACAAAGAAATCCCAAAATTGGCTGCGAATCGTCTAACCCGATGGGCACTAACACTATCGGCGTTTGACTATGAGATCCAGTATCAAGCTGGTAAGGACAACGTTCCAGCAGATACCTTGTCGAGGTTACCGTTACCGAATACGGAATTGTCTGATTCTGAGAATGAAGGTAGGGAATATGGAAGCCAACTATTACATATCAGATTAGAGGACATTGCACTCAGTAAAAGTCGTTTAAAAAGATTGACTTTGGAGGATCCCATACTGTCAAAAGTAGTAAAATTCGTCCAAAATGAGTGGCCCCGGAGTAAAACAGATATCGAAGAAAAGGATATGCACACATACTTCGAGAAACGATTTGAGCTGTCATATGAAGAAAATCTTCTGATCTGGCATGGGCGTATCATCATTCCGGCCGCATTGCGGAAAGCAGTACTTAATGTTCTCCACGAGGGGCACCCAGGGATCACGGGGATGAGAGCGGTGGCTCGGTGTCATGTCTGGTGGCCGAATGTCGACAGAGACATCGAAGTCCATGTACAGATGTGTGCCACATGCCAACAAAATCGGCCTCGAGAACAGGAGGTTCCCTTGTACTCATGGTCAGTACCAAACGAACTTTGGTCGAGAGTGCACGTAGACTTTTGTGGGCCATTCTTGAACAAATATTGGCTAGTGGTGGTGGATGCATCATCGAAATGGTTGGAGGTGTTTCCCATGGAGAGAATCACGTCGGCAAAAACCATACAGATCCTACGGGAGTTATTTGCAAGAACAGGGCTCCCAAGAACAATTGTCAGTGACAATGGTCCTCAACTGACTAGTTTCGAATTTAAAGGCTTCTGCGAAAGTAATGGAATAAAGCACATCACATCCACTCCTTACCATCCAAAGTCCAATGGACTTGCGGAACGGGAGGTGAGGACTTTCAAAACGAGGATGAAGAGCCTGAGTGCTATCAAGGATGTCAATCTTAGGCTTCAGACGTTTCTTTTCTCGTACAGAATCACGCCTCAGAAGACTACTGGCCGCTCCCCTTCAGAATTGTTTTACGGTAGAGTGATTCGAAGCAGGTTGGATTTACTCAAGCCGAGCCTGGACTCACGAATTGATAACGCATTGGTTAACCAGGAGCTGAATCATGACAGGAAAGCGCGAGTCCGAGAATTCGTAGAGGGGGATGCAGTGTGGGTTGAAGATCGTATGAACCATACATTTGTGGAAGGTGTGATCAAGAAGAAGACTGGCTTATTATCATACATCGTTGTGCTGGGAAACTCAGAGAAGCGAAAGCATGCGGATCAACTACGACCAAGAGTGATGGAGGACTGTGGGCAGAGCTCAAGTTAGGGGGGAGAAGATGTAGCATCCTACTTTCAATTAGCCAACTACAGCAAGTGGTGGAGAAGGACGCATCATTGCTGAGCAACCGGACAACATCAAGATTCCGAATTGATTCGCGAAATATTCTTATTGCTATAATTTTATAGGTTCAATGTAAAACGTGTTCTTACAATAAATACAGAAGTATTCAGTTACTACATATAGTATTTTGAAACCAAATACAGTACACATTTTATTTATTAGTATGTCTGGCAATCCTAGTTCAACTTGTAACCAATCTGAAAAGTTGGAAGTGAGGGGCAGTGTCGGGTGGCTTGTGGGGATGGGAAGAACAGGGTTTGTAACAGATTTAGAGTACCTGGTGTTGGGCGTCCAGGGCGAAAATCTGCATAATAAATAACAGAGAGAGGTTTGACAGCCCCTTCCCCTACTAGCGCGATTTAACGGGTGAGGCTATATTCCCAATTGCGGCAGCTCGAGAACGTGAGAGGAATTGGCGTTCAATCCAACGCTGAGCGAAAGGAGAGCACACCGAACCATCACTGAGCTGAAATGACGGTAACCTTCACAGGTTGAAAATTGGGGTAGTGGGGGAAGAAGCGTCTGATTCTGTAACCCAACAAGACTGGTTTCAGAACGAAGCCTGTTGGGTGGTTCCGTGCGAGTCTTGCCAGTTTAAGTAGTGTCGCCACTCCTCTTGAAATCAACCAGATGGATTCAGACCTACACGCAAGTCAAGTAGAGGTGCATTGTCGCCACACCTTTATAGTATCTATTATTATTTTTAGATTGTTTTGAATCTTCTTACCACAGGTAATACAATTAATAAATATGTATTTTCAAGTTGCCCATTTCATTTATAGACGTTGAGGGAGGTGGTGGACGACCTAAGGTAACTGCCACCATTGGTTTGGTAGTTCACTCAGCGGTTGATGGTGTTGCATTGGGAGCCGCTGCATCCACCACTCACACAAGTGTGGAACTGATAGTATTTGTCGCCATCATGCTACACAAAGTGAGTGTAATGACCAAGGGTTTTTCTAGAATTCCAATAAAATCAGTAGGGGTTTCATATGAGGTTGATGTAGTAATAAATTGACTTGGATTCCTACTTTCTTGTATTTTAAATTCTGTAATAAACTAACCGTAACGGATAATGTTATACTCAGACATGACTATGTAGAACAATAATCATTTAATTGCAGGCTCCCGCAGCTTTTGGTCTGGTGTCATTCCTTATGCATGAAGGATTGGATAAAAAGCGTATCAAGAAGCATCTAGCTTTCTTTTCTTTCTCAGCTCCACTTATGGCTCTTCTTACGTATTTTTCCATTGGCCAGGTATGTGCCTGAAATTCATTTATGCTTTTATCATTAAAACTAAAAAGTAATCTCATCAGTGCTAATCGTGTTGTTGTATCTGTTTATTTTGTGCGTTCTTTAAAATTATTATTGTTTAGTTATTTACTAGTGAATTTTTGAGAGAGAAACAACCTTTATTTACAAAAATAAGGTGAGCTGCCCGGTAATACGGGTTGCCAAATGACACAGCATTCTTTTCAGACACAGATTGTTACAGGGATTATTAATTTTTTGTTATTACATTAAATTGCAGTTAATGGGATGATGTATGTGATGAAGTTAACATTAGTGGAGTGGGTTGAATGTTAATAATAGGAGAATGGTTGAGGATTTCATGAGTAGAGATGGCGGTGGATGATGTGAAGTGTATCTTGAAGAACGGTGAGGCAGAGTTTGGTAAGGGTGGTGTTTTTAATCTGGAATCTTTAGAAGAATCCCCGAAGCAGTGGCAAAGCTGTCCCCCTCACTCCGAACCAGAGTCCATGGACTTCCCAGTTCGTAACTCCATATCTCTCTCGGAAATACGGGACAGTGGGTTCGTAGATAGTTTTCTTTTCCCTGTCAATGTCAATGTCCAGTGAGTCCACGTTGGAGTCCCAGCGAAGAGTTGGATCTAGGATCATGGCTCGGTCTTGTGAGCGGTTGACAGCGACAATGTCAGCTCGACGGTTCTGCTTCCCTCCTCCGTCGTCCAGGCTCTGACAATGGATCTCTTCATACACCTCCCATCCCTTCTGTCTGAAGATATTAGATATCTCTGAGCGGATTTTGTGGTGTGCAGAATTCCTCAGAGATTCGGATCGGGGGCAGGAGCCGCGGATGTGGGGGATGGTATCAATCTGGTTCTTCTCTCCGCAGGTGGGGTTCCTGCAGAGGCGATTCCCTTGACTCCGCCCTCCTGTCCCTCTGTTCGACATCGAGTTCATGGATAGCTTGATTGTGTTAGTCCATTCAGAACTTCTTTTCCTTTTCTTTTCTTCAGAACTTCTACTTTTAATAAGTAGGTAACTATCCTACAAAAATTTATTACGTAATAACACTGCTTGCGGCGAAAGGCAGCTTTATCAAAGGAACGCGCGGTACTTGTCTAAGAAAAGCCGCGTTGTTTCTAGACTAGACTGTACAAGACCATTCCATTGCATTATACATCAACAAGTTTTGTGTTCAAAAGTTTTAAACACGGAGGAAATTATGGGCATTGCAACAAAAATTGTGAATTCCATCCGTGCACGTAGGTTGGAACGGCGGCTCTTTAAGTTGCAGTTGGAAGATAGGGGGGAGTCAGCTGAACACACTGATTTAGTTCTTCACACGGACGTCAGGTGGTTGAGTCGCGGAAAATTCCTAGAAAGGTTTCAAGAATTATTACCCGAAATAACAGCTTTTCTAGACGAAAGAGGTGATGACACTGAGATGTTGAAAAACGAAAAATGGCTGACTGATTTGGCATTTTTAACTGACATCACAATGCACTTAAACACCATTAACTTGGAGCTTCAAGGTAAAGGGAAAACTATTATTGAGATGATTAGCGCAGTAAACGCATTCAAAAGTAAATTGCAACTTATGATAGATCAACTGAAAAGAAAGGATCTGAAACATTTTCCGTCTTTGAAAGCAAGGATTCCTCAGTTGAATTATGATACGTATGTGGCTGAATTATCAAATATTTTGGGACAATTCGAAATGCGTTTTTATGATTGCAGTAAATATAGATGGCAAATATAGCATCATTTATGAGTTGTCCTTTTTCATGTAAAAACATTGAGGAATTAGCTACTGAAGTAGCAAGTCAGTTTAATATGAACTCGTGTTGTTGAAAATGAGTTGGTGCAGATTATATCAGATATACATCTCAAAGCTATAGCATCTGATACAAATTTCTGGTGTTTTATATCTGAAGATAAATATCCGAATCTAAGGCAAATTGCCCTTCAACTGACGGAAATGTTTGGGTCAACTTACTTTTGCGAGTCTGCATTTTCTGAAATGAAGATAATTAAGTCAAAATATCGCAATCAACTAACTCACGATCATATGTCATCATGCTTGCGATTGGCACTCAGTGGTTACGCACCATCTTATGAAAAGTATGCTGAGGACATGCAGTGCCACGCTTCAACATCCAAAGTCACTCCTTAGTTGAGTTTAGCACCATATGTAACTCTTTTGTTTTGTAACATCGAATGAACTCGCAATTTTGAATAACTAGGAGTTTTTTCATTGATATTGTAGAGAAGAACTTAAGTAAACCTAACCCAAACCTTGACTAAAATAATGTAAATTGTGCGGAAAGCTAATATCTATATATGCTACGACAACCCTGCATCACACATACTTGCAGCCTCTCAGAGTCGATCGTAAGTAGTCTAAAAATATTGAGGTAGATCGCCAGCAGTTCAAGTTTGAGCACCCCTGTTTTAGACCATTCTGAAAAAAATTTGTTCTGTGTCTTTTAGTGTGTGGGTGTGTGTGTCTGCCGTGTATCCTCAAATCCTTGTAACAAGCTTAATTTCCACTATATTCAACAGATTTTTATGAAATGTCCATGGAATGTGCGGGTTAGGGTGTGTCTATCAGTTTCGTTGATCCCAAATCAATACTTGACTCAGCGCATGCACAAACGTAAATTCCATCAAGCATCATTTTCTCACACCCCGCATCATTTGGTGGAAGAGATTAATTTAAGCATCCTCTAGCGATTTCAACATAATCCCATCATTAGTAGCTACTGTGCATGCGCGAATATGTATTCCTTTTAAAGAGCCTAATTTCAACAATTTTCTTCCGATTTTGATGACATTTGCAGGCAATGTGCGGGCTAAGCTGTAAATGGTCGTTTTCATACTTTTCAAATCATTACTTCATTCTGCGCATGCGCAAACGTAAAGTACTTCAAGCATAATTTTTTCACGCCCTAGTCGTCCAATCTAGCTCGAGTTTGGTGCATAGTTGGTGACCAGTGGTTTAATCAGTGGCGGCCGGTGGTCTGCAAAAGGAGTGGGGCACAAAAATATTTACCTATTTGACAGTCAAGAAGAGCATTGAGGTTTTTCTTCCATTAGTTTTGTTTTCAGTGTGAATTAACTTTGACCTATACACATGATACATAAATCCCACTTGGGTCATGTCATGCCTTGGGCAACTGTTATGAAAGTATATGGCTACTAAATAATAATCAATCATTATCATTAAATATTATTGATAAACTAAATATAAATTAATTAGATAAATAAATTAAATTAAAAATACTATCTTATAGGTACCTACTTACTAAGTATCTAAAAATTTTAGAATGGACTATATTATTATTAAAAGTACTAAAAATTATCAAGGCTTCAATTCGAATCATCAACTCAACAGCTTCCTAGAGTGTAAAACATAGAAATTAGCTTCAAGAGCCACTCATCTAATCCGAACCCTGGGCATCGTCAAGTAAATGTCCTAAAGAGGCTACATAAGAAATCACAGCTTCCTAGAGTGTAAAGCATAGAAATTAACTATTAAAATGATTTAACCACCGCTTCACAAATCAAACCGTTCTCGCAATATTTGGATCACCTGCTATGAATCGAATCATCGAAACACCAGCTCAATGAAATCATCAGAAATTAACAAGCGGTGGCAATCATGTTCACAATATCAATTATTGAGTGTACACAATTATTCAAAAACCTTGCTCATAACTCAGCTTGTTGGCCACGCACTTCGCAGTAGTTAACATAATATGGTTGGATAAATCGAGAGCTTTCGAACGAATGGTCGACGAATTTTGTGGGTTGAAAAACGACGAAGTACCATTTCCCTGGCAACGACTCGGTTGTAAGCGGAAATCATCAAAATATTTTTGTGAGCAATTTTCCGTGACGTTTTTTTTAGTTTATGTGCCATAGCAAAGACATAAAGAAACTAGTTGATTGTTCTCTACCCAATACAGTGAGTCTATTTTATTTATTGGTATCGCGTGAGCAAGTTTTCGTGACGATTTTTCAGTTAATGTGCCAAAGCAAAGACATGAAAATGTCAAAAATGTCAAAATCAGTACCTGACTAAACTTCAACTTACATAAATCCGTCGATGAAAGTCGTCCTTAGGTGTGAATTCTATTCAAAGTGATTGTTGATTTTTCTTCATTCCCCACAAGGGATGCCAAAATTTATTTTTGTAACTATCATTCGTAACTACCGACGGAGCTACGGTTATGTAGCTCTACACATAGAACAACGCACTCCAACTCGACCGACAATACAAAGAACTTTATTACAAAAGATGAATTCAACAACTTAGGACTGAATAAAAATAGGCACTTAACACAACACTATAATACGGACTTTACTTTAGAGTAAATTCTTGGGAACAACCGTCAACTGGACGAACTTAAAGAAACATCACATATTACTTGCAGAGATAACAAAACATTACCACGAACATACCCAACAGGGAACTCAGCATGGAGTGACGAGAAGGAATCAGTGTGGCTAATGGAATAAACCGAAACTCCTCTAGTGGAAGCCACTCATAACGTAAATTTCATTCTACGGTCTTTAGAAAAGTTGGAAACCCTGTTTGGGGCAGAGCCCCAAAATCATGAGAAATATCCCGTTATGACCTCTTTTTCCCGTTCCTTGCCCTTTATTTCCCGTTTCTTGCCCTTTATTTCCCTTTTTTCCCCCTTCACAGTCTAACCTGAATCAACGAAATTTCTCTCTTGATAGAGTGATATCATCGCAATCTACGTACTTTTTCGCTGGTAGATGGATCTTAAACCTCCTTGGATGGAGCGTAAAGTCTACGCGCGTAAAGTCTAGCTGTTTGTAAAGTCTTCATTCCAGTTTGTTACTTTTTTCCCAAATGTACTGGGGCAATGTCCCGATGCCCCCCCTCACGGGCCGCCCCTGGGTTTAATTATTCCATATTAATTTACATTATTTCATCGTTAGTAGCTCCCGCACATGCGCGAAAATGAAATCCCAGGAAAAAGATTATTGATAGATTAAGATGAAAGATTAAAAATTATGTCTATTACGTTATCTGGGAATGTGCTGGTCCGGCTGTAGTTTGTCCTCTTGTACCAATTTAATTTTTCTCAAATCGTTACTCCTTTCTGCGTACGTGCTAACGTAAATTACCTCAAGAATCATTTTCCCCGCTTCCTAAATAACAGATTTCGAATTTTTACCTTATCTACTTCTTTATTGACTGTATTCTGCTAGGGAGTTTACGTGACTATTAAAACCATTTCAGTGATCTATACATTCATGTTATTTTCAGTTGGTAGGTACCTACTTACATAAATATCGTTATATTGAGAACAGGGGGACTAGTAAAATGTTGATGTTTTGATTAATGGCATTAATTTTTCCTCTGCAGATGCCCATATCCGCGTAGGCATATTGATGTCAACCTACAGATCTGCAATTTGAAATGGACCTCCTTTGTAATATCAAGAATTTAATATCAGTGCACACTGATCAGCTGTGTGGTCTCTGAGCCTAAATGGTTTTTAATCGGCTTATGACACTGAAACCTGAAATGTAGCTCCTTTTTGGAGATCTGGAATACAATTACGAAGTATGGAGGGACTCGGATCAGCTTCGGAACATCTGGGGCTAATTTCTTTCCTAATTGACTGACGGTGCTATTATTTAGATGGAGCTCCTTTGGGACCCCTCGTAAACAATTACATGGTATGGAGGCGCACTGTGAACTAGGACATTATTATTATTATTTTTATTTTTTTCTTCAAAATAATGCCATTTGCCATGCTGCACGATTGGTCCTTTTAAATATAATTATTATTTATTCAATTTTTCGAATTCTGCAGGAGGGTAAAGAAACGTTGTCAAGCGTCAATGCAACAGGCATAGCTATGTTGTTCTCTGCAGGAACGTTCCTGTACGTGGCCACAGTCCACGTCCTTCCTGAGTTGACCACCCGTGCTGGTGGTGCCTTCAAACCTAAGCAACTCCTCGCACTCGTTGCTGGTACCCTTCTTCCACTAGTCCTCTCGAGCGGGCATCACCACTAGTTTTCGACATCCGGTATGTATAATTGTAGTTAACGTATTGACCAAAACGTATATTTTATGTACCTACGTTTTGGGCCATTTTCACCAATCTGAGCTAATGTCCTGTCAACTTAACCAAAGGGTAACGGTAGACCAGCAATTTATAGTGGTGTTAGAGGAATTATCTTTCACCACATAAATTCAGACGTCAAAGTTATCACCCCTGTGTCTGGTTATGGTTTGGTTAAGTTAACTGCGAAACGTTTCATTTTGTCCATCAATCATGGAACATTTTCCCACATTGGACAGAAAATTGGCTCCCCCGAGCTTGGAATCATAACCTAAACAACTTCAACTGTGGGTTCTGTTTGAATTCTTACCAGGGTTAGGAGTTGATTTTTTTCAAGTTGAAGCACTGAAACTCAAAAGAATTACGCTAATTTTGAATGTACTAGGTTTGTTCCATCCACCTCACTGCGGTTAACCCACAGTCAGCACGCGGTCCACAGCCTCTATGATCGCGGTTGGACGACCGTAACCACGATCCAACCATGGATGGAACGCTCAACCTCAAGTGAGGTAAAATAGCGTTACACCAGTCATTTCGTGTGACTTAATTCTGGATGTTACTAGATCGCAACTCAACCGACCTATTTTTCACTAGAAGTTTGCTGTCGTATGTCAACCTAATACGTTGTTTTACATTTTTCAACAGTTTTGTTTTGCAAAAGTAATATAAAGTTTTAATTCAAATAAATGGTTGCAGTAATACCTGCCAGCGCGATTATTGGTTGTAGACGATACCGATCTAATAGTGAACGAGTTTTTATTTGGACTAGGGACTAACTATTATAGGAAATCAGTGTCCGAAAACTAAAGAACTTCATTCGTTTAGACTGAGAATAAATAAACTGAAAAATAATGGAGAAAAAATAATTGCAAATTCCTCAGATCTCTGTACTGCGGTGTAGGTACTACATAACCATTGCCCTGGCAGTTTCATCAGCGTTTTAGACATGTTCTTATTACTATACCTGAGGCAACTTTACTTGTTTTATTGAATGAATGTTGTTGTTTTATTGAATGTCCTGGGGGATATAGGCATTGACCAAACTATTCAGCAGCCAATGTGCATTGATGTTCTACAGAAGATAAAATCAGAAATTTGACTTGATTAGGTTTTAATCAGGCTTCCAAATGTGATAAACCGGACCTTAAGCTAGCACCTGTCACTGTCAGTTGAAAATTTCCAAGGGCATGTTCTGAATGTCGATTTGAGGTCTGAAATTATCCATTCTGACCCTATCCCTTTGTCTAAGCGATATTCAAAGAGTATAAAGCATAATGAAAGCACAAAACATACCATTTTATTTATAATTATGTGTGGAAACATAATTAATTACTTTTAATTTCTTTTTCAGGTTTGTTGGCGACTCTCATAAAAATCACGGTACCTACCTATTCCTATTTCATTGGTCTTTCTTTACTAATTTTTCACCGTTCCCTTTATCATTTTAATGAAATCTAAGTTATTTACTTCGTAGGTAAGTACCTTTTTCTGTTTGGTTGGCGCTCTTGTTGTAAGAAGATACCAGCAAGGTAGAACCAAACTGGAATCATTACTGTAAATAGGTATACTTGCTCCAGTTTATTAGGAGCGCTTTAAATCGAGCAGTTTTATGGCAAAACATCGTTGATGAATATTAACGATCATCAGGAACACTATCTTTGGTGGTGGCCCTACCCCTTGTCAAATATTGATCAATATTCTCTTTACCAGAGGACAAGATCCATTTATGAATATTTATAAGTTTCAACACAAAGAAAATTAAAATTTCCATGTTTCACGATGTGATGTAGGCCATGATTTTAAATTTGTTCTCTAGCTTAGAAAATAGATACCACTAATTTATAGACCATATTCACAAACGTTCCTATGCGTGAAGGAAATGTTAAGAGGCTGCTAAAAGGGGCTTCAAATCGAAAATATCATTTCATAAACATCCCTTATGACAAAACCATCGTATCTCTAGAAACTCCTGACGTGAACCTATGTGATTGACCAAGAATAAAAAAGTTTAAAATTGTTGGTTTACGTTTCGAAATGTGTAGGATAAATAAATAATAAATGAAACTAAAATCCTCTTTACACCATTTGGAGGTTTTCTCCAAAACTACCGGACCAAAGCTTAAAATCGCATTTATGCGATGTAGTTGGGTCTGGCTCGGCATTAATTTCCATTACTCCTAAGAGAGCATTGACAGGCTGAAATATATACAAATAATAATAGTCTAACTTTCAAAATAAGAATAGTGTTTTTCGGTATTGATTGACATCACTTCAGTGAATCAAATGAGCCCACCCGGATCGCTGTACGTTCATCGCTCTCCCTTAGTGCTAGAGCGTTGGCTGTAAAAAAGAAACTACATTCTTGTGGATGAAAAAAACTGGTGTAAACGTAATTATCGTATCACCTGATACATTTCCAATGGAAATCTCACTTCACAAAATCGAATTTTGTCCCCTAGAGATTGACCGCTGGTAGTTGTTTCATTTTATCTTATTAATTTTCAATTGGTGGATGCTTACATCTATGCAGTTATACTTCGATATTGTACCGTACAGTTATAGACTAGTGATCATCGTGCAAGTGCTATCTAATTCAGAAAAAATAAACATTCTTGTTATAATTTTCAGCATTTTTTGTTTTAATTTTGTATCATTGCAGTAGCTCCATTCCCCGTGAAAACTCTACTAAAAATAATGAAAAATGTGTATAACAAAATCAGAATACGACTATCATCAACCACTGGAAAGAATGGGAGAGTGAATGATACGCTAAACTAGTAGCCTAAACTGAAGTCATTCTACAGCTTGCTCACAAACTGTTTGTATGTAATCAGCCCGGATTTTTTAAATTCCCTTGAAATGTCCATGGCTGCTTTTGTGATTGGACATAGTCGTACAGTCGTAACCAAAAATTGGGGGAAGTAATTCCCGTGGGTATTTGATATTTTGAATAGTATTTTTAAAAATATATATAATTGAAATATCACTGTAATGAAATATAATTTCATAAGTATTCCCTTCAAATTTCCTCTCCTTAGTACATTCTATGTAAAGGTATTCTTCAACAGAGGAATGTTTTTGATAGACACCACGTTTCTGTAGGAGTTACTTAGGAAACGATTGTGTCCTTAAAACCAATTTTTCTTAGGAGCACAAAGGATATTTTGTGAATATGGAACTATGTCTTCTGAAGATGATTTTATAACATTGCTTCAGTCGCTGTGTGATTAGTAATTCCTCGACCTAATTAATGGATTGTATTTTGAACGATTTTTCATTGGTTAAATAGTTCCCAGCTATTACAGACGAGAATAAAAAGGCATTTTGTTCATTCACCAGATGCATCCCCCCTCTAATTATCAAGATTCATTTTTATGTTGAGGAAGTAGTAAGTGTGTAAGTTTAAAGTCATACAGGGTATATTCATTTTGAATCTACTAGTCAAAAATGTACGAAGTTTGGAAGGAATTCACGAGGCAGTCAATGACCTTTTAGAGCAACATCTCCTCCATAAGCTGTCGTTGTTCTTCCTCAACATAACTGCTACTCCTCTCTGTATAGCTACTTTATCTGGTATGGTCTTTAGGGATTATGGGTAAACTGTAATTGAAATGTTATTTTGCGAGTGATTATTTAAATACATTTTACATGATACATAATTTGTTTTGATGAGTCATGATCAATGGCACAAATCAATCAATGACAAATAAATTGACACTACCATTGATGGCTAATAATAAGAATAGATGTATAAAAAAATAATTCTTAGGCCCACTTTCATCAAAAAATTATTCAACAGGAGTGTGGCCTAACTCCGGTAAAATTAATCTCGAGGATTAAAGCATAGCATTTTTCTCCAACCCAAAACTCGTTTAATTTGGAATAAGGGGAGTTTAGGCTATCTGTCCAATCAAAAGTTGGACAATTTGATGCATCAGGACAGTAAAGTCATCACTGCAACCACCACCTCTCAGCTGATGTCTAGTCCCACTTCCATTTCATTTACCAAATAATAGCAATAGTTGAGAATCTCAAGGGCTAAGGTAGATTTTTGTACATGAAATTGGGACGTTTTGTGTTGTTTTTACTCAATACCTTATGTACCCTATATGGGCACGTATTCCAAGGGGGTATTCATCGTCCTATTATAATATGCCATCATCATTATTATACTCGTAAGTATCAGTACCTCACAAAAAAGCTACTCGACATAACAGATTAACAGATTCGATATGAGATTGATTTGCAAGATTTTGGTGTTTAAACTCGAGTCCCTCAGTGAACAGTTTGTATTGTGAAAACAACAGTAAACAATTTGATAAGTTTTCATGTTGTGGTGGAAATTTATGATATTTCTTGAGACCGTAATAATGGAAGTTTTCAGAACAGCTGTCGAGATTATTCCCCCTAAATATTCTTAAGGATTTAGCTTGTATTGCGCTTCATATGAGGATGTCTTTCTCAATGAATATAGTTCGATTTGATTTCTAAATATATCTTAGTGGCTCATTTTTTTATGAATTTATTATGATCGTCTCTTCCATATAGGTCATCAATATTGTTTTAACAATATGCATCAATAAAATACTTTGCTTAATAACCACAAAGAGGCTCCATAAAAAGACTGTGATAGTTTGTCTAAAGCGATTCACGATTTCAGAAGCCTGATTATGCAAGGTGGTGGGTACTACTTATCGTGAGGAGTTAGATGATTGCAAGTATCTAAACGCCAAACAATACGTGTATTGCATTTACATCACCATGAAGGTGTCTAACCTCAAATTCTATGAGGGAACCAATTATTTGTCTGATCGTTTGTGAGGAATTTTTCCTGTTATCTTAAAAACTGTATCATACTCCTGATAGTATTACGTTTAAGTTACTCTAGTTTCCTGATAACGATCACGTATGTATCTCATACATTTCGATTAGAATCCATTCATTATTCTGTGTGAACAAGAATACGGCTAAATCCCCCACCCATTTCTAAGTTTTGTAACAAAATGAACCAGTTTCTTCCCTACAACTTACTGTAAGATGTTGGTTGTCCTTAGTTTAAGATATATTGTTATCAGTGTTTTATTGGATGGAATGGTTTTCTTATTTTTATTGTTTTAATAGTGCTGTTATTTTATGATACTTGGCTTGTGATAATTTCAAACCATTCCCTCGTCAGTTCTTTTAAATTCAGTCTCTACCGTGAAATTATTATTTTATTCCTATCAATAAAACTTTTTTCTTCCAGTTTTATATCACACGAATAAAGACATTTTTTGCGTTACGACATGTTCGTTCTCTTGAATCCCTCACCTCAACCAATTATTGAATGAATACATGTGTAAGCCCTTGGGCATTGAAATGTTTTAGTTTAATAAGACATTTGAAGTTGTTATGTGTGACAGTTACCGTCAGATCCAAGAGAATGTGCATCTATCCGTCGCTCTCGGGCCAGGTTGAACGCATCATTCTCGAGTTCTAGGAATGCTGCGTTTCGCTATAGATGAGGATCCGATAACCAGAAAATCATCTTCTTCGAACATAGCACATACACTATTAGTACGAGTTGTATCTATTATGGTACTGTCACACCCCCCTCTCTCTATGAGTGTGAAATTAGGCCCCATTGCACCTTTGGGGGCGACCCAAGTCTGTTACATGGTAGCAGAGGGTGGTTAGGATTATGTACGGCTGACGCCTAGTAATCCGATCCACTAATGTTTCAGAAAAAACATGGCCCGGGTTTCCAGAAGGAATACCCATTATACTCCCTTGGGCACATACATAATTTCATTGGTTTTTGACTTTTAATTTCTCAATTTTTCCCCTCTTATTATTTCTATTTTTCATACTTAATTTCTTCCAAGGGCATTGTTCACGAAACCCAGGGCATTGTTCCCTATTTCAAAAGTTCCCGAAGTGGGCACCTTACACTGTAAGTCTCCAATGATGAGCAAGTTATTATTCCCAGGGCATAGTTCCCATTTTCGTAAGTCCCCAAAGTGGGCATCTCCCACTGTAATTCGCCAAAGTTGAACACCTAATGCTAGTCAAATGAGTAGAAATTCAGCTTGAAACAATTGATGAAAATACTTTTTCACAATACCTAGATTTTGGTTTATTATTTTCAATAGATAACGAATCTTCTGAAAAGAAATTAACCCTCCTCAAAATTTGTTGGTTTACGTTTCAAGATGTGTAAAATCCAAATAATAAAATAATCCTTCCAAAGATTTTTTTCAAAACTACTGGAATCCCAGTTTCTTTCTTCATGGAATTTCTCTTGAGGGAGTCTACTGTCCTATTTTAAGGACTGAAATATTGAAAATTCAAAAACTTGAAATGAAGGGTTATTTTTTGTTTCATTTATGGACAACAAGTCGAATCAATCGATCAATGAATCAAATGATACCCTCCGGGTCGCTGTACATTCATTCTTTTGTTTCACATAATAAGAGGATACCTATATCTAGTCCAGTCCTACTATACTACACACATAGTGTCGTGCGGGCGGGTGTTTAAATCCTCATGGCATCTAAAAATTCTTTACTTCTTCACAGTAACTGTAACGGTTAAATTATTTTTATTGGTAGGTATCATTCATTTTGCATGTCAAAGCAAAAACTTCAGAAATCATTTCACAATGCCTTAAAACGTAGGTATTTAAATTAATAAAATTTAATTTTAAACTTTTTGGAGCCATTACAGTAGTTTTATTTTTTTGGGAATTAGCTCAAAGTACAGGGAATCTGAAAAACAAACCAAAAACGCACAGTGAGACGAAAAGATCTCCGACCCATGCGAAAACAGGAAAACTATACCCACCGAACCGACAGGAAAACGCACAGTGAGCCAACAGGAAAACTATACAAACAAAGGTAAAAAGAAACACAAGTTCCAATAATAACGAGAAAATGTCCTTCAGACAGTCAAGGACATTTTACTCAAAGTATTACAGACCAAGAACGGGTGCGCACAAGGCCCTAACAGGAGTCAGTACTTCCGACCTGGAATAAGCCAAACGCTCACTGCGAGAGTGGAGTCCCACACGCTGGCAAGTTGACACGGACAACTTGCCTTCTCACTTAGTGCCCGTGTCTCCCGCCAGGACGCACGAGGCGAGGTCAAGTCCACCTACAACGCCCTTGAGGCCGACAAGGTCACAGAACTCGCAATCCCATTGGCCGGCGGAGACAGAGCGTTCTAACGACGGATGGAAGAAGTGAACACTTCGCCCCGACACAGACAGGGCGTGAATAACTGCCGCCAAATTGAACAGCCAATCACAGAGCACCCAGGCGGAGCAGGTTGTATAAATATGGCACCCGACGGCCCAGTCAGCTGTACCGATCCTGACCAGCCTACAAAGAAGACCTCCTCTCCAGAAGAAGCCTTCCTCAAGAGAACCAGCTGCGATTCGACTCCACTGGCGCTCACAGGCTTTGGGATCAAGACGCTCATTCAAGCAAGCATAACTACCTACCTACGCAGAACTTCCAGACCTTCACATAGGTGTCAGGTCCGGCTTTTGCTCAGCCGCGTGACCTCCCTATAAAGCCCTCGTACTAAGCCGAGGCCCTAGGGGGGAACGGATTTCGCTACCCCGCTCTGGACCAGTAAGCCCTCACCACCGGGTTACACTATGTAACCGCCCGAGAGGTTCGAGGCCGAGTAACTCTCAAGAAGGTGCATCCACCCAGTTACCTAGTGCGATTTCTTGGGCTCGTAGGAAGCTTCACTTCCTCCGCACGTTTAAATAGTCCTTATCAGGGCTAACAAACCTTCAGTCCTTTTCAGGACCTGAGTCGCTCTCTAGGCAAGCGAACTCATTCTCCCGGAGATGGAACAGTCTCAGACTCCACACACTCCCGTGACGCAATTGCCAAAGGGTAACACGGGAGCTAGCCTTCCCATGACCGACACCCTAATCCAAGTTGAATACGACAAAATCGACACAATCGGTACACCAACGCTCGAACCTCCGAGCACAACGCCAATGATCGATCATAGGGGCTTTCCTCTATCACATGCCTCGATACAATCCCAGCATCCTTTTCAGGACCTACCAGGGTCCTCCTACACAAACCCTGAATCTGCTTATTGATCCACATTCGACAAACACTACCTAAGAGGCAATTTATTCGATACTCAGCTTTCAGCTATACACGCTGTCAAGGAAGCACACGGCCTTCCACTCAACACCTCTTTTCAGAGGACGGACATAGCAGTCCACGGAGGTCCACCCACGGACGTTTGTCCTCTTCAGTCGTCTCCTATGACACCCAAGGTGTCATACGACT
The DNA here is from genome assembly GCA_030762985.1 of Adelphocoris suturalis. NCBI lineage: Eukaryota > Metazoa > Arthropoda > Insecta > Hemiptera > Miridae > Adelphocoris > Adelphocoris suturalis. The sequence continues at coordinate 146,839,740 of CM061040.1, read as the reverse complement.
ACGGTCCTTTTCAGAACCAGAGACTAGATACCATAAAGGGTTCATATCCGAAAACCACGTCTCCACATTCACCCCCATTCTATGCTCTAGAGGGTAGCCCTCATGCGCCTACAGCGGATTATTATGTCTCACAAAACTGTCCACTGGGAGTACCAACTCCCAGCCAAGTGTATGTAAATTCACCCAAAGGGGTGTATCCGCATAATCAAACAACAAATCCACTAGGTACAAATACAAAAAGATTTTACATTTAGCACGAAGCAAAGGTAACCCATGCAAGGATTCTAGACCAGCACTGTAGACGCCTACTGTGGACACTAGGGGCGCGCGCGTGCGACTTGAGGTCGCTCGATCGCGCTCTTTGGTCGTCCATGAGTCGTGTTCCACCTTATTCGTAGTAGTTTAATTTCTCTTCAATAGGTAGTGTTAAATTCGGACTAAAATACTGTGAATCTATATGGCACTGGATATCGAACATCGATACCCATTTCAACAATCGATCAGCCCTTCGATGTAATTAATATAAATGTTGAGTTATTGACATTTATGTCTATTATTATTTGTTTTCCACTATGTATGTTCTCAAAAACTCAGCTTTTAGTAAACTAACTGCACTTTGATGAATATTAGAACAGATACATGTTACCAATACTAGGACTGGACTGGTAGTTACCTACTAGGATTGCTCCATTCCCTATTGATTAGACTGTGCAAAAAGTTGAATCCTGGTACAGTAAGAATACCTACAACTATAAAATCAAGTACAACTAGGGCTTTTTCATTCATAAACAACAAATTTAACAAATCTCGTGTTATATGGTGATACTAAATAGAGAAAAATAGTGGTAATCATATTCCCCATTTTCTTCTTTTTTTTAATACAAATAATTATTGTTGAAAATTATAACTATTTATAAGGTTTAATTTCACTTTCAATTTATTAATTTTTATATTTTGCAAGATGAGATTTCGATATGTGTGAGAGTCGATAGTTTTGACTGAAATCGATTGTCAAGGTCATTCGATTAAGAGTTCGTCCATTTTGTGGGGGAGCAGTTTGGAACATGGCGTCGTCCGTGGATTATGTCTCCGAAGTGGAAATACAGCCGGACATGCAGGAGATAGAGATCGAGACCATCCCAGTGGAAATACCCTGCGAAACCGTCGAAACGACCATCGAATGCGTCGACGGGCAGCCCATGATTTCCCTTCAGGGTCTCGCGACCGACAGGGAAGAAATCATCCTGCAAGCGGCGGCCGAGGAAATCGTCGATCCCCTCGCCGTGTACGAGACGATGCCGAACGAGCTCTACGTCCACTCGTCCCCGGGACCGTCGACGGTCAAACGGCTCGGGAAAAAATCCAAAAAAGAGTCGAGATTTCGAACGTCAGACGCCTTCAGCGAAATCACCGAAACCAAAACCAGGAAATGGGAACAGAAGCAGGTGCAGATCCGGACGCTGGAAGGCGAGTTTTCCGTCACTATGTGGGCCTCGGGGACCGACGACGGTGAGTAAGAATCAGCTTTGTCCAGATCAATACCCCCGGACTGCATCAATACCCCGCTGTCACCGCTCCCGTATTTCAAATTTTGTGCGGATTTGTTGTTTGTTTTGATTGTTGTTTCAGCTCCAAGGAGGCTGCCATTATTATTTTGCAATATGGCTCCTTTTATTAATGTAAAATGGCCGCTTGCCTTTCCACCATGGCGGTGGGTTTCGGGGTTTGTGAGGACGCCATATTTGCTTCACTAGCATCGACTGGCTTCTTACTTCCAACACCCAAGACTAATTTTTTTAAATTTTGAAATTTCGCTTTTCTAAAATCTTAATGAAACATTAATTTATTTCTGATTTTTCTCTAATTAACTGTGTTATTAATTGTTAGTCTCATTTTTGGTATTTCCTCTCAACTAACCTTCCAATCCCTTCTTGAGAATGAGAATACAAGAAAAGTTTATCGTTTATCCCTAGCTCGAAGCAGTGAAATATTCTCTTGAGGCCCTTGCTCTCTCCAATTATTTTCTTTTCTACTTTATTTTCCCCAGGACAAGTTGTTAATCACTTAATACTAATGGAAACTATTAAATCATGAGCGGTCAATTTCACTAATATCCCCGAACAGTGGGTGCTGTTAACTGATGCTACCAAATAATCTGCAACAAAACATGTATAAATGCCATACTGTCCAACTACATAATAATACTCCCTGATGAGGCCTATATTGGGAAAATAAACTGATGAGAAAACTTGCCTAACTATCTACTCATCCCCTCACACCCCCTAACCCTGACTAATTTTTTTTAAATTTAAAAATTTGTTTTTTCAAAAATCTTAATGAAACGTCAACTTATTTCTGATTTTTCTTCTTTTAACTGTGCTATTAATTGTTAGTCTCATTTTTGGTATTTCCTCTCAATTAACCTTCCAATCTCTTCTCGAGAATGAGAATACAAGAAAAGTTGATCATTTATCCCTAGCTTTTTTTTTAAAGTACCTACTTTATTTTCAGGTAAAATACAATAGGTACAATTACACTCAAATCGTTTCCCAAAAATAGTGGACAACCTGAAAATCCCACAAGGCAATGCCTGAGCGTGGGTATTTCCTACTGGGAGAAACATTTCAAAGTTGTTGTTGTTGTAGAAAGTACTAAATGAATAATTAGGTAAATAACTATATAAATTTTAAAACAGTAGGTACAAAAAAAAAGAAATATAAAAGTGAATATAAAACACAAAATAGAACAATTGCGGGTTAAATCCGAAAATCAAAACATTTGTAGGACAAAGGGGTCCCAAACTCGACAAAGGCAATAATGGTTGAAATACAGAAAAGCACAATAACAGTATTATGAAATATTAAAGCATGAATACTTCAGGAACATACAAAATAAAATAAATTTGGTGAATTATGGAGAGTTAGGTTAAGGAATGGAGTATCCAGTTTTTTATTTCCATTATTCGGTTGGTTTTTTTATTATTGTAAATGTTATCGGGGAGTTTATTTATTAACTTTGGTCCAGTGAATGATATATGTTGCTGCGCAACCTGGGTTCGTCTGAAGGGTAGAGAGAATTTATTTGGGCGTCGGGTATTAGGAAGATTGATTATCGGTTCAAGTAGGTTTATTCTTTTAAGGAAAAATCTAACTGTTTGCAAAGAGAAAATTTGTTGTTGGAAATTTGTTGTATTAATATAACAAAAAATTGTTATATTAAATATTTGGTCCGACTTGTAGTCTAACTTTGATATTTTTAGAATTAATTTCTGGGCAGATATGGTAGGCCGAAGGTGGGTGGCGAGTGCAGTCCCCCAACATGTAGCTGCATAAGTTAGGTGTGAGTAGATCAAAGACATATGGATGGTTTTGAGCATTTTACGAGAGAAAATATTTCTTGTCCTGTAAAATATAAATGATGCATTTCTGATCTTTTTGGATAAATCATTGATGTGCTCGTACCACTTGAGTCGATCATCCACCATAACACCCAAATACTTGGCTGACAACGCTCAAAGCAGTGAAATATTCTCATGAAGCCCTTGCTCTCTCCAATTATTTACTTTTCTACTTTATTTTCCCAAGGACAAGTTGTTAATCACTTAATACTAATTACTATTAAATCATGAGCGGTCAATTTCACTAATATCCCCGAACAGTGGGTGCTGTTGTTAACTGATGCTACCAAATATTCTGTAACAAAACAACATGTATAAATGCCATACTGTCCAGCTGCATAATAATACTCCCTGATGAGGCCTATATTGGCGAAAGCGCTCGGAGGGAAAATAAACTGATGAGAAAACTTGCCTAACTATCTACTCATCCCCTCACACCCCCTAACCCTGACTAATTTTTTTAAATTTAGAAATTTTGTTTTTTCAAAAATCTTAATGAAACCTCAACTTATTTCTGATTTTTCTTCATTTAACTGTCTGTTATTAATTGTTAGTCTCATTTCTGGTATTTCCTCTCAACTAACAGTCAGTCTCTTGAGAATGAGAATACAAGAAAAGTTGATAATTTACTGCTCAGTTCTAATTTAAAATTTTTGATTATTTGGTAGGTGTTTATATCAAATATATTAATAGAGGGACTTTTTTAAATTAAACGCAAAGATGAACAATTCATGAAATATTCTATTACCTACCTACCTGGAAGCCTCATGAAATATAGGACGTAAATTTTAATAAAGAATTTAATTAATGTGAGAATAAATTTATTGCACGGTTAACATTGGATTCTAATAAAAATTCCCATAAATTAATTACTGCTGTCAAATTATCAGGATAAGGGTCAAAAATGAATAAGAGTCCTTATCGCCGAGCTTTCGGTTTATATAAAACCATCTTCAGGGCCTATAACAATCAGAACAAAAAACACTTTATAATAGAAAAATTATAATTCTGATTGTTATAGGCGCTGAAGATGGTTTTATATAAACCGAAAGCTCGGCGATAAGGACTCTTATTCATTTTTGACCCTTATCCTGATAATTTGACAGCAGACATATTGTGGGTCGATAATCTCTTTCTCTATCAATTAATTAGATGAGCATTTTTCGTTTGTTTTACTTTGGTTGTTGATTCATCTCACGCGGACAGTGTTCTCGCTACGAGTTTATTCTGTCGTCTTCCGTTCCGAACACCTGCTAGGTATTGACTGCTGCTTTGAGTTGATGGTTGTTTTCCATCTATTATATCGCAGTTTAATCTGAAGTTTTTATTACTCCTAGTCCAATACCTACTGGCTACGCTACAACTGCTCATAAATTATTATTATTATTTTTTTTTTTACATTTCTATTTGTTAACACTTTGAAAATTTCAAATTGACGGCAATTTATTTTCTTTAGTTTCTATCTGGGGTACCTAAATGATGCATAGGGTTTTGCCGGTTTTTGCTGCATTCCCTTGTTGGGCTTATAATTTTGTGAGATATGAGTGTTTATAATCGGCACACATTTTATAATCCCTCCTAAAATCTATCATTAGGTTGGTAGTTTACGTTTCATTATAAGGATACCGGATACAGAGCAGGGTGGGCCCCCAACTGGAAATGTCATGGAAAACCTGGAATCGTCGGGAAAAGTCAAGGAATTTCGCAAAAACCACCAAATGTAAGGGAATTTTTTAAATGAAAACTTGGTGTAATGATTTAAAAAGCGTTTTTAGGTATATTATAACTCCTAAACAAACTTCAATAGCGTACATTATCATTCTAGGTACAAATTATTTCATAGATGAGTTATACGAGTGACAAAAATAATTATCGAGAGTTGTGGTTAAATTGTTCAAAAGTAACAACGCTACACTCACATAAGAAAGGATTGGATATGCCATTGGCTTCCCTGGTAATTACATCCACCTTATACTTCACCTAATAAACCATTTATGAGAAAAATCAACGGAGTATTGAACTAGGGAGATAAATTTAGCAGAGTTGTGGATTGATACTGTAAGAGTCCTAAAACTAGTTTGTATGTATGGGTCGTTTTAAAACAAATGTCCGTTTTCTCATTTCTGAGGTGGTGTAGCAGTCAAAATTAAATCTTGATCTTTTTAGCCACCGAGTTGCTCCAGATATAGGTACTTGAAGATGTCTAAAATAAGGTTCTATGTAAAAGCCACGAGTTTTTTCACTTCTAAATATTTTTTTTTTTTCAATTTGAAAAAAAAAGCACAATTTTTTGGTCACTGTAGTTACGGTGCAATTTTTTTTAAAAGATGGATTACGGGAGGCAGACTCATTTTTCTGAATGAGTACACTTCTCAGAGATAATAATTACATAAAAATATGTTGAAATTGTTGGCATAGATTGTCATGGAAATTTTATTTTAGTGGTTTTTGTCACAGGAGTTACGTTGTTAATGGTTATTTATTTATTTTTTCATGTTGAACTGTTTCTTTAAGCAATCTGGTTCTGGAATTTCCTTCAATCAATGTCTAAAACTCCAAACGTCGATAGCACATATGTTTAGAAAAAATTTAATTCAGGCGAAAAAAGCGTAATTGAACACTACAGCTGCGTGGGACACTTAGTGAGGGAAATACATGTTCGACACACTCAAGCCAGGCAATTAAACTGGATAAAATTTTATTCAGGGCTGATTACAATAAAGTTCTTTAATAAAACTGTCTCAATTAACAATTCAATTACTTAGCAACTTATTTTAATTGATTCATGAAGTCTTGAAAACCAAACCAATGTCCCAAAGTTGGAGTATTATATTTGTAGCTCCCCACCTTGTAGCTCCACCAACACTAAGGTTCCACATTTAATTGCTGAGGCATCCACTAATTCCATAGGAGGGATGTAATCAGGAATGTCATCCAAGTCACAGCTGTGAATTTCTGCTGAATTTCCAAGTCACTGAGAGCATGGGTGGACCGAGTACTCCAATATCAGGTTCAAGCCCATTCACATGTTCATCAAACTTACGATGTGCCAAACACAAAACCAAGAAAAGCCTCACTAGACAATTTACAATCCACTTCTACACCCTCACCACCAAACCGTCCGAAAACTGTCAAAATGTTCGTCCATCGTAACATTGAATCAGGTGACAACAGTGACCGACGCCATGGAGCCCGAAAGTACTGGTGTTTTCTCCGGATGATTACAGTGCAACATTGGCACAGCACTCAGTTACTCGAATTGTGCATGAACTGCCTGGTATCACACCCTGCAAAACAGAAAAAAATTAGTCGGTCACCATAGTTATCATAACTATCTGGAAAATTTCGACTTTGAACACTCCTCCAATCTTATAAAAAACTATTGGTTAACATGTGCAAAAATATAGATTATTTTAGGCGTATAAATTAATCAATAAATGATGTTTACAAACTAACGTTTCCCTAGAGAATTCATAGTAACTATAGGGACCTTGAATTAAACCACTTACCATTGTGATGAAGGTGAAAAATCCTTGGACACCAAAGATGCTGCAGAGCACGTGGCACTCAACTTAGGGCGTTAGGGGGACGTCACACGCACTTGCTAGACCCTCCACTTCCCCTCCAAATACTCTCCAGCCGCCACCCATCGCGTGACTATTGGGACACAACTATTGTGACCAAAGTCCTGGGACAAGGTGCTTTTTCTTCTAGCTGCCCTCTACTCAGAATTCTAAAAACCTTGCTAAGTCATTATCTATAGATTAATGTCTGAAAGAAATTACTTTTCAGATCTAAAAAAACATTTTCTAGTCAAACGTTACAAACCTTAGTAACTATCGTAAGTACCACTGGGACATAACTATTTGGACTTTTTTAAAAACTGTTGAAATTGACAAACCTATTAACTGTTAGAAAAACGTAATGTTTGATATTTGGTTTTACAAAGGATAACCTAAAGAACATTTTGATTCATACCCCATTGCTATAAGTTGAAAATTCGCTCCAACATCATGTTTCAAATCTTTGGGACACAGTTAATTGAGAAAACGGACATTTTTTTTTTAAACGACCCAAATATCTGAGCTAAAGGGAGATGGAACATGGGCCTTTTCAGCAAAGACAAAAGACATTGGCCCTCCTGATTAGATCGAGCTCCCACATTTGGACTCCAAACTAAAGATCCGCTGCTTGGAGCAGTAGGGGGCAAAGAACCTAAGCAACATGGTGGTTGACCTGATTTTTTTTCCTTGTTAGTACCCCATTTTGCTCTCCAATTCGTTCCTCTCAACATCAATCTCATCAGTACTGGTCAAAAATGAAAAGTATATTATTAATAAATAAATAAGTTATTATAATCAAGAAACGCACAATTTGCCATTGGATATCGCATAGACCTTAGAGCCTGTTAGCGCGTTCCGCCTGGTTGTGGCCAGGGGAACTCCACCTTGAAGGGGACACACACCCCAACAAGGCCTACTTTCTAGCCGCCGCCCCCCTGGATAGCTGAAAGCCTGGGGCCCCACCCGCCCGCGGTACCAGTATGGGCACAGCCCTTAAGCCGATTTCACATGGAGCGGTATGTTCGGAGACGGAAAGACAGAACGCAATGTGATTGGCTGTTGGGACAACAGTTGAGGATGGTGGCAGCCATGTTGCCGTCGGCGCTCGGCGATAGAAATTTGTATGCCGTTGCCGCTTGCCGTCGAGCGGAGCGCAAGCTCATTGGACAGGAATGTTGATAACCTCAAGTAGAGGTTTCAGATCAGGTAGGATGGTTATGATTCCGTTCACCAAGGTGCCGTTTTCATGTGAACAACGTGACGCATTCCGCCGCCCCGTCCACTGGATTTTTCGGCCTTCCGTCTTTCCGGTTGTATGCTCATACCGCTCCATGTGAAACCGGCTTTAGAGGCCAAGAATGGTCGCTGGCCCGGCACAGAGAAGAGGAATCTGCACCTACCGCTTAACCCCACCCCGTCCTGCATGATTGCAGCACATGTAGGGAGGCCACGGTTGCCCCTGGGCCTGGGTCCGCACGTATGCCACACGTGTAGTGTCGTTAGACATGTCGTTAGACACCCCCAGTACGGGACAAGAAACGCACAAACAAACTGAGACAAAACAACAAAACTGACCTGTGTCCGTCACGATTGCCCTTATAGGCATCATAAGAATAGCAAATCGGTTAAGTCCATATCACACTTGCATTTTTTCAGCTTTTTTCTCGGATTTTTAATGCTTGAATGTGAAGAAGGCAAAGTGCTTTTTTTCAAGGTCAGCTGTGAATGTTGAAGAGGAATAATTGCAAAACCAGTGCATTCTGGCGGAATGCAGTTTTATGAATTCTGTCAGGTTAGGGCTAACCTAGGGGTTTTCCATTGCATTGTTACCTTCCCAAGGGTTCCGTTTTAGCATTTTTCTTGAGTTGAGGTTAAAATTAGAACATGTTCTAATTTTCCCAAGTGAGTTTGAAAATTCCCCGCCAGGATGTGCAGTGATTGAAAAAGCTGACCTTGGAAAAAAGCACTTCGCCTTCTTCACGTTAGAGCATTAAAAATGCCAGAAAAAGCTGAAAAAATGCGAGTGTGATACGGTTGTCATAGTTTATGTTGTTTAATGTATTTGATTATTTAGGTAGCTAGTTGTGTGTTTGCCTTCTCTACCTCACAAAAATAACTAACAGTTACCCAAACAGTTTATGTGCTGCACTCCATCTTGAGCTTCTCATGTTTGGATCCCCATTGAATTGAAGATCTGATCCAAAGCTTTCTGAAAAGGTGCTATATGATGAACATCTGACCAGTAAAACAACACTTGACATTCATTTGCACCATGACATCACTGCCCCCACCCGCCTGGGGGTAACCCTCAGCTCCCTTGTACTACTATGTCACGCATCATCTTTCTGTCTGTTTACTGGCAAACCAAATGGTCTAGTGAGCTGATGAAAATATGCTTTTAGGGGATTTTTAAGTGCGCTGAATCCGAATCTTAGATCAAGTGCGAAATTCCAACAGATGAAGTTTCCTCACTATCATGTATTTTTGAGACCTTTGTGCAATCTTTTTCGCTTATCAAAGGGTTGCACTCTCAGGTAAACTTCTCCAGAATTTTCAGCTTTTTATCAGTTTTAAACTTGAAACTTCGAGTGTAAAGGATCAAATTTGGTTATTACCATTTCCAAGAGCCAATGGATGCGAGCTGCATGTTGCATCCATTGAGCATTGTTGTGCTGGTGAGAGTTTTTATGCCCACATAAAAAATGGAGGTGTAGCATTAGCATTAGGATGGCGAACATAAAGGCGGTCGTTCAAATGTATTTGTGCAAAATGCTTGCTGGCGATGAAACTGGTGTAGACACCCTTGATCTTGTGTTTTTCCTGCACATGATTATTATTGGAAGTGGGCAAGGGGTGCTGGTTTTTCCAAATGACTCGAGGAACGAAGAAATGGCGAGGCTTCGTTTATCCTTACAGCAGTTGTGGTGGCTATCAAATTATGACCGCTGCCACTGCGTTTTGGAGCGACTCAAGTTGTAGAGGGGAAAAAGCTCTTGTGGTTCCACCGAGCGATCTTGAACTGTGTTGGACATCAGGGTGCTGTTGCTGCTGCTTAAATCAGTGCCTGTTTAAACTGATGTATTTGGGTTACTAATCTAGATCGCCAGATTGATAGCTGTTCAAACCACTGCTGCTACCACGAGGATATGTTTAACTATAAGGTGGCGAGCACCCTTGTACCACATGTACTGGAAACTGGTATCAAAGCCTAAAGGGAATTCGGCCTCAGTTGCGAAATTCGTTAGAGCGCAGTTTCTAAAGAGCTTCCTTCTAAAGAAATTGACGGCTTGAGTTCAAGTTCAAACTCAGATATTTTTAGGTTGTTACAATTCTGTACAAAAACAATCTTGAAGTTTATAAGGAGTGATCTTCCACTTTTTTAGCTCCCCAGAATAGGGAATTTGAATAATATTGTCTTGACAATCTCAATGTGAGCGAGTATCCTTTTGGTTTGAAGTTCGTGCTTGAGCATGGTGAGTAATGCTATAGATATTTAGAGGAGAAATTTGTTAGTTCAAAACCCCATTGCAGGAAGATACGTTGCAACTATCTTGTCGTTTTTGTCTTGTGTCTACTGTTTTCCGTTATTTGTATCTAGAAGCTTTTGCTTGCATTTTTCAGATGAAGCCAGCAACCCGGAACAGGATCCAGACTATGAAGAATACATGACTGATCGGAAAATGGCTACAGACGGAATTCCAGGGCTAGACCTGTCGGATCCCAAGCAGCTTGCCGAGTTCGCAAGGTATTAAGATATTCTCTAGAATATGTTATAATGCAATTTCTCCATCTACGGTGCATTTCAAATAGCACAGGGGTGCGTATTGTAGTTAATGGTAAACAACTTGGAACTCCATTGTGTATTTATAGCATTGTTAACGTGGCGTCGTGGCAAATATACAGTGGAACCCCTCATTTGTGAGATGGTAAAACCTAGGTAATTCGTAGAAAATTGTCGGCACCTTGAAAAAAATTGCTGTAATTCCTGTGGAAACTATGGATTTCTGTCCCCATTTGAATTTGTATTTTGGGGAATGGATTACCCACCATAATCTATCTTGTCAATATTTCCTTAGGCCTGCAGAGGCCTTTTTTCATTTGTTAGCATAGTACAGATTTGTTTTGCACGTACTGGCCTCGAAAAACGCTCAGACGTTCGATTTATGTGTCAAGTCCCAGTTACTTAGTGAGTTTCCCCTTTGAGACACTATTTTAAAACAACACTATACGTTGAATAGGAAAAATAAGCCATAGGGTTTACTCTGCTGCATGGTAGGACATGCACCAAACCTAAGAAAAAATCTAATTTTAGCTGATCCAACCCGACCTATATGTTTCAAGTTTCATGAGAATCAATTGATATGGAACAGATTGAACTGGGTATACGAAGATTTAGTTGAGTAAAAAGAGTAAATTCTAAATTTCAAACATTTTAGGGCTTCTTCTTTTGCTGGTCCGTAATTTAGGTTTGTTCATTTTAACCTTTTTGCGCCTGACTTTAAAATGCCCGCTCGGACCAAGGCAACTCTCCTGTCCTGACTTATTTTGCGTTTTTACACTCGTCCGTTCCGCCTATCTTCTAAGAAGCATTACAGGTTCAAAATTCGTTCAAATTTCACCAAATTTTGAGATAATGTTTGTTACACAATATAGTATTCAATCACGTAAAAATATCCAGTATTTTTCTATATTCAACCGTTTTTCTAAACAGTTTTGTTCCAAAAATGAGGTGAAAAAATTCAGCTTAATCAAATAAAACTTAATTCAAATAATTCAACTTCAAAAACAGGGAATCCATCACAAGTTCAATTATCTCTTCGTCCGTGAAAGCACGACGATTTCTTTGCGACATTTCACTGAACATAACACGGATGGAATAATACAAGACAATCTCGTACGAGGTACGATCAAAAAGTAAGAATGCAAACGCTCTAGCTAACTCAAAAAAAATTTTATTTCAATGAAATTCACAGGTTGGGTACTTCAGGTATATAATTATTTTTCCCCGAAGTCGCCGTCTAATTCCAAACATTTTTTATACCGAGAAATGAGCTTCACAATTCCTGCATTGTAGTCCTCTCCCGCCACCTCTTCAAGCCAAACGGTAACGTCATTCTTGAGGTCCTTGAGGAATAGTGTTTTCCCCCAAAAAATTCCTTCAGTTGGCCAAACAGATGAAAGTCACAAGGAACAAGGTCTGGGCTCTGCGGGGAGTGGGAGAAAATATCCCACCCAATTGACACCAAGAGAGACTGCGTTTTTCCGGCAGAGTGAGGGGTGGCATTGTCGTGCAAAAGAGTGACTCCCTTCGACAAAATGCCACGCCGTTTGTTCTGAATTGCACGACATAATTTTTTCAAAGTTTCACAATACGCATTGGCGTTGATTGTGGCCCCCTGGTGATGAATTTCACCTGGTTTTTCACCTTTAGCAAAAAGAAAACGAATCACTTCGCGCACACAGCATCGGGCAGGCAAGGCGATGTAGGTGGCGGGGACGTTCACAGTAGGGTCGTTTTCAAAAAAATGTCCGTTTTCTCATTTCTGAGGTGGTGTAGCAGTCAAAATTAAATCTTGATCTTTTTAGCCACCGAGTTGCTCCAGATATACTTGAAGATGTCTAAAATAAGGTTCTATGTAAAAGCCACGAGTTTTTTCACTTCTAAATATTTTTTTTTTTCAATTTGAAAAAAAAGCACAATTTTTTGGTCACTGTAGTTACGGTGCAATTTTCTTTTAAAAATGGATTACGGGAGGCAGACTCATTTTTCTGAATGAGTACACTTCTCAGAGATAATAATTACATAAAAATATGTTGAAATTGTTGGCATAGATTGTCATGGAAATTTTATTTTTGTGGTTTTTGTCACAGGAGTTACGTTGGTAATGGTTATTTATTTATTTTTTCATGTTTAACTGTTTCTTCAAGCAATCTGGTTCTGGAATTTCCTTCAATATGTCTAAAACTCCAAACGTCGATAGCACATATGTTTAGAAAAAATTAAATTCAGGCGAAAAAAGTGTTATTGAACACTACAGCTGCGTGGGACACTTAGTGAGGGAAATAGGTAGAACATGTTCGAAACACTCAAGCCAGGCAATTAAACTGGATAAAGTTTTATTCAGGGCTAATTACAATAAAATTCATTAATAAAACTGTCTCAATTAACAATTCAATTACTTAGCAACTTATTTTAATTGTTTCATGAAGTCTTGAAAACCAAACCAATGTCCCAAAGTTGGAGTATTATATTTGTAGCTCCCCACCTTGTAGCTCCACCAACACTAAGGTTCCACATTTAATTGCTGAGGCATCCACTAATTCCATAGGAGGGATGTAATCAGGAATGTCATCCAAGTCACAGCTGTGAATTTCTGCTGAATTTCCAAGTCACTGAGAGCATGGGTGGACCGAGTACTCCAATATCAGGTTCAAGCCCATTCACATGTTCATCAAACGTACGATGTGCCAAACACAAAACCAAGAAAAGCCTCACTGGACAATTTACAATCCACTTCTACACCCTCACCACCAAACCGTCCGAGAACTGTCAAATTTTTCGTCCATAGTAACATTGAATCAGGTGACAACAGTGACTGATCTTCTGAAAGTATTCTGAGCATCCTTGTCCGATCTGTGGAGGACGCCATGGAGCCCGAAAGTACTGGTGTTTTCTCCGGATGAGTACAGTGCAACATTGGCACAGCACTCAGTTACCCGAACTGTGCATGAACTGCCTGGTATCACACCCTGCAAAACAGAAAAAAATTAGTCGGTCACCATAGTTATCATAACTATCTGGACATTTCGACTTTGAACAAGACTACACTCCTCCAATCTCATAAAAAACGGTTGGTTAACATGTGCAAAAATATAGAGTATTTTAGGCGTATAAATTAATCAATAAATGATGTTTACAAACTAACGTTTCCCTAGAGAATTCATAGTAACTATGGGGACCTTGAATTAAACCACTTACCATTGTGATGAAGATGAAAAATCCTTGGACACCAAAGATGCTGCAGAGCACGTGGCACTCAACTAAGGGCGTTAGGGGAACGTCACACGCACTTGCTAGACCCTCCACTTCCCCTCCAAATACTCTCCAGCCGCCACCCATCGCGTGACTATTGGGACACAACTATTGTGACCAAAGTCCTGGGACAAGGTGCTTTTTCTTCTAGCTGCCCTCTACTCTTCAGAATTCTGAAAACCTTGCCAAGTCATTATCTATAGATTAATGTCTGATAGAAATTACTTTTCAGATCTAAAAAAAATTTTCTAGTCAAAAGTTACAAACCTTAGTAACTATCGTAAGTACCACTGGGACATAACTATTTGGACTTTTTTTTAAACTGTTGATATTAACAAACCTATTATGTTAGAAAAACGTCATGTTTGATAGTTGGTTTTACAAAGGATAACCTAAAGAACATTTTGATTCATACCCCATTGCTATAAGTTGAAAATTGGCTCCAGAATCATGTTTCAAATCTTTGGGACACAGTAAATTGAGAAAACGGACATTTTTTTTGAAAACGACCCAGAAGCGCACATTTCAAAAAGCTCTCAATGACAAACTAAGGGTCGCACTGAAACGCGGGACCTCTTGTTTTATTCAGAATGATCCCGTCCAACAAGCAGGGGTGCCACATTTGAAAACAAAAATTTCCCTGCTGCGCAAAATGTCTTGTATTCTTACTTTTTGATCGTCCCTCGTATGAAAGGGCAAGCGGTACTGGAGCTTCTCGGAGGAGAATGGTAAACCCTCCCTCCCCCCGCCCAGTTATGACGAATGTTCAATGTAAACACAGTCCATAGTCTTCCAACTGTCGAGACCCTCTCGAACGAGCAAGTTTGTCCCCCACCCAGGCAACTACTTGGAACCGTTCCCTAAAAGAAGCACTGTGAGTTCTTCAATTCCGTTCAACCTGTTTAGTGGACATGTAGGTTAGAATGAAGTGTATAGTTTGGTGGTCTGTATGCTCGCAAGCTCGCATCTCAAAAATACATAACATCAAGTAGTCAATCCCTTAGTGACAATTCAGATTACTTGGATGTGTAGATCAGAATGAAGTGTTTAGTTTCGTGGTCTCATAACACGATCACATAACAGTTTAGAAACGGAATTGTGACTTTTCATTTGTGACTCATGAGCTGCTCCGCGTTGAACGGAATTGAAGAACTTATAGTTCTTCTTGTAGGGAACGGTTCCAAGTAGTTGCCGGGGGACAAACTTGCTCGTTCGAGAGGGTCTCGTTTCCAACTGTCGCTCTGAGTCTGAAAAAACCATGAATGAAGGGAGAAAAATGAATTGAGTGACGTGATAACAAAACTATAAAAGCAAACTGTATATATGCGGACCCCGGCGCTAAAAGGTTGAAAGTAAACCTTTGCTATTCAAAGGTTTTGACTAAATGAATGTAATATTTACTTTCATGTATTGGTTCCAAACTGTAGCCCATTAATAATCGAAATAGACCAAGTTCGGGTTGTGACGGCCCAAAAATATTTGATACCTCGACAGGAGTTCGAACTCGCGTTGTTACAACTCATATTTTCTTGGAGCATAACAGGGTGATCCCGAGTGTGACTATATTTCCAAGAATATCTTCCTTCATCTGGATTCATCAATAATTATTCATTAGTATTAATATTTCTACGCTAATGGCGGGAGTACTGGGTTTGTTGATTTAATTTACTATCCACATTGTTTCTCCATTTGTTAAGATATGCCTGTGTTGTATAATCAGACATTACGATGATGGTAAATTAGTGATATTTATTATTGTTTTTACCTTTTCATACGATCCTTGTTAAAATAATAGATTTATCTTGTGCTCAATGAGCCTGCATGCCTGGTGGTGGGTGACAGTATTGTAGAACTGTTCTTGGCTTTCTCTTTTCGAATTATTCTCAATATGGTAAAGATGGATTTTTGAAAAACAATGCGCTGTGGTGGTGTGTATTTTACCATTCCATACGACAGCATGGTTAAGGTGGGATGGAAAAATTGACTGTTGAGAATTATTATTCAATATACATTATGTTGATTGATCCTGATTTACCTATACTAACCAGTCAACCAGGTAGCGTTTACAACGTGAAATAAAATCATGTAGGCAGGGACTTGAATAGTATTCTTGTTAAAACTATCAGGGATTCTGTTACCTGTTCCAATTTATATATATATATATATATAGGTATATAGTTTCTTGAGGATCGGTCGGTTGAATTACAAATGCGATGATTGTATATATATATATATATATATATATATATATATATATATATATATATATATATATATATATATATATATATATATATATATATATATGCTGAGGCTGAGGTTTGACCGTTCAAACTACCTAATAGGGGGAGCTCCAAACTAACAAGTTTCACCGCTAAGATTGCCGCCATATTGCTCACTGAGAACCAACGTAACCCAAAGAATGCTTAGCTCCTGACCCACGTTGCTGTCGTTATTTCTTTATTTTCAACAACGTGACTTTTTAATCACCTACCAAATCGTCTTGGAAGTAAAATGAAGTTGTAAACTGTTTTATTGTGGTCGAAATGATCAAACGATCATTTCCAATTCAACCTTTATTCACAACTAAAACTCCCAAATCAAATCCCCAAAACAATACAATAGTTGTATCCTTGCAACGGCTAGAGACACACGTTATAAATTGGAGTCAGCTACTACAACATTCCCCCTCAAGATGGGACAGCTTCATTAGTCTTGGTAGCGGAGAGGTTTTTTGATTTGTCTGCCGGAACGGGTAGTTGAGTTATCCCTCAATATTGGGCCTGAAACCTGATGACTTGTGTGGGGAGTGGCAGGTAATCCTGCATTCACCGCGTCGCTACAGGTGGGCTGTTGAGTTTGGCATGGAGTGGGTTGAGGAGAGGGTGGATCAAAACATAAGCCAAACCCATTCTGGAGACGTCCATTAAGATAGGGCGCAGGAACCAGATGGAACCGATTGCGTCTGATGGTCCTTCTGTCTGTTTCGACTAGGTAAGAGCGTGGTTGATCCAGTATCCTGACCACTCTTCCGTGTCGTCGGAGATCTGTGATCCATACCATTTCACCAACCTCGAGTTGCTTCATCTCTTTTGCCCTGCCTTGCTTATCAAAGTAGTCTTTGTACTTTTGTTGATATTTCTTCTCTCTCGAACGAAAGTTTGACTCATCAGATGTCTTGCCCGTGAGAGTAGAAGGGCACGATCCCACCGCTACCACCATGTTTTATTGTGGTCGAAATGATCAAACGATTATTTCCAATTCAACCTTTATTCAAAACTAAAACTCCCAAATCAAATCCCCAAAACAATACAATAGTTGTATCCTAGCAACGGCTAGAGACACACGTTATAAATTGGAATCAGCTACTACAACATAAACAGCAACTGAGTGGGGGTGAACGACGAGAGTATTCTGTGGGAGAGACTTGAAAGGAAATTAATAGCTTGCTAACTATCGAGTAACTAACTTGTGAACTAGCTATGCTTCGAGGTTATCATATTTGAGATTGAAAGTCCATTCAGTACTGAGTCAGGAAAACTGTTGAGCATTCATCTTTCTTTTCTCTTGGGAAGACCCTATTTCCTGCACGTAATTCATATGTACATTGGTTGTTGAAGGATCTCTGATCCTCCTAATACTTGATGTCTAATTGCATTAGAAGATTTAGGTTCTCGACGAGGTCACCTACTCGTGTTAGATAATTAAGGCCCGTTCAACAGAACTTGAAAACTCACAGAGTTCCGTGTAAACTCATCAATTGGTCGGAATTCTGAATAATCCTAAAATGCGTTCGACGAAGTCAATATCAGAGTGATTCACACTGTAAAATCAGTTATTTGGGAATACTCCATGAAATTATAGTGTTACATTGATTTTCCAGGCTTTGATTGCTTAAAAATGGGTGTAGTGCATATCGAAAGCCCTCACTCCCAGCCCCTGTGATGGGGAGGGGGGCTTAAGGTCCCATTTTTTATTTTTCCCTTATATCTCCGAAACTAATTGTCCTAGTGGCATGAACCATTGACCCTTTGTCACGACCGCTCATTTCTTTCTAAAGTTTCCTTGAGCTCAGTAGTGAAACGATTTATGGGGTTGTTTTGCTGTTTCATTTAACGATGTCATGAGTGTCTTAAAGTTACACTCACAGCCAACTGATTCTACCTATAACCTCCCCCCCCCCCTCATTTCCCCTCTCCACTTACAGTAAATTTGTAACTTCCAAGGTTGCATAACTTGACTAAAATCTGGATCAAACAAGTACCTAATATAAACTGTCGCGGAAATCAGATGAATATAGTAAAAATATAACAGATTTATCGCTTGTACCCCCTCCATTCACCCACTTCCATAATGAAATTTGTTGCTACCAACATATTTTCTAATACTTGACCAAATTCATGATGGAGCAAAAAATAATCCCGAAATTCTGACAAGATATTTAAAAACATCACGATTTATTACAATTACCCCCAATATTCATCCCCTTCCATAATGAAATTTGAAACTATTCACATACGTTCCAAAACTAGATGGAATTCACAGTTGAACAAAAAAAGGAATCACGAAAATCGGACGAGAACTGTTGGAAGATCATGATTAATCAGTATTGCCCCCTCCATTCATCCCCTCCCATTTTGAAATTTGAAAAATCCTGACGTACTTTCCAAAACTATATCGACTTTTGAATGGAACAAAATAAGAATCACGAAAATTGGTCGAGATTTTTAGATTGGGCAGCGCTTGAAAAAATTGATAATTATTACCCCCTCCCCTCCCCCACTTCCAAATTTCCTATGGTTTATTAAATAACCAGCCTTTGAAAAAAAAAAGAAGAAAAACACTGCCTAACAGTGACTACAACTAGGTAATTTCTCTTTTAATTTGGGAGTTTAATTTTCAACTTGTTCAACTTCAACATTGGCATTCGAAAATATTGGTAAAACTTCCCCTCGTTGTCCAATAGATGAGGTAAAAGTGTATGAAATTAACTCTCCTTCTGCAGATCTTCCCTCCCATGTTGAATGTATGCAGAATACATTCTGCATGTATCCCTCCGTTTATGGTCTCAGATTTTCTCCTTCTTCCAAACAAAGTGCCACTATGGCTAAATCTTGGATTATCAAATGTTTAAACATTTTTCATTTAGAACCTTCCTTGTTTGAATCAAGACCGGCCGAGTTCCGATCGAGCCGGGGACTCAGATGTGTGAATGACATGTGTGCTCATCCCTTTCCAATTCTGCACCGATCAAATGCCTGTGGCAGCATTGGGCTGGCATTGGATTGGAAGGGTTCATGAAAAGTGAGTCCTGTTCTTTATGCTGGTTTGTTTAGCATGGCGAATATGCCCTAACCCAATCCACTATGTCCGTTTTCAGGCCAGGAGCTAGTGCAGGTGTGCACCCACCTTAACATGTTTATTAGTACTACGTCTCGTCTGCTTTGTTCTTATAGCCTGATTTTGTGGAAGTGACCAGTTTTTAAAATTCTAAACCAGAAAGAGGGAGACTTGGGCAGGTGCTCTATTCTGGTGAATCAGAAAAATCGGTGTTCTGGGGCATATGTTGGGGCTTCTGATATGGGTTTATAAATTTCTCGCATCCCAAGGAATTTTTTGGGCAGGTAGCTCTCAGGCAGGGTAGGCTAGGGGGCTCTGTGCATCATGACCATGGTGGTAACCAACACTTCAGTTGCATGGTAAGGGTTGTGCGAAGTCTCAAACTGTTGCATTGTATTGGTAGGGTGGATCCTATGTTTTGTGATTAATGTATTTCACAATTCAGTAAATACTGCAGTGAATACCAATCTTTTATTCAAATGTATAGATTTTCTATTGAGTGAACAGCTTATTGTTTTCTATTAGATTTTCTATATGGGTATTCCATCCAGTAACTAGCCTATGTAGTTTTTCCATTGTCTATATATAATTAATGTTTATTTGGTCTAAAGTTCTCCAAACGTACCTATTCTTTGAGATCATCATTCATCGATACCATTTTCGATTTTCACTCTGGAGTTGTAAACGCTACCTTGACCGATCCACTCTGAAACACTATACTTTCGTTATGTTTTGTTCTTTATATTCTTCCTTGTACGAATTTCTTCATTCTCGTATCGGCTGTTTTTTCTCCTTTGTTTTGCTGTGCATTATTCCTGTTTTTCTCATTCTTAAATACATTTTTTGTTTTTTGTTTTTAAATTTTTTGTTGTAAACCGGATGACAGGCTTTGTAGCCCGTCTCCAGTAAAGACAATTTAAAATGCGACTTTTCTTGAAAATGTTTCAGGGTGTGGACTGGTACAGAATCCTATGAAAACACCACCAATTTAGAACCTAATATCGGGTAGGTCCCAAAAGTTTTTTGGCCACCAAATAAAACCATCGTTATTTTCAATCTCTCTTAGTCTTTCCTTGAAGGTATAGTAGAAGTGACAGGTTTATTTTGGTACCTAGTCACGTCAGGCGTGCACAAGCGTTTCGATTGATTTAATGAACTAACGAAGCCTATTTGTAAAGTAGGTACCTACCTTTTTTATAAGATGGGGATGTTCCAGACATGTTTTCTATCGAATGGCAATATGTCTTACCAACAACTAATATTAATTCAAGTGTCAATGACACCCCTTAGTAGTAGTAGGTGTTACTATCTATCCAAATCGGAATACCAAGTTGAATATTTATTTCATTGGCTCAAAAAGATACGTTTTAAAAGCAAAAAACGGGCTATCAACCGATGGACTGAAGATCGAAATACTAGAGGTATCGCTTGTTTTTGTAGGAATGTTTTTAGCTTTGCAAAGCAGTCTTGTAGTCAATAGAATATTTTTAACTAATGGCTAGAAAATGTTTCACCATTTTTAGGTGCGATCGTTGTAATGAGTATCCAAAGTACGTAGCTTGATCAAATGTTATTTTGAAATTATCTCAATGTTAGATACCAAAACCCCCAAGACCTTGGGGGTACGCACAAATGTGTTTGAGTTAACAATGATAATGTGTAGGTTGAAATTATCTACTATGCCTGAAAATACGTATCCCCAAAAATACCCCTTTTGTAAACACTATTTACTCTTTGTACCCTATTTATGATTGACTGTCCCCCTATCTGTTGGGAAGAGTCTGGCGACACTGTAAAGAAATCAGAAGATTTTGGAACTCAAACCGGTGCTCATACTATTTTTCAATATGCATTCTCAAATCAAAATATATAGAATAATTGGAAATTAGCATTTAAAAAGTTGGAAACGGGCCATATTATTCATTAGAATGAAAAAAATCTATTCCCGAGCCAAGTTGATGAAGCAAAACCTGAGGATTCGTTGTTCTGTTCAGAGCCATTCTTAAAACCTATGTAAATATTTTTGATTTCAGACCTTTACCTTGCAATGCTGAGGTTTTGTTCCCTCTTCATCTTTTATTTTTTCCTTCTAAAAAACGTCAATCAAGACACTGGTATATTAGTTATTAAAAAGCAACACCTTCGAGGGTTATCCAGAAAATAAGGTTACAACTGATGTTAAAGGCCGAAAAATGCATATATTTCAATCAAATTTACAGGGTATCTTACAAAATAAGGTCTTATTTTTCTATGTAATCTCCTTCTAGTTCAAGACACTTCTTCATCCTGGGCACCAGCTTTTTTATGCCCTCATTGTATATGCTTTGCTCCACCTCTGAAAGCCACTTCTCCACTGTCTCCTTCACCTCCTCATTGTTGGGAAAACGTTTCCCACCAAAGAATTCCTTCAATTTGGTGAAGAGATGATAATGTGAGAGCGCTAAGTCCAGGGAATGCAGTGGGTGGGTCGCAATATCCTACCCAAAGGACACAAGCAAGTCCTGGGTCACGCGGTCACACGCGGTAGGTGGAGCGAACAGCACCTTCAGAGGTTGATGGAATCGGTTGCTGCGACGATATTTTGCAAGAGACTGACACGGGCCCAGTCTTATTTTGACTGTTGGAAACCCTCATACACGTAGTTATGCCAACCTTAAACCCATTCAGGGCAGGTCTCAAAAGGCGGAACAACCCCCCGTGCGGAAGTTGAGTTTTTATGACTTGTCACATTGTTATTTTTAAAAATTGTTAGAAAAAAAATCACAGCACTACATTTGCCTTGAATTGAAGTTCAACATTAGTATGATATTCATGCAGTACCAAGGTTAGAAGAAGGATAAAATCAAGAAAAACGTGCCGAAATGAGGAAAACGGGCTTGGATTGGACTCCATTTTCCTGGCTCAAAAACATGCAATCCGCCAAGGGAGTGCCCAGAACTGCTATCTGATTCATACTGAAGGTAAAAACCACTGTACGGGACAGAAGAATGCAGCAGACCCTTCT
The DNA here is from genome assembly GCA_030762985.1 of Adelphocoris suturalis. Taxonomy (NCBI): domain Eukaryota; kingdom Metazoa; phylum Arthropoda; class Insecta; order Hemiptera; family Miridae; genus Adelphocoris; species Adelphocoris suturalis. Next base: position 146,817,403 of record CM061040.1, on the reverse strand, counting down.
ACGGACCCAATGAATAGGGCTCTGGTCCTGGAGGGAGTGGCGTGGTAATATTACCACAACTGCACGGCGCGAAACCCCAGCTGTGGTAATATTACCACACCCGCACTGATTGGGTTAACAAAAAGAATCCCATTCACCCTCCAGGGGACTTGTAACTTTATTTTCTGGATAATCATTGTATTAATGTGTCAGTCAAGGCAAATATTGTCAGTATTGACCATTATTTTTGTAATACCTCAACCCCTGTAAGGTAAATCAAGCAGCAACTCTCCTTAGGAAAAAGAATCCAACTTACAATTCATCAGTAAGAATTATTTAAATTTTGTTTAGTTTTCTGGGATGGGGACCCTCTTTCTCTCTTGAATTCAGAAATAACTCATAGATAGATAGCAATAATTCATTCAGATAGATAGCATTTAGAACTCTGTAGCATTCCCATCGTTAATTTTTAATTATTTATTTTACTTTTTTCTCGGAAAAAACTCCGTCTGAACATTCCACTCCAATGCAAATTGTATTATAATTTGAAATATCCGTTTGGTCGACAATTTACAGGCCGGGACACAAAATGAAAATGAAAAAAGCCAATGACGCCTTGGACCGAACGATAGCTTGTCCGCACAAGGGTTGTTCGAAAATGTTCAGAGATAACTCTGCAATGAGGAAGCACCTTCATACGCACGGGCCCCGCGTTCACGTTTGTGCAGAGTGTGGAAAAGCGTTCGTTGAATCCTCCAAACTGAAGAGGCACCAACTTGTGCATACAGGAGAAAAACCTTTCCAGGTAGGAATTGAATACTTTGGAAAGTTTGATTCAGCATTCAGTGTTCTTAAGTGATACTACATCCTTAAATCTGGACACACTAGTGAACGATGTCCAGTTGCTTTACCCTGATGGGAAATTACTGGGCTTCCAAGTTGTCACAACGGTCTCAGTGAACTCTTATTTTTATTATTATTATTATTGATATTCTTGTTCCCATGATAGGAAGGTGGGGGAATACATTAAAGTGAAAGCTGGCCTAAGTTGGATGAAGGCTCGCGTCATGTTACCATTTCATGCCCAGTAATTAATAATTTCCGAACCTCGCCTTTTGTGTCTGTAATGTTATCATCTTTTGCCTGAAAGCTCGTTGAAAAAAGTATGTTGGAGTCAGGAAAGTACTACCTACCTACTAAACTGTAGAGTACATTAAATTGACCTCTCCATACCTTCTCTCAAACCTCCTTTCCTGATTCCTAACTAGGTCAAAAAGGTATTTAAACCATGTAAATTCTTTCTTCCTGCATATTTCTCCTATTTATTTCCATGGTCACTTTCTAGTGGTAAATAAATGAATAAAACCGTGTAACTCTTCTTGTTGGTGGCCAAAGCTTACGGTCAAAGTGGGAGACGTTATGGAATCAAATACGAGGGTCGTCCAGAAAATAAGTTACGTTTTGATCTGTAGGGTGGTAGGAGTGGCTTTTGCCAAATTTGGTAACACCGCTCGAAATAGGAGAGGTGGGGGAATAGAATGAGAGGTGGGTGACCTCAGTCGGTCAGTTACCAACGTCAGGGCAGGTAGTTGAAATGGAGCCCTCCACGTCGCGTCCCGCCACCTCGATCCCCGTTCCCTCTCGAGTTGTCCGAAAGCAAACTTTCCGAAAGTCAAGTTTTTCCGAGACGATCTCATGGATGAGGGATCGTGAGATGTCTGGGAAACTCAGGTGGAGTTCATCCAGGGTTGAACGACGATCTTTGCGAACTGCATTGTCGATTTCTGCGACAATTTCGTCCGTCACAACTGAGGGTCTGCCTCTCCCACTTTCATCCTCAAGTGAATGTCTTCCCGCCTTAAATTCACGTACCCATCTCCTCACCATTGACTCACTCATTACACCTTCTCCATAAACAGCTGTTCGTGAATTTGAACTGATTTGAAACCCTGTGCATAAAGAAATTGAATCACTCCGCGCACAACAACTCGAGAGGGAACGGGGATCGAGGTGGCGGGACGCGACGTGGAGGGCTCCATTTCAACTACCTGCCCTGACGTTGGTAACTGACCGACTGAGGTCACCCACCTCTCATTCTATTCCCCCTCCTCTCCTCTTTCGAGCGGTGTTACCAGATTTGGCAAAAGCCACTCCTACCACCCTACAGATCAAAACGTAACTTATTTTCTGGACGACCCTCGTACTTGTCCCTTCTAAGAGGCAAATACCCGTAGGCGATCCATAGGTTATCATGACAGCATATTTGCCTTAAACTAACCACAAAACCGTCAATTTAAATAGAGGGGAAGTAGTTCAAAAATCAGTGTAATTTACAAAATGATGACAGACCAAAGGCAATAACTTGATTTCACAATCCTGGCAGTTCTTGACAAGGGTAATGAAATCTACTGGAGGATGTTGTATCGATTGTTTCCTTGCCAGCTCGACACTGCCCAGTGAAACACCATCAGTCTGCGTAAAAGTAATGTCTGGGATTGGGATAGTTTCCAAGGCAAGTTGTTCAAGTTTTATAGCACACTCCTTGATCACTCAATGACTCCACCAAAACTCATTGGCTACAGCCAATCACCGCACTACATCACCATTGAATGTTGCGTCTGAATCTGCCTTTGTAAAATTAACATTGTGTCCATTTTTGAGAGTTGACATTTTGTCCATCAAAATGTACATTTCCCTTTGCATTATGTCTTGGACCTTCTTTAGCAATTCTGGCCCATTTCTGCCTCTGTCCATGCATTAAGTCCCCAATGTTCATCCGCTTTTTATTAATTATTCAAAGATGACATGAGATCAGAAATGAAAATTGTGCACGCCCACGACTGAAATCTTTACTATGCTCAAACCTTGCACAATTTTAATTTGAATAAAGTTTTCGGCAAAGACTAGAGTAAGATCTTGGGTGATTCTCTCTGAGGCAGGCGAATCAATAACATCTGTGCATGTGCAAATATACCGTCCTGAAAAAAATATTTGTTCTTGCAATGTGAGAAAGATCATTCATTATTAGGAAATACCATTTCTACCTATCGTAAAATCATTTTTCAACACCCTCCTCGATTTGTGCTCCTAAATAAAAATTTATTAATCAATAGGTAAATTGTTACTCTCCCTATTAACTTAATTCCATGATCTAAAACTATGTTAATAAATACGAAGAAGCTGCTAGACCCAACTTTGCAGGCATTCTTACTTTTTTCTTCGCTCTTTTTCGAAATCATGATTTGTAAGCGTATTTAGAAAACTAGGGGTAGAATAAGTATATTCTGGTTTCCAGCTTTTGCCATTTAATACATTTTTATATAAGCTTTGAAAAAAGTACACAAAAATATTGTGAAAAAATCCACAAAAAAAACCACATTTCCTTTGAGCCTGACGGCTAAAATTAAAAAACATGAATATGCTTTAGCCGTACACGACTCACTCCTCGTCGATTCTCTGAACCCGACCCCCCATCGGCCTCTGAACTCTGTTTATCATTCTGCCATCAATCCTAAAACATGGAATCATGTTTTAGCTCCTCGCTCTCACTTTATTATAGAAATGATCACGACCATTGAGCTCTTGTGAGATGATGATCTCCTAATAGAAACTCGCGAGTAAACATTCACTTTATTATAGAAATGATCACGACGATTGAGCTCTTGTGAGATGATGATCTCCTAATAGAAACTCGCGAGTAAACATTCACTTTATTATAGAAAGAGGCTAAAGAGGCTACATACGAAATTACAGCTTCCTATAGTGTAAAGTATAGAAATTACCTATTAAAATAATTTAACCACCGCTTCACAAATCTAACCGTTCTCGCAATATTCGGATCACCTGCTATGAATCACATAATCGAAATACCAGCTCAATGAAATCATCAGAAATTAACAAGCGGTTGCAATCATGTTCACAATATCAATAATTGAGAATGATCACCTGTGTGTAAACAATTATTCATATAACCATGCTCATAACTCAGCTTGTTGGCCACGCACTTCGCAGTAGTTAATATAGTATGGTTGGATAAATCGAGAGCTTTTGAACGAATGGTCAACGAATTTTGTGGGATGAAAAACGACGAAGTATCATATCCCTAGCAACGACTCGGTTGTAAGCGGAAATCATCACAATTATTGGCGCTACTTTCGTTGCACTCTCGTGGGACATTTTTCGGTAGTTAGGTCACGGCTAAAGCATATTCATGCTAATATTGTTTGCCCACTGCACCTCTAGCGTGTTAAGTTGGATTCAATATTTGTACTATTGGATGTGAATATGCACCTATCTTTTTTTAAATTAATTAATTTTTATTTTGAAGCTTATATTGTGAATTATTCATTTACAGTGCACATTTGAAGGATGTGGAAAGCGATTTTCGCTGGATTTTAATCTCCGGACCCACGTGAGGATCCATACAGGTGACCGGCCGTATGTTTGTCCTTTTGATGGATGCAACAAGAAGTTCGCTCAGTCTACCAACCTGAAATCTCACATACTTACTCACGCAAAAGCAAAGTACGTACCTGTATACTTAATCTAAAAATATTAGTAGCTATGGGGAGTGTACCATGGTAGCCATGGTGTGCTTTGATTATGCAGCAGAATTACGGGTTTTAACATTGTTATACTGTTTTATGATTGGACGGTTAGTCGAGCTGTGTAAAAATTGCTATTGATAGTGATGGAAAGACAAAGATACCTATTCTTATACTCAGTTACATGAATTAGAGATACTATTAGTGCATTGCTAGGCTGGTTGAGATATTAGAACCAATAATACCCCTGACTAGTTAGGTCGGTCAGACTTGCAGCACCTCAAACTAGGTCAATACTGGTTAGGGAGTGCTGGGATGTACTAAATACCCTGGGAAAGGACAACAAGATTACCTTGGAATGGGTACCAGGGCATTCAGGAGTGGCAGGAAACGAACGGGCAGACCAGCTAGCACAAAGGGGGGCCTCAATGCGATTCATTGGGCCGGAACCCGTCCTGGGTATAGCAAAATGCTCGGTAAAAATTGCTTTGTGGGAATGGATTAGGAAGGAACACAAACGGCTCTGGGATAACACCCCAGAACAGAAACACGGAAAACTAGTAATCAACGCATCCTACCATCGTAGGAGTACAGCCGCTCTAAATCTCTCGAGGAGGAAAATAAGACTTTTGGTGGGAACGGTGACAGGGCTTGGGTGCTTCAGGAAACATCTGCACAGGATTGGAGCCTACACATCCAGTGTCCGCAGTGTCAGTGTGTGTGGTGATCCAGTGAGCAGAATGTGCGGAGAGGAGGAAGAAACCGCCTCTCATTTTCTCTTTTCTTTGAATGCCCAGCACTCGAAGCTAAACGATTCAGAACCTTTGGGACCCTTGACCCAGGGGAGATAGTATCGGTAGACGACCTTGTGGGGGGAATTCTCAGTCCTGGCACTCCAGAACCTATAGGTTGAAAACAGGGGAGAGAACCGCACAATAAACCTCGGTTTCGGTGCGGCAGAGGGGGAAATTGAGCCCTCCCACGGACCCTGAATTAAAATAATAATAATAGTAGGTCGGTCAGACAGGCGACTTATTCCGAGCAACTGATAAGTCTTAGTTGCCCTTATTTCAACAGCCATATTCGTGGGTCTTTAGCAAACTGTTCATCAAACAATGAGCATTGCTTCAGATGTTTGTGCATCTGAAAACACCTACAAACCCACCAACCTCCCCACCATTTACCTTTCAAATTCGCGTTGGAATATAACTTGAATTTTTTATGATGTACAGTTCTTTTATCCAACTGGTAACTTAACGAATCAATTCTTCAGTATCTATATCCTCGTCTTTCACAACCCTTGTGGGAACGAGAGCTCAGGTAAAATTCTGCAAGTTGAAGTGCCTACATAACAAACGCCTCGGCCATTTCCTCTTTCAACTATTCTCCAGGTAACCCCCAGCCGAATTCAATTTAAAAATCTTCATCCAGTTCGTGTAGTTGAGTTGAAATCGTGTCCTTTTGTCCTCAAGTTGAGGAAAATCAGATAGGTGGTTCGTTCATATCTGTCGTTGATTGGCATAGGGAGCAGCTTGGATTGTCATCTTTGTATCATATGAAGGTGGGCATTCAGGTAATTGTTTCTCGTAGTATGTTGAGAATATGTCATTTCGTGGCAGCTGTGGTAGCTCACCATTTCCAGTTTGAAGCAAACCAGCACCTCTCTCCTTAATGCACCTCTTTGTAGTCTGATGTGCACCTGAAGCTGGTGGTATATCCATATGTCATTACGTGTGAACTTATTTAAAACTGTCGTAGTTTTCTTGTTTGCATCGTTCGCTCAGGGTGGGATGTATAGATGCGTAATCGTTAAAATGATGGCTGAGGGTAGATCACTAACGAGCACATCCAAGAAGATCCCCCCACTCGTAAACACTTAAATCCCACCTCCCCCACCCCCCGCGCCTGTCAGCTCATGCTTTGGGTAGGTAAACAATTTTGAAATGGCTTATTCACCCTTTCGGATACACCAAATAAGATCCCCCCACTCGTAGACAGAATCGGTTCAGCCGTTTGGTCGTGCATAGACAAACGGAGTTTCATTCTTGTACTTATATAAGAATTTTGTGAAATGGCAAAAACCTTTTGTATTTTGAACTTGGTTTCCAATTGGGGTATCGCACATTATCTCTGGCTGTGGTGCTTAACATATGAGAAATAATATTTGGTTATATAAGTCCCTACACCCAAATTTCCAAAATCTCCGAAGTCAGGATTAAAAAATTAAAACAAAGGATTTTAGGAAGCTCTGAGAACAGCCCCCCCCCCACTTTACCGTAATTTAGGTCTGTTCTTTGCCTGACCTTCCTCCTGTATGAACTGTGACTGAGGTAAATGATTGGTAATTCACAACCCCTTCACCACCCCTTGCACACTTTCAAAACCATCAGGTATTGGTCGTGCGCTGCAGCATTGCTGTTTCCCCAGTTCTTATAGCAAAAGTTTGCATAGGTCAACTTCTTCTTCTTTCCAGATGACTAGGATGATACAGTGTGCGGCGAAGGGGGGGGGGGGCTATTAGCTAGAGAGCAGGAAGATTGTGTGGGGAAAGTAGAGACAGTAGTATATGTCGCAAAGGTGGTGTTAGACAAATCACCGCTCGGTGCGCTTACTCCTAGAATACGGCGCCATCCCCTGCTCCTCTTTTGATTATTCTGTATTTCTCATAACTTTTCCATAGTGAGTATTGTGTCGAGTCTATTTGGATTTATTTAGACATTCAGTATCTTTTCCAGGATCTTTTCCGTTATACGTATGCCACTATTTAAATAGCTAGGTTTGGTTAGGTTAGGTACAACAATTGGACAGTTTATGTATTTTAGTTTATTTTTAAGTCAACTATTCCATGTAGGTCAGAATGAAGTGTATAGTTTGGTGGTCTGGCATACGTATAACGGAAAAGATCCCTTTTCCGTTATACCATAACAAACCAATAGACAGTAACACCTCCTTTGTGACATATACCATCAAGTCCAACTTCGGGGAGGAAGAGTCCCACTGGCAGCCCTACTCATCTGAGTCCTTAGAAAAACTAGCAAGGTTACAGCACACAAACTATACCCATCAATTACACTGCAAGTGATAGTCCTTACCTGTTGATTGGACTCTTTCTTAACTAACTAGTCCTAATATGTATCTTGATGAATATAATGTAATATGGTGCTCAATATATATTTTTTAAATCATTTCAGGCCTAGGACTCAGATGAGAAACAGTAATAACGTCCCTACGATCATCCAAGAAGATCCTCAGCACCACCATTACGTTAAAGTTGAAATGGCAGATGACCAGCAACAGTTCATAGTTTACGCGGATTAAAAAGGTAAAAGAAAGATAATTCATTCCCATTTATCCCTAGTTCTTTCGATACCATTTGCTAAGAATTAGGGTTCATAATTCAGGAAACGAAAATTCAGCTAACACCTGCCTCAACTTTTACATTCCTCGGTTTCCAGTTTGATTCTGTTCAGATGACAATCAACATCACCAACGAAAAAGTTATTAAACTAAAACATTTGGTCAACGAAACCCGGAAACTTTACTTTCCTCGGTTTCCAGTTAATTCTCTTCAGACATCACCGACAAAAAGTAGTTCAACTAAAACCTTTGCTCAATGAAACTCTAAAACCTAAACTATTATCAATGCGCACTCTTGTACAAACAATAATTGGCTTTTTAGTATCTTGTTCTCCAGGGGTGCTGTATAGCCCACTGTACTTACGTCATCTAGAAAGGCCTTGAAGAGATCTGCAGGTGACTTTCGTGCCCTCTGCGCTCTATCCAGCCTGGCAAAATTAAAATTACAATGGTGGCTGAAGGCCATAGACAAAGGCCCCACTCCTATCCATACAGATCATTATGATGGTACTATCTAGACGGATAGCTCAGACTCAGGATTGGGTGGTTTTTGCACCCTTCATAGGGTCAGTGGGGGCCCAACAGAGAGATTGACTCATCAATCGGAAAGAATTAGAAGCCGTTTGGGTGGTATTGTGTCATTTATTTCATTCCGTTGTCATTTGTGGCATTTGGGTGTCATGTGACTGTTCAGCACTGAGCATTATACTTCGAGTGGCCAATATGTCTGCAGTAGCATTAATTAATAAAATGGGCTCAGTCTCCTTCCCCCACCTTCACGACATAGCAAAGCGAATTTGAAAATTTTGTGAGGAACGAAATTTATGGATCAATGCCAAATACGAGGGTTGTCCAGAAAATAAGTTGCGTTTTGATCTGTGTAGGGTGGTAGGAGTGGCTTTTGCCTAATCTGGTAACACCGCTCGAAAGAGGAGAGGTGGGGGAATAGAATGAGAGGTGGGTGACCTCAGTCGGTCAGTTACCAACGTCAGAGCAGGTAGTTGAAATGGAGCCCTCCACATCGCGTCCCGCCACCTCGATCCCCGTTCCCTCTCGAGTTGTTGTGCGCGGAGTGATTCAATTTCTTTATGCACGGGGTTTCAAATTAGTTCAAATTCACGAACAGCTCATTTTGTTTATGGAGAAGGTGTAATGAGTGAGTCAACGGTGAGGTGAGGAGATGGGTACGTGAATTTAAGGCAGGAAGACATTCACTTGAGGATGAAAGTGGGAGAGGCAGACCCTCAGTTGTGACGGACGAAATTGTCGCAGAAATCGACAATGCAGTTCGCAAAGATCGTCGTTCAACTCTGGATGAACTCCATCTGGGTTTCCCAGACATCTCACGATCCCTCATCCATGAGATCGTCTCGGAAAAACTTGACTTTCGGAAAGTTTGCGCTCGGTGGGTCCCTAGAGAGCTGACGCCCCAACACAAGGAACAACGAATGGTCGCCTCAAATTCACGTACCCATCTCCTCACCATTGACTCACTCATTACACCTTCTCCATAAACAGAAATGAGCTGTTCGTGAATTTGAACTGATTTGAAACCCTGTGCATAAAGAAATTGAATCACTCCGCGCACAACAACTCGAGAGGGAACGGGGATCGAGGTGGCGGGACGCGACGTGGAGGGCTCCATTTCAACTACCTGCTCTGACCTTGGTAACTGACCGACTGAGGTCACCCACCTCTCATTCTATTCCCCCACCTCTCCTCTTTCGAGCAGTGTTACCAGATTTGGCAAAAGCCACTCCTACCACCCTACAGATCAAAACGCAACTTATTTTCTGGACAACCCTCGTACTTGGCAACACAGGAAAATGGAGTAGCCAACGAGCTATCTAGATTGGATCCAAGTTCAGCTGAATAAGAGTTAAATCAGTTACCCTATATTCAGATAATCGATAGATTAGGGACTCCTTCCTTTGAACTGTACAGGTCCTCCTTAATCCACAAATGTCGCTTCTCATTTTGGCCTGAGGAGGGTTCAGCCAGGGTGGATGCGTTCACCCATTCCTGTGACAGTGAATTTTGTTACGCCTTCCCACCCTCAGTACTCTTACTGAGAGTACTTGAGAAAATCAAGACAGATAGTGGTCACATCTGAATGGCCGACGCAGGCATGGTACTCAGTCTTCATCTCCACGATAGACCCAGAGCTACTGAAAGTTGGCCCGGCTAATGACCTGCTTTCTGATCTTCCCAGGAACGGAAGCCTCAGGTCACTGCGACATTTAAAACTGATGGTGGCAGTTTTATTAGGGAGGCATGGGTCTCAGACACAATAAGTCTTTACCCCCCTCCTCAGTTGGACAATTTAGCTCCACATGGGGCTTGTTCAGTAAAGGCCAAGGTTGGATTCCCCCAAGACGTATCTGTTCAGAAAACAACAGTTTTGTCGAACACATTGAGATCCTCAAAACAGTCATTCAGCTCTTTTAATACCCTTAGAGCTGCCCTACCCTAAATAGCCAATGAGGAAATGGGATCTAATCCACTCTTTAAGATATACATAAAGTAAATCTTTCGAAAGCCTCCAGCCACCAAGTATAAAGATACGTCGGATCCGGATATAATTCTACAGTATTTCACTGGTTCAAATGAGAATTCACTATCCTTTTTGACAATAAAACTAGCGGTTATGCTGCTCTTAGCGTAGGGTCAACGCCCCCGAACAATCCTGGCGATTTACAGATTCAATATTAAATTCGAGACAAAGGGATTTTTCATCCCAGCACTTCTTGAAACATTGAGACCTAAGGCAATAGCGCCATCGATCTTCCTCCCTGTGTTTCCACATGAGCCTGAGCTATGCCTTCCAACATTGTTACTCCAATACCTGGAGGCTAGATCGAGGTTAGAACACCAGGATAGCTTATTCTTAACACGTCTTCCCTTTCAGCCAATCACTAGGGCCACCATAAGCCACTGGGTATCTTTCTACTCTACAAGTGGCGGGGATTGACGTCACTAAATTTTTGGCCTATTCCACGGGTCACGTGAGGGTGTCCGCTGCCAGTCATTTTTCAATCAGCGAGGTGGACGTCTAACACAGCAATGTTCACCACAGTCTATAATTAGGCCCCTGACGACCCAGGGGGAATTTGCCTCTGCAATTTTCCAGTGGACAACACATACGAGTACACAAAGGGATTGGGAGCAAAGTTCCTAATGCACAACAAGAATCCTGAACTTACATGTTCATAAGTTATCTGGTTCATATAGGAATCCCACTATTATTACCATATCATCATTGCCATTGTGTATATTGTTACCATATGGCAATGGATACTATATTACTGTTATGAATTGAGTTTTGTTCGAAATATACATATAACTTTTTCCCCACACTGCCTTGTTCAAGGATTTTCCAAAGGTCCTCTGCCAATTTATGACAATATCCCACAGTTCATGGGAAATTAACCTGGCTGACAGGGGCCACTGCAAATGGTATCCTCTATTTTACGATGGTATTACTAGATTACAAATCACGGAATATTATTGTCAGGGTATACAGGGTGATTCCCTCGCAGATGCAAAAAAAAATTTGGGTGAAACTACATCAAAAATGGAGTAAAATGCCGCCAACCGCATATTTTTATCTCAATCCGTACTCGAGATATGATTTTTTAAAGGTTTTTTCAGGAATACCGTGTTTTTTTTTTCATTTTAAACTCGGATTTCTCCACTTTGCCTCATTTAATTTTAACTTTCAACCTCATTTTCGGTATCAGCATTAAATTTTCTATAAGAATAGTGTACTTGGGTTCTTAAAAAGTACCATCCGAAGACCCTCACATCAGCTCAAACATTGACGATTTTGAAAAAATAATATTTCTGAAAATCTTTAAAACTTTACTACTCTTTTAAAAAGAATCCTGGAAACTGGCAAATCTCACGAAAACTGCTTCATCTAATACTCTTTCCAACGGTATTATCAATTTTACTTTTATTTTGTTATTTAGGGGAGAAAATAATGTTTTAATGTTAAAAAATGTGGGTTTTTCAATGAAATTGTTGGTTTTCTCGAAAGATGACCCTCCATGAACCAACGAGTATGGGGTCGGTTTCTATGTATTTTTTCTCGCTGGATCAAATGGAAACTCTTGCAGATCTCTCAACTACGTTATAATCGAGTTTTACACTTTAATTAACTAGTTTTACCCCATAACACACATACATTTAATCGTAACAAACAAACTAAACGTTTGCGATTTTAAGTGTAAAACTCGGTTATAACGGAGTTGGAGAGATCTACAAATGTTACCATTCGATACAGCGTGGAAAAATACATAGAAACCGACCCCATACTCGTAGGTTCATAGAGGGTCATCTTTCGAGAAAACCAACAATTTCATTGAAAAACCCACATTTTTTAACATTAAAACATAATTTTCTCCACTAAATAACAAAATAAAAGTAAACTTGATTATACCGTTGGAAAGAGTATTAGACGAAGCAGTTTTCATGAGATTTGCCAGTTTCCAGGATTCGTTTTGAAAGAGTAGTAAAGTTTTAAAGATTTTCAGAAATATTATTTTTTCGAAATCGTCAATGTTTGAGCTGATGTGAGGCCCTTTGGATGGTACTTTTTAAGAACCCAAGTACACTACTCTTATAGTAAATTTAATGCTGATTCCGAAAATGTGGTCAAAAAATAAAATTGAATGAAGTAAAGTGGAGAAATTTGAGTTTAAAAGGAAAAAAACACGGTTTTCCTGAAAAAACCTTTAAAAAATCATATCTCGAGAACGGATTGAGATAAAAATATGCAGTTGGCGGCATTTTACTCCATTTTTGATGCAGTTTCACCCAAAAAATTTTTTGCATCTGCGAGGGAATCACCCTGTATAACACGTTTTGTTCAAAACAAATATAATGATTTAATTACCGTACAATTTATCTCAATAATACTATCACTTGGCCCCGTTGGTCCTTTATATTATAACCAATATGGCCTTTTTGTTCGAAACATAAACATTGGTGTGATGCTCATTTCTCTGGAATGTAAAGATTTACTCCCAGAGGCTGAGTGGTACAGGAGGGCGACTATACCTGACAAATTATTGCGTTACTGCCTGTCCGTTCTGACAGAATGATATGGGATCTCACCCCAAATAAAAAAATAAATAAATGGATAATGAAAAAACAACTTACGAGAGTTTTGTGTAATGACCATTCTAAGGTTCATTCATTCATAATTCAGAATTTTCATTTATAATGTTCATAATTTACGTAATAACCATGTAGTAAACTACTCATGAATCTGGATTGTTCAACAGGAAGTACTTCCCAATCCTGGCACAGTTATGTCCTTTATGACCACTGCAAGCAATACTAAAATTTAGTGGTATATGTTCATTCAGGCCTCACTATAAGTTGCCTACCATCGGGGGGGGGGGGGGGGAGGGGGTAATGGATGTAACTCACTGATGGCTTAGGCGGGTACAGGGGGATTGGGCAAAAGTGAGTGCCACAGGTGAACTGCGCCTCCCTTGTTTTGATTTTTCCTTGATCACTCCTTGGATTGTTCCGCAGTCAGGAGTACCTCCCATAGCTCACTCCTTGGATTGTTCCGCAGTCAGGAACAATCGCTCCTTTGAACGAGCTGCATCAGTAAACAGTTTTCTACTGTGACCTATTATAATTGAAAGCTCAACTTACATTTGGGAAAGGTTGAGTAGAATTATGGTAGGGATGAGTAGAAAACTGTTTACTATTCAGCTTACACGTTACACTCGTCTTCGTGGTGCATTCCACAGAAAATTTTGAAAAAACCCCACGAAAGTGCGGTTTTTGCTCTCCAATGTTGGCACTCCGCACTCCCCGTGCTCTGTTCTCCAGGGGAAAAGATGGCCATTTTAGTTCGAAGACCACCAATCAGTGCAGGTTAATGACTGGGTGGTGGAAAAAAGGTGCAAGCCTGGGTGGGCAATAACAGTCCTGCTCATCCCTATCATAATTTTTCTCTCAGTTTGGACTATAATAATGGATTAAATAAGCTTCATAGCTCATTTGATTGGGGGGCAGTTACTAAAGAAGAAGTTCTCCTTTGTAATTGGGGACACAGTTAAAACTCTGTCGAAGTATCAAATAGTTGGCGCACGTCAGTAAAACCCGAAATAATACGAAAGAATGAATTAATCCCACTCGAACCAAGTCTGTAAACATCACATTCGTTCCTTCACTCACTTGAGTCAAAACCATCACCATGACAGTGACGTTGCAGAACTTCTGGACTTTTTCTAGCGAGCATAATGCTGAGCCGTCAGCCTGCAGTTTCACTTCGTTGTTTGTCTGACCCCAAACCAGAAGAGATGGCTGGTATTTGACTACTTAGAAATGTTGCATTAGGAAAACTTCCACAGTAATGTGGTTTGATTAAATCAGTGTCAGCTCATTTGGTTTGAGCACAAAGAGAAAGTAGAATTTCGCCTTTGTAATTGGGGACACGGGTTCATACTCTGCTGAAGTATCAAATATTTTTGGGCAGTCACAAATGCATTGACTTGGGATTTGCACGTATTTTCCTGGATCCATTACTTATTCGACAATCCTTTATCACACAGAATGTACCATTATGACCTTTGTACATCTAACCAAAATATTTTTGACTGTTGCAGGTTTTCGCGTGGGAAGACTCTCCCCTGGTCTCAGCAGACGAAAATGCTTACAAAGGGGCCCAGAGCTTCAGACCCAGGGTCACCCAGTCAAGTCACTACCAGCTTTCAGCCACGATGTAGCGCCCTCCCTTCGATTTTACAACCGATCTAAAGCAAAACTACCAACCAAGGACCCCACAGACTGATCGATCGACGAACATTTAGGGAGACTTGCGCGTTCGACCCCTGAGTAAATCTATAATAATTTAAGATTGTACATTCTTTCCTCCATTAGTGTTTAAGATTCATCCATGTGAAATTTTATGATGTAGAAAATAAGATGGTCCTCCCCCCATCTCCCTGTTTTGTAAGGAAAAAATCTCACAACCGGGTTTTTAATGTAAATAAGTACCAGAAGTTTTTAGTTGGTGGTATTAAAGTGATTCGTTGTCTACACTCGTTTGATTTCAAAATATACTCTTATTCAATTTCGGTTGAAGCGCCACCTAACACGCTGAATTTTTCTGGTTTCCCTCCTTTAGCGTTTTAGTTTTTCTTTGTGCTCTTCGAACCAAACTCATTGTATATAGAGTTTCATCCTCATTTAGAAAGTCAGAGAAATGATGGAGTCATAATATTCAGATAACATAGACAATTCTGATTTGCCATCAAAATTGATGTATATATATATTTCTGATGTGACCACCAAATCTCTTTGCCGGATTCTATTCCTGACATCTCGGATAGGTAATAATATATTTTATTAAATGTTGAAATCTTTTCGATGACAATTTTTTCGAGATTAGTATTGCGGAGTGTTAGCAGTGTACGAGAACTGTGATGCGAATTTTCCGCTGTGTGTACTTTAAACGCTGTGATATTGCATAAAAGTTCAAAAAATGAAAAATAAATAAAATTTCTGCTTCTAATCGTGCCATCAACTTACCTCGTTTGTTTTGCCGAGGTTAATAGAGGTAAAAAACTTTCCTGGACTTTGTCAGAATAACACATTTCCCAAAATGATCTTTTGTGTAATCCTTACTTTATATTTTTAGTTTCTTTCTTCAATTCGCGATCATTTTTCTTTTGTCTAGTAGTTTTTTTTTAGTTTTCCTTTCGATGTCGCTTGTATATAACTTAGTCTTAAGGTTGATTGAATGATTTGATTCCTCGCGGTATTAATTTTCTTGGAATGATTTTTAGTTAGTTCGTTTTTTGTGCAGGTTTTCTTTTTTGTCACCGAAATTTCAAATTTTACTTGATTTTGTTTTCTAAATTCAGGTACAGTGCATATTGTTTACATTATATGAATATATTTAAAAAAAGAACTGAGATATTTTAGAACCTAACTGTAAGAGTTGTTCTTTTAAATCCCGCACCTTCCCAACTGGTAGCAAACCACAAGAATTGTCTAACTTGATTGTTTACTGTGGAATAAAATAGGGAAAGGTTGGTTTATAGTCGTTCATTGTGCAGACTAGTCTTTTCTAGTCAAACAATTAGACAACGTCAAAGGGAAAAACTTTAAAAAATAATATTTTTATATACCAAGCTCTGATATCTCTGTATTTAAGTGAATCCTCAGCTCAAGGTGCAAGGTAGTTTGAAATAATTTTTAATTCATAATATAGGTAATAATTCTTTTTAGATGTCTCTAATTAGAAAAAATTATTTGAGACTACCTTGGATTTGAGCAGTGGAGTCACTTAAATGAAGAGACAGATGTTGACTGTGAATGGATTGTGTAGGATCGTAGGGCACTATAATAATTGAATTAATAAGCCGTTTAATAATCACTTTGTAAAAACCAAAAACTTCCTGTTGAGTTGGCTAAAAGGATTCAATTTTGCACCACAAATATGAAGACAAATTAGAAAATTCGTTCTATCGGGACTCACCATTGGCAAGATCATGACACACATGCTCAAGATAACCAATTTTTTACATCAAACCAAAATTTCAATTCACAGGTAAAAAGTAAAAGAAATTTGCTGATAGTGTCATGCTACATGATGGGGACTCATGATTGGCTATTTTATGACACAAATGCTGTAGAAAACTTATATTCCACTTCAAACCTTATCAAAAAATAACAAACGAATAAAAAAAAAAATATCATGTATTGACCGGGATTCGAACGCGGTCCAACTCTGTGGCAAGCAGAAACTGTACCACTTGGCTGGAGGGGCGTGGCGAAAAAAACCAAGGTTCTCAAGCAGTTTGGAATATGCCACACCCCGAATACCTTTTTTATGTGACATTCTTCGGGAGGTTGCCCCCCACGCCGGCCGCACTCCGCAACGCCCAGTCCACTTCCCCCTCCTAAGGTCATGGTGGAGGCACATTTTAGAAATGTTTCTCTTTTGAAAATTCACGTTTCCAACTCTTTCTGAGAACGGAACGTCCCAGCTAAATTTGCTTGAGAGGAAGAATGAACTTCGAATCAGTTACTTTTAGAAAATGATGCTTAGTTTGGGAGAAAATTTATTATTAAGAACCGTTGTTTAAAGTTTTTTGTAATCATATAAAAACTATCCAGTTCATTTGAAGGGAGGATACTGAAGTACGAACTAACAATTTTGAAGATTTTTCTTTTAAACGGATACCTGAAAATCATCTAATAAACGCGCTACCCTCAACCCCTTTTCTATTATGCTTGAGATAACTCGGGTCAGAAAAAGTTGATTGAGATACTATACTAAAGTTTACTCAGTTATGACAAACTTGACTTAGGTACCAATCACGAGTACCTGCGTACTTTTTTTTTTTTAATTCTCCCATCTAGTAGAGCATCCCAGTAACAAATTTTGATGTTTTTCCTGCCTGCAATCCAAAACGGAGAAGCACCATTTACTTTACGCATGGGCCTCAACCAGAGCCCAGTGGTAAGAGCTATGTTGCAGTTTAGGTCAAGCAGTTGGTAGCAACCTGATAGGTAGTTCACATTTGTTATTTCATGGTAATGTTCCTAGTAATGACAATTCAGCGAGTTCATGGTAATATGGCCGATGTGGAACAAAGTTCTGTTATATTCTGTATTACGAGGGTCATCCCAAAAGTAAGTTTCCCTATTTTTTGAAAAAATCGAAAAAATGCTTTGACTAAAATATTTACATGGTTGGAAATATTTTTCCACAGTCGCCGAGTCGTTCCTGGCACTTTGCATACCGTGTGGCGAGTTTTTGTAAGCCAACCGCATACCATTTTCTGTCCAATCCGCGCAGCCACTCGTTGACGGCGCCCTCGACTTCTGCGTCACTGGAAAATCGCTGGCCTCCAGCCGCTGGCGTTGTCATGAAGAAGCAGCACTTTTCTCTTCAAAAGTCCGGGTCGTTTGGCTTTAATGTTTTTTCTCAGTTGTTCCAAGACTTCACAATATCTGGCAGCATTAATGGTCTCACTTTTAGGTAGGTAGTCAACCAACAGAACACCCTTGGAGTCCCAAAAACCGTGGCCATAATCTTTCCAGCGGACCTCGCAATTTTGGCTTTTTTTGGTGCTCTTTTCTGGGGACTTTTCCAGACCACACTCTGTATTTTTGACTCTGGGGTATTGTGGAAGACCCAAGTTTCATCCCCAGTCACTATTCGATCGTAAATGTCGTCTCCTTCATCCTCAAGCATCTCAGAAAAGCGGTTTGCTGCCTCCAAACGGTTTTGCTTGTGTTCGTCAGACAAGAGCCTTGGAACCCACCTTGTACACACTTTTGACATCTCTAAATCTTCTTTTAGGATTCGACCAACTGCAGAGCGAGTTAATTCGTACTTGGGATGAACACAATTCACAATTTCATCAATTGTACGGCGTCTATCTTCATCAAGTGCTGCGCGAACGGCCACAATCGCCTCCTCTCGAGTCGAACTCGACGGGCGTCCACTACGCTGCTCGTCATGCACCGAAACACGTCCTTCCTCAAAACTTTTTCGCCACTTTCGGACCATTTGGACACTCATCGCATTGTCACCATATGCTTGACAAAGTCTACGATGAATTTCAATCGCGGTAACCCCTTCCTTGGTCAGGAATTTGATCACAGAACGCACTTCACAATCGGACGAAATCGCAAGGGGGGCATCCATGTTTCTAACTGAATACAAACCGACACAGCGGCCTGAAACTTTTACAGGACTACCACTACATCCAAACAAAAAACTTGAGACCATCCGTAGGTTTCTATGACTTGCAGGTTTTTTTTAAGAAAATAGGGAAACTTACTTTTGGGATGACCCTCGTATTATCTACTATTATGTAATCACTGACGAGGTGAAATGTTACCTACCATAAACCACTAACTTGCTAGTTGATATGTTGGTGAAACGGCCGGTGGTTCTGCTGATGCTTTGGCTCCTACTCAGTGCTGCACTCTACCTAAATGTGAACCCCATTAGAGCACCTTTAGGCAATCCACATTACTCCAGTATTGTCAATTGTATCCCTGCCCCGGGTAGGAATGAGGGATCATAGAGATGAGAACCAATGAACTTGAAAGAACGAAGTCAATGATCAAAATTGGTGCCTGAATTGGATGCGAGCAATTGGATACACATTCAGACACTCCTTTTTCCTGTCACAATGGCATTGTTTAGCTTTAAATGACCATATACGAATACACAGATTTCCTTTGAATACATAGGTATCCCATATCCACTTCAAAAACGCTGCAAATCAATACACAAGGTTAATTATAGTGTGGTCTTCATAGAAGACAGTTTACTTATGCAACAGCATATTACGAAACACTGAGTCGAGTCTGAGACACCTCTTGAAACTTCGCATCCACTGAAATTCCAATCTGTGTCGGCAATTCTGGTAGTTCGTCTCCTTAGAGCGAAGATTATTCTACAGTACTGAACTTGAGCCTCCTGGGAGATACTTCGAGCATAAAGGTACATAAGTGGATGCTTCGATCGGTCTCTGACGTGGTATTAAAGCACAACCCTAACCTGGCAGACTCTTGTGGGCCTGACAGGGGACGGGTTAAGAGATGACGCAAGCGTTCGAGGTACTCTCCTTCAAGGTGTCATCGTCGCAGCACTGACAACAGGCGGAAACGGGGACTTTGTAAGTTCCGATTTAGGTCTTCCTCTAACTAAAAATAATACGTCGTCATTGGGGTCCTCTTCCCCCACGGCACGGCTTCCTCCTCTTGGGATTTTAATGGCTTTGAGGCCGAGCCGGCGCCACTGGAAGATCCGCCGATTGTCCATGACCCACCGTTAAGATGATTTGTATTTATCCTACTTTGATCAAGAAATAGCAACAGGTTATGCGGACCGGTGATACTTATGCCGATCTACAAAACATGTTTGACTCTGAGGTGCATGCTCTGGTCCTGCTACTCCCGATACTTAAGCCTCCCTTGAGCCGTGAATATAACTTCGTCCTCATTCATACCCGAGCCCGAATAGAAAGCACTTGATGAAGCTCTGTGGGACGCATCTAGCCTCATTATGACCCGTATCTGTAGAGTCCTGGTCTCGGAAGAATTGTCTTGCGCAGTACCTGTTACCTGAGTTAGGGCTGCCGCCAATGACCAACTGCCTGGGCTTAAGTTCCTCGTTAATGAGGCGGTGACCAAATGGGTCCAACGCTCCTCTGATCAAGCTAAAATAAACAGTCATTCCTCATCAACACCAGCTAACAAGCCCAAGAAGTCTGTAGGCCATCTCCGTGCAGGGGATAGAAGACCTTTTTTCTGGGGGCCTCCTTCCAGCCTAACACAGATTTCCTTATCCCCCCTCCCACCCTCTGAGAGGGGGCGGAGAATGGAAACCACAATTCAACACCTCCTGGAGAAAGGGGTAGTGGAGACTTCACCAAATAATTCACCATGTTTCCTAGGCTTTGAATGAAATTCACTCCAAATGACTACGGGTATCCAGAAATCGGCCAGGAGGCTCATGTCTTGCTCACCAATAGTTCCTTACAGTACTATATTTGCAAAAAAATAAATAAAAGTAGAGGATCAAAATTTCATGCCCATTTATCAAATCAGGTTAGATCCGAATTACATTAGTGGGAATCAGCTATGGATAGGGAATCACCCATTCGTGGTGACCAATATGATTATTCCACCGGAACAGGTAACTCATCTTTGTGATGGGGGGGGTACCTGCCCTCCTCGCAGAGTCAATGGGTGGTGGGGACCCAAACATAGGGACCGACATATTAATGTGAAAGAGGGGTAACCATTTGGCTGGTATTCTCACATTTTGCACGTAAAGGGAACTTTGGCCCCTCTAACGATCGATTTATTGGCCATTCCAGGGAAGAACGTCGGTTTAGAGGTACCTAGCTAATAATTATGTAAGGCATTAGCCCCCGCCACATGTTAATATAATAATCCACGATTTTATATTTATTTTATAAATATATCAATCTTTGGAAACATTATATTTCTAGTATTACTAAGTCCATTGATCATATATGCTGTGAGCAGATAGCTACGTTATTTCCTAGGACAAACGTCATATTTCCCAGCGTTTCAAAATTTTTGGAGAAGATCTTGGATTCATGAGCATTTTTCTAATTTCGGAGTTGGGCCCCGACCCCTTTGTAAAACGATACTTAGTAGCCATTTTGTCGTTTGCGGCGCCCAACTGCACAATGTGGGAAAACCTAGTATCCTAATATGGTGCTCCGCTACCTTACTGTGTCATTCTACAACTTATTATCGTTCTCAACGATTATATTGGCGAATCTACTACTCTTGGCCACTGGGAGGTGTCCACAAATAATCCTTGCAATTAGAAGGTCGTACATTAAATCTGACTCGACGGGAGTTAGGATTTGTATACCCTCCCTATCAAAAATGACTCACTCTCAGACAACGGCTTTAACATTAAATTTGATTCTACGGGAGTTCGGGTCTTTTATACCCTCCCTGGTTACAACGTCTCGCCCTCAGGCGATGGCTCCGATATTAAGCTTCCCATTCTTGAATGGGGAGCCAAAACTATGCGGCCCATCTGCTCTGCGGCAGTACTTGGACGCATGGACTTGGTGCTCCATCAGGATCATATCGTACTGATACATCCGCGGGGCATCCCATGCGACTAAACCATTGGGTTTCCATGACCCTAGCAGGTGTCGGTGTCACTACCTTTGTCCGACTATCCCACTCGCCATGCGGCAGTGTCTACGGCAACGCGGAATGGAGTTCCTCTACATGCCATTTTCCGGGCAGTGAGGTGGATGCATTATTCCTCCATGTTCGCAAATGTCTACAAAAGACCTCTATCCTCTCAGGGAATATTTTCCTCTGCTATTTTACAGAATACTCTACCTGAATGACTATGATTTATCATTATCATAATTTAGCGTTACCTAAATCTACTCAGACTTCTCAATTCAACACTCTATTGAGCACTTAAATTTCCGCCCATTGGGTTTGAAATATCCATATATTCTATGCTAGACAAGATAGTTTGAAAATATTTGTCTCGAAAAAATAATCACAGCTAGCCCAAACCAGGAGGAATTCTGCTTCAAGACTAATTATTATGATTGACCAGATTGATGAATTCCGTGTTCATTTTGTCGGATATTTTGAAAGCATTTCTTAAGCCAGTGGGTTTGTAATAGGTACATCCTCAGGAAATTTGAAGCTGTATTTTCACTGAAAATTTGAACTTTCACAAAAATTGATATTGACGATTCCCTCAACAATGGCACCGGTGGAAAGAACCATGACATCGCTGAAACGTATCAAGACATTTTTACGCTAGTGTATTCAACAAACCCGCATATCTGTTTTATTGCTATTCTCAATTCAAAAAGCTCGATTGGTTAAATTGAAATGATATAGGATTTTCAAGACCTCATAATAAAGAAGTTAGTCGAAAAAAACGAGAAGGATTGACCTGATTTACAACTGATTCTTTAATAATTGACATATTTAGGTACTTCGTGAGGTTTCTCAACACATTGGGGTTTTAAATTTAAATCATTTAAAAATTATTGTTAACTGCACTAGTCAATCTCCTTCAATGCCTGTCTGCAGTCGGGTGGTTGGGGTGGCAGGAAGGGATTTGTTTTCAGTCACCTCCACGCTGGCGAGTCCTGGGTACTGGCTTATTTATACATATATGAGTGTATTTATGTAATGTTTATTCTTCAGCTTGAGGGATTGAGATCCAAATGACATGTGCGACATGGAATAAGCTTGCTAAGAGCTGCTTAAATCCTCATCTACTTACTATGTGGTCCAATCCCAAACGGATTTTGTAGGTCAAACACTCACAAAAAGTGATAAAAATGTCAGTGAAATTACCTACTGAGAATTTGGGATTTTTTCTACATTTATAATTTTGACAGCATATTTATTTAGGGCGGGTACCACCATCTAAGAGCTAAAATGGGGGATAACAAACTTTTGGAGCTGAGAATTAAGCTATTTCCGTGAGTTAAGATCATTTGTGTTTCACCATGCACTTCAAGGTGGGAGTTAGTTAGTCTTTGATTAGCCTCGAGGTTAGTGTCCCTAGACATGTTTTCCTGTGATAAAGCTGTTTCGGTTTGGAACAGTACTGTGATATTAGGTTTCAAGTTCGGTGTTCTGTGGAGAGAAAAATACAGCTGAATTTTACGAAGGCGGGGAAGGAGTTGTTGATTGAAGTTATGGTGAAGGGGGAAGAAGTGACATAAAATACGTGGCAGACGCACTGATAGGGAAATACAAGGAACGTAGTTGGGCGGAAGTCTCCCCAGTTGACTTGATCTGCACTTGTGTAGTGTCCGATCATTTGTGACACGACGAACGAAGTAATTTAGGACCTATCGACCTGAGATTTTGGAAGTATACCCCTCATATACCCAACATTCGCTGTATTGTTTTTGGTGCCGATCAGATATGGCACTGCAGCGCCAGAACCGTTGATGTGGCATGAACGCCACACCATTGTTCAGTATTTCGCCGATAACTACATGCATCAATTGGGAATGAGTCAATGAAACCCAAAAACAAGTTGCGCTTTCCCTTAGGTACTGAATTTGATCGTATTTGTTAATACTTACTCCTTTTGTTTGTGGATTTCTAACAGCTTTTGGGGATTGTACAACTAGACATTCAGAATGACAGGGAAAATAATGTGATACGAATTGCGGAACATTGGTTTTTTACTCCTAACTTAATTGTTGAACCTTTCCAGGCATTTTATGTTGGGAAATATTGGATACTTCCTGCCAATGCATGTTTATTATGTTCCCACAAAAAATTGCGTGAGGCTTCTGGTCACACAACTCACTAGTTTACAACGAACCTTCCGAATCAAGCAATCGTCGTTATCACCAATGTTGAATTGTAATAAATATGCCATTTTAATTAACGCGCGAAATGAGCAATCAAGAGAAAACACTTTAGATATGTACTCAACAATAAACTTTGACGTTAAAAATAGTTTTTGCAAAAACATTTCATTAGAGTCACGCTGCACATTGCAGTCTGGACAACTGTGTAGTGTGCTATGCTGGATAATCAACAGCATAGACCAAACATAAGAGTTGGGAACAGGGTTCACAAGACACCAACTACAAGTTTGACTGTTGAAAATATGGACCTGTATTCACACTTCTTCAACCAGAATACGAATCAGAATGCCACAGGATTTTATCACCGAATTTAGGAGCAAGAACGCCAACTTCCCCGGGGTTGACGGACCGACCACACTCTGGACAATCCGTTCTGGCAGAACACTCCTTGGCGTAAGCGATGTCAAGCGCGATTTCGTTCCTGGCAGTGATGAAATCGTCGTAGCTCGTGTGGTTCGCGGGGTCCACGTGTCTGCAGTAAGCTAGAGCCAAGCCCTGCTTGGGTAACTGTATCATCAGCTGCTTCTCGCGGTACTTTTCTCCCGATGTACCCAATTTAGGGACTTTGTCCTGAGGAAAGCACTTGAAATACTGGTCCACCTTGTAAGGAGGAAGGCCGGGAGGTGCCCAGGCTAGCCCCTGGCTGATGACGCGGTCCCTGGAGCCCCACTTGTCTTGGTCCTGTCTGATCCCAAGCCGCTCCCTCACGTTTACCCACTCCTCGTGGAACACGTTGTGTGACTCCCGGGGAGTGGGTAAACGAAAAACGGTAATTTCTCGTAGTCCTACCGACTGTGCCACTGTGTCGGCCCCAAAATATTTGATACCTCCACAGGAGTTCGAACTCGCGTCGTCACAACTACGAGAAATTATTAATAATTTCCCGCAGTTGCGACACTCTAACGATCAGAGCTAAGAGGCCAGGGTGACCAAACCTCTTTGACTGTGAGAGTTATTTTCCTGGAGCGTAACAACTGGAAATGTTTTCTTAGTGCGTCCACGTTCCTGTTCTCATCCATAGTACAGATTCAGATCCCCCAGAGCCACCACTGTTAGGCAAGTTTCCTGTTTCCTAGGATGGTGGTAAAGTACGAGTCAACATATCCAACTGTTTTCAAATACCACAGGGTCCAAATGTTGCACCCCCCTTATGATGCGCCTTAATGAGCACCTTGTTGTTGTCCTGGGGGCTATTTCATAAAGCAACAAGTGACAAATTACAAGCCGATTTTATGTACAAGTTGTAAAAAATGAGTGTGCAAGCATTTCATAAAGTTACAAGTGTAGACTTGTAATGCACTGTGAAAATTAACAAGTGTACAGGCGAATTTTGACATGTTACAAGTGTTTCCCCATAATTTTGAACGAGTCACTGTTTAACAGTTGTAAAAAATGGCAGATTTTAAACCTACTGTGAACTGTAGTTCACCTGTAAACTTGATATTTTGCAGCAATGAAAGTTGACAATTTTTCGGTGTTTAATATGTGGGAATCATCTTCTGCTGAAGAATACAGACAAGAAAGAAGCATTCAGCGTAGAAGACGCCAAAGATTTTTTCGGCCACCAATAAACGCTGATTTCGTGGGTTTTTTTTTAGTTTAACGAGAGGTTTAGGATGTCTTCCGAGACCCTTGAAAGATTCAAATGGTGCGTGACCCTGTGCAATTTTTCCTGATCGGGTATTTTGGATCTCCTCGTCATTGAAGAAGAAAGTGAAGTGTGAAGATCATCTCGAAGTTACAGATGCCATTCCTAACCCAGCAGCATTAAGACTTGATGAAATGATTAATCATTTGCGCTGAATGAAGGAGAAAAATCCGATTATGCCAGCCATCAGAATAAGTTGAAATAAAATACGTACTTTCTCCACTTTTCAGTTAATAATTTGTCTGTCTTCCAATCATCACCCCTTTTCATGTACGATAAACATCCTATCGTTTACTTAACACCGATTTTATATTATGATTCGCAGACGAAACTTCAATTTCGGCATCCTGCTTGACGTTGTTCATTTCGTTTATCACCACACGCCATTTTTCTTTTCTGCTACACTTGTAAACTTAGCTTCTACAAGTGTCACTTTTCTACACTAGTAGGTATTCTTTGTTTTGGTGAAACTTTTTTTCTAGTTTACTTGTAACTTGTTGTTTTATGAAATAGGCCCCTGTTGTTCACCAAGCATTACCAGGGTTGGAGAACTCTTCAACATGTGTTTTTACTCGTCCTTTGATCACATCTAACCTACCATCCAGCAGGAGGTAAATGACATTCCAGGCCGTGATGAACAAATTTAATTTTTTATTTCAATCAACAACAAAATGTCAATTCCATGAAGTAGAAAATTATAAAAGTGATAAGTGGATTAATTGTAACAGGAGAAATCGACTCAAAAATAAATAATTTACTACTAGCAACACTGGTATTTTATTGAAAAAATAATATTTCTATAACTCTAATAAGTACCTACGAGTTCTTGAGAATTTTAATTTACGTTCAAACAAAAATATACCATCTAAACATGATAATAAACAAAATCAACACTACATCACATTATCATAAAACTAAGACTAGGCTCAAAACAAGTAACGTTAACAATGTTATTAAAAACGCAGTAGGTATTGAAAACGCACCAACCTAATGGCAAGATCATGTCGGTGGGATGATATTTGTAAATATGCCATTATTGTTTTGGTTTCATCGACCATTAACGCTGATTAGATGATTAAATTGACACAATTTGTCCTGGAGGAGTGTTGACAGGCACAGGAACCTGGATGGCACCTCCAGAAACGACTTGTAGGTGAAGAGAATTTACTATAGAAAAAACGGAAATATAATTGATGATATTGCTTTTAGAAACAAAACTACACTGGAAGGAAAGGTATGGGCCGATGGGGGAGGATTCGTGGTTTAAAAATAACAAGTGAATTCTTATTCCTTCCAATGCAGTCTTAATCAAATGCAAACAATGTGAGATATGTACAATGGATGGTTCAGCTCATTTAACGTGAACTTAATGAAAAAGTTCCAGTCATGCAGCATGGTCGTATGAGCGAATTTTCGTAAATTATTATATAGTACAACGTTAAATTGTGTTGAAATTTGAGCTTTGTAAGAGCAGAGAACATGTTGACAATTAATTTTATGGCAAAAAACGCATTCTAAATAACAATCTGCTATTCAAAAAGAGATTTTGGATTTAAAGCTTCTTTTTAGTTTTTATAGTTTTTTTTTAAGCAAAATTTTGATGAAAATTAAGTTAATTTTTCAACGTAATTTTGTACATAAATTTTTGAATGTTCTATTTTATGGTAAATAAACTTTATTTGAGCAATATTCTGCAAAAAAAATACAAATTTAACAATTTTTAGCCATTTCAGTTATTTTTTTAGCACTTTTTTTTTAATTTGACCAATTTAATGTGCTAAAAAGTGTTGGCTAACAAACTCATCCTTTCATTTGGAAAGCTTGATTTTTTTGTGGCGCAAGAACGGAATTTTGATCTCAATCCTACGGAGAGTTATCGTTTGGGATGACTATATATTATATAGTCTGATGACTATATATAGATGACTATATACTATATATTATATAGTCAAAAACCCAAAAAACTGTCATAATTATCACCAAGCGGTCAATAAACTAAACCATATTATATATTGTATGTATATATGTATGTATATATATATATATATATATATATATATATATATATATATATATATATATAATATTTCTACTCGTGATCACGGCACAAATAGCCGAAATATTGAGGTAGGTACCATATATTTATTTTCCCTTTCACAGAAGTTTTTGTGTGCCTAAATCTGTCT
Organism: Adelphocoris suturalis; assembly: GCA_030762985.1. NCBI lineage: Eukaryota > Metazoa > Arthropoda > Insecta > Hemiptera > Miridae > Adelphocoris > Adelphocoris suturalis. The sequence continues at coordinate 146,789,772 of CM061040.1, read as the reverse complement.
TCTTTCTCTCATATCCAAATTTATATATATATATATATATACATATATATATATATATATATATATATATATATATATATATATATATATATATATATATAATGTGTTAAAATCCAGGGATCGTTTCAGAATACGACAAAACGGATTTCAATTAAGAAAATTTTCGAATTTTTATTTCAAAATTCGTGGAGCCATCCTCATAGCTTCATCTTCTACAAAAATTCGCTAAAATTAAAATACATTTATTCTTACAGATTACCAGAACGTTTCGTGCGACACTTAATTTTTACTCACAGTTTAAGTATGCATTTTTAAAATGAAACGCACAGTACACGATACGAACACCCGAATTTTCAGCGAAGTTGATGGAAAAATACTCAATTAATAGGGGCAGGTAGATTTCTCGGCTTTTTTTGACAAAATAGTATTTTAAAACATTCAAAAGGATTGTCTTAAATTTATAGTAGTATTAAATTATAGCAGTAAGTATTTTAGTATATAAATAATAAACTATTTTTCAAGATTTTACCAGCTGTCTATCCCCCCCTTTTTTTCAGGCTATTTCTTGAAACAATTTGAATTTTTGGTACTTAGGTATTCAACGGACTCCACTATTTTTAGAGCGCTCGGCTACCGTAAGCACTGAACACCCGAATTCATAACTAGTTTTAACTGGTCACATCAGGATCTACAGGGTGAGTCATGAAGGACGGACGGTTTTCAAAAAATCAGGACATCGTTAATTTTGCTAAAAAAAAATTTTATTTGTTATTAATAGGTTCTCATAGTGCTACCATTTCGTAAAATTAATGGTGGAAAACAACATCTGGCAGGTGATGGCCGTTTTCATTGATGCACTGCTGTAGTCGCTCACATAAGCTTTCCTCCACTCTCACCAACATCGCTCTGCAAATTTGAGCAACTTCCGCTCGAATTGCAACCTTCAAATCTTCCAGTGTACGGGGTTTGTGGTCGTATACCCTTGCACAGTCCCAAAGTGACTGTACGGTGTGCGGTAGCCAGTTCAGTTGTTATCGGTCCTTACTTTCTTGAAGATGACAACGGGATACTGTTACTGTGAATGCAGAGCGCTATACACACATGATAAATAACTTTCTAAGCCCTGCACTACGCAGAAAACGGGTCCCTATCCGACGGGTGTGGTTTCAACAGTCCACACAGCAAGAGCGACGATGGATGTTGTTCGCCGACTTTTCCCTCATCGCGTCATTTCCCGTTTTGGCGACATTCATTGGCCTCCTCGTTCCCCCCACTTATTTATGTGTGACTTTTTACTGTGGGGTCACCTCAAGGGACGTGTATACGACCACAAACCCCGTACACTGGAAGATTTGAAGGTTGCAATTCGAGCGGAAGTTGCTCAAATGGACAGAGCGATGTTGGTGAGAGTGGAGGAAAACTTTTTTGAGCGGCTACAGCAGTGCATCAATGAAAACAGCCATCACCTGCCAGATGTTGTTTTCCACCATTAATTTTACGAAATGGTAGCACTATGAGAACCTATTAATAACAAATAAAATTTTTTTAAGCAAAATTAACGATGTACTGATTTTTTGAAAACCGTCCGTCCTTCATGACTCACCCTGTATAAGTCCAACTAATCTGAACTTTTACTAAGGGGTAGATGTTATTAGTTCTTGAGTTCCAGACTACTGATCTAAGCAAAAAACAGATCTGTGTAAAATCTCTATAAGAGCGGTAGTAGACAAACCAACAAGTTCTAGTTTTTTTTTTTTTTTTTTTTTTCTCATCAAGAAGGGTCATTAGCGGCATTTCGACTAGTTACAACTATTTTTGACGAATTTTGGGTACAAAACCTAACAATAGTAGCTTCCGTATAATACCGAAGTAGGTACCGATTTTTTTTTAATCATAAAAAATGACTAATTGGCTGAAACGAGAGAAATTTTTTGGTGAATTTAGTAACATGAACAGAAAACTATGATATTCCAAGGTGTAAGCTGCCTCACATGATGGAGGCCCACTATCGAAAACTTTAGGGCAAAAGGGTTTGGCGAATATTTTAGATAATTATTAAATTATGATAATAAAGTTGTTATTTAAATAAAGAAGAACTGATCATCTGAAAAATGTAAAATTTAATAGTTTCATGTGGCTAATGATGATAATAGACTTGGAAGATGAATGCTTTCAATTCCATTGCATGAATTTCCCAACAAACAAAATCCAATAGATTCCTCTCCACGAAAAATCTTATTACAGATGCCCATCTGTGTTTAGTGTGAATGCATAATTTTTGTTGAATTACAATATGGAAAATAAATTTAATACTCTGGAGGTAGTAAAAAAAAGTCCAGTCATGCAGCATGAGCCCATGAGCGAATGTTTGAAGAAATCTTCGACATTTCAGTCGCTATTGATCGTGTAGAGAAATTTTAGTTTATGATTTTGATAGACAAACATGGAATCAAATTATTAAAAATAATTAGGAGGTACTCATACTTTATTATTATTAAACTAATCTTGTAGATTTAAAGACGAATGTAGGTAAATATTCATAGATTTCGATGTCCAATGTGGTCAGTATTGAAGGCAGTTGGTTATACAGGGATACTTCCATAAGAGTAGTTCAATCTGAATTTTGACAATGTTTCATGCAAATATTTTTACAACTAGCGAACGGATTATTTCGATTTTTGACTGATTTTTCAACTTTGAAGTTTTTGAAAACTTGATACATATTCTTATAGGAAATTTTACGCTGATTCCGAATATACCACATGTTAGTATGCTGAAAAAATTATTTCGCACAACCCGAAGATGAAATTTTTGACTACATTTTTGAAAATTTCAACCCGAAGATGTAATCCGATCATGCTGGCCAACGAACTTGAACTTTTGTTTTGTGTCCTTAACATTTTAAAATTTGTTTGAAGTTTCTAGCACAATTCTACGGACAGTTATCGTCTGGAATGACACATACATACATACATACATACATACATACATATATACATACATACATATATACATACATACATATATAAAAAAAAATGCGTTAAACTTCAGAATATGATTCAGAATAGCCTGAAACGGATCTCTGCATAAAATTTTTTCAAAAATTCACATTCTACAAATTTTGAGGCGAGAACAATAGCTTAGTTTTCTTCAAAAATTCGCTAAAAGAAAATAATGCTGGGAAACTTACTAGCCCCGGGAATCCTCTTGCCCCACCTTACCCTAACTACTCAACAATGTGCGACTATGCATATTCCTCCAACAAAAAAAGTATGCACAAACATTTATCGTAAAGGAAAACACCCTATTTGTATTGCGGGTTCAGACTAGACGTTGGATTTTATGAAAATTTGAAGCCGTCACATCTAAATTATAAACACACTAAAAAAAAAGAAAACTCCACATCACATGGCCCCACCAGAATTGTACACCCAAATTATTGCGAAGCTTGAACTGAACCTCAATAATGATACTGTGCACCTAAATGTCACTCCCACTGTCCTGCATTTATTTGTCATGGATGGACATAATTATGTAAGTTGTATTTAGATACTGCGGATCTTCGAAGGTTCTCATTCAACTCGCGCTTTCAGTTCTTAATTTTATATATTATAACACCAATGAATAACCTGTCATTCTTTGGATAATTATTTATTAATATAGTTCATTACCGCCAAGTTGACTGATTGCCGTTTAGGAAGACGTCTCGCGTGGTTTGAAAACAGATATGACCCATTTTCTTTCCATGTTTGCACCAATGCCAGAGAGCTCTTGTTGGAAGAGGGAGGGAAACTGGGCCAGAAGAGCTTCTATGTCTGCAGGCTTGAGGCCGGGCTCAATTTTCTGCAGGTAGGACCAGATGTAGTCGACGCCAGCGCCAAAAGGGTGAACGTGAAGAAACATGGAGATGAGACCTAGAATCATTGGTTGAATGAGCACTCATCTGAAATTTACCCTGAAATCTTTTCTTTTTATACTCTAGACCACCTCTGATTTACAAATATATGATGAAACATGTGAACAAAACATATATTCTTAATTAAAATAGGATTTTAAAATCAAGAGAAGGGGAAGGCGCTAAGAACACTAAGTGATTGGCTAACCAGTGTGTGACATCACCATTTTGTAATCCCGATCGAGCATGGCCACTTCCACTCTGGAATTAACCACACTAATCCATAATCTAGACCAGCGGTTCCCAACCTGTGGGCCGCGGCCCACAAGTGGGCCGCGGGCAACTTGGTACTGGGCCGTGGATGCTGGTCAAAAATATAAAAATATATTTAAAAAAAATCATCTGAGTTTCAACAATTAATATCGGAATAGAGATGGAAACAATTAAATTTAAACCATGCTCACTTGAGTGCATTTTTTATATCAATTCAAGTGCAATTTATCATTCAATTGCATTTTTATAACAAGTGAGTTTACTAGCATCGTTTTTTAAAACAACTCCATAGTTCCGTTCTGGATTAAAGTTCGCGAAGATTATCCGGCAATCGCCAAAATTGCACTGAAACACTTGATGGGGTTTTCCACAACATATTTATGTGATTTACGCCTTTCTCAACATCGGTTTTTTTGAAAAATAAGTATAGGAACAAACTGAATGTTAAAAGCGATTTAAGACTAAAACTGTCCAGTTTCAATCCTTACATTGATTCACTAGTGGGAGACAAACAATGTCAAAAATCCCATTGAGTTTTTTTCTTTTACTTTGACCACTTGTATATAATTGTTTTAGCGAATTTTTGAAGAAAATTAAGCTATTGCTCTCGCCTCAAAATTTGTAGAATGTGAATTTTTGAAAAAATTTTATGCAGAAATCCGTTTCAGGCTATTCTGAATCATATTCTGAAGTTTAACGCATTTTTTATGTATGTATGTATGTATATATATGTATGTATGTGTCATTCCAGACGATAACTGTCCGTAGAATTGTGCTAGAAACTTCAAACTAGTTTTAAAATGTTGAGGACACAAAACGAAAGTTCAAGACCGTTGGCCAGCATGATCGGATTACATCTTCGGGTTGAAATTTTCAAAAATTTAGTCAAAAATTTCAAAATAGCCTGTTTTTTGCGATTTGTTGTGCGAAATAATTTTTTCAGCATACTAACATGTGGTATATTCGGAATCAGCGTAAAATTTCCTATAAGAATATGTATCAAGTTTTAAAAAATTTCAAAGTTGAAAAATCGGTAATATTTGCATGAAACATTGTCCGAATTCAGATTGAACTCTTATGGAAGTATTCCTGTATAACCAATCCTAGAACCATGCTGTTTAAAACGTAGGTAGTAATTTGATTCCATGTTTGTCTATCAAAATCATAAACTAAAATTTCTCAACACGATCAATAGCGACTGAAATGTCGAAGATTTCTTCGAAAATTCGCTCATGGGGTCATGCTGCGTGACTGGTTTCATCATGTAACAACTAAAAGTGAATAAAGTACAGGCGTTTTCTTTGCAAATACTTGAGATATTTTTTCCCTTGTACATATCTTATATATGGGCCTCAAAGCTTTATTTTAATAATAGTTGGGCCTCACAATTAAAAAGATTGGGAACCAGATCAGCGTGAAATAGTCACTTCCTGCGTTGAGTAGGAGACAGAATGGCTTTGGAGCTCACTCAGCTGATCTATGACCTCTCATGTGTCTTCAGTATTCTCCCTTGAGCCTCCCTCTAATTTCAGCTTCCTGCTTCGAATAGGAGACAACATGACTTTGGAGTTCACCTCACTGATCAATGACCTCTCAATGCGTCAGCGGCCCCTGATACACGTTTATCCTCACCATGTTACACATTACATCCATACCAAGATTCATCGAAATCAGACTTCGGGCAGTGGCATTTAAAATTATTTTAAGAGGACATACATACATACATCAACGGAAAAAGTGAACAATTGCTCATTTTTCCTTTAAAAAAAAAAAGAAGCTATTGTATTCACTTTGTCCATTTATGTATGCATTTATACCCTTGTAAAGGTCTTTAACAAAAGCTTCGTTCTCAGTGCCCGTTCTGACAGTTCGAGAACTCATCAGAACTGGGACAGGAAATCCTGGGACGTTCTGGAACTTGAGGAACTGCGTTCTGCGCTGCGAACGATTTCAGAACTTGGAAGTAGAATAACCTGTGTTGTTGTTTGTAACCTCACTCAACTCATGTTACTTTCTAGCGCTCCTTTTCAGAATATTTTTAGTTTCCGTGAATATATTACTTATTATGCCTGTGAATATTACTTAACTATTACCCCACCACAATAATAATGAAAATTTAAAAAATTCCACGATGACTGAGGAGTATACTTGAAAAAATTTGAGTTTTGTGGATGTAGACGAGATCCAACTATAACTTCAATCTCGTCCTCATCATTTACAAACGAAAGTATGATTTCGATGAAGAAGAGGAGAGTTGTTTACTCCACGAGAACGTGAAATGCGCATGCGTTTCTACATCGTTTACTACATCCTTGAGTTCTGAAAGTTCTGAGAAGAAAAAAAACGGGGACTGTCCGAACCGTTCGGAACTGGGATCGCAAAACACTGCGAACGCCGAACTTGGCGGTCTTGGCGTTCCGAACTAGCAGAACGCACACTGAGAACGACTGGACCAAATTTGATGGGATGGGTCGCAAAACGATCAGCTAGACATTCAAAATAAAATGGTTGCAAAAATCGTCATTGATAATCAGCTGCGTGAGCTGATTTCGTGATTTAAAAAATCCTATTTCTATGCTATTTATCCTACAAAGCTGAAATTTGGAACGGAGCCTCTGTGAGCCAAGTAGGATTGGATTTTCACGTCGCCAACCAACCCAATCAGCTGTGTGAGCATTTAACGCTTATTTCTATGCTTTTTATACTAATAAGCTTCCTAGAAACCTCTGTGAGACATGTAGCACAGGATTTTAACTTCCTGTACTACTACAATCAACTGAGTGAACTCTTAACGCTAATTTCTATACAATTGGCCCCAGTTTTGCTCATTGGAAATATAATATAAATCATCTAACCCTGGTTGGAGAAATTGTAGTGTAGGGTAGACCTAAGTTGTTGTGGCAGAAATTCAGTATTGTTAAGAACTTATGGATCCTGAATGAACGACCAAGATCAGAGCTGACTCCACAGGGATTTCTGTGGATCTTACTGTCAAAGCATTTCGTGGTGATCCCACGCTTCCAGATGGAGTAAGCACTGGTCTTGCTGGAATTTCCGTGAGTTCTACAGGAGTGATCACGACTGGTTTCCTAACGATTTCCTCGCTGAAAGTTTCTGGCCAGACAAGGTATTGGGCGCAAACTGAACTGCAGTTTGTGGAACAGTCAGAATCGTATCACATACTACCCATTTAGTAATATTCTGAATCATAGAAAGAATTTCGAGGGCAAAGATGAATGAGGAGAACAGGGAGGACTGTTACATGGCTTGCTTTGGAAAATGAGGGTTGCTTCTTTCCCCACTGATGAAAGGAAGGCATCGTGTGCATCGTTATCAAGAACTGAAGAATATATTTTCATAACGTGGTTCTATGATATTCGAAACTTCTTGGACGAATTCTTCAAGTATTATTGTATGTCGAACGACTCGTTCGATGAATTACTTGAGAGTCTACATCCCTTCCTTCCGAACATCCTTCCTCATGAAGCAGGCTGCTATATTGAGATGAATCCAAATATGAAAAAATAGAAATATAAAAATCAACTATAAATGAAGATTTGGCTTGACTAAAAAATCTGAAATAATGGAGGTACTCAACCATCTGGTGACAATGCGCAGTGTATTTGCCTTACTCTTTTGTGTTGGCCCAGCCCACCAAAATGAGGGAAAAAAGAAACGAAGCGAAACTAGTTGGAACAAATTGAATGAAGCAAAAAAAGTTTATTCATGTCCATTTTGTGGAGGTTTAAAAACTGATAGTGCAAAGTTGGACAAATAAACAGCTGTTCTACCTCCACTTGGGTACCTGCAGAGCAGTTTTGATGGCCCTGACCTATTCATCAAATAGCAAGTCTTTAGAATAGCAAGTTCAATGTTATCTCACCCAGCGTATTTACGTAATTGTAGGTACTGACGACAAATGTAGTGCAGTGCTATTGTGCGTCAAGTTCCTGCAAGTCGACAAGTTCACGTCGACTTCTTCTCATCCAGTCCATTCCCTCCACCAACGCATCGCCTTCGCTTTGCCACACCACCGCTCAGTGTTCACCTCAGCTCCTATCATGGTGCACCCGTCTCAATATCTATTTCTATATTTCCGTCTCGAGTCTCAGCATCTCCCGACGCATATTTGATTTACATTGGTTGCAGTATCCCAAGAAAAGAATGCGAGTGATTGGAGCCCACATTTTGCCAGCACATGTTTTACTGGAATACGTTATTTGCAGTGTTCCCGGACATTCAAGACAGACCTTTCTCGATCAGCAAACCTGCGACCACAGTACTTGCTGCTGACCTGGATGCGATACCTTCAGAGGACATTATAGGTACTGTTACAGACCCCAAGGTTGTACCAAAACTGGACAATAACTTCAGATTTGTACGATGACAAATTTTGATTGTAGTGGACTGTAATTAATAAAAGGCTCAAACGAAGGGGTTAATTGATACTATCACTATCAAACTAGACAAACATGCTTTTCTTTTGTATCGAGGCGCCAGCAGTCACTTTTTCAGTGGATTCCAAGCGTCAAGCTGCAGCTCTCTCTTCTCCTCCTCACATCGCACCACAGACTCGGGGATGGGATGCAGGGGTGGCAATTGAGGCAAAAACCAATAGTCTAAATTCCCTATTCTCACCTAACAGGATCACCTCAACAGGATTCTCTACCTTACCTCTCATCACGTGGACTTGCCTTGCCTCAAGACCAGGATTTCGAATTATCCCCATCATCCCTCTTCAGGACTTTGGCTCATCTATTCTCCCCGTCAGATCAATCTAATACTTTATATAATTTATATAACTATCTATTTATTCCCAAAGGAGCGCTTGACTTATGATTTTCTCTGATATTATACCAACGAGCAATAAAACTACGTATCTGTTGAAATATCTTTTTTATTTCTATAGCCAGATCCACCTCTGGGCCTCCACCAGTCAGTTGTATTATCTGCTGATAATATTGACCAGTATAATCAAAGGGTTACCAATCTTACCTTTAAATAGTAATTCCATATATATATATGTACATAAATGAAAAAGAAACAAAGGGGTTTTGGGAAGTTTGTTTGAATCTGAAATTTAAGCTCACCAATAAGTTTAGCATCTGATTCAACGAGCTTGCCAGTAACAGGAGGCAGTGGTGGAGGCGCCGCCACAGGGAGAGGAGGAGGCGACGTTTTTTCACCAGAACTTTCATCCTTACAGCCATTTTCTTTGCTGAGCGCAGAATTCTGAGCTTTTTCCAAACGCTTCTCAAGTTCCATGACCTTAGTACGCTCATGATTACCCATCATGATCGCATCAGTTAGTTGCTGTAAGGGGAAAAAATATTTTTTAATTCCACCTTTGAGGTAGGGATATTGGTACTGGGCCAATCTAAACTAATGGGAAGGGGAGACTAATGGGGAGGTGTACAGGTGTCTAGAATACTAAAACGTTGGTCTTATAAATGATGAACATTAGTTATAAAGTAACTAATAATAGCTTGTGGAATATTCCTTTTCCGTTTTAGGGAGAAGAGGGTTTTCAAAAGTCAAGGAGACCTTTGCTCACACGTGGATACTTGTAGCTTTTCAAAATAAAATGAAATAAATATATTTATTTATTTTATAATTTAAAAAATGTAAAAAAAAATCTTCAAACTGCAAGGCCAGTCCAGTTTCCCCTGGAACCAAAACAGTGCCTCCCATCATTTCTGCTACAATATCAGGACGCCACAGCGCATGTAGAGCACCAGAACAGTTATTTTTGTCTACACGTCTTCCATTCCAACTAGTGGCCAGAGCAACCATAAGCCGATGGGATAGACATAGCCAAATTCTCGGCTTACTCAACCTGTCATTCGACGGTTTCCACAGAAGCTGGAAAGGGAATTTCACTGCCTATAATATTCAAAGAAGCAGGATGGAACCCCAATTCACCTATATTTGCATACACTTACGTATAATCGACCCCTGGGGGGTCAGGGAGTATTCTCGTTTGCACTTCTGCAAGACACGACGAGGTCCGAGGAGGGAGTAGCAGAAAGATCACAAACCCCCTTATAAATTTCTCTCCCGTTGTATTAAAAAAATAAATAAATAAATAAAACTCGAGACTACTCTCCCCTCTCTAGTCGACTGGCAGGAGTACCCGATTGATTTCAAGAGGGGGAGAGCACTACTCACAACGGCATAGCTGGGTATAAGGGAGTTGGGTGATTCACAGGTCCCCTACACACAAAGTATTCCTTCGTTTTGAGCCTCATAATGAGTCTAATGCAGTCACATGAGTATCCCTTCCATCTCATAGTGAGTCGAATGCAGTCACATGAGTATCTCTACCGCCTCTTTCTTTGAGCAGGTGAATGGAGTCTTTGAAAGAGCTGCATCAGTAAACAATCTTCTACAAAGATCGTACTATAATAGATAACTCAAATTACCTATGGGAAAGTTTGAGTGGAATTATAGTAGGTCATAGTAGAAGACTGTTTAGTACCCACCCAGGCTGGAGCCTTTTTTATCCCCACCCATTCATTCACCAGCAATTTCACAGTTTTTGAACTTAAGTGGGGAGACGCCCCTCAAGATGGTGGAGGCCGAGTGTCGCGGGTTTTATCAAATAATTTCTTTGAAAGTTCACCACAACATCCGTGTACCCCTCCCGATGTCTGTTACCTTGTCGTGGTGGGAGGGCTTAAGCCACGGCTCACACTGCCTATTGCACGATAGTATCTCCTAGGAGTATACTGGGCAATGTGAGCCATTGCACTGGCAACTAAGTACAGACACCAACCCTCAAGACAAAGGTGTCCACGCCGTGCCTATGGTCTGCATGGTGCAGAGGGTAAAGTGCGCCTCAAACGGCTGCCCCAGGGTACCGGCCGACCCCCTGGGTGTAATTAGGCTTACCTGTGCATGCGGGGCTCTGCGCGGGTGGACTGTTCATTTCCCTAGCTTCTTGTGGGAACAAAATGGACCACATAGAACAAAATGAATAATACACATCTAAAATTTCTTCAAGTGAACTTGCACAGGGCAAGGGGCGCGTCGGCAGTCCTGAGCCACAAGTTCACATCTGAAGACCACCACATTGCCCTTATCCAGGAGCCGTGGGCCACTGAGGGCAAGGTGATGGGACTATCTGCACAGAACAGAAAGGTAATTTTCCACCGTGGCAAGGATAGGCCAAGATCGGCCATCCTAGTAAACAGCCTAGTCAAGTTTTTGGCCATGCCTGAGTTCTGTTCCAGAGACCTCACAACTATACTGCTTGAGGACAGCAACGGAGGAAGATGTGTTGTCGCCTCAGCCTACTTTCCAGGCGATGAGGACGAGCCCCCTCCGGTGATGGTGCGGCAGCTAGTGTCACACTGCCAGAGACAACGGCTGCATCTCATCATTGGATGTGACGCCAATGGTCATCATCTGCTGTGGGGATGCAACGACATCAACAAAAGAGGTGAGTCCATTGTCCAGTTTCTGACTGCGGAAAATCTCGCGGTTTTGAATAGAGGCAGTGAGCCTACTTTTGTTACTCGGGCAAGGAGTGAGATTTTGGATATCACTGTGGCGAGTAGTTTCTATGCAAATAGGGTCACAGGGTGGCATGTGTCAGAAGAGGCTTCATTGTCGGACCATCGGATAATCGGGTTCCGGCTGGAGCATCCGAACTGCTTCACTGAGACATATCGGAGTCCTAAGAACACTAATTGGACTCTGTTTAACACTCTTCTAGCTGATGAGCTGGAGGACCTGGACACTAATATCCAGACAACAAGAGATCTTGACCGAGTTAATGAACTCGTTTGGGCAGCCATTCAGCGAAGCTACGAGCTAAGCTGCCCAGTCAAGACTGTCAGAACAAACAGGTCTGTTCCATGGTGGAACAGGGACCTGGGTCTCCTTCGCAGAGAGACGAGAAGGCTTTTCAACAGGGCAAAGCGGGATGGGAGATGGCAGGCCTATAAAGCTATGGCCAACTCCTACACCTGTGCCCTTAGAAAGGCCGGGAAACTGTCCTGGAGGAACTTCTGTCAGGACATTACAGAGTTGTCTGTGCTGTCCAAAGTGCAGAAGATCCTTGCCAAGGACAGACCAGCTGAGCTGGGCACTATACAAAAGGCAGATGGGGTGTATACTGGAAGCTCGGAAGAGACCCTGGAGGAGCTCCTACGGGTGCACTTTCCGGGGTCTGCACGCATACACAGTGAAAGTTTTCCACATCAGCATACTGATGACATCTGCCATGAAAGGAAAGCCTTGTATGCAGCTTCTGGCAGGATATTTACACCCCATAGAGTTAAATGGGCACTTGGCACATTTAAGCCCTATAAATCTCCGGGCCCGGATGGGATCATCCCGGCCATGCTACAGCATGGAGGGGGGGCTCTCGTGCCGGTGCTGGTCAAGATCTTTAGGGCCAGTTATACGCTGAACCACATCCCTAGGATGTGGAGGAAGGTCAGGGTGGTCTTTATTCCGAAAGCAGGCCGACAGGGCCATGCAAAAGACTACCGCCCCATCAGTCTCATGTCCTTCCTACTGAAAACCATGGAGAAGATTGTGAACCTTGTGATCAGGGAAGAGCAATTAACCCAGGTACCACTCCAGGCGGCACAACACGCGTATCAGAGGGGGAAATCTACTGAGACTGCTCTGAATGAATTGACGGTGTTGATTGACAGGAGTCTGGAGGCCAAAGAAGTAGCTCTCTGCTGCTTTATGGATATAGGTGGGGCATTTGACAACACGTCATATGACTCCATCATTAAGGCAGCAGAGGATCAAGATGTCGATCCGCAGATCACCAAATGGACACATACCATGCTGAAGGGCAGGGTTGTATCCTCGGAGTTGGGGGAAGCAATCGTCAGTGCCATTCCAAGCCATTTCAATGGCTTTGAGGTGGTAGGACATGCTGACGACATTGTGGTCATTGTCAGGGGCAAGTTCGAGGAGACAGTCCGCGAACGGATGCAGATGGCGTTGGATGTCGTACAGCAATGGTGCACGAAGGAGGGGCTATATGTGAACCCTGATAAAGTGACCCTTCTTCCGTTCACCAGAAGACGAAAGGTTGACATGCAGGTGGTCTGTCTGGGGGGCAGGCAACTTCCCTTCTGCACCAGGGCCAGATACCTGGGAGTCACCTTTGATCAGAAGCTAACCTGGACGCCTCACATTAAGAGGGCCGTGGACAGGGCCATCTTTGTTATGGCGTCGGGCCGACGCATGCTAGGGAAGACATGGGGCTTGAGCCCAAAGATGACCATGTGGTTATATACCACAGTGGTCAGACCGATGCTGACCTACGGGGCCCTTGTCTGGTGGACAAAGGTCAGCCAGGCAACGGCTGTGAGTCAGCTGGCAAGGCTGCAAAGGATGGCGTGCATTGGGGTTACAGGCTCCATGCACACAAGTCCTACAGCTGCACTGGAGGTCCTTTTGGACCTTCCTCCTCTGCATATCCATGTCAGGAAGGTTGCCTTCCTGCAGGGAGTGAGGTTGTGGAGGAATGGCTTTTTAAAGCGGGAATCTGGGCGTACTCACCATGCCATCTTGAAGGAGGTTGCAGTGGATGAGTCATCGCTCAGTGTTTCCAACCACATGGCGGAGACACGGAACTTTGATCTCCCCTTCAAGGTCTACATTCACAGTAGATCAATGTGGTCAGAAGGGAGGCCCCAATTCGAACGTGGGGCTATAGTGTTCTACACAGATGGCTCCGTCATGAATGGTAGGGCTGGCTCGGGTATTTTTGGCCCACGAACGGAGATTTCAGAATCTCTGGGAACAGTCGCCACCATTTTCCAGGCAGAAATATATGCCATAAACTCCTGCGCTGACAGACTGGTGAGTCGTCAAGTGAATGGAGCAAAAATCTACATTCTATCAGATAGTCAAGCAGCCTTGAAGGCACTAGCTTCTTTCACCATCTCGTCGAAGCTGGTGTGGGAATGCTTGACTAACCTCAAGACCCTTGCCAGGAACAATAAGGTTACCTTGCTGTGGTGCCCAGGGCACCAGGGGGTGGAGGGAATGAACAAGCTGACGCTCTTGCTAGGAAGGGTGCTGCTTCTCTCCCTATGGGCCCCAGAACCTTTTCTGGCCACTACGGAGAGCTTTCTCCTTGGAGAGCTCACCAAATGGGAGAGTAAGAAGAGGACTGCCCACTGGCTCCACGTCAAGGGCCTGAGGCAGGCAAAACAATTTATTCACTTCTCTAGGAAGAGAGCTAAGGAGCTGCTCAGCCTGGGGAGAAGGGAGCTGCGTATGGTTGTGGGGCTCTTAACTGGGCACTGCCCACTTAGATACCATCTCCATAAAATGGGCAAATCAGACTCCACTCTCTGCCGCTTTTGTGGGGCAGAAGACGAGACGGCGAGTCATGTGGTCTGCCATTGCCCTATATTGGCAAGAAATCGCTTTTTGAATTGGGGCAAAACCTCCATCGACCCCCAAGACATCAAGACGGGGGAGATTAAGACTCTCCTCGCTTTTGCCAAAACGTGGTGGGGAAGGATTGACTTCCCAGCTGTGGCTGGCATTGGTGATATGGCGCCAAGCCAGACTGGGGCTGCGACCCAGTAACTAACCGAGTGTGGAGCACTCGGGTCCCAGGTAGTGCCTGTTGGCTGGCAGGAGTGCCGGAACCAGGCAGATAGTGCTTGGTTTGGCAGGGCTGTCGGTATTGGGCCGATCTAGTGTCTGGGATGGGGAGGAGGTACGGCCTCCTCCTCCAGCTACAATAGGCCATTGCGGCCTCAGTGGCTTAAAAAAAAAAAAAAAAAAAAAAAAAAAAAAAACATCCGTGTACACACGACAGCTCCGTCAGTAAACAGTCTTCTACTACGACCTACTAAAATTCTTCTCAAACTTTCCCACAGGTATTATCCCCTACGAATTTCATAGTTACCGAACGCTAAAGATAATATCTACTGCGTTTGCGCAAAAGTGAAATCAGTGAATTACCCTCAACGTTTCTACCTGATTCCGTTGGTGTTTTCTCTATTTATTTGGTTATTGTTATGATCAATTTTGTCACATATATAGGTACCTAATATGGTTCTACCAACAGTAAAACTGGAATAGTACATCATTTTCCTCTCATGGGAATTTCCACTACTGTACTTATTAGGTGAAGTAGTTGAACGTGTGTACCTGAGTCATTGCTTGAACATTTTTCATAGCTGTAGCTAGCTTTGCTTCAGATGCATCAAGTTCAGCCTTTAATTCAGCCCGAACAAGATCCACTTCGTTCTTGTAAGCTTCAAGTTGACATCTCAAACTGTCATTCTCCTCCTATAATGAAAATACATTGAGTTACTGAAAGTGTAGTTACTGAGTACTGACTTGAAGTGCAAAGTATTTTATTTTATTTTTTTTTTTTTAAATAAGTCCAGTTTTCATCATGAACTTAAAAGCATCAAATTATTATTTGAAAAAATGTTTGGATCTTGGTATAGAGTTTGATTAGGTGACAAGAAGAGTTTCACACCTGAAAGGTGATCATTCAGGGTGAGTCCATTTCTTTTCATAACGCTCAAGGATGTGATGTAGAGCTGCAGAGCCAGAACCTATCAGTACACCTCTAGCTACAACTGTCACTGTACTTTACTTCTAAAAAATTTCCGGAATGATGGAACTCAAAAGAGGTGGACCCTGGTTGTACACACAAGCAAGCACGAAGGCTTAAAAAGTCCAACATAGAAGGGAATGGAATCCGGTCTCGACTCGACCAGGATGGAATTAGAGCAAAGTCAAGTGGACGCCTAATGTCAAGTCCGGTCTTGGCAGCACTGCCCACAATGAAAAACAAAGGATTGGAGCAGAGCCACATGCAAGTCCATGAAGTCCTGTCACAGTTGCCACAAGTTAGAGGTGGGCTTACTTTCGGTGACAAAATGGTGTTGGTGGCCAATTCACAGATCAACCTTGAGCATACCTCAATGTGCTGTGGACTTATGGAGAAATAGGAGAAAAGAGGGATGAAGATGAGTCTTAGTGAAACGAAAATAATTGTTGTCTCCTGGAATAAACAGAGCCACAAGATTAGTGAAAAAAGTGTAACCTCCCAACATCCCAAAAATTATAGAGAGCTTGGCAGAATTCGAACTCATAACTTTTTTCAACAACAGATGGAATCTCTGTGACAGGTAGCTTCAATGACCTCTTGACTACTGAGGCCATTTCATCAAACCACTTTCCGCACTTTGATTTCCCTGAGGTTACATTTCCCCCGCAGTCAAATATCAGCTATCCTCGTCTGAAACGGGGGTCAGATAAATAATGGGGTGAAACTACTGGGCAAGCAGTTACCCACGGAAAAAGTGTGTCGAGTGTGATCATTGTCACAGTGTATTTAGAATTTATTTGGACTCGGAAAGTGAGAAAGTGTAGATGCTAAGTCATGGAATGTTATGTTTGCAGTCTAGATCGAGAGGGGTTATTTGGGGGAGGGGGGAGGGCATTGGTTCCTACTTGTGAGTGTCAATGTAACAGCTCAAAAACTATAGATAGGTACCTCAACGGATTTCGAACACATACCGTTCTTCAAACATCAGAAGGAAATCTCCCGGGACAGGTCGCCTTAACTACTTGGGTACTGAGGCCAATTTACCAAACCTCTTTTACTGTTACAGTTTCCTAGCACGTAACATTTCACCGTAATCAAAGTCAGCCATAATCACATCATCAGCTGAATCGAGATTCATACAATTGATGAGGTGAAACTGCTGGCTTAGCATGGAGGCGAATTTATCAAATTCTGGGAGTGTCCCTGTTCGCAATAGAGTTACCTATTCAACTGGATCAAGTGGCAGAATTCAAATACTTTTGGTAAGAAAGATTAATAAAGAAGTGCGATCCAGGATTTTCACAAATTCTATTCTCCAGGAATGCTTTTCTTCACCTTTGAGTTCATCAACAAAAGATAAATTTCTAAAAGGAATAATTACTGTCTAAAGTTAATGACAAGATAATTTATTGATAATGTACATCACTAATGTTTCATCATGATCGGCTCCCTTATTTGGAAGTTATGAACAGTGCATGGTGGACAGATGGATTTTTTGTATTTGACATTTGAATTTTACGTGTCTTGAAATGTAAAACATCGAATTTTCAGGCGGAGTAAAAAACAATGTTTTAATCGAAAGAACAAGAAGGTTTTTAATTAGAAATAATAAGCCTAAACGCTCATGCATTCATTCTCAGATAGAGTTGTGGGAAGTTCAGTTTTTTCACAATGGAAACATGTACCTGGGAGGCTGAATCCAGCTGTTGCTGGAAGCAGAGGCTTCAGTCCGCCAAACTCATGGATTATGAGCTCTGGTAACATGGTGCACCTTTCTTAATGAATTAATATTCCTAAGTTGATTGGCCCAGGCATCCAAGACATAAGTTCTCCAGATTGCTTGAGGTGAAGCAACCAACGGTACTAAGTTTTTTCTCACTCTTAGATCTTTCTCCAATAATTAAGGTAATAGGAAATTCCTGTTCGCTTCTTAAGCGCCAGCGAGTCAAAGCTTACCTATATTATGTTCAAGGAAAGTCGAGGAGGTTTGATTACATTGGCCTCGTTGCTCAACCTTGCTATGTAACACATGTTACGAATGGTGCACAACTATAGATTTGCAACTTAGACTTCTTCTGAACGGGAAGTGATGGACATGTTGATCCGATTGACACAGGTAAATCATTTTCGAGATGATAAAGAACTTTTAAAGTGGAGAGGAGTGCCCTCCAAAACTTGTTGACACTTTCGCCCGAAGGTTCTCTCAGGTGGGAGGTCGCATAGCCTGGGTTCCTATCTCAGAAAAATCCAAACAGCCCATTTTAATTCCCTAATCATTTGGCTTGTCTTTGACTGATCATCTCCATAAATTTACGACACATGGTAGGCATCGCCTTGTTCACGTTACTTCATAGGGAAATCTGGGTTCCCTCAGCTGGATGCCTGATTAGACAACGAATTCACAAGTGTGTGACTTGTAATCGATTCTCCGGATCCATCACTAACCCTAATATGGCTGATCTTCCAAAAGCTCGCATCACCCCAGAAAATGCTTTGCCCATACATGCATCGATTTAGGTGGTCCTTTTGGTTTAATATTTCCAATAATAAGCCTATGTGATCGTATAGCAAAAAATTTTTATAACCCCCCCCTCAAACTTTGTCACTTTACGTTTCAAGGTGCGTAGAATCCAAATTTGAAATGTCCGTCCGCCGTTCGCCGTCCGCCGTCCGGGCCATAAAAGGCCTTAAAATTGACTTAAAAAATCTGTTCTTTCGCACATAGACTCCACTTGGGGTCTAGTTGGTCCTAACTTCTCGCCAGCTCGATCGCTCCACTCTCATGGGTGCTATGAGCCAAAAATAGGTGAAAAGTGTATTTTTTGTGTGTATATTCAAGTTGTATAGAAATTGGAGATTTATGAGTGAAAAGAAAATGTTAGCTATTAATTTTATGAAGAAAAAAAGTATTCTAAATGATACTCTTCTATTCAAAAAGAGATTTTGGATTTTAGGCTATTTTTTGCAATTTTATAGATTTTTTAAAACAAAATTTAATGAATATTCAAGTTTTTAGCATAATTTCGTACATAAATTTTTGAATGTTCTGCTAAAAAATATCAATTTAAAGATTCTTAGCCATTTTCAGTGATTTTGTCAGCACATTTTTTGATATTTGACCAATTAAATGATATCAATATTATGCAGTATAGGTAACACTTTTATGTGTTGGAAAGATGACTTGGTAATAAATTGTTTTGTTTATCAACTATATTAAAAAGCGTAAAATTGTGAGGTTCCGCTGCTGTAATGGATTGAACCCATTTGTGAGGTCCGAAGCTCCGAGTTCCGATACTAAGTATACTATAAGCGGCGTTTAATAATATTATGGACCAGAGTTCTACGTAGAAGGGCTGTCTAATACATAAATAATAAACCTTTGTGTAATAATTTGCAGCGTTTTCTATTTGATGCAGTAATAAGAGAAACATCCCGGATGGAGAAGGGCTATTTTGCGCTATTGTCTGTGTGATGTCTGTCTTATCTACTGAGGCATGTCTAGCGGCTATTGATAGCTTTTTAGCCAGAAGGGCCACCCGCATGAAGTTCAGTTTTTCTCAAACATGTTTACCTGGCCGAAGATTTGCCTCTTCCCTTTCCCCACGAGTTTCTTTTATTTTCCCTATGCCCCCTGTCTTCATTCTGTCATTCGTCATCCAAAAACGAAATGCTACTTTTCAAACCCAAAAATTGATATGTTTCTTTAAGCTGCCATTCCTTAGCACCTTTGCGGAGTTCTGTCTTAAATCATGCAGAATTGCCCAACTTCATTGAGCAATCTATGCCCCTGTCGACGGGAATAAGGAAGTATTCATTAAATCAGGAGCTAACGGAGTTTCAATTAATCACAAAGTAGAAATATCGTGCCTTATGTTTGCGGACGATCTGGCGATCATGGCATATAATAAATCAGACTTACAAAAGAAATTAAATATTTTGCAGGAGTACTGCACAACAAAGGAGCTTTGTGTCAACCGCCAGAAAAGTAAAATAATAATATTCAGAAAAGGAGGGAAACGCAAACAATCCGATCAATTCCAATTTGATGGAGACCCAATTGAAATCGTGAATTCATACATTTACCTAGGAGTTATGTTTTCTACTAAGGGAGTATTTCCTGAGGCAGTGCGTTCTTTCTGTTTGAAGGGTGTTTGCGCGGGTAACATGATCAAAGAGTTGGTGCTAAGAACCAAAACGTCGTCGCGGGAAGCGATTATTAAGCTGTACGAGGCTTCGTTACTCTCAAACGTCTTGTACATGGCTGAATTTTGGAGTCTGCGGTATTTATCCTTATTAGAGGCCCCGCAATGTAGATTCTTCAAGTCGCTATTGGGCCTGTCAAGAAATACTCCTCGTTACATGGTTCGGTCAGAACTCGGAATACATCCAGTGAGTGCCAGAGTGCTCAAAAGCGCTTTGTCTTGGTGGATTAGATTGTTGCGAATGAAAGACGATAGATTGCCTAAAATTTGCTACCTTAGACTCAGAGACATGAGTTCCTGTTCAGAACAGGGGAAACACAATTGGACCAATCAACTCAAAGAAATTGTTTGTGATTTAGGATATCAAGACCTCTGGTATAATCCCGATCCGCGTGCCGTGGAAGGAAAGACTGAGGAGATATTATTAAAAAATACTGCAAGATGAAAGAGGCCGAAGACAGGCAACGTATCATAAATTCGTCCATTTTCATTTATTTACGGTTCCCTCTCTCCTCTCATCGAATTCCTACTTGAAAAAAAATCTTCCGTTATGGAAGAAACGTCTCCCGTGTCAATTGCGAACACAAAGCCGTGAACAAATTTACTTCCTATGTAACGGCCGTAACATTTCGTGGGAAAAATTAAAACCGTGTGTTCGATGTACAATGGCGACAGATGACGATCTCTTTCATTTTTTATTGGAATGTCCGACGTCTCTGCAACCTCGAATAAAATATCTCAACGAATACACGAATGTCACACGAGAAACTTTGAAGGAGTTATTAGGAAATCTAGAGGGAACAACAATTCCCAACAACCTATGCTATTTTATGGCTGCTACACTGATGATTTGACTACCCTGAAAAACAGTTCACCTGCTGAAGGTATTATACAACCAGGCGAGTGAAGGAACTTATCTACAATTGATTAATAATTTACTATTGACAATTAATTTACTATTAGCCGGACTTAGTAGTATGAAAGAACCTAAATTGATGGGCTTATGATGATAGTATTGGTGATATTAATTGAAATAATGGCTTCTCTGAACACCTAATAAACAAGGACAAATAATCTTGAGAAAAAAATGTATACCTAAATGTAAATGTATTTCTTGTAATTACTTGTGGAGTTTCGTTCCTGTATGTTATTGAATAAGAATTTAAAATGATAAAAAAAAATTTAAAAAAAATAAAATAAATAAATAAATTTAAATAACAATTACAATAATTGGATATCAGGTGTACATCCTTCCAGAATGATTTATAATCACAAGAACTATGATTAGTTCTTATGATCCTGCAATTTTTTGTAGACAACAGGAAATTTATGGTTAGACACATAATGAAATCACATATATAATTACATAAAATAAGTATAAAATAAGTAATAATAATGATTGTTTATATGATAATATTAAAATGTATCGGTCTCGGAGCTGAACCTCCGTGTCATGTTGTTTTTTTCAACCAAATACACGTATTTTTGAACTTGAACTTCATTAAATCAGGAACTTTCCTACTTCACCTAGCCATCTTTGAGTTA